>JARQZJ010000124.1:495000-1207500 GCA_030704895.1 Henosepilachna vigintioctopunctata | reverse complement strand
AATTATTAAAAAAAAAATTTTTCCCTTAAATTGATTTCTTTTTATTTGGTTCACAGTTTGTCACTCGTGCTGTAAGAGTTATTGATCTTATCACAAATATCGACATGCAGGCATTTCAAACTCATGACGGCCTACAGAGTTTTATAAATCGCCTAAGTGTAAGTATAAATTACCGATGAATAGTTACAATATTTCCATGAAAATTCAATTTTTCAGGCTGAAGTTAACTTGTGTAGAAAAGACCAACTAATTGAAGTTAAGACCAAGCCTACAGAAGAGGACGCGGAAGAAGCAACTGAAATGGACACTGGAGAGTCTGTGGTTCAAATGGTGCATCATCCAAAAAATCAAGGGAAGACCTGTCTGCCACAACGTGCGGCTCTCTTGAAGTCTATGCTGAATTTTTTAAAGAAGGCCTTCCAAGATACAACTTTTTACGATAACGTACGCCATTTAATGGAGGGTCCTTTACCCGATGCCCTCAAAAATATCATTGCAAATGCTGAGTATTATGGACCTTCCTTATTTCTTTTAGCTACCGATGTAGTTACAGTGTATGTATATCAAGAACCCGCCTTATTGGGCACTATTCAAGACAATGGATTGACTGATGTTGTCCTTTATGCGTTGCTTACCAAAGAAGTTCCACCAACACGCGAGGTTTTGGGTTCTCTTCCTAATATATTCAGTGCACTTTGTTTGAACCACAGAGGTTTGACACAATTCACCAAGTACAAACCATTTGAGACATTCTTCAAAATCCTCATATCGCCAACTTATTTACCAGCTATGAGAAGAAGGCGAAGTTCAGAACCTATGTCAGACACTGCCTGCAATCTTGGCAATGCAATGGATGAGCTAATGCGTCATCAGCCAAGTTTGAAAGCTGACGCTACGGCCGCTTTGGTTAAGTTGCTTCAAGAATTGGTAAATTTGGGTACTGATCCTAAATATATTTGTTGGAGGCCTAGCAGCAAGACAGAGATTTCACCATCTAATAATTGTAGGGTCATAAATAATACAGAAGGTAACTAAAAGTAACTATTTAGATTTGCATGTTTATGAAATGTGTTGGAATATTAAGTATGTATCTATATATATATAAAAAAAGAAAATATACTCTACTAAAAAACGCTATATATGTTATTCTTGAGGTTTTCAAGGATGGTGGAAAATGAATGAAAGTCGTTCCGGGTTTCAATCGGTTTATTTTCTGAAAGATAATGTTAATTTTTACGACGTTTAACTGGAATCTCTCTCATCCGGCATTTTGAAGTGTCGTTAACAATTCCGAATTGAATTGTGAATGACACAATTTTTAATTGAAATTCAAGCTTCACATTATCTTTCGAAAAATCAATATATACAGTGTAAACTCCATGTAATGTCACTCGATTTAACGGCAAACTCCCTAAAGCGTCGAAATCACTCGTCTTTGGTTGGTTTAGCTTGTTTTCAATGCAATGATACACTTCATATAGCGTTACACCCACCCTCAAAAATGACAACATTAAGTAATAAAAAGTACCTCTTAAGTTGCCAAAATTTGTGAAATCCGTGCGGTTGTGTACGTTCTTTTGTCGCTTCATTATCCTAGCCCGTAATAAACTCGACTTTCAGCATCATGAAAACCAAACTTTCTAAGAAATTCCTTATTTTGTTTACAAATTGGTATTGCATGTGTAGACTGGTGTTGACCAGCACTAATAAGTAGGAGTCGTGGACTTAATCACATACTTAGTTGAACGTTATCACATTCTTAGTTGCTAACAAACTTTCAAACTGTAAACATGGCTAGTAAAAGAAAATCACTTTGTATTGACGAAAAAGTTTTACTGATGCTGATACTAAAAGTGCTTCTTTTATCACCAAGATGCCTCAATATCGCAAGACTTGAATAGAATAATTTAAAAAATACAGGAAAATTACTGGTACAGCAAAAGACGTCGGACAAAAATAACCGAATATACGCAATAGCGTTCAAATAAGATTTTTTTTTATATACATAACTACTTGAAATAAACTTTTTCTTTTCATTATTCTGGTTTTTCGTCTCTCCATTTAACGACCACTCTATAACGCCATAAAATGTACAGTCCCTTTAGTGTCGTTATATAGAGTTTACAATGTATATATATATATATATATATATATATATATATATATATATATATATATATATAAAAATTTTAAGGTATTTTATATGAAAAATCTTTATTTTAGTTGACAATATTGTCTATTTTGCCTCACTAATATCCGATGAATATTTTTGGCTCGGCCAAGTCCATGAGGAGACTTCTGAAAAAGCCATGGTAAACCAGGTGATCAAAATATTATCGTAATTCGCAACGCGAGGTAAATTGATTGAAAGATTTTTCGTATAAAAAAGCCTCTTATTGCTAAAAAAATATTGAAAAAACTACATTATCAACCAATATATAAATATATATAAATGTGTATTTCTTAAAATTGATTTATTGCCGGTTTAAGATATTTTATTTTGAATGTTTTTAGCAATAACAGGCTTCTTTTGACATGAAAAACTTTATTTTTGTTAACGTTTCGTTGTATATCACAACTTTGTCAAAACTAAATAATTCGTTAGTTTTGACAAAGTTGTGATTAACGTTTCGTTGTTAACAAAAATAAAGTTTTTCATATCAAAAGAAGCCTGTTATTGCTAAAAACATTCAAAATAATATAAATGTGTGTGTATATATATATATATATATATATATATATATATATATATATATATATATATATATATATATATATATATATATATATATATTTATTTATTGTATATATGTACAAAATTCATCTATACATACCACAAGTTGTTTCAGGTATTCAAAATTAATTAATTGTTATTATATTTCAATTACAGGTTCTTCTGATGAAGACGATGATGAAGAAGAAGAAGCTTCTACTTCTTCCCAAAATGCTGAAGCACAAGCACAGAATAGCGAAAGACAACCCATTGCACTTGTTGATTATATATTGAACGTAATGAAATTTGTTGATGCTATTTTGAGCAATAATTCCACTGATGATCACTGCAAAGAATTCGTTAATCAAGGAGGCCTACCTTATCTCTTGAAGATCTTGAGACTTCCAAATTTGCCAGTAGATTACCCAGCAACTAATACTGCTCAAGCAGTAGCCACAGTATGTAAAAGTATACTGAATTTAGCTCACGATTGCTCTTTATTCAAAGAGGGCTTGCATCAATTGGCTGAAGTTTTGCTGGTAATGAAGCCTCTCTTCTCAAAAATGGAAGTCCCAGGAGGTTCGAAGTTGCTTATGGAATTAGCTAGTGCTCCAAATGCAGACAGTGCATTTAGTACAGCAACTGATACTCCTCTCCTACATGGTATGAGCGCTGCACATGGATATGTCATAATGTTTGTTCATATTTGCAGAACTGGTAAGTGAAAATGAAGTCATATATGATTTGCAGCATTATCCACATCAGTCTAAGCAAATTCAGACCTGAGTTTTTTTTATACTTAACATTTCAACATAATACTTTATAGGATGGCAGCAATCTTCATACTTCTTGTTATTTGCTTAGGAAAAAATTAGTCTATATATTCACAAAAATTTTGATAAAATTTGTTTATCCAAATGTGTGAATGAATTGATGAAATGAGAATATTGAATTATCCTCAAGTTTCACTTAATTGATGATTAAAATAATGGAATAAAAGTTTTTGAAAAATTTTTTTCAGTGTCTAATAATTACAAATTTACCATATTATGAATCAATTTCAGGTCAGAATGATATCAGAAGTATATCCCTACAACAATGGGGAACTCAGGATGGTATAAGAGTGTTGAGAGGATTATCGGAACTCTATACTTCTCTGGTGTGGGAGAGTACTCTCCTGCTAGCTTATTGTAGTGAAGATTTAATGCCATCCGATTGCAATATTCCTAGGGAGGATTTGGAAAAGCTCCACAATTTCTTTGCTATGGTAATTGTGTATATAACATTGATTTATTCTAATAAGTGTGTTCAAAAAGTAACAAAGCTTGCGTTTCCAGTGCGACAGCGCAAATGCAGATGATGGTCCTTCAACTTCCACTATAGAAGCATTAACTAAAAGTAACGGTCCTATGAATTTAGATTCTGAATCAGATGGCAGTTCTTCAAAACCAAATCCCAATGTGAAGCTAATCAAGCCATTACTCGGTTCTTCTTCTAGATTAGGTCGTGCTTTGGCTGAATTATTCGGCCTTCTTGTAAAACTATGCGTAGGCAGTCCAGTACGCCAGCGGAGAGGTCAAAATGTGGTGGCTTCACCACCCAGTCCTTCACCATTTGCTCGAAATGTTGCCACTGCATTGGGTTTGCTGTTGTGTGATGGTTTAGATTGGGAGAAATTACCTCCATGTCCTACACCAAAATGTAGGCTTACTTTTCTAATTTGCAGTGTTGGTTTTACTAGTCCAATGCTTTTTGATGAAAAGAAGTACCCATACCATTTGCTACTGAAGAAGTTTGTAGAATGTGGTGGTTTAGATGCATTTTTCAAGACATTCAAATGGGCCTTAAGTGCTGGAGATACCATTCCTCTTGAGGAAGCTATTGAGGATCCTAATTTACCTGAAGGTAAGTACTATTGAATTGTAAAATAAATGTTGATTAATCAAAAATAGTTGTGTATGAATAACAAATTACATTAATATAAGCTCTTCAAAATATATAAAGCTTAATATAGTGATTATAACTATCTGTTAGTAAGTTACTAAATGACTGAGATTAAATTCTCGCTTAACGCTTAAACTCTGAAACATAATTGAATATGAAATTGAATTAAACTCTAGGCTTAATGTTTTACGATTATATTTAACATGAATTAGTCAACATGTTTCGAACGTGAACTCAGTCTTGAAAATGAGCTCACGCTCGAAACATATTGACTAATTCATCTTGTTAAATATAATCGTGAAACATTAAGCCAAGAGTTTAATTTAATAAGTTAGTAAATGATTCTTGAGGTTTTTTTTTCAAAATCAAATTTAATATTTTTGTTGTTAGTCATGTATTAAAAAAAAGAGCTTAGTAGTAATTTTTTGGAGCTTCCTCATATAATTCAATACCTACAGGGACTGGTGGCTTCCTAGATGCATGGCTAATGCTCCTCGAGAAGATGGTCAATCCAAAAGCTTTATTGGAATCACCTCACGTCGTATCAAAATGCGTTGCTGATCATCCAGTACATGGGTGGCACTTTCCACTAAAATACTTGATTACTATTCACAAACACGCTTTTGAATGTTGCCTTCTCATTTGGGGCAAAAAACCCTTACCAACTTATGGTACTAGAATGACAGAGTCCATGCTGACCATTTTCAAGCATATTTTACGCGGCGAAAAAATTATTAAAGAGAAGTTGCGGGACGGTACTCTGACAGCAATGTATAGCAATTCGCAAACTGATGAAGATTTTCCTGATAATTTGAAACAACTAATGGACATGGGTTTCAGCAGAGAACATGCACTTGAGGCTTTAGTTCATACAATAAATTTAGAACAAGCTACAGAGTATCTTTTGACACATCCGCCCAGACAAAATCAAGCTACTACTTCACAGGCAGAAGAACTTGATAGTGTTGTTGAAAACCTTTCAACTGCTCTGGGCTTGAATAACACAGAAGCATTTAAGCGTAAAGTGAACATAGATAACTGTGGATCTCCACTAGCTGAAAGTGTTATAGACCAATTCAGCAAGGACTGCTTGCCCATTTGTGTGAAGATTATAAAGCAAATCCCCGACTGTGTTCATAAAGTTTGCGAACTTTTAGTGGCTGTCATGAAGCGAAACGGAAAATCGTATAGAGATCAGTTGTATGAAACTATTATTGATGATATTTATTCAGTAGCTGTAAAAATTGCATCTTTTAGTCTTGAAGAAATAATTGCACTCCATCCTCAGTGCACTAGTCAGTTAGCCAAACTTTGCCATTTGTATATTTTATTTTTGGAAGTGTCAACTTACTTCGAAATGAGGATCTCATGTGCTGGGGCAGCTTTCAGAAAAACAGATTTGTTGCCAGCGTTAATAAACCTTGTTTCTAGAACAGAGATTTCGATGACCAATCATAGTGTTGGAGCTGGCTTCAAATGGTTATCACCAGTAATCCTAATGATAGATGAACTCTCTAAAATAGCTTTACTCTGCAGTCGAAAAGATTTGATGCACGTTAATACAAGTAGGGTCTGGAGATGGTTTGATTTAGTCACTGGAAAATGGACTCCTTATTCATCAAATAACAATAAGATTATTAATGAAGCATACTGGGCTGGTGAGCATAGTGTCAAGGTCAGTTGTGGGCGAAGGAGATATACTATAACCTTTGCAAATATGCTCCAAGTTAATGATGAAAGTGGTAACAATAGACCAGTAGGAATGGCTATAATGTGTATGAGTCATCAGAGTTTTTTGGACATAACGAAACCCGCACCTACTGAGCCCGTGAAAGCAAAATCACCTGAAAGTCCAGATGGGAAGAGTTTACGTTTTCAGGTAATAGATAAAGCCCAGAAAATATGTATGCTACTGGCTTGTGTCAAACTCCTTCAATTGCCTGTGGACAAAGAGGTAATTCATTCAGTACTTCAAACTTGTGTACGATTAACAAGAAGTTTTGTGATGGCAAAGATTTTCGTTGAAGAAGGTGGAGTAAAAGCCTTGTTATCTATGAAGCATATGAATGATTTTATGGGGTTCAGCATTCTGGCAACTATTTTAATCAAACATTGTTTAGAAGAACCTAACATATTGGCTTGTGCTATGGAAAAAATCATACGAGGCAGAACGTTGAATGCAATTCCTCCGCCTTACAAGGAATTAATTTATTTTACGCGGCAAATAGGTGGCGCAATTACAAGGTGTCCTATAACGTTTTTCGAAGTGTGCAAATCTATCTTACGATTAGATACATCTATTTACAGAACTGGAGAAATGGAATCTCGTTTAATAGTGACATGCGAACCACCAGCGAGAAGCAAACCGCCAGCTTTAGAAAGCAAAGTGGCTAATGAGGTGTTGAGCGATCTCCTGAATGCCCTGAGAAATCCTCTGGAACTCGATACCCCTCCACCTCCCCCACCACAATCTTCCAAAGTGTCTATAGCTACTCAAACTTCTGAAGATAATATGAATGTTAATGAAGAAAGCTCATCTTCTTCGTCGCCATCGGTTCAGACTGAGAGCAATGCTGAAGCTAAAATTGATAGTAACAAATTGAAACCAATGCTATCAAAGGCTGTCATATTAAAAATACTTGCTGATGCCGTTGTGTCCTATCATCCCATTGCGAAGATAATTAGTGAGTATCATTATAGAGATAACACAAGTGTTCTTGCTTTTCTCTTTGATAAAATATTACCAGAGACACCAAATTTATCAGATTCTGAAAGTTCTTCTATGTGTCGAATGCTTATTGCTGCTCTTGCATCTTCTAATCATTCACCTGAAGCTCAGCAGACTTTAGTCTTGGAAGTGAAAGCGGCTTTATCACGAGCCCTGCTTCTACCCGAATCTGCAGAAAAACATAATCAAATACAGAGCTTATGTGGAATAATTTCAACAATGATCGATAATTGTCCGCCACAGTCTAAAGTTAGACCTCAAGTTAACAGTATTGTTCGATTACTTATAAGAAAAGGAATATTCAATGATTTGGCAAGAGTTCCTTTATTCTTGGATTTATCATCTCCTCATCTGTCTTTTACTGGCAATGCTTGTTTGAAACCTTTAGAAGCATTGTCCAGAATTGTAAATCAACCAATGCCCTTCTCTCTGCCATCAAAGAAGAAAGCCCATCAACCTACAGAAGAAGGTCCTGGTTTCCAATTGGACAACACATCAAATGAGGATACCTTGGCACAAGGAGAAGAAGCAATAGATGATACTGAAAACACTGATCACGATATTTCTTCTACACTTGACACAACAAATGCAGAAGAAACTGGCGAAGGTGACAATGTTTTAGAACAAATCATGGAGCAGCTGTTAGATCCTGGAAATTCCAATAATACCACAGCCAATAGAAATCATAGCTTGGAGATTGATAACCATGGAAACATTAACTTTGAGACTGAAAGAGATGCAACTGTAAGTTAATCACTTTTTAGGTAAGACAAAAGTAAATCACTGACGTTAATTTTCAGGAGGAAATGATGAGTACAGATTCTGGAGAGTCTGATTCCAATACCTCAGATCAAGGTGGCGATGACGATAATGAAGAAGATAATGAAGTAGATGAAATAATTCGTGACGCAGAAAACACCTTTGATAATAGTTACAATGATGAAAGCATTGAAGAAAGGAGAAGAGGTGTGTTTCATGATATGTAGGCAATGTTATGTATTTTTAAATGATTTTTTTTAGCCACACATACTGACGGCAACGAGGATGATATTTTGATGATACATTATGCTAATGTAGATCAAGATTTTGTTCCTACCGTTAGGTGGAATGAGAATCGATTCACAGTACCAATTTTTGATGAGACCAATTCTGGAACAGACCACTCTGGTAATACATTTAATTCATTTTATGTATATATATATATATATATATATATATATATATATATATATATATATATATATATATATATATATATATATATTCGTTTATTTTATTTATTAAAAAAAACTTGAATGATATCCTTTGAAGTTCCAGGATCACTTATTCATCCTCTTCTTCTGGGCCGAGGCAATGAATTCAATGGAACATCGATGTTCACAAGAACCCAGAGAACGAATAGAGCAAGGCGTTACCAATATTTGTTCAATTCTAGAACTCTGAATCCCCCAGTTATTCTACAGAGGTATGGCTTATTTCTTCGAAAATATTGTATTCATTTTGATGATAATGTTTGATATTATAAAAATGTTGTCGTCAATTCTGCATTTTAGGCTTTTGGGACCTCATGATCCCCATATTGCAATGGGGGCAGCTGACATTCTTGGCCAACGCCCAGAAATAAGAGAATCTGCCCGTGTAGTAGTTATGGATAATTTCGGTTTTCTTCCAACTCACGAGGAACAAATTGATCTCGTAGATCAATCTGGATACCTCTTTGGCTCTACTTTGGCTGCCACTTTAAGCCATATTCCCCCAGTACTCCATTGGTGGAACATAGAAGCAAGAGTGCTGGACATGGAGTCTATTTATGATACATCATTGTATATATGTAATGAACTAATGCCCCACTTGATTAAACACAGAAATGCTGAGTTGTTGGAGAAAAGGAAGAATGATGAACAAACTACACAAAGTAGAAAACATAAGTTAACAATACATAGTGTTGACTCTGAACAAAGCAGTGAAGAAGCGATACCAGAAAATAGAGCTGTTAGAAGAAGTAAATAATATATTCAACATAATTTGAAGTGTATTCATTCTTTTTTTTTTAAGGAAATGATGAAGATTTAGATGGTATTCCTATTGAAGAAGATGATAATGAGTCGACTCACTCTAACATTACACCCGCTCAGTTCATAAGAAACATCGTTTCTGAATTTTCTAATGCTGCCAATGTAGCTTTGCGCAATACTATTACACCAAATCCGTTCCATGGCGAATCCGAACCACCTCAGGTTAGCTCAGGATCAGCTAGAACAACGCCTCCAAATACTGCTAGTAGTAACTCTGGTATGTATGTTTAAAATGCATGTATAAATAAGTTGTTGATAAAAAGGTTATAGGTTATTCTAATAGGTTATTTTCAGGATCTGGAACCAGAGATTCATCAACAGACCCTGAAAATGGTGATCAAGATAATGACATGGTGTTTTGCTCCAGGAGGAACAACATAAGAACGTTGTTTGAAGAGGCCTGGAATCAACCATTGCAGCCTACAATATCTTCGCCATCGTCAATTCTAGCTCCTCAGCCTCAAACTGCTGAAATTGTTGCTACATTAATGAATCCTACTCAAAGCACTCAAACTGGAGATAATACTCCTCCTGAATCAAGCAGTGCTGTTTTGAGTCAGCCTGGTCCAAGTTCAATGAATACTGATGATGTGCCAGAAGGTTGTTCAGCAACATCATCTCCATGCAACAAGTGTAATTTTTATATTTTTAGGTGTGGATCCTTCTTTTCTTGCAGCCATTCCCCCGGAAATGCGTAGGGAAGTGTTGGAGCAACATAGGTTATTAAATTTCCAACAGCGCCTTGCTAGAGCTACACAGTCGAGAAGTAGTGAGGTAAATGCTGAACTTCCGGTTGAAGTAAATTCTGAGTTCTTAGCTGCACTACCTCCCGCTCTTCAAGAGGAAGTATTGAATCAACAGAGACTTGAACAACAAAGGCAGGCGGCTTCGCATGCCAACCCTAACGAACCTGTGGATGCTGGAGCATTCTTTGAAACATTGCAACCATCATTGAGACAGATGGTGAGATTTTAAATATATTTATTCTGTTTTTTACTTCAAAGTGCCTTTTCAGATTCTATCTGACATGGAAGATTCTCAGATATCTGCATTGCCCCCTGACTTGGCAGCTGAAGCTCAAAACCTGAGAAGGGATTTAGAAGCTAGAAATCGGCAGTTGGTACAGGAACGTTTCCTTCAAAATAATCTTACTACCATAATTCGCCAGTCAGCAAGGGGCAGGCTACCTGGTAGACCATTTATGCCACCTCAACGGTCACAGTGGACTACTTGGGGTCGTGACATTATCAATATGAACAGTACTGGGCCTTCTGGATCGAATACAAATATGAAAATTCGTGGAAGACAGCTTCTCGATCACGAGGGTTTGGCCTGTCTTTTGGTTCTTCTATTTACAGATGATACACAACTTAACAAACTTCGTCTTCACCGGTACAGTTGAAAAATAAATTAGTTGTAACAATTATTTTAAGATAACTTGATTATTTCCATTTCATGAGATGCTTCAAATATTTTCATATTATGAGATTATGTACATCTAATCATTTTTTCAGAGTTATCAGAAACCTTTGTTTCCACGGACCTACTAGAGAATGGGTTGTGAGTGCCCTTCTATCTGTAATAGATAGAAGTGTGCACACAAAGCAAGATGAAGCATTGAATAAACCATTAAGAAAAGGACCAAAACCAGGTCCACTCTCCAGTAAGCTTATGACTGATATTAAATCTTTGCACACTGGTGGAAATTGGTTAAATATTCGGATGGAAGCTGCTTTAGGTAAGTGAAGTGTGAAATATTTGAATGCCATATTCCAATATTAACTTAATATACAGGATGTTCAGCAAATGTCTTCATAGTTACACGAGGATCAGCAAAACGAAGTGAAAAGTACTCTGTATCGAATATTAGTATTCATCCCCAGGCTGCCCCAATAATCTGTAAAAATGCTCTCGAATTGATTATTTCTTTGTCAAAAACGTTTCCAACAAATCTATTACCAGTGAAATGTTTCAAGGAAGATGAAAAAATTTTATTATCTCCAGTGAAAGTAAAAACTGATGGATTAGATTTTTGGGATGTTTTACTTAGGTTAGATTGCGCCAGTACTAAGAAGGGAAAAAGCATTCCTAAATCGAATACATTATCACTTATGGATTCTGATAACGTTACATTTGATCATTCGATTTTTGGGCAGTTACTAAACATGCTATCATCTCCAGTTATACATAAAAACACTCATCTTACCGACAACCTTCTTCGGCTCTTATCTGTGATAACGTCAACGATGCCGGAAGTTTCTAAATCCCAAAATGGAGCGAAAAACAAAGTGAAGTTGCCAAAAGAAAGTTTTGCTACTCCTGTTCAGTCCATAAATTTAGCTGTTAACGTGATTACTTATAAGAGTTGCTCTGAAGAAGGTTTAGAGTATATTACGAATCTTCTGTTGAACATGGCCAGTTCATCTTTAGAAATGAGTTACTTGGTAAGTAATGTGCACTTTTGTTGTAGAAACATATAACAATTTTTTTTTTGCAGATATTGAATTTACTCTTAGCAGCTGCTAGGAAAATGGGTAATATAGTCAAGGGTCAGATTGAGCAGATGTTGAGAGAATTGAAGAGTTTGAATGGTTCGCAAAAGCGAAAAGCTGAAGATATTTCTCAACCTTCAACGTCCAAAGGAATTATTGCCAATCGATTTACCAAAGAAACTGTTGTAATAACTGCTTCAACTAAAGCAAAAGCTTCATATGAACTGCAACTACCATCTATGGTGCCTTTAACCTCTAAGTCTTCAAGTCAATTGTTTTTCTTAAGAGTTTTGCGGGTTATTGTCAATATCAGACACTCTATAAAGCAAACTCTTCGAACTGGTGAGTGTTATTAATTTTCGAACTGTTACATTTCCAGTCAGATATAAAACATTCAAATACATGTTGTATTTACTTCAAATATAATCTGTATAATTTAATCGTTGTGGCTTTATCAATAATTTTTTTAATCGATTTTTTACACAGAAGAAGCTTCTTCAGCCAATCAAGAACTTCCTCCACTAAGTGATCAACTGTCTAAATTAGAACATCTTTGGGATACGCTGAGTCAGTGCCTTCTTGAATTGGAACATACGCCGGATCACCATGCGGTTCTTGTTCTTCAGGTATGTTCAATTGAAATTAATATAGATACGTTTTTTATGCTTGACTGTAATTACAGCCAGCAGTTGAGGCGTTCTTTTTGGTGCATTCTCCACAACACCCGATGACAAATAAATTTAGAGACAGAGAAAACCCGACTGAAAGAGACAACCCACCCAGGTCCACTCCAATGGCTGTTGATTCGGATGCTAATGCAGGGGGGAGTAGCGAAAGTGCGAGTGGTGGTGCAGCTGTAGTCGGAACTGGCAACCCAAGCGTGGTACAAAGTGGGGGAGCGGCACCACCTAAATCGGAGACATACCTTGTTGATGCCGATTCCAATAGTTCGGATTCGTTCGTTAAACCAACTGTCCCTCAGGAACAATTGAAATTTTTGAATTTCGCAGAAAAGCATCGGTCAGTTTTAAATCAGATACTTCGTCAGAGCTCTGCCAACCTGGCAGACGGACCTTTTGCGGTTTTAGTCGATCACACGAGAATTTTAGATTTCGATATAAAGCGGCGGTACTTCAGAGCGGAGTTGGAGAGGATGGATGCGGGAGTTCGACGTGAAGAAACCGCTGTGCACGTGAGGAGATCGAATATATTCGAAGATTCTTTCAGGGAATTGTATAGGAAGACTCCGGAGGAATGGAAAAATCGTTTTTACATAGTCTTTGAAGGTTTGTTGGATACTTTCTTGCAGTTTTAAATCTTAAATAACAATTTTTTCAGAGGAAGAAGGCCAGGATGCTGGTGGTTTGTTGAGGGAGTGGTATGTTGTCATATCCCGCGACATATTTAATCCAATGTATGCTTTATTCACTGTTTCGCCTGGTGATCGTGTCACTTACATGATTAATTCTGCTAGTCACTATAATCCAAATCATTTATGCTATTATAAATTTGTTGGAAGAGTTATTGGTGAGTATCAGTTCTAATCCACTTATTGCATAGTTATTTGATAGCATAAATTAATACTAATGAAATATATGAAATAGTTATACTGATTAAAATAGTACCTGTCAGTATGACGTATCGGTGTATGTTACCAGCCCTAAATTTATATAAATACAAAAGTCTGAAAATGAGGCCAGATAATTTGAAGTTCCAGTAACCCAGCAAACTGTTGTATATATTTTGAAAAAACCCTGCATTGCTTCATAGTTTCTTTTGCTATTTAACGTAAAATTTCTTATAAAATCTTTTGTATCAATTTCTAGTTTTGTTTTATTTAAAATAATTTAAATATTTATATATTTATTGTATATTCTTCACAAATCCTGTATATTCTTTTTAGCTAAGGCTATATTTGACAATAAGTTGCTGGAATGTTATTTCACCCGTTCCTTTTACAAACACATTCTGGGAATCCCTGTTAAATATACAGATATGGAAAGTGAAGATTACAGCTTCTATAACAGTTTGGTTTATCTGATGGAAAACAATATCACGTCCCTTGGATTAGATTTAACTTTCAGTACAGAAATCAATGAATTTGGTGTAACTGAAGTACGAGACCTCATCCAAAACGGTAGAAATGTTCCTGTTACTGAAGAGAATAAGATGGAATATATTAGGCTCTCTTGTCAGATGAAAATGACTGGTGCCATCAAACAACAGTAATATATCATTATTTTGGAATATAAGCATCTTCAATAATTTTTCACATTTACTCAATATTTTTGTTTTTAGGTTGAATGCATTCTTAGAAGGCTTTTACGACATTATACCAATGCGTTTAATCTCTATTTTCAATGAACAAGAGTTAGAATTGCTCATATCTGGTTTGCCTAACGTGGACATAGAAGATCTAAAAGCTAATACAGAGTACCATAAATACCAGTCCAATTCTCTACAGGTAAATTGTCATCTATTTTTATCACTCGTATTTTAACATTTTAAGCAATGTAGAATACATTCAATGTTTGATTACAGATTCAATGGTTCTGGAGGTCTTTGAGGTCTTTCGATCAAGCAGACAGAGCCAAGTTTTTACAATTTGTTACTGGAACCTCTAAAGTACCTCTGCAAGGTTTTGGAGCCTTGGAAGGAATGAATGGAGTACAAAAATTCCAAATTCATCGGGACGATAGATCCACTGATCGTTTACCTTCTGCTCACACATGGTAATATTTCTTATTAAATTCACTGTGGCAAATTTCATCGAATTTATTTTTCAGTTTCAACCAACTTGATCTTCCTGTTTACGAGTCCTACGATAAGCTTCGTTCCAATTTGCTGAAGGCTATACATGAATGTTCAGAAGGCTTCGGATTTGCTTAAACTTGAAACACTTGTTGTATTTAAAGACTGACAAAGTAAGAGTGTTTTTATTATCGTAGTTGTAAATAAAAAAATAAATGTACAGATTATAGGATGTAAAGAAAAAAAATCCTTTTTTTATTTTAATATGGGAAGATTTATGAGTTAATTCTTGTGTGTGCAATTTCTGTTACATTGAAATGTAAAGATAATTTATTGGGAAGCACATGTATTTTTGTAAAGCGTCCTTCAACTGGGCGAACTGAACGTGATAGAATGAATTTGATAATTCAAATTCACTCCTTTGTAATATTAGTATTGAATGCTAATTCTCGAAATTAAGTATTGTTTGTTAAATTAATTTGAATTATTCTATCTATAATGATAGTTTTTTATTTCATTTAATATTTTGTTGCAACATTTTGAACATAATTTATTTGAAGTGTAATTCTTGAATTAGTCCATTATTTTTAATAAACAATCAATAATTTTTGAATTTTTTTTTCATATTCTTGGACAGGATACCTAGTTGATATAAATTTCAACTGGGGTTTTTCAAAAATTTGTTTTAGTATTCATTAAATTAATAAAAAAAAATACAGTTTTCTTGTTACAACATCAGACATTTGATAGCGTTATCTTATGGAAACTGGATACAATTGATAGTTTTCTATAATGAAAGTGGTATCTCTAGCATTGATTTTCTCTTCAGCTCTGGAGTAAGTACCAGTAAATATTGTCTGAACTATTTGTTTATTAGTGTGCGTATACTTCAAAGTAGAATGGGAACTAAGATAAAAAATATCAAAACTTAATATTATTACTTATTTCATGCACCATCTGCATTTTGATTTATATATATATATATATATATATATATATATATATATATATATATATATATATATATATATATATATATATATATATATGGCAGCCATTCAAGAATTAGAGAAATAGAAAAAGAAGAACGAAAAATTCTCAGAAAGATTTACCAATCTTTAGCCAATCAATAGAAACGGTATTTGGATGAAAAGACCTCAGAGTGAACTGTATCAAAAAACAAATACGATAACGGAAGAAATCAGAAAACGACGAGCAAAGTTCTATGCACATGTCTACAGAATGAAACAGTCCAGAATACCGAAGAAACTACTCAATATAATTATGAATAGTAAATGCGGAACATCTCAAAGATCGCACTGAATGTCGCTATAAAATCGCACATGTAAAGTTTGAGCAAAAATTAAATCGTCAACCTGGAGTAAAGTGGACAGATGAACGGAAGAAAGAGCGTTCAGAGAGGATGAAGCGTTTTTGGGAGGCAAAAAAGATGAAGCAAAATTCCTGATGATTGCTAATTCAAGTTCAGTCGCTCTCCTCATGGGGAACAATCGAAATAATAATATATATATATATATATATATATATATATATATATATATATATATATATATATATATATATATATATATATAATATAGCAGAGCTGGCTACGTGAAACATGTAGAATGCGATGTCTCCATTATCCTTCAATCCTGGATTATATTGATCTTGGTATCATACTGAATAAATCAATTTATTCATTTATTAGTTACTGCAAAGCTACAGTTGAAAAATATGTATTCATATATACATCTGAATTGTTTTACTGGCTGTTGGATGTGTTTAGTTTTTATCATATTTTTAGCAATACAGGGTTTTTTGATTGAAAATGTCTTCATTTTACTTATTGCTTTGTCAAAACCATTATTAATATTTTAAATATAAACTATTATATAGTTTTTAACAAAGTTTCAATTCGCAATGAAACGTCAACCAAAATAAAGATATTTCAATTAAAAATCAGTTGTTGCTAAAAATCTTATGCAAAATAAACATTATATGTATACATACTTTTCCGAGGTACTTACTAATGAATTGAAAACTGCCATTTATGATGAAATTTCCAGATAAAAAATTATCAACTGACTGCACCACTTAATTCAGGTAAGAGTAGTAATAGACTGAACGTTTCAATAACTGCTTTCCTTCCTACATTTGAAAACCAGATTAATATTGCCAATACACTACACTTGTTGTTCAACAATTTTCGCCATTCCAAAATTCGCTCGACTGGAAGGAAGTGGAAATATACTGCAATATATTCAAGCAGAATTTCCATCATTTAGGTACCTATTTGCAGGGAACTTCAACGTCTGTTTATTTTGAAACCTTAAATCTTTCAATTTGTTATGAGATCAACATTTCTTAAATTTGTACCGAGATCAACATTTCATTGAATTATTTATGCATTATGGACACTAGAAAATTAAATAATTTTTTAGTGAAAATTCGTTTTTGTAAGTGTTCAGTCTACAACTCAAAGATGGTCTTTTCAATTTCCAGAATAGAAGTACCTAATCGTATGAATGATATCAAAAGGAATATCATTGATACTACTTCTATTGTTGAAATTGATGATGACTTGAATCGATGCAACACAAAAAGAAAAAACAAGTAGTGTTAGGATGTTGTATTTTGATCAACATCAATGATTGATCAAACTCTTTGAATGTTTTATTTCTAAATTTCTTTCTCCTTGCGATAAGTACCTAAAAAAAGTAAACAATTATTATTTCAAGCTATAGAAATATTACCGCAAATTGACGTTCATATGTATACCTATATTTGAAATATTCCGCCAAATCGCAATTTAGAACAAACTAGTTTTGAATTATGCGGGAGTCTATTGAATTCAGTCTGAGAATAAACGACTAATGATACCTTACATATACCTCGTAACACGTTTATCGCACAATGATTAATTGTTTTCAAGGTTCAGTAATTCCCGGCTCTTAAAAGGCTGGATGTAGCCTCCCACGACAAAATTAATGATCTATCATTATTTTCCTACACATCGTTTATGAATGAAGAGAATTTTTCTTTGTCAATGTAGTTAGATCAAAATTGCATGCTCTGGAATAATTACTAATTGGCAATGATTCAATATTCTATTTTTAACTAGAAACTGGGCTTTGTATTTCCGATGCGCAGGAATCAGAAAACAAAAAAATTGTTTAATCGATTTATATCCACAATTTAGTTCGGAAATTGGTGTTAGTTGTTTCCAGTTGGTTCTAAAATGTGGAGGGAACGCGTTTACAATGTAAGCTTTCAAATATTGTTGAATTCATTCGATTGAAAAATTATTTCTGTTTCCATATAAATTTTATTGGAATTAATTCATTGTGAGCCTACATTAATTTAAGCTGTGATGAAATTGCTTTTTTATCATTCGTTAAAATGGAATTTATTTTTTCAACAAACTTAATTATGTCAAGGGTTGGATATTAATACAAATGGTGTCAAGGTTTCGTTTCGGTGTCAAACACGTGTGAAATACGGTGTAAAAAATTATTCAAATTTCAAGTTTGAGAATAAGACAATACGATTGATTATATAAAACAAAATTTGAAGCATTTCATATTTAGTGATATTGAGGTTGATCAATAATTTTAGTCAATACATACCTATATGTATTCGAAAGCAACCATTTATGAAATTTGGATGATAAAGATTTGAAATATATTATACTTTCTATCTATATAAGAAGTGATTTATTATGAATTTCGTAAGTTTTTAGGGTACTCTCAGACCAAGAACAACTTCTGTCATAACTGGTGATTACCTTAGTGAATTGTTGGACTGGCTGACTGCTAATGTGAACACAAATCATTCTACCAAAATTTCAGAATTACATGATGTAAATCTGATTTGCAGTGGGGTATATATTGGAAATAAGTAAGTTTACGCATTCTACTTCAATTACAAAAAAAATGATAGGTATATGTATATATAATTCAAAAAGGTTAAAGGTTTATACAGGTACATTTTGTGAAAATTGAAAAAAATATATATTCAAGCCACAAAGAAGTCGATTCTTCACGTAGAATTTTGTGTTTTTTAATTAACTTCCAAGTTCGAGCATCTAAAACTTGAATTGCGCCGTTCTGGAGAGCCAATAGTTCGA
The DNA here is from genome assembly GCA_030704895.1 of Henosepilachna vigintioctopunctata. Taxonomy (NCBI): domain Eukaryota; kingdom Metazoa; phylum Arthropoda; class Insecta; order Coleoptera; family Coccinellidae; genus Henosepilachna; species Henosepilachna vigintioctopunctata. The sequence goes on along the minus strand of JARQZJ010000124.1, from coordinate 1,188,668 downwards.
AACATATGTCAACGGCTGTTGCAAAATTCCAGGTCTATACCGTAAGTTTCTTTTTTCTATTTTCTTAGAATGTACCTGCATAAACCTTTTTGAATTATCTAAATTGTCGGTACAAAATCTCCAGTCCAGTCTCCAGAACAGAGTCGAACAAAACTCTAACAGAGGCATTCACTTCAAGCCATAAAGAAATCGATTCTTCACGTAGAATTTTGTTGAGTTTTATATTTCTTAATTAACTTCCAACTAAAACTTGAACTGCGCCGTTCTGAAGAGAGCCAATAGCTCGAAAAATATGTCTATATATATATATATATATATATATATATATATATATATATATATATATATATATATATATACTGAGACCCTTAATCGAAATACTTCAAATAAAATTCCCAGGGAGGTGTCTGAGGTGTGACAATGTTGTCAACGATAACGAACCTATCACTTTCGAGAGTGAATATTAAGTGCGCTTCGAAAAAATATTCTTGTTCAATGACAATAGGATACAATTGTTTCATCATTATTATGAATCATCAGTCCGTATTTAATCAATCAATCAAGAATCGGTGACCTTTAAAACGCCCACAGGTGCTATATCCGGATGAGGCGAACAACACTTTGTGAACATTCACGTTGAGCTCCCTCCAACGAAGAAAAGACGTATAAACTCTCCATAGCGTTTCGATATTTCGATTAAGAGTCACAGTATTTACTAGTATGAATGATTCGTGAATCTTGAAATATATATGCCGAACAGAAGATTGGAACAAAAAAGAAGTGCTCTAAACATTTTTTTGCGGAAAAATTAAAAAAAATAACTGTATTGTCGATTCATTTATTTTCTATTGCATTCTAGGTACACAGCCAAAGATAAGAGGTTTCTTGTTAATAATGGTTTTACTCATGTTCTAAACGCCGCCGAAGGTTTAGATTTTATGACACAAGTTGACACGAGTCAAGATTATTACAGGGATGCTAAAATAAAATATATGGGAATACCTGGTGAAGACAGACCTTCCTGGAATATTTCTGTCTATTTCGATTTGGCAGCTAAATTTATTGATAATGCTGTGCGAAGTGGAGGTATAAATATGCAATAATGATAATATGCAAGATTGAAAATAATTTACGAGCAAACTTTGAGTATCAACTACAAGACATTCGTATTTATACATTGAAATTTTAGAAACCATGTTAAATAACTCAAAACTTATCAGCTATTCAGATGCTCACCTCTTGAAATGGTCAAGTTTCTCCTTTGCTACCTACAGGCTTAAGTTTCGGTGACACTTTAGACAACGCTACAATGCGTTCACCTATAGAAACTTATCTTTTCACGTATTAAGATAAAAATAACCAAACTAATATATCTCTGAAAACTATCAGATTATTTATTTGTGAAATATATTCGCTTGCAATATATTCCCAAACATTTGTTTTCCAAGAATATGCTACGATTTTTTTAATTGTGTAAATGTCGATTAGCACGTATCGCATTTTTGTAAAATCCAAGAATGGTTAATTGTAATGAAAACCTTTGAAATCGCTTATTGCTCCTCAGTTGTACCTGAGTACGACTAGCTTTTCTTTTAATATAATTCACCATTATCGTGTGAGTACAGTTACTGCCTTTGAAATAATTTGAAATGTGAAAATATATCAGATAACCTTGAGAGATAGATTATTATTTGTCAATTCGATGAAGAGAATCTCTATACTTCTAGAAACAACCATTATTTTGTTATAACGTATGGTTTTCTGAGTATTGAGAAACCTCTAACATTCTTTGGAGGTTGTTTTATAATTTTCAATTCTCAGTTGAGGTCAGAATTGGTTTATTGCAAATATCTTGCTCGAACTGAGATACACAGACGGTCATCTAAAACTCGCACCAATGTGTGACATTTTTAAAACAATTCTGTATCCGTTTAACACAAACTGAAAATCAATTTAATCATAAAATATTTTTTCAGGAAAGGTTCTGGTGCACTGTGTTGTCGGAATCTCAAGGTCTGCCACACTCGTTTTGGCATATCTAATGATATGCAAAAAGATGAACGCTGCAGAAGCTTTAGAGTATGCTTTCAAGCACCGAAGAATATTTCCAAATATTGGATTTTTACATCATCTGGCACATTTAAATTCCGTGATAGGTAAAAACGCCATATTATATTGAAAGAAGATTCGAAGAGGATCTGCAAAATATCTACTTGCATTCTTTAGATTTGTATTATTTTTTTATTAATCAACAGAGGAAAATATATTTAAGTTATAATTTCTTTTTTTGTTGTTGTAAACTGTTCCTTCACTTTCCTAATTTCATTTAAAAATTTCAGATGGCTTGAAAATTTTAATTTAAGATGTACCAACAGGTCAAAGAGAACATTAGGTTGTGCAAATTAAATTACACTAAACACACTGAAATGCAGTCTGTTTATATATTTCTATGGTGAATAACATACCTTTACTCTATCTTCTCACCCTAGAGTATTTTCTGTGGCTTAGGCTTAAGCGCTTAAAATGTAACATGTCCTCCCCGTCCATTTGTTTATATTACTATTTATTAGGCATCTACTCAATAAAGGACCTGTCCAAGTCATAAAGTCGCATCCACGGAGGATGCCTACTATGCCATAAAACGTACTATAAGCAGTATTTGCCCAAGACATGTATATTAAAAATAGACGAACTTGCGAATTAAATTCGTTTTTTACATTCTACAAAGAAAAACTGTAAGAAATCCTATATAGGAGTACTGTAATTGTGATGTAGTAAATGTTTCACTTCGCTAATTATTTATCTGAAGATAGTGTGGTTTGACACAATTCTCATTGTATTTGTTGACATTTGAAATTCAGTTCAATGAACGTATTCATTTCTCAATTTCAAATTACATCAATTAAAGGTTCCTCGAATCTAAAAGCTGGTAATTATCAAATCATTTATTAAAAACAACGACTTCTCAAATCTGCAACAACAAAGCTACTCCTGCTAACGTCCATTTCGCTGGTTTATCCTTTATTTTCAAATTGAAAGTCCATATATAAGTAGGACCTCTGGTCCTGGTTTTGTACACTGGACATTCGTACATATTTCTCAAATCTTGCTTATCTTGAGTAATAGCTCGTACGTTTATGACAGGCATTGGAGGAAACAATTCCTTGAGTTTTGAATCAACAATTATTCCAGATTGAACATCCCATTTTGCTCCTTCCATAAAGAGACCATGAATATAAGCACCATCTCTCGGCGCAGATCTGTTAACAAAATTTGAAATATAATCAAGATTCAAAATATTTGAGTTTGAATGTTACATATTCAGAATATTATACTCGTACTATAATTTGCATAACAACTTTAAATGGAAAATGTTGTTCGTTAAAACCTTAACGAATTTCAGGATTTGTAAAGATAATATTAAACATAATGACAGCCAATACATCCGAATGTACCAATTCGTGACCCAATGATTTTCGTATATAGGATATAGTGGTGTTGCTTACGTGAACTCTTCTTTTTGTTTTTTAGTGACGTCACATTGAAGACACATTTTGTCGAGAGGCAACTCATTTCTTCTTGCTGTACTTTGCATAATTGCTGTGAGAAGGGATTGAGGATTGAAAAATCCACCTAACCATACTGATGATGGTAACTGAAACGAAATGTACAGTAATATCATTGACATTTGCAAAATTTATTCAACTCACAACAAAGTCTGTTGACCATGTTTCCAGTTCTCTTATCCTTAACAAAAGATCAGCAAACCAAGCTGTTAGACCTAACAGTGAGGGATAAGCTCTTAAGGCCCAAACGGGCGAAACCTGATCCAAAAATAAGGCGTTCTCCAAATCCTCCATGTCAGAGGTGATGGTCAGTTCTCCTTTCAGTCCTAGATCTAATTCTTTAAGTGATCTCTTGACCTCCCCTGTCAGATAATTCATACGTTCGCACTCCTGAAAGGCCACAATAACGTATGGAGTTCGTTCTTCTACCTTACCCATTATTTCAAACATATTGAAATCTTCAGGAAGTTTTTCAATCATTTCGTCGACAATTTGCTTCACCTACAACCAACCATAGTTAAAGGTTATAAATTAAACTATTATGTTTCACCTTATCTTCCCTTGTGATAGTGGTTCCACTAGAGGAACCACCATCTCTAGGTTGCATTTCAAATACCGTTTTGAATAAATTTTCAGCTGTAGTTGTTAAAAATCCTATTTCAGCATTTGGATGCAATCCATATAGATATGGTGATTCAGGGGGCATAGAGTCATCTATATACTGATGATAACCTGCATAATCAGTATTAGGAGGCGCTGGAAACCCTGGAGCTAGCATAAGTTCTCCGTCAACCTAATCAAATTAGATATTCAATAATAATAATAATAATTACCATTTCAAATTTAGAGAAATATTTGTTACTCACAAGATCAGGCTGAAGAAGCTCTTCAAGGTAGGTGATACATAGTTTTCGGTCCCAGTCATCTGTTATGTGACCCCCGTACATAATTTCCCCAAAAAGATATCTCAGATCTTCCCAAGGTACTTTTGTATTTGCTTCCAAATAATTAAAGAGAACAAAAATACTTATATTTAAATCTCCAACGTTGAAGGGATACACTTTGTTCCATCCTTGTGGACCAAATTTCCGTCTTTCCGCAACAACAGCATGAAAGTAACAAAGAGAGAAGAGGATAACCTTGAATTCTGCCTCTTTTCCGCACTGTTCCAATGTTTCTTGGTTGAAATTTGAGAGCGCTTTATGCAGATTTGCCTGCATGCCAGTTGGTGGTTCATTAGTGATTTTAATAGAAGATTCCAAAATTCCCTGAAAATATGTTTTATACGCATTCCATCATACAATACGATGGAATAATCATTTGCATTTTGAGATACTCACTTGTGGCAAAATATGAGCTGAAGGTGTTGCAGCAGGTTCGGCACTCATAAAAACTCTGTAGTTTCCATGGGAACCTTCAGAATATTTTTCTAGGGTTTTCTCCAAGTTTGGAAGCCATTTCTTAACTAAATGTATATTCTGAAGGACCACCCAGTGACCATTTTCTGCAGCTATTTTCATTGCTCTCTCAGCTACAACTTCCTGTCCCTGTCCCAAGGAAACGTTATGGAAATTCTGGTTGTCAGATGAAAAACCCATGCGTTCTCCGAGTTCTTCAACATCTTTTAAGGGATTAACCCCAGGCGATAAAATAAAGAATATTGGAGTTGATGGACTAGTTTCTTCGTAAGATTTTTCAAATTCTACTGTCTTGTTTTCAACATATTTGGCACCTAATTTTTCTTCAATGAATGTCCTGAAGAGAAAATATATTGGAAAGTGTCCAATTCTAAATTTTTACTACTTTACATCATAGCATATATCATTCTATCTGGTCTGAGGGCTCTCATCATCATTAACCTCTGAAGAGCAGTTTTATTTTTCCATTCTTGCGGAAATTTTTCTCGTTCTGGACAATCTGATTCGACAATTTTTTTCCACCTTTTTGGGGAGTTTTCCATATCTCTGTCTAGATTCCTGAACTCATCTTTTGTAGCCAAGCAACAAATCCCACCCCAGCTGGAATTTGAAAGAAAATCGATTGGACTAGTCACGTGTGGCTTAATCGGAAAACGTAGAAGAAAATCTAATTCCGTTGTTGATATTTCTTCACTCATAAGTAGAATCTACGGATCACAAATTACTGATTATACGTATTTTACAATTTATATTACAAGCATGCGATATGTGTACAACCTGAAATGTCATTTGCGAAGAGAATATTAGTTTATCACATTCGAATAATCCTCTTGTTGTGTACTGGAATACGGAGAATGTTATACAATCGATTAAATTATCAACTCTCTGAGAAACGGTTACGGCTGGATCAGCTTTGGCAATAGCTTTTTGGAAAACAACACTGAAGGCCTAAAATTTTACAAATAATGGAAATTTCTCCAATATTCAACATGAATGTATGTATACCTTCAACGAGAACTGGTAGATGGGGTTGATAGTGTTTAAATCGTTAAGAATGAAATACAGCAAACTTGCTCTGGCCGCTGCAGGCCTGTAATGTTCCCTAGCTTGATCTATTTTCACTGATGTTATTTTGGCCTCGGCAACCTTTTCCTCTATTTCCGCAGCAGTTTTTTTAGTCGTCTCTAGATTTTCAACCAACGTTGTGTCGCCTAATAAATTTCCACCTGCTGAGGACAGTCTTGATAAAAGATCATCTTCTAGAGATTTAAGCATTATTTTGAAATCGTTTTGTTGTTTAGTTAGTTCTGCCTATGAATGAGAAACTATGTATAAAAAAGGTCGATTATATGAAAAAAATTAATTACTTTCAGGTCTTCTAGGTCAGGTCTTTCAGCTTTTACTACTTCTGCAAGTAGTTGATCTTCTAGGCCATCTCTTGTTACTGTGAAGTTAATTAATGTAGTTTGAGCTTGCATTTCTGGTTTATAATGTGGATTCGCCAATTTTGTTTGTAATATCAGACGAAATTTAGAGTTATATTCGACCTCTTTATCACCTAATTTGATGACTCTATGAAAAAAATGTGCAAATAATTTGTGGTTTATAAAAGAAGAGTCTACTTACTTTCCTTTTTTTATGAGATTTCTTCCCAGAAGGCTGTCTAATACCGGATCTAAGCTCTCGTCAATATTCTCTAGCAAAACAGTTGCTCCAATAATGATGCATTTTTCAACTGTATCCAAGTAACCCTTTTGTCCAAGTCGAATTATTTTAAGATCATCACCATATTTTTGTTTAATCCACTTGACTCCTTGGAGCTGAAAATATAAAAATTAATGCCATCTTGAAAATTTTACATATTTCAGTATACTTGAGGATCTATCATTAGAGGCCACCTATCGGAGTTAGAAAGAATTGTTGCATTCTCAGTGGACATACGGTCACTCGGTAAACCTTCATTATTCCATTTTGCAATTTGTGTATCATCAGTTAACAACGTTAGTGGATCTAAATCTTCCGTAATCGGAACAGCGGGCTAAAAATAAAATTTAGATGACAATTTGATGAAAAGAATCAACTTAACTAACCTCTAGCGTTTTCATAAACGGCAACCACATTTTATGAAGAAGATCTTGTCTATATTGTTTGGTGAAGCATCCTACATAAGATATAAATGCTGTTACCAATAAAACATCACCGGGTAACATCTCCCCTTGTTTCAAAAAACTAAAAAAGTAATCATTATTTTCTGCTTGTTTCATATGGAAAACGTTACCTATTCACTGCTTCAGCCCATCTGACATTTTCACTAGCAAGACCTCCAACTAAACGGTTAGCTAGCTGAATTGTAGCATTAGTAGCATCTGCTTCTTGTTGGCATAACAGTTTCTCAGTTGTTGCTTTCTCAAAATCAGCAGTGAGTTTAGCTAATTGCTCTTCCAATGACTGAAATAATTCAACAGTAAGTAATTTGTTTGAATTATCCTCATCTTATCACTTACAGCTACTTTTCTCTTAATCCCGCTCAGTTTTTCTTGGGCTGCTGCTAATTCCGCATTAGCAGCTGCCAAAGCTTTTCTTTTCGGTTCTACGTCACAATATACTTCGAAGAATCTTATGATATTGATGACCCAAGCGCACAATCCGGCAGCAGCCGCTGATTTAGACCTAACGAACTCAGGCTCGAATTCTGAGTCTTTCAAGTATGGTTCTATAGCTTTTATGACTTCGGGATGTATATTCTCTTTGTCATAATTGATCAATGCATCAAGAAATGCATCTACTTTCGCCATCATAATCTAAAAATCTGTTGTTATTTCTGTTCAACAAATGATACAATTTTGTATACCTTCGCAGCTTTCCAACTTCTATCTTTCGGTATTTTCCCTGCTGGCGACAGTAGTACCATCACAGCTGCTGTCACATTGGTAACCGCTCCAGGTGGAGACCCAAAAGACTTCAGCTCTGTTAAATTTGCTTTATTGAGTGTATTCAGAGCTTCCTGAGCAGCTATAAGTGCCGGTTCTGCTTTCAGTAAATCCTCTTCGCAGTCTCTTTGCTTTTTACTGACTTCATCCGCTATTAGAGCAACCTTCTCTTCTTCCTCATCTGCTAGATTTTTTTCAATAGATACTTTTTCAGTTTCTATCCCAACTATTTCAATAAGTGAATCAGCTGCGTCGTTTTTCTCTTTCAGTTCCACCTAAAACATATATACCTGAAATGACCTCTGACCAGTAATACATTTTGCATACTTCTTGAATCGCAAGTTTTTTTTTCAGTTCATCAACTTGTGCAGCAGTACTTCTCAGTTTGTCCAAACCGTTTTCCAAACGTTCTATCTTGCTACGCAATTCATCTACTTTTTGATGTAGAAGCTTTGAGTAGAGATTTATCTGTTCTAAATAAGATTTTGGAGTCGTATAGTTGTATCTTCTCTCATTTTGTAGAAAAATTTTCGATGTCTGATTAACGGACGTATGTGCGTAAGCCATAAATCTTCCAATCGAGTCCCGAAGTGATTCCTGCGAAGTGAATAAGGATTATATCTTCTAAATGTACTGGCAAAATACATACTGGCAAAACAGATAATTCTCCCAGAAATCGCAATGATACTGATACCAGTGCTTCTTGAGGCCATTCATGGAACCAATTAATTTGAGTGCAATTAATTATGGCAGGAAACTTTCTTGCTCTTACACGCAAAGTGGAACCAACAGGTGAAAAACATAGCACCACTTTAAGTTGTCTTCGCACTCTGTCAATGAAAAATTTCCAACTATTTTCTCTGGTATCTAAAATGCCTGCTCCTTTGACTTCATTTCTAACACCTGAATGATGAAAAATTTATATACAATTGAAGAGCAGAAATAAGTTATCCTAATGTACCTGCAATTATATTTTCTATTTCGTCATCCGGAAACATATCCGGTACTTCACCAGAAGCTAACATATCGTTTATAAGAACCAAAAACTGTTCATTTGGAACTTGCGCATCAGTCATTAAGAACATAATACCAACATTTTTCAGGCCAGTTTTGAGGTATAGAGTTGCCAGTTCCCTTCTCAGGTCAGCAACGCCATAACCTTTTTTCAATTGAATTTGGAATACTTCCAGAGAAGATATAAATGCTGCAAGTCTTGAAAGAGATTGCTTTCCACTACCTCCTACACCAACTAATAGGGCACTTCCCCTGGGTGATTCCAGAATTCTATTAATGCTGAAATAGCCAGTTTATCAAATTATACTAATTAACAATGAAACAAATATTTCTTCAACTAACCGACAAACGTGCATCATAGCATCTTCAAATAAAACCAAATTCATGGCTGCTACTAGATCATTATAGCTGGACATAGCTTCCGTTAATAAAGAGTTTAGTTTAGACCAACAAGTAATTGGCATATATTTTGGTTCTCCTATACCACTAGCGAAATGACAGTATATGTTTGGTTTTTCGAAAATAATAGATTCATCCATTTCCTGCAATTATAGCCAAATTATAAATTTCAATAAGAAGACTGCTCACAATGAAATATGCACCTCGAAATTCTTTTTGAATATATCAAGTTGGAATTTAATAAATGCATCAATATCCTTTTCTTCGATAAGTTTATCGCAATAAACTCTTTGTGCTTCGTGCAACCAAAGGCGTAACAGATCCATAGGTTGCATTAAGCAATCATTAGTAGAAAATAATAAACCCTAGAAATTAAATGAACTGCATTATCACAGCTTTTATTACGACTACCTGTATTACCTGGAATACATTTGAAATGTCTCTTAGATTGAATATATAATGGAACTTGATTGCAGTAGGAAGGAAAATTTGAGAGACCTTGTGATGTAGAGCTATAGAGGCCGCTACAATATTTTCGGATAATTTGCTGATAATTGATGGAAACTTCAGTTCAGGATTTGTCATATGTTGACTTAATATTGCGTTGTATATAGTTCCAAGGGAATCTGTTCCAGGAAAACTGATTGCAAAGACATAAAAGTGCCTTTGCAGTCGAGGATTGATCGTAAAACTACCAGCAGTGGGATTCATACAAGAAACGTATTGGCAGTTTTTTATTTCCTTCAGTGTCAATTTATTTCTATCATACCAGTGGCTATAGTCCAAATGCTGGCGAATTAAAGTGTGAGGTTGAACTGTTCCATATGGATCTACCTCTGGCATATTTATATCGTCGATAAAATAAATCAGAGTTTTACTACCAGGTGGGCCATAATTTCGTCCTAAAAAATATTAATTTTTTGAATATTTTATAGAGATAACAAACATATGTTCGAAATATTAAATCTAACTTCTAAGATTCATGCTTGTATTACATTTGTTTCAATGTCTTTGGGGAATTGATTTCTTTACCTGCTTTCTTCTCAAGTGGTTTCTCCAAAACCTTCTGTAACATTTCTGAAGTTGTGTAGAAGTTAAATGGTACATTGGTTATCATGTAATTGTCTGTTAGAGAAGATAGCTTTTCTGAAACTAACACCGTTTTTCCACATCCTGCATTTCCAACTAACATCACTGGATGTTTTTTATCCATTAATAGATTCAGAAAGTAACGGATTCTAATGGATTCTGCTGTGTGAACTAAAACTGCCTAAAAAAATTTACAAACTTCATTTAAATTCACTCGTATTCACTTAAATTTACTTGTAGGGGCATATCAGGGTCCATTTCAAATCTACCAAGACTTTCTGTCCAATGAACAAATTGTTTTGATTCAGAGTCAATGTAGAAATCGAAAACAGTTCCACCAGGTGGAAATTTGATTGTTTTGAACTCATTCACCCACCATTTTGTGAATTCAACTCTATAATCGGTCGCCTATAAAATATTGAATACAATAATCTTAAAAGACTGAATTATTTTACCTCACTTGTTCCTGAAACATCGCTGAACCAAACGCCCAAATGCAGCAAAACACGAAATATAACTCATGCCATTCTTTCGGACATTCGGGTGGAGTATTTTGAGGTGTTAATAAACAATCTAATAAATGGCACAACATAGAAATATGCGCCGTTTCTACGATTGGAGTTATCTTTTTAAATCTCGTTCGCACGTTTTCTAAACAGATTGGTATATATTTATCAAATAGCATTATCAAGTTTGATTTTTCTGATGTTATGGTACGGGTTTCAATCCAGCTAGTTACAAATCTGAAACAAAATTATGAAGAACTTTATGATATTACCATTGATTGCATTAACTGACGGATTCCATCCAAGATCTTGAGGGTTGATATACAATATTCCTGCTCTTGATACAGTAGCGGGCGTTGCAGTTTTCAAGTTAGATATTTCAAACAATAACCTCATAGCTGGTGTTAATGCGATGCGCTCGTTGCTGGCTAGGGTCAGAACTTTGTTGTCGTCCATAACAGTATTGAGAGATTCTATCCACATTGGATCAATATCTCCATCAAGAACAATCCACTTTGGATTCTCCCCTACGGAGGTACCAGAAGAAATTTATCCATATTGAATATTAAATTGATGAGACATCTTTTACCAGTCAAATTAGCTTGATCTCTCATTAAAACTGATAACAATCCATCCTTCCATTCCCTTGTAGCTGGATTTATAATTCCAAACAATTCGTCGTTGGTTACTGCTTTTGGATTTAAATCGTTGTACACGGGCTTCCTCTTTATATTGAAGTAAGTTTTGAATAAAGTTTTCCACACCTGAGTCTTTCCTGTTCCCGCATTACCAACTATAAATACTGAATGTCTTACTTCTAGCAATTCTTCCAGCTGTACAACCTTGAGGACGAATATGTCAAAGAAATATATGCAATGTATTGATTCAAAAATACCTACTTTAAGAATAAAATTATCCTCTGGTTGAAGCACGAGATCAATAGCTGCTTGCTTGACAGTCCTTTCAAACTCTGCATCCCTCTTCCTGGGGACTTCAAGAGCAGGAAAGAGATCCCCTATAAGACCCATAAATACAGGGGTGTCATCTGTAACAACTTTTGGAATATTGAAATCTCGCAAAGCCCTCATAAGAACTTCCTCTTCAGGCCTTCCAGGATCACCCCTCTAATGCAACAATCATTTTATTAATCGATTAGGCCTATACTTGAATGAACAATGCATTAGCTCAGTTTATCATCTACATCTGATGAAGCCACTGTGTTGGCGAAACAATATTGTTATGTTCAACTAAATTATAGTGAAAATCAAAAAAGTACTTAGTTTTATTTAAATTATCAAAAATCATTTTATTTACATTCGCATATTTCATATAATAAAATGATACCTTCAGCGATCCAGCAACTACTAAAACAGATTTAATTGCTCTTAATCCCCAGTCATAATGGTCTTGTTTAGATAATAGCTCCTTGCATAAAGTATATAAAGTTATGAACTTTCTAGCTAATATTTTAGCTTCCTGAAAGCCTTCAGCTACCAACATTATTTCACAAATTAGTTCAAAGTCTGGTACTACCATTGCACAAGGCCTGTAAAATATAAATGTTGTATTATATAAAAAATAATCAACGTAAATTCGTTACATAAAGAAATCTGGATACGTGCTTCACAAACGTAATTTAAATTTGTTACTTGATGAAACGTCTGTGAAAGATGATTTTCAGTGAATATATAGGTGGGTACTGTTGAAAGTTAAACATATGATGTTAATCGTTCTTTAGTCAAAAGCTCATGAATTTTGACGTTTGTAATATTCAATCAATAATCCTCGTTTTGAGAGTATTAATTTATATAAATTTCAATAAATCACGAAACAGCCAAATGTATATGTATAAACTCGATTCCTCACCTGAATAGTGCTTTCAAATTTTCAGGTAGTTCAGTTCTACCAGCATAACCTGGATTCATTGTTATAAAAATACCCACACTTGGGACCAACGAAATTTGCTCACCCATGAAATCAAAAGTAATTTTTTTGTTTTTAATGGCATCAAGTACTGACTTGACCTGTACAGCCACCACTGATAGTACTTCGACTGATATTCTGTTGAACTCATCGAAGCACCCCCAAGCCCCTGTTTGTGCTAAACCTTTGTAGATATTACCGCATGACTAAAAAGTATAGCATTGATTTATTATCAATTTTGTATAAAGTCGATCAGAAAAAGAATTTTAGTTACTTTATAATCCATTTGTTCAGAGCAATTAAAGACGTAGACCATAATACCTAAAGCCCTCCCTAAATCTTTTGTTGTTTCAGTCTTCCCAGTACCAGCTGGTCCTGCAGGTCCACCTCCCATCACCAAATGAAGTGACTGAAAAATTCATATAGAATATCACCATTTTAAAATTTTTCAATTTTCACCTGGGTCAGTGTAATATAGCACCTATCAGTCAAAGGCGTTATGACAAGCCGTGGAGTATTTCCTAGATACTCATAACTATATGTGAACTGTGCATCACAAATATTTGCGAAACAAGTTGCCTCTTTCTCTCCCCACCTGTGTCTTAGTTGGGATACCCACTGGAAAGCTGTGGAACTCTCAACTTTCGTCTGTATCAGTTTGCTGACAACATCCCTGGAATGAACATCTATGGTGCATATGGTCATAATCTTTTGACGATTTTGCTTTGTTAAATCTCCGAGAAGATGAGAAATCAGTATGCTCAGTTGCGATACTTGTTTTTTATAATAATCTCTAATAGCGTTATCATAACCTTCCTCAAGGCGCGAGAAGGCAATGTTAACTTCACTAGTCCACCATATTTGAGTTCCACACAAGGACACCTGTGCTGGAAAGTCGAACACCCACAGATCTCTCGGTTTTTCTTCATATGTTGTTACACCTTCTCCTATTGAGATTCGAATTGTTGATCTCATTGAATCTTGTATTTTATTTAACCAAACTTCAACCTGAAAATTTACAGTTTGGCATACCTTTCCTTAGAGATTCGGAAATTTATTCATGAGAAGAAATTGTAAAGTAACCTTTAAATAACCATATAAAATTTCAAATTCTTACCGGTCCAATGCAATTCGTATCTTTGTCAAATTTAACATATTCTCCGTCTTTGGCGTGCATACCGAAAATAGTTTTTGTTAAAGAATTGTTTTCATCTCTTTCAAAGTTCAGCTTAGATATGGAGTCAAATAATTTCGTTAAATGTTTTGCGACTGATTCTGGCTGATTACCATTAGATAGAATATCAAGTAAATCAGCAGAAGATACAAAATAGAATCTAGGGAATGCTAAACGTTTGGTTTCAAGATAAACAGCTAAAGCTTTCTCGCAGAGTGTTAGTTTTTGCTGAATTTTTTCTAGACTGTCGAACAGACCTGGTTTATTTGTTGCTTCAACAACATTCAAGGTTTTTTCCATTTCAGTCATCAATCCCTTGAAATCACTATCAATTTCTTCAAACCTTTCAGAATCTTCAGGTAGTTGTTTCCTAATATCTTCTGAACTCATGAAAATGGATTCTAAGTGAATCCAGGTTCGTTGAACTTCGAACCAAATAGTAATCACTTGATCTGCTAAGCTCAATTTGTTCTGCCAAGCAGATACTTCTTCTAAGAAATAAGCAATAAACTTGGAAGTTATCAAATTTTGTAACTGAACTTGATTATCTTCCAGTGTTTCTATCAATTCTTCACTGGCTCTAAGTAGCTGGCATCCCGTTCTTGCATGAGTTTCGTTTTCAAATTTCATAGTGGACCAAGTAGAGTTCAGCTCCCTCAAGGTCTTTTCCATAGACATCTCCTTAACAGCTTTATCTACGATATTTTTCACTTCTTCTTCGCACTCATGAAGGTTTAGTTCAAGTAAATCTGCCAGTGTAGTATTGTGATCCATAACAATTTTTGTCTAAAAATTAATTTATGAATGAATAAGTAAATTATTCCACAATAATAAATAAAGTGAAGTAAACCTACATAAATAGACCAGTGCTAAACGTAGTTGAAAATTTCTGTAATAATGTACAAATTGCACGGGATATGAAGAACATGAACTATAGGATATTATTTTGAGGAAACATGCAATGGAAATTTTCTACTTGTGGGACAGATATGAGTAAATAGAGGTGGTCGTCAATTTTTCTCAGGGTTTGGTCCAAACGCTTTTACTGCAATACAATATTGTAAGATGATGTAGTTAAATGTTCATTCCAGTTATTAGTTAAAATTCTGAAATTTTGTACTTACTGTGAATTCAGGGGGCAGAGCTGCTAAAGTCTGCAACAGATGATGCAAAAGAAAAATATATTTGAACTTATGTGTGTTAAAGAAATGGAGCATGGAATGCAGCTAAATTGATTAAATTTTTTAAACCGTTGAAATGATGTATGTACAGAAGTAAATGTTATATACAGTGACATGACCTGTACAAAAATTTTATATCATTGTAGTATACGTACTATATACAAATATATACAGGTAAATTGAGTCTCACCTTGGTAGATTTCATTAATTGATTCCAATGCCTTGGTCTTATTGCTGGGTTTTGCAGTTCACCAACAGCTTTCAATGATGTAAGAGTGTTTTTAACAGTTGCTTCAACACCAGTATATGTATCCCAAGACCGCATTTCCTTATCCAGCATTCTTATTTCTTTTGCAAATTTTTTGCACTCAATGTCCATATTTTCAACGTCGATTTTTCTCCAAGGCGTGGTTTTCCAATCATCTACACAGGTTTGCACTATGTGTATATAATCCCATAAATGCTGAAAACAGTGTTACGTTTATTTTAGATTATTAAAATAAACGTAAATATTGCAATAGTAGAGCATTATTGATACACCTACTTTTAACATTCTCATATCTTTTCTACATTGCTTCAAAATTTTGAAATCAGGAACGGATACTTCGAACAGTGAACCAGATTCGTGAATTTGCTTCATTTCAAATTCAAATTTGCCCAGGTCCTTATTTATGCGATCAATAAGATTGTATGGCTCCTTACATGAGAAATGGAAAAATTTGTACTTTTTGAACACTTCTCTATAGTAAAGTGCCCTTGCATCGAAATCAGTGATCCTCTTTCTAATGAAAATAACTTCAGCAGCCTGTAAAGGAGCTACCTGCTGCTTAACAGTTATTGCGATCTTTTTAGTGTTTGCCCATTGTTCAGGCAATTCTTGCAGGTACACATTAACTTCTTCAGGTATATCTTGATCGTAAAATTGTAACAATTCGATAGTATCATGCAAAGGTCCAAACATATCGTCGGTAGTAGTTTGCCGCTCTTTCACATTCAGAAGGTAACCCATAACATTCACTAGAGCTTGATAGTCACCTTCTTGGACTGTTTGTTGGAGGCCTTCATCGGCAGATCTAATGAATTGTCCTAAATCAGTTAGACTGTTCGTTACATTATCTACAAGATGTTCTTTGAACATATTTCCCCACTTACGAATTATGTTTAGTAGGGCTTGTTTGAAAGGTTTTATATCCACTTTGAACCAGGCATTAAATATTTCTTCAACTTTCATATGCTCAACTTCATTATACAAAGACTCAAAATGATCGATTTGCTCCCTGAATTGCTCCATTTTTGGAGGAGATGGCTTCGCAGCCATAGCATCTTTAAGGACAACCAATTCGTATTCCTCGTTACTTAGTTGTCTGCCATAAGTTAAGAATTGTTTAAGATAATTATCCCTATTGTCTAACCAAAGATAATAATAGTTTTCAAAACTGTCACAAAATTCATATGCATTCTCGATTACACGGTCTACATTCAAGAGAATATCGTTCTTCATATCAACAATATCTGAATTTTCATTAATCTCTTCCATATAACTCATGGTTTGTGTTTTTGAGAATCTCTCAACGACCGATGCAATATTTAAAATATCGACAATGAGACCATTAATGAAATTCTTGAGACCATTTGGATCATTTTGATCCAATGATGGTATAAAAATAACATCTGGTTCTCTAAGTACCAGCTGAGCCTCAAATAAGGGTGGTAATTCATTAGTGGGATCCATGTGTTCATTAATGTAACCCAAGCTGAAACGAAAATATTCATTAACACGAGAAGTTTTATGGTGTTTTTCGCTCCAAACAACCTCCAAAACCTTCAAGTGTTTCATCACAAACACCCGAATCTCCACATAGACTATGATATGAATCTATCATTTGCAAATGGCTTTCTTACCTACATCCAACACATTGATAAAGATAACTGAACACTATGCCATCTACATAATTGATGTAATTTTGCCATTTCAAACTATCATTATCTTTGTCCATTTGGAATATTTGCATATTTTCTTTGAGAAGGTCAGAGATCTCATCTGCCGCTTTTTTGATTTCTGTATAACGTTTAGCAATTTTCTCTTCCCTGCCCTCAATATGTAGACAATTATCTTTTCTTGCATCTTTCCTTTCAAACAGGGGTTGCCTCGCAAACGGAATCAGAGCATTCCTCATTTCAGTCAAGTTGGTTTTGGTCTTTTGTAAATTGCTTTGTAAACTTTCAACTAATCCATGAAGATGTATCGTGTAATCCCATATATCTGAAAATACCAGATAATACAAAATCGTATAAAAAGCATTGAGATAAGTACTTTCCGAATTCCAAGTGAAATCAGTGCGTCCCTTGTCAATTAGTAAGTCAATATTGGATATTTCAGTAGCTATTAAGTCATATTCCACATCATTTGTAGTTTTTCTGATCTGGTTATACCATCTTATTATCGAATTGAATTTTTCTGTAAATTTCCTCATCATTTCATTTTTTTCTTCGAATTCGAGCGCACACTCTGGAATTGCCTCCTGATTCAAGAGCTTGAGATAATGAACTTCCCTTAGTATTGCACTCAACTAAAATTGAATATTTTTATTGAACTAATTTCAATACGATCACCTTGTTTCATCTACCTGAGGATTGAAGTTGAGGCGTATCTCTTTAGTTTTGAGTTCTCTTTTGAATAAGCTCTGTTTCATGTTTGCCTCAATTTGTTCAGGTACAGCTTGCGCCCAAGCTTCGAAGATTTCCACTGTATATTTTTGAATTTTTTCCTGAAATATTTTATTTGTTTCGAGAAGTTTTTGAGCCGCTTCTGATTTAGTAATCCTGAAATTAAACACAACATGTATACTCACAAATTATTGATAATAAAACACCCGAAAGATGTACTCACGGGTTGTTCAAAGCTTTGAAATTTCCAATTTGGGAGTTTAACCTCACGCAAAGAGATCTCATCCACCTAAGTGTTCCAGCAACTGGGGGCATATATTTGTCCAAACTGAACTGTCCAAATTTTTGTTTATGGTTCATTTGTTCCTGGAAGTAGGCCTGAAAGAACACGTAAACTTCTGAATTCGATACGAATTAAAAAGTAATCACCTCTATAGCTTCCAATTCGTTAGATAACAGTTCTGTAATTCTATGATACCTCATTGTAAATTCAACTTTTATCATAGGTCTTTCTAAAATTGTCCCACCTATGTTGATGAGCTAGAATACACAAGAAATTGAGATTAAATAATTTTATCCTTATGCGCGACTAGTTTACTTTGAATATACTGTCTAAATTATTACAGTCTTCAAGTGCCTGGCATAATATAGCGGACAGTTTCATATCCATCTCGAAAATATTCTGTTTGAATGCCTGAAAATCAACCAAAAACGTTGGATCATCGGGATCTAATACGTCATATGATTTCCCAGAAAAAATAGAGAAGCTCTGCTGAAATTCCACGTAAACCTCCGACAGTCTGCTGTTGAGACAGCGACCCTTCACACCACCAAGTTCAATTTTTTCTAACTTATTGAATTCAAGTACTGTATTGAAAAACCATTGTACTGTGTCCAGTCGTTCTAGAAATGCGTTAAAGCGACCAAAAACCATGTCTGGATGAAAATTCCAAAGCTGGGGTTCCTTATCTTTGAAAAATTGATGAAGGTGATTTTTGCATTTATAAAAAGATTTCAAGAAATGCTTCAGAGTTTGTATGCACAGGGTAACACGCTGCATAGCTTCATCTATGTCACTATGGAAGAGGGTGGTCGGATCCAAAAACTTCTTTCCCTGAAATATTTCAATCGTTTCACATTATGACAACTTTTCTTTCAATTTATTAGTTGAGGGATATTTTGAATTATTGAAACAACCTGGTAAATCACACGTACCTCATGAATAAGTAAATTGCAGATCTGTTTGAGTAGAACTATAATTCTTACTTGATCGCAGTATTTACAATTTGCCCAAATGAAACACAGCACCATCATAACAGGTTCGAGTAAAGGCATGCATTCACTAAAATCAGTTTCTTCAAACACTGATAGGTGCTTTTTCAACGGCTCATAATACAAGTTTATTTCTCTTGCTTCTGCCAAGGCTACCACTATATTTTTGAATAAATTCTTGAAGCAACTGAAATATGCACTCTTGGAAATTTCCAAAATTGTCGCCATACTTCTTACTTTAGGTTCTTTGAGCTGTTCATAAATATACCACAGGTTCTTCAGTCTTGAACTCCAAAACTCTAGTTCTGTATTTAGTTTGTAAGATACAAAAAAAGTGTGTTACAATTCATATACATAACTTCATATTTATTTGAGTTGTATCCTCAATACTGTAGGAAATTACAATTGTCAAGTTCTAACTTACCATAGGATGGTGTAGGGTTCACAACATGTCCAACTTTTTCTGCAGAGTCGTTAACCAGTACGTCATTAATTAAAGTAGCCCATTTCATAACAACACCTTCAATAGCACTTTTCAAGTATAAATCGCATATCTCCCCTTGACTTTCTTGTAAAATTTTCTCAGATTCGTGCACCTTTTCTACACCCACAGGCATAGGTAATACAGTTTGGCCATTTACTTGACCCTTTACTTGATAAACGGTGCTTTTCAGGCTGTGCACGTGTTTTTGTATATCTTTAGCAATGACATTGGGCCAAATATCGTGATTTTCAGTATTTGAAAGAATTGGGACTAGTATCTACAAAGTAGTCGTGAATAATTCGTACAAGGTAAAGAAAATTTAGTTTCATACCTCATCCACTAGAGATGCCAGTTGGTCTATGACTTTACAAGATAAATCTCCGGATATAAGTATATCTCCAGGAGAAGATTTAGATACCACATTAAAAGATTTCTTGACGAAATAAACACCTAGAACGTTAATTCTTCTCTAGTTTGTATTAAAGCAGCAAAACTTAACTTCATTTTCATGTGCATCTGAATGAACTTCACTGTTACATAATTTTTAATGAAGTTGATTGAATATTCGAAGATCTCTTGGTGAAACATATTGCCATGGTTTAATATATTGAATGAAAAATCTATTCAATTCTATTCTCTAAAGTCTAGACCAGGGCTTCTTAAACTTTTTTATATAGCGACCCCCTTCAAGCTTAGGAAATTTTAAACGACCCCCTCCTCCATATAATGAGATATATATTAACCGTAGATGTAGATGTAATATCGCACTATTTTACAATGTAAATAAAATAAGGATTAAAGAATACGTACCCATTCATTTCACATATATATATAATTGGAAACGTTGACGGGATATCGGTCGTAATAAAACACAATAAATAGAATATATATATTTATATATATATATATATATATATATATATATATATATATATATATATATATATCTATATATATATATATATATATATATATATATATATATATATATATATATATATATATATATATATATTCAATAGAAAAAATAAACTTTTGTAACAATTTTTTTATAAGAAAAAATAAAACTATATGTACGTAGTGTGTATACTAATTTTAAAATTTTATTTATAATGATTGGAAAGTATCAGATTTTTGCGACCCCCTTTCAGTAGTCTCGCGACCCCCAGGGGGGTCGCGACCCACAGTTTAAGAAGCCCTGGTCTAGACCAAGGGTCACCAATTAATTTCGCTCGGGGTCCATTTTAAGAAATGAAATGACCTTCGCGGTCCAGACATTTTATAAAAAAAATATTTATTAAACAAAGGTAATTACAGAAATTTATTACAGGTATTTATTTACATATCAATGAGAAAAGTGAAATTTTTTGTTACTGATTATCTGTCTAAAATTTGGAGTGAAATTGGTGCAAGCTATCGACATTAAATCCTGGAAATGTTCATCAGTAAGTCGAGATCAAAATTTATTTTTAATGAAGTTCATATTCGAAAATGCTGCTTCGCATATATATGTTGACCCTGTTAAGATTGTACATTTATTTTGTTTTAGTTTATATTGTTGGTAGTTAACATTAATGAAGTATTACTCTATGTTCATGAGACTCTATGTAATTATATATGGCGTGTTAGCAAGATAAGTTGATATAGAAGCTTTTATTCATTTTTCATTTATAAATTAAATATAATATTTTGTGTACAAGAAAGTGTTTCATTAGAAGAAAAGAAAACTTATTTCATAACATGGTATTTAATTAACAGACCCAAACAAAGTAAGAAGTTTCAAAGCTAATTTTTGAAGTTCTGGATATTTATTACCACACACTGTGTTTTCTGGGAAATCGATCATTTCGATCTGCAGAATAACTTTATCACTCCCGAAAACACTTGCAGCTTCGTTGCTCCATTCACCATCGGGATGCAGAGAGTAAATTCTGCTGAGGATTTCTACAATATTTTCAATTTTCTCAAATGAACATCTTGTATTGGCCGACGTCAATCTCATTGTCACTGCTGATTATTTTATTTAAATTGGGGAAGTGTAAACATTCATTACCAAGATCATTAATAAAGAGATCTAGTTTCCGCGAAAAACTTTTCATCTGACAGGAGCTCCCATATAAGCTTTCCCTTGCCTTGAAGTTTAAGGTTCAGGACATTGATATATGTTTAAAAATATTCGTCAAAAAAGCAACGACAGCTACATTTTCTGTTTCGTTTAGAAAACTTAAGTAGGCGTTTGCTGAAGTCTGATTACTATCTAATCACAAGGCTTAAGTACCTTTCTAATACGCAGCCTTTACTTAACCATCTCACATTGTTATGCATCAGTAGATCGTCATATTGTGCGTTAACTTCTTCAAGAAATTATTTTAATTCACGATGTTCTGAAATGTTCGAAAAATTCTGCGAGGGATATATTTTTTCGGTCCGCACACAATGGGTCGGAGGTCCGGATGCGAACCGCGGTCCGCCATTTGGTGACCCCTGGTCTAGACGCTAGGAGTCTAGAGAATTCTAGAGTGTTCAATTTAATTTTTGGCAATATGGTAACATCCCGAAGCAATTCTCAAGAAACAATATAATTCTGTAAAACTGAACCAAGTGTTTATTTAATCATCATAATTTTTCTAGTTTTTTTTTTTAGATATCTAATTTGCAAAGTGGGCAAAGCTGCAAATATTTTTTTCTTCTAATAAATATCATAATTTGCCGGACAATGAAATTGGATATTTTGTTCTTCACAATGATGTTTTCGAAACGAAAAGTATAGAGAAACCTTTAAGGATTTCATATGAAATTTCGCCATCAAACTATTATGAAATTAGTGCAAACATAAAATATGTGTTCTAAAATCGGGATAAGTGTGAATGGTAGTAATAAAACAATTTAATCTTCATTGAAATTAACACGATTTACAAATAAATTCATCAGTAATATGCCTCATCTAATTGTGTTTGATAATAATGGGAGTCATTTTCTTCTACTCCGTTTGAATTTATAGCTTAGCGCACGCAATGGTTTCGGTAGTTCGATAGAAGGATAATAATTTTATCATTGTACGAATATTTTAGAATATACGAAGGGGGTTGAGTCAGAAAAATTAAATAAAAATTGAAATGTCATAAACAATAAATTCAAATTAACACACTTGATTTAAGTTTCACTGAATATATTTAAAACTCTACATATGTTTCGGGTGATTAACTCATTATCAAGACTATACAATGTTACTGAATTTCAAAATGTAACATTTTATACACTTGATAATGGGTTAACCTCCCGAAATAGTTTATTTTCAATGTTTTAGCAATAACAGGCTTATTTTCATGTTAAAAACTTCATTTTCGTTGACGTTTCGTTGTGATATACAACGAACTTTGTCAAAACTAATGAATAATTAATTTTATGAATTTCTATAGATATCAAAACGTCAAACTTATTTTTTAAAAAATCAATTTTTGCATTTTCACATATTGATTTTTAGTATCAGAGGAAGATTTCTGGCTTAGCATTCGCTTCGGAAGTTTTAGTCTTCTTCACCATGAGGAAACCTCTGAAAAATGGTGAGCCAGGTGATTCTAATAAGTGTGATTTATATATACACTAGCGACCCTCCCCGGCTTCGCACGCCGCAAACGCTACGCCCCGCAATTTTTAAATCTGTAATATCTTCGAAAATATTCACTTAAATCATACGGTGTAAAGGGCCATATATATCTATATTAAATGAAGAATGTATTCAAGGTATTTAATTGGTTAAGGATTAATGCTGTATGGGTTAAAATCGCTTCGAAAATTAGCCATTATTTGTCGCAAAAAGTAAATGACAAAAAAAAGTTATTGTGGGTTATTCATAAGAGGTAGACATATACCATCACGGACTTTTCTGTAGACCTTTTCAATGTGTACAATACTTAGTACATTATTTTGATAAAACTCGTAGGGTTCAGCCTGCGTTTGCAATGTAAGCGGAAAAAATGTAATTATTTACAACATCACATTAGAAACCTCAAAAATAACAATACTTCTCCACTATTTAGTGGATGTTATTATACATATAAACCTTCCTCTTGAATCACTCTATCTATTAAAAAAAACCGCATCAAAATCCGTTGCGTAGTTTCAAAGATTAAAGCGTACAAAGGGACAAAGGGACAGAAAAAGCGACTTTGCTTTATACTATGTAGTGATATAGGTATATAATTACATATAGCTGAGTTTTATACTTATCCAGAATATGTATATTGTTGGTTTATGTGTGTGAAATTGAATGTAGATCTGGAAATAATGACTTTTGAGATGTGATGTTTGGTGATTGTTGTGTTTTCTTTTTATGAGTGTTATTTGTAAGGTTTATCAAATGGTTGTAAATAGAATTAAGATGTTTAATGTCTGTTCCTTCATTTACTGTGTTTTCCAAAGTTTTACGAATGTGTAACATTTCTAAAATTTCTCTACATTTTTTGTCTTTTTCAGATTATTTAACATGAAAATAAGCCTGTTATTGCTAAAAACATTGTTATATATATATATACATATATATATATATATATATATATATATATATATATATATATATATATATATATATATATATATATATACAATATATGAATACTGTTCGACACGAAGGAAAATATCTAAATGAGAGGTAATAATAAAAACTTGTCTAAAAATCACTGACTGAACAATTCTTTATTCGACTAGTTTCGCCTTTTACAGCATTATCAAGTTATCACTTATCACTTCGATTCAAGCATTATCACTTGATAATGCTGTAAGAGGCGAAACTAGTCGAATAAAGATATGTTCAGTCAGTGATTTTTAGACAAGTTTTTATTATTACCTCTCATTTAAATATGAACTATCACAGAGTAGATTCATCGTCCATTGAATTTAAGGAAAATATCAATCAAAAGTAGACACTGTCGGCATATCCCGCAATTAGTAGCAGCTAATGACACGTGTTTCGAGCTTATTGGCTCTCCTCAGAACAGCGTTGCCAAGTTCAAGTTGTACGAAATTGCAGATGGAAAAACAAGAAAGAACAGACACTCCACTGAAAGAAGTGGACACATTTTAGGCTACCGTGTTTTGTGAATGAATAAATTTATTCATATATTGTATAATTTCTCGGCTAGAGGCATCCTTGAAGGATAAATAGTCGCCTCACGTGCGAAGTAGTTTTTTCAAATCTCCCAACCCGTAGAGTAAAAACACGGTAGCCTAAAATGTGTCGACTTCCTTCAGTGGAGTGTCTGTTCTTTCTTGTTTTTACATCTCCAGGTTCGTACAACTTGAACTTGGCAACGCCGTTCTGAGGAGAGCCAATAAGCTCGAAACAAGTGTCAACGGCTGCTACTAATTGCGGTATATATATATATATATATATATATATATATATATATATATATATATATATATATATATATATATATATATATATATATGTACATGTATATATGAATAATTTTTGATACGAGGGAAAATTTAAACAAAAGTGATTACAGTCTGCATATCCCGCAATTGGTAGCAGCCGTTGACACGTGTTTCGAGCTTATTGGCTCACCTCAGAACGGCGTAGCCCAGTTCAAGTTTTGCGAACCTTGCAAAATGGAGAAGGTGGAAAAACACGAAAAACAGACACTCCCCCTCATGAAACATTAAATTTCCCCCGCATCAAACACTATTCATATATTGTTTAATTTCGCGGCTTAGAACATCCTTCAAGGATAAATAGTCGCCTCACGGGAGGAGTAGTTTTCCAAATTGCCCAATCCGGTGAGTACAAACCCGGAAGCCCGAAATGTGTCGTCTTCCATTAGAGGAGTGTCTGTTTTTCTTGGTTTTCCATCTCCAGGTTCGCACAACTTGAACTTGGCCAACTATGTTCACTTTTGTTTAAATTTTCCTCCGCAACAAACATTATTCAAATATTTGTTTGCAATCGCAGAGATCAATACTTGCTAGCATGATGGTAAGTAAAACATTCACTAAATCTTCCCTTTTAACTTCAACGAAATATCAAGGTTATCGAGGAAACGCTCAACCATGAGAAATTATTCTTCATTCTTCATCTAACACGTACGCAAACCATACCAAATGAAGGTTTCTTATTCATCTACATAAATCGAAAACACTATTCAAGCAATTCCAGAAACAATTATTCGAAGATTTTATTATGTTAGGTAGGCCCTCATACCTAACGTGACTATGCGTCGCGCTTTGGGAAGAACAGTCACGTTTTCGGGGTCTCCCCAGTGTGCCCAGCGTGGTAAACAAAATAACAAGGTGGCTTAAACGCCCACGCATAAGAAAGTTATATAAAGCTACTTCAGCATTTCAAAAACTTTTTCTGTGTATCGACAAATGTACAAATATTATAAAGACTTTTTTCATATATCCCAGTTCGTCATTGTGGTTACATTTTCTGGGCACATCGACAACGACTTTTCATGAAGCTGCGTTGAAAATCGAAGGGCGAAGTTTATCGACCACCATAGAGTCAGCCAAGAAAAGTGATGGTCTCTGAGATAACCTTGCACTAAAAGAGCATGCGATTTTCCTTCCTTGCGTGTCAAGAAAGACCAGCTGCTGCTGACCAGCAGAATGTAAACACTGAGGTTCTGAGTTATATAAAGCAAGGAATACTTGGAGCATTAATGTCAATTCAACCCAGAACCAGAAATCTTTCAATGTGCAAATTAACTAATGTGCCTACGTGGGAAACTACAGAAAGTACTGAATTTACTGATCACGCGAATATTTATTATCAGCAGCCAAGATAATAAAGTCTCTGACGAGTTTCCACTTATTTGCAACTGTGAGACAGATGAAAAAAATCTCTGACTAGAAGCCGAGAATGTTCTACCGAAAAATGTTGATTCAAAAATTTCCTTCACAACTGAATTCCACAATTATCTGAAAACAAGGCCCGATATATAGAAATAAATTTTTTCAGCCGATAAATACAAAAATGGGACTTTGAAGTCAGACCACTACTGGAGCTCAGTAAGTCGAGCTTACTTATGTATTTTGTGTTTAGTGCTTTGTTTGTTTTCCGTTATTCTATCTCTTATAATGAAAACTTGTAAAATACAGAAAAAGTTGTCTATTTAATAATTCCGCAGATGTCCCGCTTTGATAAAAAAAACAATACGTCTCACTAAAAACAATTTGACAAAATATATTTACTTCTTATTAACTCTACTATTACTGTAATTTTCTTAGTGATTCCTATATTGTTAGAATAATATACAAATTACTTTATTGAACAAATACAGCCGGCTTTCATTAATGAATTGATTATCACAAAATATACGTGTTTTGGTGATACCATTTTCTGAAAATCTAATTGGTATCTACCTTTATTCTTCAGCTGTGGTAAAGGAAATGAGCTACAAGCCACCAATTGTGCCGCTGGTGTCAAAACTATTATCAATATTATTGGAAAGGGTCTTTCCAAAAACTTCATAACCACAGCTTTATGTTCTTCTGTTACCATCATTCTTGACCATTTTTCAGGTTTCAGTTTCAGTGTTTTCTGAACAAAGCTGCCTAGAAATTCCAGACGATGATCAACTTGTACTGTGACATGGTCCATTGTTACTGCAGATCAAGAGAGTTACTTATAAGAAAAATATTCAATATGTGAAATACACTGAGACTGTATGATATGGTACATGGCGGTATATAAATCGGATAGATTGAGAACTAATTCCATTCAATTCAAAATTATTATCACTTGAACCACCTTGCGATTTGATACAACTGAAATAATATTCGCAAAGAGTGCAGTTTGAATTATTTCCCAGTATTTATCAGTAAGAAAATAAAAGTACCGGTTTTCACTGTCACTCGAGAAATGAATGAATATGCAAGCATTAATAATTAAAGTTTATACATTCACTATCTTTCTTGCTTATTTGAATACTAATGAACGCATAGATTTAACACCAAAATAATGAAATATTTTCAAATAAATTTTAACGCATGTATTATTTTTTAGATTAAAATTCGAAAAAACTGTATTATAATAATACGCACGCACATATCACACGCACTTACCTTTAAAAAATCAAAAAGAATACCAATCACTGCACTTTTCACAGTTACATACCGAGATCGATAAACGGATAGGACCTGAAAAAGGTCAGCATTCGTAACAAGAAGGTAAATCGGTTATGAACAAGAAACATTTCGAAAGTTAGAACTGACATATATCATGGTACAATCACGTTATTATAAATTTGCGTGGTGGCATTCGTATCGTCTCAAATCCCGTACCAAGACCCGCTCTTCCTTAGTTCACCTAATGACAACGTAAATAAATTCTAGATGAATATAAACATAGAATCGATTTTAACGTAATCTCGACCTATTTTGTCCCTTCTATCAATACAGCATTATAAAAACTAGACATCCTTCAGAAAATATACTCTAGTGTGTGTAGCTGAACGCTATACGCTGTACATTATATATATATATATATATATATATATATATATATATATATATATATATATATATATATATATATATATATATATATATATATATATATATATATATATATATATATATATATATATATATATAAATAATTTTGCTCGAGAGTTTTGATGAAGTTACAATTTCTAGCAAAATGTTAACAAGCTGTTCCACTTTTACAGTCTGTTAATGCTAAGAATACAAATTTTTAGTTGAATACTGATTTAAAGATTTTCGTTCGAAAAAATTCGAATAAAATTCCCAGGGAACAATCTGCACATATGTTCTCAACAAATACCAAAATATCAACTTTCCCGAGTGAATATTTAGTGCATTCGGGGGAACATCGAGCTCGTTAGAAATGCCATACAGTGCTGTTTCATCTCTTTTTGGGAATCATCAGTGGAAACAACATGAGAACATAATCAGATGTTGTTTGGCTCTTAGTTGTAAGAGGCGCTATTTATACTCAGGAGTTATCTGAGCAATCGATATCAGAAGGTTTTGATACGACAGGGTGCTGTGACACAAATTTCCTCTGAGATGATTGTGCCGTCAGGTGTGCCTCAGGGAAGCATATTAGGCCCACTCCTATTTGTGGTGTATATTAATGATATGCCAGAATTTATGTCCCTCAAACACGGGAATTTATGTGTTCCGTTGATTTACGCCGATGACACGGTCCTGACCTTCTCATCAAACAGCACGGAAAACATTGATTTGCATGCTGATGAAATTTTAGTTTCATTTCGAGAATGGTGTGGAATGAACGATCTTATACTCAATACCGTCAAGACCGAGTGTATTATTTTTTCGCATGTAAATTCTTCTTCTTTTGTACCGCCGATATTGCATCATGATGGCGATATTAAAGTACAGGATAGTGCCAAATTTCTCGGCGTACAGCTTGACTCGCACCTTCGATGGCGGAGTCATGTTGATATTATGTCCGGAAAACTAAATAAGGCATTTTACTGTCTATTAGCGCTGAAGTCTCAAATATCGTTTGAGACTCTCAGGATGGTGTATCTGTCTTGCTTTCAGGGCATTTACAGTTATGCCATTATATTCTGGGGAAATGCATCTACAAATGTAAATATTTTTAAATTACAAAAAAAAGCTATTCGTGTTATCTTAAATCTGAGATACAGAGAGTCCTGTAGGGGTGGTTTTAAGAGGCTTGGTGTGCTGACCATGCATGGAATGTACGCTTTCAAACTGTTACAGTTTGTGTTTGGGCATCCCAATTACTTTGAGGAACACAGAAATAGAAACTACACAAGACGAGTGATGTCATTTTTCTATCCTAGGCATCAAACTTCGGTGACAGAGAGAAACTGTCTCTACATGGGCATCAAGCTGTTTAATTCATTGCCACGCAAAATTCAACAAATTACAGATCCCAAAAATTTTAGAACTGAAATTTTTAAAATAATTATGGAATGTGAGCCATACTCCATTGATGAATTATTGGAGTATTGGAGAGTTGTATTATGATGAAGAATATATTTTGTTTTTGGAGAATATATTTTGTTTCGAAGAATATATTTTGTTTATGAAGAATATATTTTGTTTTTGAAGAATATATTCTGTTTTTGAAGAATATATTTTGTTTTGAAGAATATATTTTGTTTTGAAGAATATATTTTGTTTTGACCTGTTTTCTTTATTGTTGTAACACTATGTAATCAGCAATTCATGAAAATAAAAATATATTATTATTATTATTATTATTATTATTATTACATACTCTCCTCTTTCTTGATGCACAATTTTGGGTGAATACACTAGAGTGAGTTATTGTAGCACTTTTTTTTTGATAAAATAGTTGATCAGCGATATTTACGTGAAAAATTTATTCTTATCAAAATTAGCTAGTCGTGCTGTGTTCATCAACATGCACGAAAAGTTGTGACTCTTTAATAGAAGTAAGTATCTTTAAGTAGCGCTCATTGTAACACAAAGTCAAATCGCATCAAATTTTAATTTATCATGTTGAAAGACTTTCTTATTTCTTATTGAAAATAAGTGAAGAATCTTCTTGACAAACATCGGACACTCTCTGGAAAACGTTGCATGAGTGCTGGGAAATTCACCTATCACATACATGAGGCATCGTGGGATGAGACTCATTGAGCATTTACGAGTTACAAATTTTCTTTCAATATGACAGACATTTATGTTACAGATCTATATACCCCTATGGATATATCCTATATCCATAGGGGTCTATGGATCCCTATTTAGGCAAAACTCTGTAGTAAGCTTTTATGTACGCGGATGTTCATCGTCATCCGTTAGCTCCAGACGTGTTTAATTTGCCGTGTTATAATTTTTATATTATTGAATATGGCTCAAAATGAAGCTTATAGTTTTCGAAATAAAGATAATACAGAGACGTATATTCAAAGTTCATGTCGCACGAATGATCTGAAGAAGTTTAGAGAGGAGAATTCAACTATAAATATTCAGACAAGAAATAAGTGACCTCAAATTAAAAGTTGAAAACTTGGACGATACGAATAAAATGCTTCTTGATATACTGAAATTTTATAGTTCCCCTGTGGAGGAAGAACCGGTAAGTTATTTCTGATTTGGACGAAATATCAATCAGTCAATATATGATACCTTGGCTGCTACTAATAAAATGCTTCTTGATGTACTGAAATTTAATAATTTAACTGTTGCGGAAGAATCGGTAAGAGTTGTTTCCGATTTGGACGAAACTATTAATAAGTCATTAGATTCGAATTCTTCCGATGAAACTATGTATCTCGGGTACCAACAGAAACTTCCATCCAACAAAAAAGGAAGAGAAGAAGCAACAAAATGCCGACACATACACTTTCGAATTTAATTCGGACACAGCGTGATAAGAAAACATCGGATTCTCAGGACAATTTATTGGGACTCAGTTCGTTGATGCGCTACTGAATTTTCTGCATCTCCAAGAAAGATATGGATATACGTGGGTAGATGTAAAAGTAGTACCATCGAAGATGACAAACGGAGATAACGGTAAAACTTCCAACTCTGTTGAAGAGTTCGAGGTAGAAAAACTGAATCAAAAGGTAGGAAATCTTCGTTTAAAGTAGGAGCTGATATGACCGTAAATTTTTGGCCAACACGAATACTAGTGAAAAGGTATTTTTTTCTCAGAAACAATCAAGATGGAAAATCTATAGCGAATATGAATATGACTTCAAAATTGTACGCCTGAATATTCAGGGTTTGAAAATAAACTAAAAGTACTCGCGAGTATTTATTTTGACAAAAAATATCTATATCTTTGC
The DNA here is from genome assembly GCA_030704895.1 of Henosepilachna vigintioctopunctata. NCBI lineage: Eukaryota > Metazoa > Arthropoda > Insecta > Coleoptera > Coccinellidae > Henosepilachna > Henosepilachna vigintioctopunctata. Next base: position 1,157,262 of record JARQZJ010000124.1, on the reverse strand, counting down.
ATGCACGAACACTAGATGTTGAACGGGGATATTTTATATCTGAACACTCCAAATTATAAATTAGTTACACATTTTAGTCGAAAAAATGGTATGCATGTGGTTCTTGTACACATGTAAGAGGCTGGTTGTTTTCGTGTACACATATTCTCAATGTGGGACATTTCTTCATTGAGGATCATGTTGAAGTATGATATCTGCGAGAACAAAGAACTGTAGGTACTGAATATTTCATCTGTGTATATAGATAAATTCATTCAGTTCATAGACTGCCTCTCTTCTGCTTCGAGGAATCTTGTTGTTGGCAAAAGCTCCTTATTTGAGAGTGATTTAAATGTCGATTTCTTTTCTGATTCTCTGAATAGGAACATTTTGTGATATTGATAACTTTGGTTTGTCTAGTGCTATATCTGAATGTACTAGGGTTTTCACTAATAATGCAGGTTATACCTCAGGATCTTGCTTAGATTATGTATAGTTTCTAATTTGAATTACGAGTCAGTGAGTTAACCATGCTATATACGTATAATAGATGATATGGAAGCATTTCGGAGGATATCCCCAATTATTTTGTTAACCTAATAAATAAATTATTGAGTGAAAGGATTTTTCCTAACATTTTGAAACAGGCTGTAGTAGTTCCTGATTTCAAGAAGGGAGATGCAACTTGGCTGACAGTTACGACAGATTTCAATTTGAAATATTTTTAAAATGTACTTCTGCTTTATTTTTCTACAATTAGAAATTTTTTATTTCAACTTTCATTGGTCAAGCAAGTATTATTACTATCTTACCAAATATTGGTTCTCTCCTGAGGTAACTGCCTAGTGAATTACCATAAACTAATACTTTCATCTACATCATCTAAAAGAAAAGTGAATGGGAAGGCATCAAAGATAAAAAAATATCAATATACAAAAAAATATTGAATTTGGGAAATTAAAATGAATACCATTCATAAAATGTAACTGATTTATTTATGTAAATATAAATACAACTTACTTTCTAATGTAAACATCATAAATATACAATACAACAGGAAATCAGACTTTTCCATGAATATAATGTACATTTTTATTCCTATGTAAACGAAATTTAGAAAAGTGAGCTAGATTTTTATTTTCTATGTACAACAGTTATGTGAAATTTACGTTATTTGGCCTTGATGCAAAATATATTTCTTTTTGAGATAAGACAGTCACAGAAGAAGGCACCTTCAAACCCAGGCTCAATATATGAACAAATGTTTCTCTTGTTTCAGTAATGAAATGTATCACAAGTTGGCAGTGTCAGTAACTACATAAGAGTTCAGCTCGCATATGGATTCTGTTATGCTTATAAGAACTAACGTCAACAACTGTCAGTGTCAAAGGAAGAAAATCAAAATATTTATTGCTGCACCATGAAGCAATTGACCCCTGCATTATTCTAATCGACGTATTATTTATCTTGTATTTGTTTCATTAAATAAATCCTCTTTTGAACTGTTTTCCTGAGATTTTGAAAATATCCGATTATAAAATACAATTAATTATTTATCGAAAATAAACGGTGCTATTCAATTTTTAACTGAGAACTTGATATTCATTGCACATGAATTTCGTACTTCCCATTATCAATCTGAATGGATGCCATTTATTTAGTTTTTATTACTGAATGAAATCACGAAAATGAAAATTTCGACCAACAAGAATGCTATTAAAATAAAAATCATTTCAGTTTGATTTTGATATATAATTATTTATTGAATTTTGTAAGATCCAAAAAAGGATAAAATTATCTTGAATTTGGAAATTGAATTTCTGCCTTAGCCATTTGAAGCATTATTTGAATTTTCTTATTTTAATGTATTGCATTTTGAATATTCAAAATAAAAATACAGTCCAGTTATGATTATTATATTCTTGATATTCGGCATTAATTTTCAAGAGACTAAAAGAGACTTGCATTTTATGGTAACCAGCTTGACAACTAACCTACAGCTTTCTGTATTTTTATTCCGTTCATTCAAAGATGTTTCACCAGGTGCTGAGAGTATGATCTAAATATTCATTCAAAAATGTTGAATATCCCGAAAACAAATTAATATATTAAAGCCCGTTAATTGAACTAGGTTTCACGTTCATCTTCAACCAACAACCACGAAACATTAGTTAATATTCTGACAAGGCTACTAATTTTTGTAATACAAATATGATTCAAGATATGGAATAAAATTGTCAATATCCAGCTTAACACTTCGCTAATTTAAATCCACAACGATTCAATTTACCAGTCTAATATTGAATTCTCCTCTCACTTACTATGCTTTAAAACAACACTTACAAACATTTTATATTAAATTAATTTCTTATTATGCTAGACTGAAAAAACTTCATACAATTTTGATACGAATAATTGAATGATAAATCCAAACTGCTTCATAACGTTTCCATGATATTAGATAATTAAATAGTAATGTTAAAAAATATGAAGCAAAGAGCGAAAACAAAATTGCAGTTAATGAATATTTTGTTATTCATCATTTGAAATTTTGCTTTCAATCTTAAAAATGTTTTTAAATTCAAAGTCATAGTTACCTCTAGGTGACTCAAGTCTGTATATATATATATATATATATATATATATATATATATATATATATATATATATATATATATATTCAGAATATATATATATATATATATATATATATATATATATATATATATATATATATATATATATATATATATATATATATATATATATATATATATATATATATATTCAGATAAGAGAAACAAAAGACTATCCAATAATGTCGATAAATACCATTTATTTTTTATCTTTACCTTATATTAGTTGAGAAAATATGAGTTCTGAAAAATATTAATTTACGAAAATTATAAAATTTCAGTAAAAGTGGATAAAAAATTTACCCAAAATCCTTGGATAATTCGAGATAATCTAAAATTCGAATATATATTCAATAACAAAATTAGGAAAAAATTAAATAAGCAATTACATAAAAGGTTTGGATTTGAAAATTTCACAAGAGAATAGTGCACTTACAATTGGTGAACATTGAGCAATCCTTGATTTTGGATAAATATATATGAAAAAGTTTGATCATATTCAGAATTCATGTCTACAAAAACACTTCCTAGTTTAAAATCTGACTGGTGTTAGAAATGCTGCATAAAATTATCTCATATTATTAAAATATTGCTTTTTGTGAAAATAAATTATTTCCGTTAATCTCTTGTGTTTGCAGAATTTCGAACACATACAGTTCAGAATGTAAATAATATAGAAATAGTTATTTACAAAAAATGAAACTACTTAAAGATTATGAGATCACCATTGTGGGAGTAACATATTCAATTAATAAAAAACTATCGACAAATTATTTACAACCTATCTACAATTCAATTCATCACTCATTACACCATTTACACAAGAATTCTAGAAAGCAAAATTAAAAATTCAATAGTTGTACATCGGTTGCAAGTGGCAGTGTTTGTTTGAATTTTACATTGATCAAGAACTGATATTCATGGCAATATAAGATACAACTTCAGTTCCAATATTTCTTGTTGTACCACTAACCATTTCACCTCCCAAAAAAATTTTTTGCACTCCTTATTTTAATACACACAATTTTTATCCAAAGAAAAGGAGAAAAATCCAGTAAAAAATCATATTGAAACACAAAAGCAGTGACTAGTCAGTGCACACAAAATCCTATAAAAATCGATATCAGAGTGAAATCAAATCCAATGGCAACAATTATATTGGAAACATTCGAGTCACAAAACTATTCTTGGCTTTTTGCATGAAATGACAGTTGCAATTATTTATCACTTGCTTGCAGTTTTCTTCTAAACATAAACCAATTCTGTGAAATTTTCATTGAAATGTCATACAACGAAAAATTCATATCGTGATAGCTTAGCACCAAGATGAGAAATCCGATATATTGTTACCATGTATTCTAGAGAAATACACATAAATGACTGGAAAGTTACGAAAAACTCATGAGGACTACTTGATATTACAATAATAAGATACTCCCTTTACAGAGCGATCAAAATGCAATATCGTAGAATTTAAACAGACATTTATATATCTGTGATAACAATGATGGCACAGAAGGGTACAAATCTGGTTTATCCAAAACATTTTGTGCAACAGTGGAGTGAACTACGTAGAAATTCAATCTAACAATGAACCGAAAATAAAGTCATTTCACAATCATTTCGTTTACAAATACTGATTAGATAGTACATTGAACATCATTTATTTTCATAGTCGCTCTCTTAGATTGCCTGTGAATGAAAGTTCTCTAATGCATTTGCAAAATTCTATATGGGTCTGTGGTTGTAGTAACAGCTGTATATAAGGCAAAATTATCGTATACATCACACAGATCCTGCATTTTATATTCTTCTAGACAGACAAAACCTTCCAAATTTGAAGATTGTTTTCTGGCGCAGCCCATACAATGAACAACATGCCTCTTTTCCTGTTCTCGAATGAACAGTATGTTGAAAACTTCGATCTGAAACGTCCGAATAGAATTAATATGAGCTAATTTGCACGTATTCAATATGCTATCTACTATACAATTACCTACTTGAAGAAAGAAAACAGACAATTTGAATATAGACAACAACAAAAACTATTCCATGAAACTTTGCCCTTGTTAAATAATAGTTATGATCAAAAGATATGATTCTTAATGGTAGAAATTGTTTAATGTATGTCAAATACAAAAAACTGGTAAGGTTAACTCACCTCACACTGTCCACAATAATGCGATGCCTCATTTTTACCTCTTCCGTGAAATTTTACTTCGACGCCTTTATGCCTAACAAACTCCAGAATCATGGAACAATGTTTCAAGGTTCTCATAAGACAATTTCTGAAAAAAAGCAATATTTGAGTACTCGTAAAAAATATCACTGAAACAATAATAAATTAAAACTTTTAAGGCAATGAAATATACTAACAATGATTTGAATGACTTACAATTCATTCATTTAATGAATTAGGCATGAGTAAGTAATGCTTGTAATATCACCTGCGTAATATCACCCTGCGGTGTGATGCTACATTACGCATTACGTGAGAAATCTAATCACAGTATCACCTTAGAGTAATATTACTTCGAATAGTGTACCGTTTTGCTGTTCTGTGTTTTTGGTCATATTACGCATAACTCGCACGCATAAGGATGATTTGAGGAACCAATGTTGAAACCTATTAAGCAGATGAATATTACCTAGCAAACCCGAGACTGAACGAAGTGTTATTCATTACTTGACAGAAGGGCGCTTAGGGAATAGATTTTTTTCAGCAATATTAATTAGTAGATACATAAGACGTGCGCAAAATAGTACGTTAAGGTGTGATTTGAAAGTTTATAATATATTATGGTGTGAAATTAGGGCTCCCATGAATCTTTGTTGCCTTATAAAATAAGGCAAAAAAGAAATAAATTTCATCTTCACAAATAGTCGATAATTGAACACCATCAAGTAATATATTTCCATATGAATTTGAAATAATTATTGTGTAAATTAGGACTTCCATAAAATTTTACAGAAAAGAAATATCATTCTAATATATAGTCGATAATACACCACCATCACGTAATATATTTCTATATGTATTCAAATTATTATGGTATAAAATTAGTGCATTCATAAAGATGGCTTCACAAAATGGTACAAGAAAGTAATGAATTTCATTTTCACATGTACTCGATAATAGCACATAACATATTGCTATATTAATTTAAAATTTTATAGTATAAAGCTTTTATAAAGATGGATTTACAAATGGGACTGAAAATAAATAAATTTCATTCTCACATATAGCCGATAATATAACACCAGCACATAATTATGTACTGGTGTATAAATAATAAATATATTGCTTTTATAAAGATGAATAACAAAGAAATAAATTCTATTTTCACTTACAGTCGATAAAATAGATCACCATTACATAATATCTTTATATATTGATTTAAATTATTATAGTATACAATGATATACAATTAGTCTTTATAATTTTATAAAGATGGATTCACAAAATGAGACAAAAAAAATAAATTTCATTCTCACGTACAATCGATAATAGAACCAGCACATAATATATTTCTTCATTAATTCAAATTTTTATAGTATAAAATTTAGGGCCTTCATAAATTTAAAAAATAAGACACCAAAGAAATGCATCTTATTTTCTCATATAGTCGATAATATAATAATAGAACGCCATCATATAATGTAATGTATGCCACTTGGCAAGTAATATTATGGTGAAGAAAACATCACATTACACAGTACGCATCGTGATGAACCGAATCAGCACGCGTGATGGTCTGTGAGTAATGTTTAACGTGATGGGGTGATGGTGTGATATAACAGAGTAATATTACTTTCAAGCGTAATGTGATATGACATCACATCACACCTTAACGAACTGTTTTGCGCACGTCTAATATATATATTTGTAACATTACAAACGTGCGTCTACTCACTTGATCAATGCAAATAACTTCGGGTCCGAAACTTTAATATTTCTAGCAAGATTCCATGAAAGATGTAACATTGGTACAATAGACTTGAAGCTTTGTAGTTTGTTCCATTCGTATCTTTCAATAGCTAGTTGGTATTGTCTTGCTGTCAAGGGTCCAACATTCCAGGCAATGTTATTACACCACCCAACTGCTTGAACCCAGTGGACGCAACCAGCATTTACCCATACAAGATCTCCAGGCCTCTGGACAAACCTGCAATCGAAATGAGTGATCAGTGATTTCAAATTAATGAAAACGCAAACAAAGTTATCATTGAAAATGTTTAAATTATGAATTTCGTTACATAATCAGAAATTCACTTTTGATAGAAATGTACAACCTTCTTTATGAACTTGCATTTTATCTTCCCTTGCATCTTGAAATGCTGGGAAATGAAGGTTGTCAAAAGTTAACAAAATACTTATGCAACTCAAAATAAGGACGCGCCTATGGAAATAATAAGGCAACCAACAAGGGAGTTCAAATAACGAGTTTATATAGTATCAGTTGAAATAATATAAATATCTATAATAATTATATCCCTATATATAAATAAAATAATAAGGTTGATTGACTAATTTCCAAACTAATATATAATTCCAGATGATTCCTCAGATTTGCAAGGAATTTGTATTCACCTATAGACAGGAATATTTGCTTTATATAGGTCTTCCAAAATAGGCCACCATGATCCATGAAGGTAATTTATTTGGTTCTTTTCGCATAAGTTGCAGATAGCACCCCAGTATGCATCAGGAGTAGCAAACCATTCACAGTCACCTGGTCCAATATTGATGTTGATTGAGCAAAAATTGTTGTTTTCCTGATGACCAGGTGTTCGACTTCCAGGTACCTAACATCAAAACAAAAAAATATATTAATAATACATTCCTCATCTTAACTTGCATAGTTACTTGTTCAATTTGTTTTCCATGAAGAATTGGTCAAACATAGAAATATACAAACGACATACTGACATAAAATTAAGAAATAAGTCTGGAATAAACAACAAGTCTACAATAATTTTACCTTCATATACAGCTGAACTGTGTTCATTCCTAATATTACATGGCCAACATGTGATAACATATTAGCAGCAGAAACAACCCTTGCAAATGCTGGTAACTTCATGAGTTCTTGCAATTGCGGTCTCCACTTTCTATCATCTGAGAGATCGACATTTGTGCCAAACCTGAAAGAAAATTTTGATATAAGACTTCATTACATCCTTTATTCAGTAGTAACTGCTTCTGAAATGAATTCAATATTGAGTAAATGACAAAATTTTTCAAATTTAGTGAACAGTAAACAAACTTTCATCTAATGATTCTTGAAAGCCCTGAATGAGCTTTATGAACTAGTATTTTCATAGTATACCTAATCGAACATCCTACCTGAAATCAATTAAGGTATACAATCAATTAAATATAAAAAATTCTTTAACCTTACTTGACCATTTCAGGTAGAGTAACTCATTTCAAATAAATTGCAAATTTGTGAAATAAATATGTTGTTTTTAAAATTTGTTTACCAACAAACATATTACATTACCTTAACATTGATAATAACCAAGTAAGGTAGGTGCTTTTTGAAAAGGAAAATACTTCAATTATGTGGAAAATACGGGTAGCACTTCATTCAATAACTTAATTTAAGATTAGGAGAAGCATAGACTTACTTTAACATCTTAGGGTTGTTACAACTTTTTGTATTTGATGATGGTTGAGTAGCAGCTGCAGCACCTTTCTTTCTCTTTACAAAACTCGAAGAATCTTTAGAGTCTGAATCTGATAATCCACTTGCAGATTTATCTTTTTCTTCCTGTAATTGGAGATATATTATTTGCAAATTAAAAGTAGACTAGTATAATTAATTTTTTAAAAAGAATTTGCAATATAAACAGATAGTGATTAGAAGCCGATTAAAATTTGACTAATGGAAATGCAAAGAGCTTTCAAGATATGAATGATATATCTTTCAAGTTAATATCCATGAAGAGATTTAAGAATTCCAAAATATGATGATACTGATTTACAATGCATTTTTCAAAAAAACTTGATAAAATATCATAGTACCAACCTTCAAACTATCTTTGAAACTAGACGCCTGATACTGGGCATATCTTGCTATTGTAGTATGAGACCTGTGAGAAATACAAGCCCACACTTTTTTACCAGTCTGAGGATCATAGTTATCGTCCGACGGTTGTTGTATTTGCGTCCTAACTTCAACACTATGGTCAGGATTAGCTTCAACCAAGGTTTTCGTTGAAAATAATCCTAAGTCAAGTTTTAAAGCTGATGCAAGACCTCTAACTACTGCTATTGGATGTTTTAAGCAGAACTCTTGCAGTTGTGGACTAAAAGCATGTTTTTTGTTATCTAAATATACCGATGGTGTTGGAGGTAGGAGCTGTTGATGGTTCAGTTTGACAGACGGTGGGTCCGGCGGACACGGTGGGGGACCTCTGTCCGATATCAAAGAGTTGCTGATGTCACCCTTCAATCCTTCGTTCCTGAAAAAAATGAGAAAGCTTATTAAAACTCTCAACATTAAGGCTTATTATATAACTCATTTACAGTAAAACAAAAAGCGATGAATGTATAAACATTTTGTGTTCATGAGATTCAATGTACTGTATACTCTTCAAATTATTCTCCCATTCAATGTAATATAGAATTTTGAATGAAATTCATAGATGAATTTTCTAATTTGTGTTAGTTCATTCTAGATAAATATTGAATAAAATGAAACAAGTCTTAAAGCCATTTAAATGTGTATTATTACACTACAATTACTTAATTTATTATGATATTGTCAAGATACTTAATAATGACGAAATAGACAAAACTTCAACTTCCAAAATAAACAGTTCAGATTTACTAAAGGCAGTTGCTTTGTATACACAATTACGCAGCTATGAGAGTAAAATTTCTCAATAATTGTCTATTTGCTGACATAACCACAAGCTATTCACTTACTTGCATAATTTAAGGATGGTTTTTGCATCCATGTCAATAGTATATTCGATTTCTTGACGCTTTTCTCCTGAATGCATCGACGCCATATCCCAAGGTGGTTCTGATTTCACTCGTAATATACTTTCCGGTCTGGCTAAACTCGTGGGTTTTATTTCTGTTATCGTTTCTTGTTTCACGTTTTCTCCTGTTACCTCATTATTAGACGGAGAAAATGGTCCAGATGATAAAGTATTATTTTCTGAAATCACACAATGAACTTTAGTTGAGGAAAACTATGCTATTTTAGCTTCTCCAATAGAATTTTCCTTTTGATTAAAAATTATTGAAATGAAAAAAATTTGAAAATCACAACACAAGCACGTTGTTAATATAAAAGAAAATTGAAAACGTTGCGAGTACCTCCGCGACTTTCAAATAGAATAAATAATTTGGAATCAATAAAACATGTGGCGCCCATACCAGATGGTGTCCACCGTTTTTTCATTGTTCACATCTTGAAATTCAGATGAAAATATTAGTTTTCTTTACATACTAGCAAGATATTGAAGTAATTTAAAAAAGAAACATTGAGATTTTATCAGCAATCTGGGTTCGAATCCCTGGTGAGATGATAATGCTAGTGTATATATCTGAAATTTAATATAATAATATATAATGTGATATATAATGTACTAATTTATTCACAGAACAATTTATATACAGAAAATGAGAGAGAAATTATTCTCTTTCCTCTTTGAAATTATAATTATAAAAAATCACCTATTTTTCCAAATTATTTTCGATTTAATCTTTAGAATAAGAAAATGTGTGTAATGAACATTTTAATGGCACATTTAAAGATCAAATAGAGATTTGTTACACAAAGTTGTTGAACCCTTAAATTACTTGTCAAAACCTCACCAGAAATTGTAGAATCTTTCATATCGATATCATCAGATCCAAAATGTTTCAGTAAATTTTCAGCCAACGTCGTGGCCAAATCTTTTTGAGACAATAAATCTTTCAAATCCTCCTCACTAACGTCTAGATCAGGAGTAGGTTGGTCAGCCATTGGAATTATATCTCTGGTACAACTTGGTATTATTGTGGTAATTGGCTGTACCAACTTATCAGGGGCAGTGTTTGATGTAAAAGAATTGGCAGTGGTCACAGGTGACGTAGTGTTATTATGAGGCGATAATCTTGAGAAAGGTTGGTTTACTGAATTGGGGGTTGTGGTTCCATTTCCCGTTACTGGGGTAGCAGGAGTAGCTTGTCTTTGATTACGCACCTGTTGATGCTGTTGCATAAGGCGGTATTGGAGTTGGAGTTGACTAAGTATTTGCTGTAAAAAATATGTAGAAATTTATTGCAAATGAATAATTCAGTAACCGGCGCTACACAGTTGGAAGGTCGCCGAAGCTTTCGAAGTTGAAGACTGAATATATTGTTTGCAGCTGTAATTTCTAAATTCCAAATTTTTTATGCTTAAATTACATTGTTGTCATGACTCTACAGTGAAAGATGAATACTTCAAAATTAATATGGAAATGTAGAATTTGAGGTCTTTTGAGTGCTTGATAATATTCATCAAATTATCGGAAATAAGTATTGGAATGTAACGATTGCTATAAGCAGCTAAACTCATAAAATAGGTATCTACTTCGAAATTATTTCGTAAAATTCTTCAAGGTGAAATCCATTAAATTACATATCACAAATAGATGACAAACCATAGCAGTTTCTCAGGGAAAAATTTTTCCCTGGGACACCAGACAAATTTTGTCCGGTTAACAATATTAGATTAGATTGTTTTCCAAATACTGCAGATAATATATAATATCTGTTCTGTAAGATCACATCTTAAAAAAATTGTATATAGCACTTTGGAAGCCATATTCCTATATTGCAAGATATCAACTTTGTCAGACACGCAAATCAGTCAGTAATTTAATATGTTTTTGACTTAAGTATATACAGGACAAGACAGTTGTCTTAACATTACTCGCATATCTTGCGATAATCACACCGTGGTTTTCAAAAATATTTTGATCTTCAAAGTAATATGTTGAAAATTACCAATGTCAGTTTTGTCAGTGAGTTTGATTCACACATCAGTTTATATTTCATTGAAATGAATTTCAGATGCAGTATATTTTAGGTGAAAAATAAATATTCCATATATGTCAAATCCATACGCACAGCACATCCCACATTATTTCTTATAAGAGTGATAAGTAGAAAATCCAGAACATTGGGTTGCAGAAAAGCATGCCAACAAACTGCTTAATTCTTCAGTTCAACATCACAATATGTAGTTTTCTTGACGGAAAACATATTCAGTGAACAAAAGGACTTATATTACCAATCTTAAACAGTAAGTATAGCATCCTTGTATCTTATCCAGCAATCTATTCCTCCAGTCATCACAGACAGAACAGTCAGCTGTAAACATTGTGTCCCTAACAAGAATTTTCTTTTTTGCCATCTACTAGTAATTTATCTTTTTGTTAAGTTTGTCAACCATGGTTGTTTATACAATATCATGTTTACATAATAATTTGTTAATGATGTTTTTATTTAATCGTGATTTTACTGAAAATTTGCTATAGAAGTTTTTTGGCTTGGCATGATACACATAGATGTAAGTGAGTCCATGAATACCTCAAATGAAAACTAAGATTCAATATCACATAATTAGTTTTTTTTTATATAATATATATTTACATAATATAATTTTTTTTATTAAATAATGGTATTTAATAATTTAGCCCCCTGATGATGAATTTAAATATTTCCATAAACTTGCAATTTTTCTAGAAAAGTTTTATTCAATTGGTAACTTCTCCAATAATCTGAGACTACATAAACAAAACAAAAACCAAATAATAAAAAAATAACCTGTTGATGTGAAGACAAAGTTCCAGATTGGGACTGTAGATATTGGAGTGTCTGCAATTGCTGCGCAGTCAAATACTGAGGCGAAGACTGAATTACTGGTTTCTGGTCAGGGTCACTCTTGAATCTCTTTATCGGGCCACCTCCTGGTGAGGGATATGGGGGTGGTGGACCCTGAGAATAAGTTTTAGCGAACGCCTGAGAACCAGGCCGGGTTTGCTGGGAGGGTGTTTGCTGTTGTTGTCGCGAAGACATTTCCGCAGATATCGGCAGATTCCACGCTTCTTCAATTGACAGCAACTGTCTTCTTCTGGAATTTAAAACGACTTGATAATAAAACCATAAAGTCAGGGAATTCTTAATATTTATAATCAAAAATTGAAGTACCACTCCATCGACAGATGCTAAATTAACACTGGCACAATTACAAATACAGATGTTAATACATATTTTGGAGTGCCAGAACATATAATAACGAAAAAAATTAGAATCTAAGAAGTAAAATTAAGTGAAAAATCCAGGTAATAAAAGGCAGGTAAGTATAATAATAAAAAACTTAACTTGAACATAGAAAAAAAGAGAATAAAATGTAGGTATGAAAAGGGGAATAATCCTATCCGACTAGGAATTCTATTTCTAAGAAGTACTTCGAAACGTGCGTCATATTCAATATCAGGAAATTTGAAATGGTGTTTCATTATGGATATTAATTTTCTCAAGTAATCATTAATTCTTATGCTCCTAGTCTACATAACTATTGTATACAAAGACACCATAAAACATTTTTTGAATACCAAGATGTGCTTGATGTAGTGACATGTATAATATCCAAGTATTAAACTATTTTACAAAGCAAGGAAAATTTTAATAATTCATGAGGCCGATACTTGATGTAAATCGATAAACATAATAAAACAATTGTTAAACAAATGTATGTGTAAATCTTTGTTTAACAATTGTTTTATTAAGGAAAATTTTCAATGACAAAAAATTGAAAGTATGATGAGATGAGGATACTAGAACTTTACTATTATTACTTATTGTTCTCCAAGTATAACTTTGGAGATAAATCTAGAAAAAAGCTGGAATCACTTGTTATTCTTTAGTAATCAAGCTATCGAAAATACTAGAATACTTTTAACTACTAAATATAAGGATGAATAACTTATGTAGCAAGTACTCGACACATCAACAATTTATTTATTTGAACATCAGCTTTGTATATTTGAAACCGAAAATGTTTCACATTAAATTGAGCATCCTAATATTATTTTCACTTACTGGCTGGTAATGCTAGGCATTGGAGCGTTAGAAAGTTGCGACTGCAGAAAATTAATTCTCTGAGAGAGATGTGGGTTCATTCCCACTGATGGTAAGGCGAATTTCGGCAGTTTCGATGATATGAAGGTCTCCTCTGTCGGTCCTTTATTCGAGTTACCACGGTTTGAGTTCAGGTAACAAGCATAAGCGTCCCTAGCTTGTCCACAACTTTCATAAAGTATGCCTAAATTTGCCCAGGCAGCTGAATGACATTTATCCAATTGAACGGCACAAATGTAAGCCTGAAGAGCATCCATAGGCTGACTTTGCTGCTGATAGAGTACTCTGAAAAAATATAATTGTCAGTCGAAATTTCATCTCTTGTTTCATGAAAACACATTTGTACCTAATCTCGCTTTTCATGATTATTTGATACAATGATATAATTTACTGACATGTACTCTACACTAGACATGTACTCCAAAACTAGCATTGGAGGTGCTCGAAGAGTGAGAAAAATGAACGTTTAGTAGGCATAGGCAATGTATCTTGACAATTCCTTAATTTAGTTAGCAGTTCATTCATAATACAAAACGTGCGAGAGGAAGATTGTAATGAGACATAATAGTCAGAAACTGTGACCTACATTAGAATATGAACTACTGGTTAATTTAACTGTTGCTATCCTTATATTAAATAGCGTCGTGAGGTACTTTATATCATTCCTAACACCGAGTTGTCTAAAGAATGCATAAACCTGAGGATATATATTTATGTCATATTCATCAATAAAATTAACACTTCATTGTTATTACGTATTCTCATCAAACGCAATGAAATGCATATTTTATGTACTTGTTCCAAATAATTTAAAATGATGTTAAATTTGAACATAACAGAAAGAATAAATAATCTTGATATGACTGGATGTTTTCCAATGTTTTAGAAATAACAGAAATTTATTGGAGATTTTCACAAATGAAACGAATTTCTATAGGCAAAATTCTATTTTATAATAAAAACTCATTGTGAATATTGAACATGTCAAAAATATATAGCGATTTCTGAATTTAAAAACAGTAACAAGCCTAATTCGTTGGATCAGTAATAGAAGCATCATATAATAAGACGTTTGTGTTGTTATGTGAACGTATCAATCATATGATCCAATCAAAGATTTGCTTATCATACTCTCATCTGACGGTAAAAAAATTTAAGAAAACGATGAACTAGAATATTTTGAATCAACTGAACTATAACGTCAAAAACTAGTTGAAAAACCAGTTCGTTTCAGAAGGAACTTGAATATATTCAGTTGGCCGGAAGAATGAAAAGCAAATTGAAATTTTCGAAAAATGTATATGAAGTGATTAAATAAGATAGAAAATATTGAAAAGTCTGAACTTTGCAACAGTTTCTCTAGTGACAACCTTGCTTTTAATTAAGAAAACACAACTCACCCTATAGAGCACCAAGTATCAGCATTCCCTTCAGATTTCTCGACAGAGTTTCTGTAGGCGATAAATGCATCATGCACTTTACCGATACTGGCATAACATCTACCTAATAAATACAGCGTCTGTCCAGAAAACGGATCAGCATCAATGGCCCGTTGTAAGCAGTGTATGGCTAATGGAATACGTTGATTCTTGTCACCTAGAGTATCATGGCAGTGATACAACCAACCAAGTTGCCTGAATATATCGGCACGTAAAGATTGGCTTATTGTTTTATCGCGGAGAAGTAGTTCATATCTGTCTTTAGCGCCTTTAACTTTGCCTTGCACCTCAAAGAGATGAGCGATGTGAAATTTAACTGAAACAAGAGAGAAAAAACTTTAGACATGGAGAAAAAAAATATTGTTAAAGAACCAAAAATTAATAATTTTTATCATATTCAATTATTAACGTCTGTTTGAAATCAAACGAAGTGTTACATATATTTTTTCAACATTTTAGATAGTGATATATTCCTGCATTTTAATTAGGGAGTTAATAACTTTTCGTCATATCCTTCTCTTTTACTGCTCAAATGGCTGCTAGAGGTAAAATTTTCCCAATTCCCAATAAAGTGAAAAACACCTTCCGCTCTTCAGAATAATAAAAATTCGATTCAATTAGATTAGGATTTTTAATTTCGAGCTTCCCTCTCTTCATGTAATGTTGCAGAATTAATATATTATCTTAAAAATATCACATCACTCGAACACAGAATATGCGCTTGCGTGAGATATCGTAACGCTACCCCAATTTGTTAGGTTGGACATGCTCGTCTTCCGGATGCATGACCTTGAACTGAAACAGATAAATACGCAGCCTAAACCTAACGAGCTTCTTCTTTTACCGGGAAGATGTGCGGGTTGAGGTCAGTGTTCATTTGCAATTGAGATTAATTATTTTTTTCATCACTTTTTGAAGAGAAAAATTAGAAAATATTTTCAAAATTTCATATTTGGTGGCTTTATTACGATAATAGTGACGAATAGTGGATGATAATAGATCGGATGAATGTAAAAAAATTAGATTTTTAATTTGTCGTTGTGGAGAAGATGCTTGATTTTCGAGACAAAACGAACATCTAAAACATTTCTAACATAAAATGAGTGATTAAATTCTCAAATTGTGTTATTATTTTGCCGTTAAGAGAATTAACACACAGGACACGGATGAAACTCGAAATTGGTAAGAAAGAATTAACGTACTTTTGTAAATTCAGAAGTAAATGGTGTACTTATGCATATGGCTAATACATGGACATATGAAAATCTTGCAAATTGAAAAATTTCATCAGTTTATACAGCTTTATTTGATGTTACAACGATTATTCTCTCTAAGCGATTGAAATTATATTCAAAATTCGACGGTAATTGCAATCATGCGCCCTAAAGTAGTTATTTCCCTCCAATGGCCGCCATCTTAGCCAATAGGTTAATATTGTAAGATAAAAATTCTTTTGAAACCCAAAAAATGTACAATAGGAACCCTTTGATTATAGGCTGTTAATATATGAAACATTGAATAATAAAACACGGAAACTAAAGAAAAACAATCCAAAAAGTACAAGTTATAATTTCCATATAATTTGAAAAAAAGTTCAATAACTATTGCCTTAATTCGATTAATATGGAAATTCCGATTCACTTTTCGATATTCGGGTTGTGTATTGAAATTAGATCTAAAAAGCTAGGAGTTTCTTGTTATCGCAAAACCTGAAGTAAATGAAGAATTTGGACGTAAACTGAAATTTTTAATAAATAAATTTTTTCAAATTCTTAAAATATGATACTTCTGCATTGTATATTTTATCTCGTTCCAGTTGAACCTAATTTCCGATACAATTGGCTAAAACTCTTGACAATTCCTTATATTTCAAAGTAAATGTTGTTTCAATGAAAACTGCTTCCATTCTCAATATTTCCCGCTAGATGTCGTTCTATGTCATGTATAATTGTAGCTATAATTAACAGTTTGTAGTAGAACCAATACCAACTTAAAATAATCGTTATAGGCATTAGAAATCTATTTTCAATTGAAAATATACTTATAGGATTTGTAATTCCGGTTCCAATTATTTTTATTATTATTAGCTTACCTTCGCGTTAGGAAGATATTAAATATTTCTGATATTGATATAGTTAGATTTTTTATTTCAATTTGCAAAAATCCTGTTAATTATGGCCTACGTACCGTACGACTAGCACTCGAGCTAACATTTCTAGCTAATTTACCTAAATTCCACATCAAAAACTTGGATTTATACTGATAAAAAATAAAATTGAATGAATCAGATATTTTCAATGACTCTTGTTATAGACAATGTAGAGGTTTAGTTGTTAAACTAGGTTAGGTTATGTAATGGTCAAATCGCTACGGTATTATAATTACTCAATTAGAATACCGTTATTTTGATTATAATTACTCAATTATAATTATAAATACAATTACTCAACGCAAAAACTCTTGTAAGGATATTGTTTGCACACCATAACAAATTGCTGATATACGCAAAAATCGCCGTTCATAATTTGAAAAACGTTACTCTGAGACAATTTCCGAATTCGTATGGGTCTTTTTCTTGGGTATGGGATTTTTTACAAAATGACAGAAAAACTTGGACAAAGCAACAAAAAATAAAATCATAGTATTTTTGGTACGTGTATAATTAATGAAGTGTTGCAGTATTTGTCTTTATTTTTCTAAACATTTGCAGTATTTGTCTTTATTTTTCTAAACATATCATTAGAAGTTGTAAAAAGATATTTGACAAATATCTCCTAAATAATTTCCGAAGATTGGGTTATTTAATTCTTAAGAACTATGACATATTTATTGAAAAATAATGTAATGTAGTTTTGAAAATAACCGATAAATACTAGGATAGAAGCCGTGGGTGTTATTCCTAAGCAAAACCTTGAAACATCTCGAGTGGCGCGAAGCTGAACGTGCTCTAAACTGTATTTGCTAAACAAATAAATGTCACATTTGTATAGCCTAACTGACCTATCACAATCTCCTGCGTAGTGAGTTACGTGCGATTCTATTTGTAAATCCTTGACCTGGTTTAACTTGCTAGTTTAGACAATTAGTACCGAGCTCGTTTAATTGGTTCATTGATACCATCGTTTTCTGTTCACAACGTAAAAGGGAAATGAAACGCAACCAATATATACAGGCTGTCCAAATTCGTAAACAGATAACAAATTCACTCTCTTAAAATTTATTTGTTTTCAATGCAAGTGAAAGTTACGTTTTAATAATTCATTAAGTTAATTTATGTAATTCTGATGCCTTAATTATACTAATTTTTTGTGTTAATTTCAACATTCTGTTGTGATTCGCTTTTTGTAATATTAATATTTGATCTATAGTTATGATATTCTAATTTTCAATTTCTAGTAGTAACTTCATTTTATTGTTTACTACTAGCTATTGTATATGTTGTAGATCAGCAAAATAAACACCCTTTATTATTGTTATTTTTAATTTACGAAGAGGAGCGTTTGGTGTACAGGGTGTAATAAAGTAAACGGTATCACGAAAAAATGCCAAGTTCAACGTAATACCGATTGTGAAGTTATGAATTTATATCTGAAATACTGTTTTTTTTTTGAGAATTTTAAAGGAGCAGTTACAAATTTGACATTGATTCTTTCGTAAATTGCACGTGAATGATATACAAATTTTTAAAAATTTGGAATGTTCTGCAGCACGCAAGTACTTGTAGTGCCAGTATCGATTATTTATCCATGAAATCGATTAAGACTTTTGAAGACTCAATAAACAGAAAAGCTCCTTTTTCTGTTTGGTGACTTCACCGCTTCCTTTATAATTCCAACAGGTTACATAGGACAGGACTATTTATAAAAATTTTTCTCCCCATAATTCGGGTTTTTGTTTTATCTTTTGTTGAGTTTTTTCGATTGACCACTAAAATTAGTCTTTCAGTTATTCTAATATTTAGAGTCGTAATACCATTATTATTCAGAGGAAAAGTTACGACCTATAAAATGTTCGATTTTGATAAAAAAAAATGAGGTCTACTTTTATGTGTATTTTGGAGTTGGCACACATTCAACAATATTGACCTTTTATTACGTATTGAAATTAGTACTTCTTTTGTGTTTTACTTAGCAGAAATATTTCGAGATTTCTCGGCCTGCAAATTCAACGTCATAAAATGTTTGATCCGCGATTCTCAAACTTTTTTTGGCACGTCGCACTTTTAACTATCTCAGAATCTGAACACATACGAAGAAAAAGATAAAATTGATGATTGGTGAGGCCCGATACTTAGGGAAAATTAATATCCATAATGAAACAATATTTAGAATTTTCTCATAATTTAATACAAATACGCATGACGACGTTTCGAAGTACTTATCAAATTCTGGATTAATACTGTAATATGCTGTATTAATCCAGCATTTGATACAGAAGTATTACTTCGAAACGTCGTCATGCGTATTTGTATTAAATTATGAGAAAACTCTAAACATTGTTTCAAAAAGATAAATTTGAAACTCGTATACTAGAATATAAAACAGTGTCAAATAGTTTCTTAAAATAACTAATAAGAATATAAAACAAAATAATATATATTTACTATAAAAATCACAGCATGTTTATTGAGAAATCGATAAATTTTAAGCTAGAGAAAATTTTATAAGAAATTTAACTACAATTCATTTGATGATTACTTATAGGAGGTCATGAAATTATGCTTACATTTTTATTTAGAGGAAGAATTACAGTTCCTCTATATCTACCTAATAAATTAAAATACTTGGATCAAGTTTCATTGAGTATAAATGTTTTGGGTGGTTATTCTATTATAAAGAGTAATAACAATGTTACCTGATTTCGAGTTGTTAATATACCTACCTACTCAGTGAAACTTAAGCCAAGTGATAAGCGAAATATCCGTGTCATTTATCATTTTGAAATTTGCTTGAACACGTAATTATACCCTTAATTATTGTATTTATTTGTTATTTAACTGATAGCTTATTTTTTACCCTGTTAAAAAAGTTTAAAGTTTAATACTCTACATAGAAATTATGAAATAAGTCGGAGGATGTGGGATTTTATGCAAGGTCACATTAACAGCTTATTTAGTAAATTATTTCAATTGGTTATTTTATTATAGTGGCAGTTACGTTTATAAGGGGTCATGCAAATACGCTTCCTTTTCTATTTAGAGGAAGAGTTGCCAAATGACCGACAACATTTTCAATTCGAAATCTGTCACTAAGAAAATATTTTTTTTGGTGATACTAACGATTGGCACACATCTATTAGCATGACAGAATTGGATACTTGAGGAATTTTCATTATGCTTTACTCTATGAAGCCTACTTCTGATATATGCTAGATTCATTAACATATCCTTCTGTCTTTATAACAATATAATCAAACATTGTTGCCCAGATTCCACAAAATTCTTTAATATGACATATTAAAGAATTTGAATTATGACATTATATCTTTATCTCGACATATTGTTCGGTCAACTAACCCATTAGTAAGAGTTTAATAAAACTAATTTAATCAAGATTAATATAAAATGTCAATTCAATTAGAAACAGTGAAATTATTACTATTATTTATTTCGTTGCATTACATTTTGGAGGCCACATAAATAACTTATTTACTGGGTCATTTCAATTGGTTATTTTATTACAGTGGCAGTTACGTGTATAAGAGGTCATGAAAATACGCTTCCTTTTCTATTTAGAGAACCAAATGACCGACACCATTTTCAATTCGAAATCTGTCACCAAGAAAATATATTTTTTTGGTGATACTAACGATTGGCACACATCTATTAGAATTGGATACTTGAGGAATTTTCTTTACGCTTCACTTTATACAGCCTACATCCGATGTTAGATTCTTCAATACATCCTTCTGTCTTCATAACTATATAATCCACATTGGTGCCTAGTAGATTCCACAAAATTCTTCAACTCGACATTTTGTTCGGGCAACTAACCCATTAGCAAGAGTTTAATAAAACTAATTTAGTCAAGATTAATATGAAGTGACATTTCAGTTAGAAATAGTGGAATTATTACTTTCATTTATTTCGTTGTTGCATTTTAGAGGCAACATAAATAGCTTATTTAGTGCATCATTTCAGTTGGTTATTTTATTATAGGTGCAGTTGTGAAATAACAATTTAACTAATAATTAGAAGGTCATACAAATACGCTTCCTTTTTTTATTTAGAGGAAGAGTTGCCAAATGACCGATAACATTTTCAATTGAAACTCTGTTACCAAGAAAATAATTTTTGGTGATATTAACAATTGGCACACGCTTAGCATCACAGAATTTATTAATTGTAAAATGTTCAAGTTACACTACTCTATGTTAGATCCACTGATATATCCTTCACTATTTCTATTATTTTGGTCTATTGCTGTTATTATTTTTCAATTATATTGCGTATATAATTCTTTGGCTTTTTTCAAACTGCTCAAACAAAATTTTATATAATTTATATTAATTTTTTAATAATGATTAACAGCCATACATAAATACCTATGGTATAAATAAAACAAATTTATTAGTATGTAACCTATTTTATATGAATTTGTCATATTATTGAGCTAATTATGAAATTCTTACGTACAGAAATTTTTCAATGGTCTCAGGAACGGCTTGTACGATTTTTATACATTATGATTCGCAAGGATTCTGAAATATATCCGACCTTACGAAAGTGTTTACAATGTTTTCAAATCTTTTGTTGTTTATCGTTTATTTCTTCCATTTCAATTTCTACAAATACTGAATATTTTTCATGTAATATACCCTATATACTGCAATATTTTCGGAAAAAAAGAACAATTGTATTTTAAATCTTCTCTTAACATAAAACTTTGAAATGTATTATCTCTGTGATGATATGAGCAATAATTTTGACGTTTCAATAAGTATCATCGGTATTAATTGAAAGTCACAATGTATCGTTTATCTGAAAAAGAGCTAACTGATATTAGAATATGGTGATATGTGTTATAACAGTTAAACGTGTAATAAAAATTGAACATTTTTACAGGGAACGGAAAGAAAATAGTTTCACAAGGTCCCCCTCAACCCCCATTGAATACTTTAGACTTTTTCATTAGTTTTTCTACAAACTCATAGCTTGTAAACTGATGATCAGCAATGACAGATAAAGCGAAATATGTTATAAAATTTCAAAGATCGCATGGATTGATTGTAGTAAACAGACATTTTTGACGTCTGTTTGTAGCAATCTAACCATATTATAATACCAGGCGAATATATCTTCATTCTACTCAACGATTTTTATGTTTTGTTTGATTATTTTAGTAATTTAGTGACATTAGAGATAAAATAGGATACTTTGAATTATTAGAGTATATTGAAATCCAGTCAATTTGGGCGAATATTTTGTAAATTCAGCTATAATTTCGAAAGTAAAGTTTTTAGCTATAGCGAATCTCTTACATGACAAATATGAAAATGTTGCTATGGATATCGAAAATCAAGAAATATTCAATTGAAATAATTTAGCGAAAAATAAAAATAAAACAAATCATAATATTACTAATCATAACTATTTCAACGAAGAAATAACAAATGAGTTCATTAAATTCCAGAGAAACGGATGATTAGACAACAATGTAGAACAACATGAGATCGACTGCATTATCAAAACCTTTGAAAAGACAAACTTATAAAAATCGTGCTAGACGTTTTCGAGTATTTGTGCGTTCAATACCCAACTCACATATTCGAAATTTTTAGGGCAAAATGCTTTTTTCAGAAAAATTTAAACCTTCGTTTTCAAATGAAAATGGTACGTACTCACCTTCTGGAGCACGTGAAAAATCGGTCAACATCGGGCAATCAAAACAGCCGTCAAGTAATGCGGATATAGGAAAAGTTCAATAAAATGAAACATCAATTCCATTATATTGGTCTAGTTTCGATTTATCAACTAATACGTATATGACATATATTGCTGATAACCTATAACGCCTAAATTAACGTGAAAGAGAAGAGTTCACTGACATTTAATAGGGAAGTGGGCTCTGTAAATTATAATGAGAATGAATAAATACGATATAATAAAACGGTTTCCCACATTTTTCCGAGAATGTGTTTAATATTCTGCCATATTACGAAGACCGTTATCGCTTGATGATATTGGATCAAAGATAATGATACGAATTCAAGGAAACCTTTCTATGTGAATTATATATATATATATATATATATATATATATATATATATATATATATATATATATGAAGATGAAATTACAGATGAGGAAATGTAGAAATAGAGTGATCACATTAATTTACTTCAAGAAACCATTCGGTAGACCGCGAAACCCTTTTTGAAATCATGAAAGAATTTGGAATCGATCGAAAGATCCGAAAAATTATAGAACAGACACTTACAGGTTTAACTTTCAAGGTAAAATTTATGGGAGAAGTATCAGGTCCCTTTGAAATCGAAAGCGGTGTGCGGCAGGGGGACGGACTTTCGCTTTTTCAATATTGTTTTAAAAAAGATCGTTAGGGAATGGGAACTTCACGTAAAGGGCATACAAGTGGGTATCAAAAAAGAAAATAGAATAAATGTCAAATGTCTCGCCTTTGCAGACGATATTGTTATCATCACAGACAACAGAACTGAAACCATTCTCGCAATAGAAAAACTACATGAAATTGCGCAGAAAACCAAAAAATAAAAGTTCTCTTCTCACAAAACGTTGTGAAATTCTGCAAGTCGACCATTTTAAATACCTCGATGCTAAACAATTGAAGGGTTGTAAGTCTAAAGGGTCTAAGTGCCGAAAAATCTAAATTCATTATTTTTACGAAAATCACATCTAAGTGCCCAGCCCAATAATATTCAAGCAGATCCAAGTGCCTGCATCTCATATTTTTTCAGCCACAAGAACGATGAAAACGATCCGTGTCGGTGTGCGTACGGGGTGAAGTTGCGGGTGTTATGGTATTATTTGGCTATTGTTTGTGGTGCAATTAGTTGTGTTTATAACATATAAAAAGATGGACGCTTCGACATCGAATAATCAAAATGTTCGGAGAAAACGAGGTAAACAGAATTTTAAAGTCGAACAAAAGAAACGACGATTACATGGAGATGAGTATGAAACATCAAGAAATGTAACTATTGCAAAAAAAACATATGATGCCATCTAAAACTTTAACAAGGAATGCAGTTATTTGGAGCGATAACTGCATAGGACAGAATAAGAACAGGATAGTTCTTTTTGCCTTGATCTATTTAGTAGCTAATGGTATTTATGATAAAATTGATCAGAAATATTTGGTCAGTGGTCACTCGTTCATGTCCTGTGATCGAGATTTCGCTCAAATTGAAAAAAGAAAGAAAGTGGTTCAATGTTTTGAACCAAAAGATGTAGAAAAAATGATACGGGAGTTTTCACAAAAATCCATTTCATGTGGTGAACATGAACATTTTAATGACTTTAATAAGGCTTCGGCGGATTTCTTGAACACTGCAAAGTTAAAAATATCTACTGTTTCATGGATCCGCATAGAAAAGAATAAATTACCTCGTGTAGATTTAATGGAATCTCACAATGACTCTATACCGTGGGATAGCGTAAAAATTTTTAAGAAGAGCAAGTCTCCAAATCAGTTAAAAAACTACACTTTGCCGGCGTTAGAAGCTCGCAATAATATTTCAAAAGAAAAGTTGAAAGATTTAAAGGATATGCTACCATATATACCCACCGGAAATAAAGCTTTGTATGAACAGCTGATTAATCAAACAGAAGCGTAGGAACTTTTTTTATATCTTCTATAAAGGCACTTAGTCCATTTTCATTATTGCTTCTAAAGATACTTAAGACGTTCTAGTTAAGTGAATGTTTGTTTTGTATTATTTCTTCAGATTCTAAATTTTTAAAGATTTTTATGACTCCTTATAGTTGTCACATATGTGGTTAACTCATTTAACGAAAAATAAATAATTATTTCATTAATTGGTTTGTTTTATTACGTTTATTTGTTATATCTCTAAATACTACAATTGGCATTTAGATCCTATAGATTTTCAACCCTTCAATTTATCATCAACATCTGATGAAGCCACTGTGTTGGCGAAACGATATTATCATGTTTTTGAATTAATTATAGTGAAAATCAGAAAACTACTTGGTTTTATTTAAATTACAGAAAAGTAAATTTTATAATGGTGAAATCATTAATATCATCGTTACTTGATCATTAGTTGATGAAAATCGGATATCAAAATAATATAGTAAATACAATATTATTTACTTCATATGTTACACTGTAAACACAGTGACATCTGAAGAAGAAAACTGTTGGGCTACTGAAATCTCCGTAAAGAATTCGATTATTTGTCATAATATTCCTCCGTATACGTTAGTCCAGGGGTTCCCAAACTGTCACCCCATGCGCCGCAATTTACGCCAAAATACGTACTACGCTTACCTGACACAACTCAACTACGATGGAAACAAAACAAGTAATGACACAAAACAAGTAAAGAAGCCTTACAAAACAAGTAAAGAAGCGGTTGAATGGAATACCTAAGTCTCTTGGCGCGCCCTTCCTTGGACCATCTTCCGCGGCCCCCTCGTTGGGAACCCCTGTTTTAGGCTGTTATTAAATTGTCTAAAAACTAGAAACGTTCAAAATTCCATAGTCGATTTACTTTAATAGATATTACTTTTTCACATCACTCCAAAATTTTTTTCTCCGTAAAATAAGCATTTTTCTATTAATCCTATGCACCTATTTCCTACAATGGTTATAGTAGGCGGATTGTGAAAATCATAATCAACTTATATAACCTTCGAAATATCGATAAAGAATCTGAATTGTAAACAAAATATGTCGTCATCGGCATAAAACAAATTTCGTCATATAGTATTGTACCGTTACTAGCAATTTGCATTTCGGTTTACAAACACGATTTGTTTATACATCCGATAAAAGTGTATTTCACAATCACTCAAACAACAAATATTTAGTCCTGAATGAACCGATTATATTCCGATTAAACCTCAGAAAAATTTATGTTAGTCTAATTGAATATTGCTATTATATTTTTAGATACCTAATTTTTTGACGATGCAAAATGACCTAGGAGAATTATATTGTTTCCGATAACTACAAATATTGTAACCTTTGTCAGTGAAATAACTATATTTTTACCTACGAGGGGAAGCAGAAAAGTAAAATGACATAAGAAATTAAACTGAAGAAGTGTATCATAGTGGTAATCATAGTGGTCATACTTACTGATGTGTTTTGTTATTAATGCACATGCTAGAAAAGGACTTTTCTGTCACGTGGAGATATTTACTTGATGTGATAGTAACTTAATTGTTCTGTTATTTCTGAAGACGAGGAAATGAGGGATTTCCTTCAAATGTAGTTTCCCTAATCAATATAACGAAGTTATTACAATTGTGCAATGGACAGTAACCAATTTTTCCATATTTGAGAAATTTGGATCCGAACCGAATTGCTAAAACATTTCCAGAGTCCTCTACCAGAAAACCAAAGATGTCATTCTGGTGAAATAACTTGGAAACAAATAAAAATCAGTATAAAACAACTCAACTGAAAATATTAGTCGAATGTCCACAAATATTGTTTAATTCGCTCGCAAAATAATTCAGGTAACTAGTCCTTTATCAGGAGTTCATAAGTTGACGAAAAAGCTGCTCGAAATATGTTGCTGAATTAAATAATTTTTGTTGAATTTAGTCGATTGTTTTGAATTATAGTATTATACTTTTTTAACACGCTCCATCATTTTCCCCTGATTAATAGAAACGGCTGCTTTCACATAAAAATTATGCAATTGACAGTGGCCTATTTTTTCATATTTGAGAAATTGGGATCCAAACCAAATTGCTAAAATATTTTCCAAGTCTTCAATCAGATAACGAAAAATGTAATCCTGATGGAATCACTTGGAAACACATAAATTTCGAAATAACAAATTGGAAACACTAGCTTAATTTCTATCAATATTATTTAATTAATTAACTCGCAATATACTTCGGGTTACTACTCCTTTATCAGGAGTTCATACAACTGTTGACAAAAAAACTGCCCCAAACATATGTCTTTCCAATTGAAGAATTTTTGTTGAATTTAGTCGAGTGTTTTGAATTACAGTATTATATTTCTCAAGCATTTTCCATAATTTTTCGCTGATTAATCGAAATGGGTAATTTTACATAAATATTATGCAATTGACAGTGGTCTATTTTTCCATGTTTGAAAAATTGGGATCCAAACCAAATTGCTAAAATATTTTCCAAGAGCTCGATTAGAAAAAGAAAAATGTTTTCTGATGGAATTAACTTGGAAACACTTAACTGAGTATCACAAAATAATCAACATTCTACAAAAACTGTTGAATACATTCGTTAGATATTTCGTTATAGTTACAGGTTATTAGTTCATTATCGAGACTAAAACTGCTGAGAAAAAGCTACCCGAAATATATGTCCGTCGAAATAAATAATTTTTTGTTTTATTAAGTCGAGTGTTTTGTTACATAATTTTTCCTGATGAATAGATAGGGGTGATATTACATTACAATTGTGCAGTGGACAGTAACCAATTTTTCCATATTTGAAAAATTTGGATCCGAACCGAATTGCTAAAACATTTCCAGAGTCCAGAAAACCAAAGATGTCATTCTGGTGAAATAACTTAGAAACACATAAAAATCAGTGTAAAACAACTCAACTGAAAACACTAGCCGAATGTCCACTCGTTTAATTTGCTCGCAAAAAAAATTGGGGTTACTAGTCCTTTATCAGGAGCTCATACAACTGTTGACAAAAAAGCTGCTCGAAATATGTCTGCTGAATTATATAATTTTTGTTGAATTTAGTCGAGTGTTTTGAATTACAGTATTATATTTCTCAAGCATTTTCCATCATTTTTCGCTGATTAATCAAAAGGGGTGATTTTAAATAACAATTATGCAATTGACAGTGGCCTATTTTTCCATGTTTGAAAAATTGGGATTAAAACCAAATTGCTAAAATATTTTCCAAGAGCTCGATTAGAAAAAGAATAATTTTTTCTGATGGAATTAACTTGGAAACACTTAACTCAGAATAATCAACATTCTATAAAAACTGTTGAATACATTCGTAATATATTTCGGGTTATTAGTTCATTATCGAGAATTACTGTTCAAAAGTCAAATCAAGAACAACTGTTGACAAAAAGCAACCGGAAATAAATAATGTTTTGTTGTATTAAGTCGAGTGTTTTGTTACATAATTTTTTCTGATTGATAGAAAGGAGTGACATTACATTACAATTGTGCAATGGACAGTAACCAATTTTTCCATATTTGAAAAATTTGGATCCGAACCAAATTGCTAAAATATTTTCCGAGTCCTCTACCAGAAAACCAAAGATGTCATTCTGGTGAAATAACTTGAGAGACACATAAAAATCAGTATAATAAAACAATTCAACTGAAAACACTAGCCGAGTGTCCACAAATATTGTTTAATTCGCTCGCAAAATAATTCGGGTTACTAATCCTTTATCAGGAGTTCATACAACTGTTGACAAAAAAGCTGCTCGAAATATGTCTGTTGAATTGAATAATATTTGTTGAATTCAGTCGAGTGTTTTGAATTATAGTATTATAAATTCAATGGACGATGAATCTACTCTGTGATAGTTCATAATTAAATGAGAGGTAATAATAAAAACTTGTCTAAAAATCACTGACTGAACAATTCTTTACATTATCAAGAATCATTCTTGATAATGCTGTAAAAGGCGAAACTAGTCGAATAAAGAATTGTTCAGTCAGTGATTTTTAGACAAGTTTTTATTATTACCTCTCATTTATAGTATTATACTTTTTAAACACGCTCCATCATTTTTCCCTGATTAATAGAAAAGGCTGATTTTACATAACAATTATGCAATTGACAATGGCCTATTTTTTTCATATTTGAAACATTGGGATCCAAACCAAATTACTAAAATATTTTCTAAGTCTTCAATCAGATAACGAAAAATGTAATCCTGATGCAATAATATGGAAACACATAAATTTCGAAATAACAAATTGGAAACACTAGCTTAATTTCTATCAATATTATTTAATTAATTAACTCGCAATATACTTCGGGTTTCTAATCCTTTATCAGGTGTTCATACAACTGTTGACAAAAAAGCTGTGCCAAACTGTCTTTCGAATTAAACAATTTTGTTGAATTTAGTCGAGTGTTTTGAAATACAGTATTATTATACTTTTCAAACATGTTCATTCAATTTTCCCTGATCAATAGAAAGGGCTGATTTCAGATACAATTTTGCAATGAGCCTATTTTTCCATATGTATGTATTTTAACGAAAAAATGTAATCCTGATGAAATGTACCTTGGAAACACATAAATTACGAGATAAAACAATAATCGAAAACACCATGTCTACAAATATTATTCAAATCTTGCAATATTAATTGGTTACTGGTTAGTAGGTAGCTGATCTTCATACAACTGTGGACAAAAAAGGAGCCCGGAATATAGGTCCGTAGAGTTGAACAATTATTGTTGAATTTAGTGATTATGTTCCATCACCTTCCCTGATCAATAGAGAGATTTTACATAACCATTGTGCAATTGACAGTGGCCAATTTTTCCATATTTGAAAAATTGGGATCTGAACTAAATTGCTAAAATATGTTCCAAGCGTTCGTCCAAAAAACGGAAAAAGTTACTTTGGTTGGATAACTTGGAGACAAATAGAACTTAGTAGATTGATCAGTAATTCATTCTACCAGGGCTTTTGTTACAGAAGGAAGAAATTGAACATTAGAATTATTGTAACTGCCAATGATATTTTTATATTTGATAACTGAAATCCACTCTCCTAGAAAGCTCACAAAAGTAAAACCCTTAGTTCCATAACTTCAATACGATTACTATATATTATTTTTAGTGTATATAATATATAGTAATATAGTATATATTATATATTTGCAATAACAGTTGAGATAACAGAAAAAGAAATGTTCTTTTGATTTCATCAACTGAACTTTTAAGTGCTAAGTAATTATGTAACAAATTATTTTCAAAAGAATTCGTTCCTATCACACAAATTATAGAGTTCTTACTCTATAATTATTTCGTGTTTTTCTCCTGAATAGCTTTTCGAATGTATGAAAAAACCGCTGAAAAATCCATGAACCAAAATATTGTCTGTGTACTTGTTGAACAACCCTTATCAATAATATCAAACTATCTGTGAAACTGAAGGTTTTTATATTATATGAGCTCATCAATTTCCCAATTTTTCTTTTAAGTTCTGTTTG
This sequence comes from Henosepilachna vigintioctopunctata, assembly GCA_030704895.1. Lineage (NCBI taxonomy): Eukaryota > Metazoa > Arthropoda > Insecta > Coleoptera > Coccinellidae > Henosepilachna > Henosepilachna vigintioctopunctata. The sequence continues at coordinate 1,126,704 of JARQZJ010000124.1, read as the reverse complement.
AAATTAAAATTATTTAATATGAAAGACTCGCTTTTTTAGCTGCAATTAATTCTAAACATTCGGTTTTAACTTGCATTTTTTCATAAATTCCCCTTTCATCTTGGATTATTCTGGAAAGTTCTGGAATTTTTCGATATTTCGAATTTCTGTTGATACAGAATTTGTGCTTTTTCCAAATAAGGTTGCGTTGAAGTCAAAAAATATTAGCTTCGATTAATTTGATTTTTATTCGAATCAAAATTTGATTTGTGTTTATTAATTTTACTAAAAATGGAATTAAAACCGAAGCTAAGTAATTTTAGTTCAAATTACAATGCGTAATTTGGAAGTCGTATTTTTGATTTTGATGTGCTATGATTTGAATCTTCAATGGAATACTTGAAATTTTCATTCTCGAAATGTTGATTAATCAGAATTATTAAAAAGCTATCAAAGTAGTCAATTCAATAATAGCACAAGTTTGGTAAAATTGTGTGATCGGAAGATAATACGTAGTCACCCGTGCTCTAAAAAACTCTAAAAAGTTAAATAACATAAGCTATGTACTTACTCGTATTTTTTGAGGATATAGAAGGACTGTTGTCGACTAGTGCCAATTGTAAATGCTTATGGGCCGATTCATACTCTTGGGTGACTTTGAACATCAACCCAAGACGAAGATTAACTTCATTAGCCCTCTGAAATCCTGGCGACACGTAAAGTAGTTGCCTGAATGCCTTTACAGCCCTGCAAAAAACGTAAACAACCTTTATTTATTTCAAAGATACGATGATTGTCTGCATCAGTTTTATTCTCGTTAGAGTAATTTAAATTTTGTTAAATTATTTATAGAAATACTGATATGCATTGACGATAAGAATGTAATTATTATGCGCGATACTCAGCAAAATTCCTCAAAAAATATCCGTGCTAACTTTTTCCGTCTAAATGAAGATTTCTAAGCAAACCGTTACCCTTCGAATACTCCATTTTCCACCTTCAATGCTTGTTTTGAGTTATATACACTTTTCTCGTGAGTTTTCCCTAATGACGTGCATAAAGTGTTTTCCACTCTCAATCTTTGGCATACTTTCATAAATACTCGTATAATTATTCTGCAAGACTTATATGAGGTTCGGAATCTGTAATGACTTTAGAACTTTTCCGTCTTGAATTTTTAAAAGATTCAAATTCATAAATTTATTACATCAGGTAAAAATGTTCATCAGATTTCCTGAAAAACTGATTCAAAGTTGTGAAAGCAGTTATTATTATAATCAATATTCATATTATATAGAAGAATAAAATGAAGCAATAGTTAATTGAATTATAAAATTCCAGATTCCTTCATCTATACGGAGAAAATGTAAGAACAGCTTCACAGTTTTGCAATCCACCCTGTATCGTCGTACCAACTACATGGTAAGTGATTTTATTCGCTTGATTATTTTCATTCGCATTAGATTTGAAGTTTCTGGATACTATCTTCATAAGCTAACATATAAACATTTTAACCGGATTTGAATTAAGTCTATTTCGGGTGTCCAGTTTTTCGGATATTACGCTGTTTTTCAACTCTTTGAAGTATTTCGTTATTGGTGCGATAGCCTCTCGGTAATAATTTTTTTATAGACGTACCGGCGGTAAAAACACACAGTAGGAGTCTCAGGCTCTATTTATATTATGGTGTGTTGCCCTCATTCGATATATTCAAACACAGTCAGGGGAAAATCTAGGTCAACTATATACAAACAACATGCATTATCTAATCTAATTCCGACCCGGCTCATTTATGTAATAATAAACTTCAACATGCGGTTTCGTATCAATACAGCGCATTGTATTTTCGCCAGTATTGTTACTTCGATCGAGTTATTGTTATCTGAATAAATAAATATATGGATATATTATATTTTCTCAAGCGTTCTTGTCTGTCGATATTTCAATTGAAGATTGATATTTTCAGCAAACAATAGACGGTAAAAATACACATTTATTTCTTGTTTACGTTACGTTATAAACTGAAGGTTTGTCAAAACTTTGAAAAGAAAATTTTCAATGAAATTAAATATTTTATTTGAGTAAAAATTATTTGTGAGCTTGTGAAAAATGATTGCTGGTATATCGATTACATGTTGAGGAATTGAAAAATGGTCCATTCATATTCAAAGTTCTAAGTTTATTTCGATTACATTTGGGACTTCCTCGGGAACAACAAAAAAAATTGCATAATAACAATATAAAAAATTAACAAACGGGTGGGATGAAAAGTTTCCGGCCTGACACCAAGAAAAAGGATGTTTATATTTTTTTTTGCTTTATTTTTCAACACAATCTCCATCAAAAGTGATAATTTTTCATTACGTTGTTATAATTTAGTTATACTTTTAGCTTTAAACTTAGATTCGTAAAGCTCCTCAAAACACTGATTTATAGTTTCGATAACACTTCTTCGTTGGTCCCAAATCTTTAACCGGCAAGCTTTTTGAGGCAAGGAAAGGGGTAATATTCGCTGGGGGCTAATTCTGGGGAGTATGGAGGATGCGTCATCAATTCAAACTTCAATTCGTGGATTTTGGACATGGCAGCAATCGACGAATGCACTGCTGCGTTATCGTGATGAAAAAAAATTTTTTTTCTTCGCCAAATGAGGTCGTTTAATTTGCACCTCGTCCTTCAAACGTTGCAATAAGTCTGCGCAGTATTGACCAGTGATATTACCCTTTTCAAGATAATAAATGTATATAATTCCTCTAGCATCCCAAAAAACAGAAGCCATAACCTTGTTTGCCGATAAAATTGTTTTTATCTTTGGAGTTTGTTCAGACTTTCACTTTTTTTTCCCGTATGTAATTCTTTTGATCGTCGTTTTGCAATTTTTGTACTTTTTCAGTTGCTCCTGAGAAGTCTCGAATGAGTTTCGCCCTCTTTTACTTTTTATGCATATCACAAGAAAATTTTCTTTTCTATATATTACGAGGTGTTAAGATAGAAATTAATGAGGCTTAACCATTATTTATCACTTCTGCACGATAAATACACAGGCTTTCACATATACCAAAATATAAGGTACTCTATAATATTTTTTAAAATTTCCTTAATTTGCTAGTTGTCACTAAAATTCACAAAAACATAAATTGTTCATTGTACATAAAATATAATTTTGTGAAATTAAAGTAGAATTTCGAATTATTATACGTCTTAACAATGCACTTACAAATTAACAATTAATTTACAATTAACAAAATTTCAGATTTATCATCTCGAAATTGGCTAATAAGATTCACTCTGGTTTTTTTTAATTCGAATTTATAGACTTGTAATATGTGAACATTACCCATCTGACAATGTTTACAATTTTATAACCACTCTAACCCAATTACATCCAACCACAAGCGTCCATGTCTAACCCGAGATTCGAACCCAGATCTCTCTATTGAGGGACCACAACTTAAGCCACTAGTGTATGGAACCCACTAACAAGCACTTAATCTACACTCTATTTCCCATTGGGAAAGTGTTTAAGAATGCATTAAACTCGATAGAAATTGAAAAAAATCTCAATTAAATGGGATACCTCAGATAAAATATTAATTTAATATAATGACATATTTTGACGTAATGATGATCGGCACTTACGAGTTGAAAGATTAAACTTCGCGATTTCTCTTGCATGAACACACCTATGAATATTGATGAAAACTGTCGGTGACAAGTTGGGAACACAATTTATGCAAAACTTAGACACCATCAACTGAAATCACCAAGTCGAACTGATCATAGCGATCAATATATTGAGCGAAATTCTTCAACGGAAGAAGATGAATCATTTTTTCCAAATGACATCACTAGCGGCACCGATTTCCTTTCGACAATTTCCACGTTTACTCTTACTCATAATGGGAATTCGTAGTAAGTTAACTGTTAATACGCGAACTAGCGTAACAACTCACGTCAAACCATATGAATGGGTTGTGCACGAGTTGAGGAACAATAGAGGTACTTCCTTTTCGGTATTTTCCATACCATGCTATCGTCTTAGTCACTTGTGATATTGGTACTATACGACTTATTGCAGCTCACGATTTCAGGCGCATGGTCAGCGTTTCGAGGCGCTGCACTATCTTCAGTTGCAGTCCTATATCTATATAAAACTACTTATTAACAATAATGATAACAATAACACTTACATAAAGAATAATGACTACGAAACTGATGAAATGAAAAATAAAGAAAAATAATAAAATGAAAATAAAAAACTAAATGACTATAATTGAAATTGAATTCTCGTTTTTGAACACTTGGCCTAATGTTTAACGATTATTTTAATACGATTATTTAATTGAACAATAATACAACAATAAAATTAATAACGTTGAGTCAACATGTTTCGACATGCCAGCTCATTTTCAAGACTGATAAGAGAGTGTGATAACGAGCTGACCTGAAACATTACAAACTCTACGTTATTAATGTCATTGTTATATGTTCAATACATTCGTGAAACATCTTAATGTTTCACTTGGCTAACCAAGTGTGCAATTTAAATAAATAGAAATCATACTGATACATGAATAATGTATAATGTATAACCACAGCTGTAGATGAGCATTACCACCGCCACCGTCGGTCTCCGTGGCTTAGTCGTGAGAACATCCGCCTATGGTGCGATATATAACTCGAGTTCGAGCCCCGCTGAAGATTGTTTGATTGAATGTATGTGTTTGTTTATGGTTTAAGTAGTTTAAATAATGATTTATGCTGGGTAATGTACATTGATTACAAGCCCACTGTCCCTTCGGAACCGGCGTTAAACTGTAGATCCACTGAATTAAAAGAAAACCATTACCATCAATTAAGATTCATATTCGATACTATAAATAGTTGAAATAACCGTAACTTTCTTAGTTATAGTTGTAATAAACCTCTTGATAATAGGTTAGCAGCACGAAACATTCATTAGAGGTATTGAAGATTTGAGTGGAATTTAGCCCAGTGTTTTTAATTATGAGATTGTAAATATAGCAACAGGTGTTTCAAAAGGTAGATATTTCAGTTGCTCTCGTTTTAATACATTTTCAATAATGATTTTGCATGATAAGCTACAATGTTGTTCGAATTAGTTGGGACAAACATTTTTTTTCTTCCTTTGAGTTACTGTAGTATGTCAGTACTAGGGTGGCCCAAACACCCTCACACCTGCATGTGTTACCTGAGTTGACGTGAGGGTTTGACCTTGACCATCATTTACATTCTGACCGGTTTTACCTCGCCAGCAATTAAGTTGTGAGCCTACCGGTGCGACAGTTGGTGGTTTCAATTTTGATACGTGCTGTATTGTCTTGTCCAAAGACAATCACTCCGAGGAAGCGTTCCAAAATTATCGCGCTTAATGAACACACATCATTACTATAAGAGATATAGCTGAAGCTGTTGGTGTGGGAAAGTTCAGCGTTTCGAGAATTTTAAAAACATTTGAAGAAAGTGGCTCATCGTCTCTAAAAAGAAAAGGAAACTGTTACCTCAAATGCAAAACTACTCCAAGAACACACAAATTTTTGATAAGAAATAGCAAAATTGATTCGAGAAAGACAAGCACTGATCTTCGGATTTAATGGTTTCTGGTGTGGTGAGGTGAGCAACTCAATTGTGCGAAACGACTGCTGGAGGTTGGCCGTAAGGCAAGAAGACCAAGAAGAAAGCAACTGCTTACCCAGAAAATGATGAAGAAACGTTTGGCATGGGCCAAAAAGTACCGTGCGTGGACTGTGGACGACTGGAAGAAGGTGGTTTTTAGTGATGAGACACATTTGTTTGTGAATCAAGTGTTGTTAGACGAAGTGATGGAGAAACTTTGTGGCCTGATCACATCCAGCAAACAGTAAAACATCCTTCGAAACAAATGTTTTGGGTTTTTTTTCACAACCTATGGCACTGGACGATTAGCTCCTATAACAGGGATGATGAATTCAGTGAAATATATGGAAATATTGTGCATCAGGATTGTCCCATTCATGGAAACGTTTGATGGACCATTTCAGCACGACCTGGCTCCCTGCCACAATTCCAAACAAGTGCAGGCCTTTTTGCGTGAGAATGAAATAAAAGGACTCGATTGGCCGGGAAATTCACCTGATCTCAATCCCATTGAGAATTTATGTAATATTTTGAAGAAACGACTGGCAAAAATGGATTGTCTACAAAAAAAAATGATTACAAGTGCAATTCTGGTCTGGTTTCATGATGACGAATTGAAGAAAATCTGGGCTACGCTAGTGGAATCGATGATTAGACGAGTTCAAGAAGTTTTTCTGCGAAAGGAGGACATACTCCATATTAATATGAAGCATTTTGTATGTATTTACTTCATTAAAAGGTAAGATTTTACCAAAACATTGTTTTTTATCCTTTATCCCAATCAATTCTAACAGCATAGTATTAAGTTAATGACTACTGGAAAATTTTACTTTTAAAATGGAAACAATGCATTAATTTCGATTTCTGTATGTTGCTGTGGAAAAATCACGCGCAACTAAAGTGAAATTTGTTAAACATTGTGATTTTTTAGGTTCAGATTGTGATTCCTTGTGTTGTCGTGCAGTACAACTCGACAGGGACATTAGTACAACATAAATTCTAACAAACATCGCATATATAGCAATAGCAAATTTCTTAGCCCGCCTGTCTCATCGAAACTAAGTGATTTTTTAGAAACCATCATAGGAAAAATATTTTCAGAATAGAGCAACCAGTAAACAGTAAAGTTGTGTTATTCACATACAATCGTGCACCTTTTCGAATACGAAAATCTTGTATAAGTCGGAGCCAAATTCATCCAATTAGGTTTCATCATATATTTTGTATGGGTATTTGATAAAAATTCATCATATAATGGAATATCATGAAATGTCCACGATCGAATTTGATCACATCTGTTTGTGTCAATATCTAAATTTTTTTATGTTTTCATTTCAAGATGTGAAAACGTTTCTTTTTTTTTTTAATTCAGTGGACCTAAAGTTTAACGCCGTTTCCGAACGGCCATTGGGTAATATGTACATAACCCAGTATATATCATTATTTAAAATTCTCAACTCATAGACAAACACAAACACCCATGCCTTCAGCGGGGCTCGAACCCGAGTTCTACCGCACCATAGTCGGGTGTTCTACCGACCTAGCTACGGAGACTGACTGGAAACGTTTCATTTCAAAATGTGGAAACGTCTCATTTCAAAGGTGAAACGAAAACACAGTTTTCTAGATGTAACATAATTTTATTCAATAATTGTGAGGTTCAGTCCTCACAATTGTTGAATTGAAACACAAGTAAGCATCTTAATGGTACGTCACAATTTTTTCAAAAAGGTGTGCGAATCTAGAAAACAATGTTTTCCCTGAAATTTCCAATACTAAATTATTTTTTTAACAAAAATTTACAATCGAATAACAAAAACTAATTAAGGTAAACATCAGACGGCACCCCATGACGAAATACGTTGTCTAGATCACAATAAGTCATAGAAAGCGTGAAAATTTGAATAACACGTGAAGCACGTAGGCCTGTGTCTGCGGTTTTAGCAAAATGATAAAAAGGAAAATAATCTGTATTGACAAGCGGTTGGAAGGTTGACGACCGCACTCTTCCTGTCGATGAAACATATATGTCCATATTTAATCAACAATTAATACAGAATTATGTATGAAAACTAGTTTATTTATCATACGAAAGTTGAATCAAAGAAACGTTATCATTGATTTGATTAGTATTACATACAATGGAATAAATTACTCGTATTTTACCGTTGCAAGGTTTTGAACTAATACAGGAAATTCATAAAAATAAAAACAAATACATCGGGATACTATACTCGCACACCTGAATTATATATACATATAACGGAAGATTTTTTGAGAGTTAAGTTTTTCAGGTTTGCGGCACTGGTTGGTAATGGCATCCAAACGTCATCTGTCAAAGTGAAAAGTTTCATGGAAAGATTTACAAACGATCAACAATTGCAAATTGTTGAAATTTACTATCAAAATTCGTGCTCCGTGAAAAATGTGTATCGTTTGTTACGACCATATTATGGTCGTCATAATCCACCTGGTGAATCAACAATTCGTGCTGTTATCATCAAATTTCGCACCAAGTTTACTTTGTTGGACATTGAACCAATGTCTCTCGTGCGTACAGTGCGTACTGAAGAGAATATTGCAGCCGTAGCGTACACTGTTAATGAGGATCGTGAAATGTCAATTCGTCGCCGTTCTCAGCAATTGGGCATGTGTCAAATATCAAATATATATAACTATTCAAAATTGGGTTTATTGCCTGCTTGAGATAGCTATATAGTTATAATATTTTTAGCATAACAGGCTATAAATTGTCAATGTAAAAAAATTTGTCACAACTCTGTCAAAACTGTTTTTTTTTACAGCGAAACGCCAAAAAATAAAACTTTTTACATTCAAAATAGGCTGTTAAATGTAAAAAATGAAATGAAAATAAAGTTTTTTGATATTAAAAAGTCTGTTATCGCTGTTATTATGAACCAAGGCATTATCTATATCCTAATATGATTATTACCTAAAATTTATTTCTCACATTGTCTTGTCATTATGAATATTGCTACGTGACCTCTGGGCAATTTGATAAAAAAGCTTCATTAGACGACGATCGGGGGGTAAAGCAAACAAGTTTTTTCAATCAGAAATCGGAATGGCGGAATGCGACTCAATTGCGTTTTCAATTCAAGTTTAATGACAAAAATAAAAAAGAAACTTGTTATCTCCATCACATCTATAGGTGATGGAAATTATGTACAATGCCCGGTCAATTTAATCACTAGGATAGTTATTATAAAATCTCATATTGATTATGTAATGCCCAGGCATTATGTGATGCCTCCGTAACATAGGTACACAAGGTGACCCAAGAGTAAGGTCGTACTGTTCCTTGATTGAAATGAAGCCAAATGTTAGTGTACTTTTATGACATATACTGACGTTTATGTTGTAAATATGCAAATAAAAATATAAATTTTTTATCAAAATGAAAAACATGAATTAAAATAAACTTTTCATCGAAACAGAAACCAATATTTTCGTTTCTAACAAATCAGCATCCAATTCAAACTGTGACATTACCTTTGCGCCACATATATATTTAGAATAATTTAGAGATTTCAGATGTATTTTTGCCCTTATTTATTTTTTACGGCTAATTAACAAGGATCAACAACTCCGTAACAGACGACAACGGGAATAAATTTCTAAAAATACACAAGTGCCTCAAACATTCTCAAAGTAATAAAATGGTGAACTGTCTGCAAAGTATTTCAATCGAAACTCTTCAATTACAGTTCAGATAGTGTTCTATTTCGAGTGTATTGAGATCGCTATTCTTGGCAAGTTGCTCAATTTCCTTGTCTCTATTAAATTACCAAAGAATTCCGATTGACCGTGTAATTTATATATAGCAATTCTCTTCCGATTGAACGAAAAATGAAGACGCAATCACCGAAATAATATAGAGAAAAATACAATTTCATTTATTTATTTGCACTTTATTCATTTTATTGCGACTGCAGTTTCTCAGTAATATTACATTTTCATGCACATTAATCCAACTAATAAAATAAAAAACAAAGTTTATTTTTCTTTATAATATTCATCACATAGTAACTGAAGAACGCAATAACCGAAATAATTTAGTCTTTTAATTTAGTATTACCATTTCATTCAAGCACTTTTTACTTTATATATTAATAATATATATTAATATTCTTTATTACTATATTTCAAAACGAAAAGCAAGCGGAAAAGAAAAAAGAAAGCGGAACGACGTGCATCCTTTCCACGAGACATTTCAGACAATTTTCGACCCCTTTATACCCCTCGACTCGTTGTAAGGGGTCGTTGTAACTAAAAGCCTGAATTTTATTATACCAATATTGAAAATGTTTTGTTATGAACAGAATAGACTTCGCCTCTGCAAGAGAACAAAATGTATCTCACAAGTAATAATATTGAATACGATTGATCACTGCGATTGCCAAGAGAATCGATTTTATTTAAAAGAAGAGCTTATGCTATATCGATATGATCACTTTAAGATATTGTTAGGTTAGCTAATTACATAAATACTTAAGACAGAAGGTTCATAAAACAACAAAAATAACTCTCAACTTTTACTAAGATATATATATATATATATATATATATATATATATATATATATATATATATATATATATATATATATATATATATTCCAGTATTCCTGGAGCATTTTGGAACTTGATTACTATCAAGGTAATTTTCCGTGAGTATCTTCATTCAGACAGAGATAGCAAACATGAAATGTGCGGATTTGATCATTCTGAAAGTATGTATTACTATCCGAATTTTTTTTGTTAAGTCCAAGTTTAAGATAATTATTTAATTCATTCGAAAAAATATTTGTCGTGTAAAATATATGGGTTCATCAAAGAGTCCCCTTTTTTGAACATGTATTATTAACCAGAGAGTCCCCTTTTTTGAACATGTATTATTAACCAGGTCATCATAAACGATTACTAACCAGCTGATTTTTTATTTTTTAGTTAGTTAAAATTTATATAATTCAATAATCTCTAGTCGTACAAATTGCGTGGAACGTTATTCCGGTCCTACGCTCAGAAATTGTTAATACTACTAAACCATTTTCCTCATTACTAACTGTAGGACAAAAATATTAGCTTAGTGTGTTTTCTGCCCAAATAAAACAATGTCCTACAAGAATACAAGTATATATCACTAGTCCGACAGGAATTGTCATTTTTTCGTTTTCCTATTTGTAACATATGATGCAGTGAAAAAAAATTTTTTTAAATTTAAATTGTATAAAATAATAAAATATAAAATAATAAAAGTGTAAAATTTATTCTTTAAAATTTTAGATACAAAAATTACTATAAGATCAAAGTTTTAAAATATTAAATATTCCCGAAAAGAGTCGAGCATTTCCGAACATACTCGAACTCTCTGACGTGGACATATTTTATAATTGTTAGCTACCACAACCGGAGTTTTGTACAGAAAATTCTTGGGCGTCTCATCTAAATGAAGTTACTCACGAAAATTAGCTTGAAAGTTCCAAAATGCACCAGGGATGCTGGACTAATATGTATATATTATATATATACACACATATATATATATATATATATATATATATATATATATATATATATATATATATATATATATATATATAACATGACAAAAAATATCACGTTGAGCACTTCGTCAAAAATTAACACTTTTTATGAAGTGTTAATTTTTAGTATTAAATTAAAGTTAATTAAGTATTAAAATCAATTTAAGTTTAGTTCGAAACCTCTGGTCAGGCGCAGTTTCTACCAAAATGCCGCTTGCTCCTTATGCCGCTTACAATTCACGGCCTTTCATTCAACACAAGCTTATTGATTACTTCATAGAGACGCGCAAACGGCAATAAAGCCCGAATTACACTTCCCGAACCGTAAAAGATGTGTAAACTTGTCAGAAATAACTCGGTCAGGAATTTCTGAGCGCTTTCCCGAACGTTTGAGAATTTTAGAAAACCATCGACATTCTTGTAAATCCCTCGAAATCCCAGATAAAGTGTGCCGATGACGCAGATCTGTTGGATAATTCATATTGAGGAAAATTTTCCGTTATGCGGAAAGAAAAATCAAACGTCAATTCAATGCTAATTAAATTAACTTTTTTGCAATTCATAAATTTTCCAGTGAGCAAATTTCCAAGTTGCTGTAATTTATAGTACTGCTCACAACACATTCGTATTGCAAGACGTGTTATGGAAACAATTTGCACTTATATTAAAAAATGTTGCATGGCGTACGTTTCGATGAAATTCACCTTACTCGTATGATAACTGCAAAATAGATTGAATTAACCCTGATTTTGTTGAAAAGGTCCAAGAAAATACTTCAACCTTTTCACTAATCGATTGGGCCGATGAAAATCTAACAACATAATTTGAATAAAACTAAGTTGTATTGTGATTTTCGCTACAATTTAACATGTTTCGCCAACATATCGGCTTCATCAGATGATTATAATAAACTAATACATTGTGGACCGCGGGTATATTTATGATGTAATTTCTGCACACTTCATCTACATAATGAAACAATTACAGGGAAAAAAATATGAAACTGCACACAAATAATAATAAATAAGAAAAAATTGAAGAAGAAAAAACAAACTGAAGAGAGCATAAACGAATATATACAACGAAAATAAAATTAAAATAAATTGAAATAGAAATAACTGAATTCTATTATCTATTATTTATATAATAAACTACTATCACACGTAAAGTCACACGTAGTCAACATAAATAAATGAAATGTAGTTGACGAAGTCAACAAAAATAAAATTAAAATCAATTGCAATAGTAACATAAAGTAACCAAATTAACATCGCGCTATTCTGAGTGGCATGAGAAAATTATTGATAGCCGATCAAACTAAATATCACATCGATCGCAAAATTATAAAATATTACAAAGATTACATATACAGTTGATAGGAGAACGTAACATAACATTTGATCTGCTATAATTGACAAAAAAGTATTTATTTCGCCTCAGATTAGGCCTTAGTACCTATATTATGAAGCCATTGTATTGGCGAAACAATATTGTCATGTTTGACTATTGTTGAAACATGTATCACAAAAATATTTGAATATCACAAAACTACTCAGTTTTAATAACTGAGTTTTAATAACAAAATTTGCATCAAACTTAATGTTTGGCAAATGTTGAATAGTGAAATAATATAACAACGTTGAGTCAACATGTTTCGAGCATGGGCCACGACTAAAATTTAAGTTTTATTCAAATTATGTTAAACTTTTTATTCAGATTATCGTATACTAAGAGGAAGATATAATTAAAGCTTGTTGTCTTTTATAAATCAATGGGTGTGATTTAACGACCCCACAATGTAAGGTGATTTTAATCTTACTAACTAAAGAGGGACACGGTACGTGGAAAATTATTCATATATTTTATCAATCGTGTAACATTTTTATGAAACCAACACCTTCCATGGAGCATTAAATGGGGTCTTTAGTGCACTCCTGCACATAATTATCAAACTTCACGGAAAGGAAATTACAATTTGTAAATATGAATTTCAATTGGCTCATGTGACGTCTCAGTGTACAGGTGGCCGGAAAGAAACATTGAAAGCTCGGTTATAAATTAGGGACACAAGAGGGCCCCATACTGCGTGACAGCATATCACTTCGTCGGTACCTTATCTACGAATCGATCATTTTTACCTTGCATCCAGTCGATTATGGATGATTCGGTACACAATTTGTGTGCTTGGATAGGCAAAACACTCAACAAGTCGCTTTTTGTGTTCAGTTAGGGTTGGAATACAGGTAATAGGGGAATGGAAATCTTGCTTATATAGGAAACTAGCGACAGACGTTGCCCTGTATACACGTATTTAATAAAAAAAAATGCAAACTGATTTGAATAAGCTGTAGCAATCTGGAATTGAAAATCTAAGCCATTCTCGAATCCACCTGAGGACACACGAAATTTTTATTTGCCTTTTTTGAACGGAAAAGATGTACTGCTTTGTTTACCAAAACAGTTCATGTTACATAGGCCATAACCTCAAAAACATTTTGACGTTGTTCTGATACGCGAAAACTAAAAATTCCAGTCAACCGCAGCGCTACCTATCGGGCCCAATTGCGTATCTAATACACTCTCGAATACACATTTCAGCTCACAAAAATTTCAACAAAATCGGTCGTGCCGTTTACGACTAGTTCAGTACACGAACTTGAGAATTATAAGACGTTCATTAAATATATACACATTCCAGAAACCCACAACAAATTTTTGTGGTGCAACTTGATTGACGTATTGATGGAAATATTTTCCAATTCGTGGATATCTATGTATATCGCATAATTGCATAACAAGCGGTGTTAATTAATAACCCCCTGCTTGTCATCATGACTAAGAAAAACTCTTATCCTCCCTCATATGTTTACATAAACATCTGTATGTTTCTTTCAATATATTCAGTTTCATTATAAATTCATCACCCAACTTCAATTGCCTCGAAAATATATGGATTCGTTATACGCAATGGCAAATATTTCAATAATTCCTCAACATTTATGAAACTTAATTCAAATAAAACTAAGTAGTTTTTCGATATCCACTATAATTAATTCAAAAACATGACAATATCGTTTCCCCAACACAGTGGCTTCATCAGATGTTGATGATAAACTGAGCTATTACATTGTGGACTGCTTGTATTTATCCTGAAGTGCGTGGGAATGACCATAGAACACTGTTCTTCTTTTGTAGAATAATGAGTATAGCACATATTTCCTTTGAATTGATGATGACGATAGAATACATTTATTCGAATTCATTTTTACTGGAATAAATTTAATAAAGGAGAATTATTGATTAAAACTTGATCATTTAATAAACTGTTTGATTTCTTCCTCTTATTAATTTCCATGGCTTCTAACAGGGTTAGTTTATAACATTTACGCTCCGTATGCAATATTTTAAAGTTGTTGTTGAAGAAATGTGGTTTTAGAAGAGAACCATGTCTTCGACAACAACTTCAAAATACTGGATACGGAGGGTAAAGGTTGTAAACTAACCCTGCTAGATGGTCATTCTGTTCTATGGTCATTCCCACGCACTTCAGGATAAATACAAGCAGTCCACAATGTAGTAGCTCAGTTTATCATCAACATCTGATGAAGCCACTGTGTTGGCGAAATGATATTGTCGTTTTGAATTAATTATAGTGAAACTCGAAAAACTACTCAGTTTTATTTAAATTATTTATTCAGATTTTCATCAAGAATCGGCCCAATCGATTAATGATTTATGAAATTATTTAATGTCCTAATCCGTGGCAAGTTGCGAGCATGATCTGGTATCCTATTTACACTTGCCATCAACGACATATTGAGGTCATTCAGAGAAGGTTCTTGAAATTCTTAGTTTTAAGGGAGGTTATCCACAGAGAGGAGCCAATCATAATGAATTATTGAGTCGATTTAGTTATCTCATTGCAGGACAGGAGAGAAATCCTTTATCACTCAAATTTTTATAGAAATTCCCGCAGTATTGATTGTCCTCCTCTCTTGTCCGCTTCGAAATTTCGTATTCCTAGGCTAAAATCTCGTACCATAAAATTATTCCAACTATAGACACCAAGGACCAACTCGCTAATGCCATTTGGTTTATGGAGTTATTCAATAGAGTTGCTCATAAATGTCACATTCACTTTGACTGCATAACAGATATTAGGAAGTATGTGAACAAGGAAAATGTGACTAAAATTAATTCAATTAGAGAGTTCTTTGTAATATTTCTTTTAACTAATTCTATTATTTAGTTATAAGTTACTTTTTTAGTTTTTTTAAGACTATATTGAGCTCTTTGTTATATTTTTTCGGTTTATTTATTTCTTACTTTATTTAACACTGTAATTTGATATTATAACTGTTGGGAGAATAAATAACTTTATATTATAACAGCTAAACTTGAATAAATTCTACAGAATCTTTCAATTCACTCCACAACACCTAATATACAAACCGTATAAACTTGATTACCACTTGTATTGAACTCTTGATAATGAATTAGTAGCCCAAAAAATACGTCTAATGTATTACAACATTTATGAAATTGAGCAAAGTATTTTTAACTATACATTTCAAAATATTACAAGAGTGGTGTGTGTTAAGGCCGATCTAAGTTTCAATTGTCGCAGGATGTAGTTAGGTCGATTTCATGCATTTATAAGAAATAGAATATTGAGTTTTTACCTGGAAATATATCATTTCCGTTAATTTGTTTGAATGAAATTCAATGGAAACTCACTTTCAATATACTACTTACTAAAACATGATTTAAACTTTCTGGGTTATATAAAAATAATTCACAATAACCAGAGCTTGCATGTGCGTTAGCAGAATTTAAAAAAAGGGACAAGCACCTGAGCCCTAACACCAGACAATGGTGCGGTTTGTCCGAGTTCGAGCCGTGGTGAAGACGTGGGTGTATGTGTACGATTCAAGTATGATGAGAATTGTTGGGTATTTACATTCATCACAAGTCTATTAGTCGTTCGGAACCGTCGTTAAACTGTAGGTCCACTGAATGAAACAAAAAATCCATGTATGTTTTAGCTCAATTCACGTCAGAAAGATGATTTCATTGTTATTTCATTGTTCATCTCTCTTTGTTTCCAGACTTAGTCGATATATCCATATTCTAATACTTAATTCAACAAAATTTCCTTGAGCGTGTGAGTTTCTAGCTGGCTTTATTGAACGATTATAATGATTAACTATGCAATAATAAATACTAAATTTGTGCTAATCACCTGTTAAAACTATATAGAATATCAATTATCAACACAAACTTCGTAACTCATTCTTAATGTACTCAGTAGTTAATTGTGACACTAATTTTATGTTGTGCAATATTTCATTTACAAGAAAGTAGCTAGCTTATAGTAAACTTGTATAGTAAATGTGAATTTAATTCATAGACTTTTTGTCTCTAAATTTTTGTTTTTATAAATATACGTGAAGACTTTTCTCGTTAATGAGATACAAGTTGCTCCATAAAAATAGGCAATTTTAGAGCAGATGTTTTAAATCCACCATCACAAGAATCGGTTTTTTTATTATAGCGAATAACATGACTGGATAATGATTATTTTGTAGATGCCATAATGAGGGTTCACCTCGAACAATTAATATTATGAGGGAAAAAATAAAGCCAAAAAACCGCGCATTTGACCAATTACCACTCGTTTTTCCATACGAGATTGCATATTGAATTTTCAGCATTAATAAATGCAGTTATCGTAGTTAACTCAATAACTAAACGCAAAAAACGAACTTAGTATGCTGGATATCTTTTTAATTTTTTCGTTGTTTTTTAAGATTGCCTCATTAAATTCAAATATTCTGAGAGCCACTTATATTACGTTCTTCAATATTATTTATGAAAACCCACAACTCCTCTAAAGACAAAATTGTGGAATGGAAATATTCACCGTGAAATCGAGAGTATCTCAATAACTTTTCGTCTTCAAATTGAATGACCATTTTCGTACTATTTCAATTTCAACTGTAAAGATCCTGTATATTATATAGTATTGCCTCATGTTTGTCTGATTATTATTCATCTTACTTAAGGAGAAATAAATATCACCGATGATTGCACCATGAATTAGAAAATTTTACAATAAATGAACGACTTTTAATAGGCCAAACAACAGGGAATTTGTTGTGACATTATTTATTTCAGCAGACCGACTGCGCCATTAGAAGAAAGGTTTTTTCATTTTTGCGGCATTTTTGTTTTTTTGTCCATTTTTTTGCAGCTTGAACAGCGCCACGGTCGATATTTTTCCACCAAATCGCAGCCAGAGGTACGTTAAAAAATAAAAAAGCAATTAGGTAATTAAATAAATAATAAATTTCCGAGTTTATCCAAATTTTCTCCGTTTCTAATTATTCGATCGGGTCGAGTGACGGCTCATTTTGTTCGTTATTGAATCGCCTACAATTTATCTATTGGTGTCATTGAGTTTTCAAAATTATTGTTGATGTTATAAATAAAAAACAAAACAAAAAATGCGATTTTACGGTATAAATCGTTAATAAAAAATTTATTATTGGCATTTGCTTGTCCAAATTATATCAAAAATAAAATATGAAGTACCTTCCTTCTAATGGCACAATCGGTTTGCTGAAATAAATAATATTGTCAAAAATCCCTTATTAGTTGTTTCCCGTTGCTTGGCCTTTAATGAAAGTGCCACATTATAAGCATAAATAACTATACTACAATTAACCCCATTTCTTATAAATTAACTTCCAAATGCCCACAAATGTCTGCTTAAAACCTACACCATCATTGAAAAAGTTAAATTAACCTCTCCCAAAACAGCATTACAAAAATGCTCCTTTTCTCCATTCCATCAGGTTCCTATTTCATAACCACTCTACTGAGAACAGACACATATAGATCTGAGAAGCGAACCCAGATTTCCTGATTTGAATCTTCAACTCACACATCTATGCAGACAACTGCTGAAATTGATTTCAGAGAGATGTTTGTATTCGATTAATTTTTGATGACTTGTTTGAATACCTATAATCGAACCCGCAGTGCATCA
This sequence comes from Henosepilachna vigintioctopunctata, assembly GCA_030704895.1. Classification (NCBI taxonomy): domain Eukaryota; kingdom Metazoa; phylum Arthropoda; class Insecta; order Coleoptera; family Coccinellidae; genus Henosepilachna; species Henosepilachna vigintioctopunctata. The sequence goes on along the minus strand of JARQZJ010000124.1, from coordinate 1,108,471 downwards.
ATTACCTGCTACTCAGGAGGGATGTTCATCTGCACATATTGTCGTTAGAAGAAACGTCTTGAGCGGGTAGATCCTTTCATTCAAGGAGAGATGATGGTCCGCAGCCGTCACCTGCGCAGATGTTTTGAACAGCTGGTACTCGCCCATCTGCTTCCGCACATGTTGATATTATCAAGACATACGAGCAACTTAGTGCCAGGTCGCGTTGGGATAACAAAGGGCAACACGTAGCCAGAAAACGTCTGGTCAAGTTTTCAACAAGTATGTGTACTAGGCAACTTGCCATCAGAAACACATGTCTTGAAGAGTGGTAGAAAATTGATTCACACGGACAATTAACCACGAAATGGTTTGTGACATGTTGAATTTCTTAAATTAATCGTGATTTTAACTAACGAATGCGTTCATTTTAAATTGCAAATTAATCTCGGATTGCAGAAAGCGTTCTATCAAGGATTTTCAATTCATTATGTTAATTGACGAGGAGATAAATTAATATTCATATTGAAACACAATTCACGTGATTCACGTTGTGATGCTATATAAAATGTCAAACTTCCTAAAATTCAGAAGGACAAACTAATTAAAGCCTATAAATACGCAAATACCAAAATAACTATCCTGCATTAATCTAATTACAATATTACACAAACATTTGGTATGTATTCTGACTTTTGTTTCTTTGTTAAATGTATGTTTCTTATTTGATTTGTATATATTTGAGTTTCACTGTTTCAGCCGTCTTTACGGCTGAAACGATGTCATTTTTTTCAAAAAAGTTTATACACCATTCAAATTTTAAAAAAAATCCATTTATTTATCGAAATCCATTCAACGTTTTATCGAAATACACTCAACGTTTCTCCTGTTAAACGAGGACAACTTTATTCAAATTTATGAATTTATTGAATAAAAATGATAAACCGAAAAAAAAAATTTTACGTACAAAATAGCTCTATTTCATCAAAGTCTATATCATAAAACGCTGTAGTTGATTTTTACGACAAAATTACAAATGGTTGAAAAGTTTTACACATAGAAACGCATCCCCCATATACCCCCAAAGTTTCTTTTCTCTTTCACGAGAACATCCCCAAATTCATGAATTTATTGTATGATAATGATGAACCGAAACAAATTTCTAATGTGAAAAACCGCCCAATTTCATCATGACGAGTTAGTTCATTTCATAAATTGTAAGAACTACGACCAAATTCATTTCTTTGTTGAAATAAGCAGCTTTCAATGTACCGCCAACGTTTCTTCTCTTATACCAGGGCATCTTGAAATTTATGAATTTATAGGATGAGAATGATGAACCGAAAAATATTTTTCAAAAATTGCTTGGTACAAAATAGCTCAATTTCATCACAGTTATAGTCTATTTCATGTAACGCTGTAGAATCCACAAATAGATTATTACAATAAACGCGTAACGTGCAATTCATTGCAACTGCAGTATTAAGCCAAAGCAAAAGCAGGTCAGATGTATTTGCTAATCAAACATCAACGTTTTACGCCTACGTAGCACGGAGCTATGTGTCTAACAATAGTCGGGCTTTTAGCCTCCTTCCGATCGACACAATCGATAAAAGCAATTCGCTGAAATTACTACAGATAGAGTAAGAACGCCTCGTGCAATTGTTTTCGTAATTCCAATGGTTACTAGATATGCGAATGAATTCTTTTCGAACTGCGCACAATGCAAAAGAGAGCTTTATTATCATCAGTATTGTTCTATTCTTTACAATTTATAAAATGGACATTTTATCAATTTATAAGATTCAAACGAAAATCGGTTTCTCTAACTTTCCTATTATGTAGTATGACGAAGCATTTCTAAACTATCGGTGTTAAAAGGCATAGCAAACTCGTGTGATATTAGTGGCTATACCATTTTTTTATGATATATTGGGGGCCGCCTAGTTTCACTGTAGATTACTAAAGAAATTCTTCCACTGAAGATAGTATATTACGCAATTTTTCTTCATCCGGTATTGACTTGTCAATATAAATTTTCATCAATGCAAAAACATTCATTTTAAAAATGTTTATAAAGATTATATAAAACTATTTTTTATATATGAAGCCTTGCAAGGGATTGCTATCATAGTCTGCGACCCTCAATTAAATAATCACAACTTCAAAATAATTTAAATGAAATATATAAATAACAATATGATTGAATATCAAATTTACTCTAAGAATAATTTATAAAATTGTACACGAAAGAAATATACCGGCGGACCGCAAGGCATCTATCTGGGGCCCGAGTGACATGCCTAGTCTAACCGAACAGATGAATTCCCCTGACCGTGGGAAAGGCGACCTACTAATTTTTTTTGCATAGTAAGGGATGTGGGGTCAAAACAGTATCAAAAACACACAAGAATATAATTCCCCTTCAAAAGAACGATAACAATTTTATAATAAAAAATGTAATCATGACATCAAAGGTGACTTAATTGAAATTTTTTTCGTACCTAACAAAAAAGTTAGTAGTGAGGAGAGATTGTCATGCATTTGAACTTTTATCAATGAAATCTGTCAATTTTGAAAATAATATATAAAATAAAAAATTAATAATAGTTAAACTGAACGAACAAATTTAATTCCAAGAAATCAAGTCTAGTGATTTATATTAAATTTAAATTAAACCAGGTTTCATGGAATACGAGATCACCGAATATTCTCACCGAATTTAATCTCACTATAAGTGTTCTGATAAATTACGACATAACATTCAGTATAACTTATACTGTTATTTTAAACAAAAACCACATCAAATAGGTACGAGTATATCAAATTGCAGCACTGTTGTTTGCGAAATAAGCTGAAACGCGAGAACACAATGGATATGTTCAAATTAATCCACGTAAGTTACAAAAATATATATCGATATAAATCGAATCACAGCCTGAGTCATCAGTAAATAATCTAGTTTCGACTGTATTTCTAATTGAGCAATGGTATGACGTAAAGTACGGTTCAGTTGTTTTTGTTTGTCAAGGATTACGAAGAGCGATCATAATCAAAGTTAGCGGTGTCTACAATGCTGTTTCGCAAGTCATTTGGAAGCACAATTGCGGCAGGTCAGGCCGGTGGTTATTGCATGTAAATTTTTGATCGTGTGAAGATGGTCCCGGTCGTCTTACCGGCCAACCGACCCGGTCTATTGGTCGTGCGTTCCGAGGTCGACGACTTCAACACCGCTACACATCGATAGAACATTTCAGCCCAAATAAATTGACGCATTCTTGGTTTCGTTCAGAAGACAGGGGGCGCTGTCTTCATAGAACGTTCGGTCGGTCTCGCCTAACGTGACCATTTGGAAATAAAACTGAACTTTTTATTGTTGGAAACACTTTTAAAAAATAAAATAAAACATTGTATAGTTAACAGCTTCACTTTAATAGTTTTTTTGAGAAAGGTTTATGAAGTCAAAATATTATGAAAAATAATTTTTCAATTAATTATTTTTTAATTTATCCGACGAACAAATTTGTTTCAATGCAGCAGGTGAGGATTTTAGAAAAGAATGAAATTCTAGGCACTTTTCTTCAAACTACTAACATAGCTTCCAAAAGTGGAATATGTAACTGAGGTTTTTCAGAGGTTGTTACCCAGCGAGCTTCCGTAGAAACTTTTCGATCATTGAATTCGGCTGTTTTTTGCATCGTAATATTGATACAAATTAATGAAAATTCATCAATTATTTCCGAGTTTTCATTACAATCAAGAGTCTAATGCTTTCTGAATGAGCTCCATATTTGAGCTTGTGTTATAATATTCGACAGCATTACTTTTCACAAATTCTTTGTAAATGTCAGTGCCATCCAATTCCTCCAACAAACTAAGAACTGTACAAGTAAGAACTGAATCAACTGTTTCTCAGCCAAATTGTCTTTTAGTTGACTGATTTCTATTGAATCTTCAATTGTCGATAAAGGTTCACCAACTCTCACCAACAAAAGACGTATTGAAACGTCATTTCACCATTGGGTGAAACCTTGCCGATGATATGAAAAAAAGCCACAATTTGGGCGCGATTTTGGGGAAAAGTTTTTTGATAATTGAGGACATCTGTCAATGATCGAAAAGTAGTCTAGTCGACAATTTCTACACCATTTTAAGAACAGAACATTTTTGTCCTGTTTGATTTGAATAGGAACGCGCATATTTGGGGACAACAATAAACGGGACGGTCCCGTTCAAAACGGTTTCAACTAATCAACGATAATTTTCTACAAATCGGATATAGAGTTCACAACTTTATTATAACGCACCTATGACCTACAGACACACTTAAAATTGTTAAGAAATTAATATCTATAAATCTGCCAGTATATTTCTGTTTTATGGATATTTTTTTTATAGTTATAGTATATTCTGCACATTTATCCTATGGTAAAACCACAGAAAAATAGTAACACTTAAAATTAGAAGCAAATCGATAAAAAATTCAAGTAAGGTAAAATAGATCTAGCGGCTAACGTAATTGCATTGTGTTACACTACACATATTGCTTCAACACAATTGAATTATTCGACATGTATTTTCTATGAGAAATATATATAAAAACAATAAAATAAAATTAGGACACTTGACTTAAATTTCACTGAATATATTAAAAACTCTACATTTGTTTCGGGTTGTCACTCCATTATCAAGAGTAAACAATGTTACTGATGACATGTAACATGTCACATACTCTTGATAACCACCCGAAACAGATGTAGAGTTTGTAATATATTTAGTGAAACTTAAACCAAGTGTGTTAATTTTAATGTATTGTTTTTAACATAATGTTCCACCAAGAGATAAGCCAAACCTTCGTTTCATGTATTAGAAATTATTTATATGCAATTTGACAATATAAATTTGATGATATCCCTAGGCCAAAAAATATTATCTCGGGTTTCATCAAAATAATAAGATACTCAAGTATACCGGTGTGAAGTTAGCAACGAAATCCCAGCAACGAATCGTACCTAAAGGTGTCACACGCCTCAAGATATGTATACAAGAACTTCGAAATAACAACTCGGTCATCAAGTATATCTGTTGCTGAAACTGAATTATTTCCCTTTTTTAAATATTTCGAAAATGTCGATAGTGTTGGTAGATTGTATAGTGTTTTGTACTTATTATTGTTGATCCACAAAAATTTGATAGATGATTTTGTTTACATATTTAAATCCCTCTCGATAGTATATGGTCACTTGAATGTCGCAACCGCCATTGGCGTCGTAAACGGGTGATAAGGGCAAAAAATAGGAGTAAAATTGCTGTAATTTTTAAACTTAAGTTAGTTCACAAAAATTTGATGAATGATTTTGACTACATATTCAATTCCATTTCCATAGTATATGGTCACTTCAATGTCGCAGCCGCCATTGGCGTCGTCATAGGCAAAAAATAGGAGTAAAATTGCTGTAATTTTTAAACTAAGTTTGTTTTAAACTAAGTTTTAACTATTTTTTGCCCTTATCACCCGTTTACGACGCCAATGGCGGCTGCGACATTGAAGTGACCATATACTATAATAATAATAATAATAATAATAATAATAATAATGTTTATTAAGAAAAGAGTATAAGATTTTATAATATTTTTACATTTTTATCCAATAATTAGATATTCTCAATAAACATTCTTGCTCACAAAAGTGAAGACACTTGTAAGTGAGTTTTTTACCAATTAAATCATAATGTATCCAATTAAGTGTTAACATATCATGCTTCTACAAATAGCGTAATTAATCAAAATTTACTCATTCTTCTCATACAATCAAAAACAAAAATAACATGAAATGAAATGAAACAAAATGAGCCCAAAAAACTACTGTTAAAATTAATTAATTCAACCTTCAAGTGTGGCGATATCGGTTGAAGAACTTGTTCCACTCTATTTTTGAATTTGATTTAATCCAGATTTTGATTTGTCTTTTATATGCTCCTATGTTTATGTTCTTCCGTATGTTTGGCGGTAGTTTCCTATACAATAATGGTGCCAGGTAAGTGAAGACCTTTAGTCCAATTGTTTTATTATACTATCGACAGGGATTTAAATATGTAAACAAAATCATCTATCAAATTTTTGTGGATCAACAATAATAAGTACAAAACACTATACAATCTACCAACACTATCGACATTTTCGAAATATTTAAAAAAGGGAAATAATTCAGTTTCATCAACATATATACTTGATGACCGAGTTGTGATTTCGAAGTTCTTATATACATATCTTGAGGCGTGTGACACCTTTAGGTACGATTCGTTGCTGGGATTTCGTTGCTAACTTCACACCGGCCTCAAGTATTATCAATGTGGCTTACATTGAATGTAGTAGATTAATTAAAACTTACTGTGTTTATACATGTTCAAGATGGAGACTATTATTTCTGAACGGTAATAAAGATGGCGTGTATTTCATAAGTATCACAATTCCATAGAATAGCAAACGAAATCAAATTGAATTGCGGCGGCATACATACTGATATCTCAATCATAATATATGAGTAATAATCTTTCCATGTTTGTAGAGATAAATGCAATGATATGATTCATCGTCCAATTTCAAGGCATTTTATAGGTACGTTATATTGATATTCGAAATTCAAACAAGAAAATCGAACTATATACATAGGTAGTTTTATAGACCAAGACCCTTGAAGATATATAAGCAAATGTTTTTCCTTATATCGTATTCAAATTAGAATTTTCGCTTGCCAAAGGATGTTGAAAATATTGATTCGATTTTGCAAATTGAACTGAAATATCTGAAAAATCTGAACAGTCGACCACGACATTGTTATTTTATTTCCTTTTTTTTATTTGATGAATTAATTCTCGATGTCTAAGAATTTCACAGTTTAGAATGGTACAGATTTCTTCTTTGTTGAACGCGCTGTAATTCTGTTATAAATTTTTTTCAATCAATTCAATTTTTAACTTGAAATTTAATGAATCAAGTTTCGGAATTGATTGATGTATTTTATGTTTTTTTCCAGTAAATTCATTCTCTAAGAGAATAAACTTTTTCACCATGTCCTCTTGTTCAATTTCGATTTCATGAATCGCATGCCACTTGAGCTTTACGGTACGAAACTATTGCTTGTTGAATACGGTTCCTGCAAAAAAAAACTCCCAGACTGGTCACATGATGAATATAAATTCGGTTCTAAACTAATCGATACCAAACCGAGGAGGTTGTTCACCCAAAACTACTAGATCCGTCTCTTCTGAAATAAGTAATCAAATGAGAGTGCCGGGCAAAAAACTATCAACCCGTCGTCCAAATATAAGTTCAACGCACAGACTCTCTCACGTACACCCCAATCGAATCGTTTTCCACCCTTCGCCTTCATGTAGATCGTTTCACGATAATAGGGTGGCTCCGAAAGGGTTGCTTTTATGTAGCATTTGAGATTAAGCTTAACATCTGTCAGAGTTCTAGCCGGTGGAGAGGTATTGCCTGGAGGTTAGTGGTACAGGGAACGAAACTTTCTTTATGTATATTCCTTATAGTACAGGATCCGTGGCCTATTTTTTCACTTGATTACTATCAAGCTAATTTTCCGTGAGTAGCTTCATTTTGATAAGACGCCCAACAATTTCCTGTGCGAAAATTTTTGATTGTGGTAGCTAACAGAGGTAGCAATGATAAAATATGTCGATTTGATGATTCTTCAATATTTATTACTAACTGAATTGTTTTTATTAAATCTTATGATAATTATCTAAATTATTTGAAAAAATATTTGTCCTACAAAATCTATGGTTTCATCAAAGAGTCCTCCCCCTCCAACATGTATTGATAACGAGATCACCAAAAATGATTACTAACCAGCTGATTTTTTTTTATTACTTAGTTAATATATATATAATTTAACAGCCATATTGTCCTACAAATTTCGTGGTATGTTATCCCGGTTCCTACGTTTAAAAGAAGTAGTACAGATCATTGATGTAAAAATAATTACTATCAAGCTGAATCTTCGTGAATAGCATCGTTTTGATGAGACGCCCAACAATTTCCTGTGCGAAAATTTTTGATTGTGGTAGCTAACAGAGGTAGCAATGATAAAATATGTCGATTTGATGATTCTTCAATATTTATTACTAACTGAATTGTTTTTATTAAATCTTATGATAATTATCTAAATTATTTGAAAAAATATTTGTCCTACAAAATCTATGGTTTCATCAAAGAGTCCTCCCCCTCCAACATGTATTGATAACGAGATCACCAAAAATGATTACTAACCAGCTGATTTTTTTTTTATTACTTAGTTAATATTTATATAATGTAACGGTCATATTGTCCTACAAATTCCGTGGTATGTTATCCCGGTCCTACGCTCAGAAATTGTTAATACCATATGACCATTTTTGCCGTTACGCGTGCGCAGAGCATTTTTACTCCGTCGTAGTAGGTATCCCACGTTTGTGTCGAGTATAAGAGTGTTAGTAAGCATTTTTCAGTTAACTACGTTTTATTTTTTTTTGTCTTTCGAGAAACTATTTGGATATATTTTGACGTGATAATATAACGTCTTATAAATCGATGAACGCCAGCAGCACGCACGAAAAAGTATGACTCCTACGGATTGAAAATACAGCATTAACAACATCGAATGAGGTATTTCAAATTATTGAAGAGTATGTATGCAGAGTGTATTCATTAAAAACAAAAAATGATATCAACAAAGGACTGTACGAGTTATTTGAAAAAGGATATAAATCAAAAAATGAAAATGAAGAAATTTTAAAACAAAAAATCGTAGGATATGATCCTTCCAGTTTGCCACCAACAAAAGAAGAATTGTTACAACAAATTAAAAGAACTGCATTCATCTGCAATGTATGGTGTATCGCGCATATGCGGTGCCCCACGGAAAAATTGCCGGAAAATTTTGGATGGACAATAATTGATGGCAAATATGAATATTATTGGTTTGATGGTCCCCAAAGTCCATCTTTTGAAGAATTATCTTCTGAAATACAAGGTAATCTATTTATACTATTGTTATTTATTGATTGATTATTCATTATTATATAATTTACTTAATTTTTTCATGTTATTACAGAGTCAGATATCACGAGTGAGGAAAGTGAAATAAATGAAGATGACAGCGATGTTAGTAGCGAAGATTATGAAGATTCATCAGATGAATATGATGAAGATTAATTTTTTTTTATCTATAAATACACCAATACACCAATTTTTGTACCTAATTTTCCAAAAAAATAAACTTATTTAAATTTTAAAAAGATTTTTTCACTGTATCTTATGTTAGAAATAGGAAAACGAAAAAATGACAATTCTTGTCGGACTAGTGATACATACCTGTTTTTTTGTAGGACATTGTTTTATTTGGGCACTGGACACACTATCCTATTATGTAATATTTTTGTCCTACAGTTAGTAATGAGAAAAATGGTCATATGGTATTAACAATTTCTGAGCGTAGGACCCGGATAACATACCACGGAATTTGTAGGACAATATGACCGTTACATTATATAAATATTAACTAAGTAATAAAAAAAAAAATCAGCTGGTTAGTAATCATTTTTGGTGATCTCGTTATCAATACATGTTGGAGGGGGAGGACTCTTTGATGAAACCATAGATTTTGTAGGACAAATATTTTTTCAAATAATTTAGATAATTATCATAAGATTTAATAAAAACAATTCAGTTAGTAATAAATATTGAAGAATCATCAAATCGACATATTTTATCATTGCTACCTCTGTTAGCTACCACAATCAAAAATTTTCGCACAGGAAATTGTTGGGCGTCTTATCAAAATGAAGCTACTCACGGAAAATTAGCTTGATAGTAATCAGGTGAAAAAATAGGCCACGGATCCTGTACTATTATGTATGTAGTGTATTTGGACCTATATACATCAAGCAGCTTCCACCAATACTTTACAGAACAATACTATCTTGTAAAAGCCACACCTATCTGAATGCCCCATGTCGTTTTTATCAGAGCAAAGTTTCATGATTAGGAATTAGGATTAGGAAGTTCAATCATAACGAACAACATGCGCAAATTTCTAGAAAAATTTACAGGAATAATAAGTCTAGTGAAATATGTTCAAAGTATTCTCAATACTTCGACACTTGTGTCTTTTTCAGCAGAAAACGATCTGCAGATTATTGACTACAATAAAACAGATAAATACGTGAAAACTTTGTATCTACCTACAATTACCAACTACTACTATCAACAAGAGGCAAAATGATAAAATAACATAAAATAATAAAGGGTGTTTGTTTGAATCAATTGTAATTTTTAGAATTTACAGAAGAAGAAAAGAAAGAGCATCTTGTTTAAAAATTTCATTATTATCTAATTCATTATTAACTAAATAACTGTAAGGCCAACTTCGACAATGGTTCATGATATAGCTTATTAATTGTGATTTATGAGATAAAATACGAAAATTCTCCTTAAAAACAATTCACATTCGTAAACTGAGTAGTAATATGTACATTAATTCATACTTAAAGAATTAAATTGCGGTTGAATACTATTCCTTGCAAGAATTATTTTTTTAATTTATTTTATATTTTTTAATTTATGTTATAATTTCGTATGGTTAGGACTGAAATGAAATGAAAACAGAAGAACAATCGTCTTAGAAGTTCCAAGAGCCTTGCACTGTATCAAAATAGCTTGTGTATATAAAAGGTATACAAACTATTTTATTTATTCTTTTGACAAAGCTGCTCGTTGGGAATTAACAATTTAAATTGAGTTGCCGATTGTACGATGATAAAGAGCTAAAAGCTTAATAACTTGAGACAACCTGTAACATTTATTCAACAGTTTGTATAAAGTAAATTTGAGCCAGAATTCCTCAGTGATCAACTGATACGCAATGGTAGAAATTGAACGCTGTTTCGTTATATATTTCTGATATTCATTTATGTGTATGGAATTCAAATGTGTTCACGGCACAGCTGTAACATTACTGAACTATTATTAACTATTGCATGTAGGTGTAACAGTAATTTTATGCACCTACTTTGCGATACGCCCACGCGTGCATTTACGTTACACGATTTTGACAATTGGAATGTCATTGATGAAATCATATTTATTTCATTAGTGCATAGGATTAAATTGACAGACGGTTGTTTCTACAAAAATAACAAAACTCAACTTTATCGTTCATGCTACAAAATTTCAACATAAATACTTAGTTTTCATGAAATTTTCAATATTGCAAAAATTTTGAAATAAAGATTACTGAAAGATTGATACGAGATAAATAGTATATCGATTTATATTACTGATATTATCAATACTCACAAATCTGTGACATATTAATTTATTTCTCATTGATTATTTTCACGTGATTCTAGGTAGCATGTCTTACAAAAATAAAATTTTTGGTTCATCTGTGTCTTACATCTAAAGGTCAATAATATATTATATTTTCCTAAGAGTTCCGTAAAATAATTTTACGACAAATGAAAAGTCTGTGTTGGTAGAAATTAATATATTTGTGTGTGCCAGAAAAATTTTCATCAGAGTCAGTTTGTCATTTTTTGAAAAGCCTTCCGCGAACTTAAGTATCTAAGTAATTTAAGTAATTTAGTGCTCACCCACGTATTTTAGAATTAACATACATAAACTGTGCTATCAGAACTTTCCTTAACATTGCGTAAGATATTTTTGGTCAATGTCATTTTAAAGATGCGTTTCGGAACTTCATGTGAGAATTCCAAACGAAAATTGGAACACAGTTTACGATATGTTTACGTATTCAGCGAATAAGTTCATTCAACTTTCATTCACAAGATTCGAATTATACATCACGCCTACTAGATCCAATCCACTACTTTACTACTTACTGTGTATTGACTCTTCCTCATATATACACACAAGTGCATATATATATATATATATATATATATATATATATATATATATATATATATATATATATATAAATTAATCAAGGGATAATCGCAATATCGCCGTACTCAAAACCATTTATAGCCGAAAAATAAGGTAATCAAGTTACTTAACAACATTTGAGTGAATAGAATTATTGGTAATTTACTATTTTTATCCCCACTATTCGGGTATATATAATATAATTAATATATATATAATTAATATGCATGTATGTGTAAAGGAAGATATAATGCGAAACAAATAGGGATAACGGAATTGTCACAAATTCAAATTAGCAGCAACTATCATGAACAAAGCGGGCAATAATGAAACGTGCAATGATTGTTTCACGTTGTCAGTCAATACAATATAAACACTGTTAGGTATTCAATTATGTGACGTCATTTTGCGGAAGCACTTCCAGAGATGACGTGAGGTAAGTCACGGGCAACATGGCGGATGATTACCGAATCTAAACATCCCGGTATCATCCCCTCATCCCGGAAACCACCAACACTATTACAGAATCTCAAACTCGAAATAGGCGTTCAGTAGAGAAATATAGAAATATTCTCACCTTTTGCGATGAAATCCGAATAAACGAAAATATATATGTATAGTATATATACATAAATATAGACACAATGGGGCAAATTTGAAAATTCAAATTTGTTTTTCACTAAGACACTTTAATCGAACGTAGCCGCGATCCAGTGGTTGGTCGTATTTAAGGAACACTTTATGGTATTCTGAACACTATTATTTTTAGGACACTACATTCAGAAATGATAAAAATAAACAAAAAATTCACTCTCGAACCTCGCGCTGCACCCGTGCCCTCTACACACCTCTGAGCCAACTGAGCACCCCAAAATGCATCGTACAGTTGGGTACGATACGGAGGTAAGCGATGTGAGAACATGAACGTAGCTCTAGCGTTACTGTAACTCAAATCTTTTGCGGTTAGAGTTGATTGCAGAGACGGGAACGTGGAATCAAAACCAGCGTTCTCCTGACGTTAGAAAATTAATGAAGACCCAACAAAAACAGTATTTAATTTATTTATTAACAGTACATCTTGTACAGATATACAATATAGTATATCTGTATATAGTATAAATTTCGACCATTTTCCTCAAACATTATTATAAATGTGATATAATCAAATTTGTTTAGGAATGAGTACTTTCACTTCAAAATTCACTTTATTCGTACCCACATTTCCCATAATACTCGTATTAATTAATTAATTGTAACATATTACGGATTTTGTTCAGAAAGTAACGACTACTTCTGACAACTCCGCAAAAAAAAACTTTTCAAATTGAAATGCTTGTTTTCTAGTAATTTTAACAAAACTATTTTCAATTGCAATTGCTCGACCCTTTTTTTGGCTGCCAGTATTTAGGGTGAATATTATATGACGACGAAATGATGTATAATGAACAAATTAGCATTACTTCGATCATATTTATGTTCATTTTTAAATTATTTTTATTTTATATTTAAAACTAAACTATTATAACCTTAAATAACTAAACCATTTCTACTACTCTCACCTAACCCGAGCCTCACACCTTAGAGTAAAACAGAATGATATATATATATATATATATATACATATATATATATATATATATATATATATATATATATATATATATATATATATATATATATATATATATATATATATATATATATATATATATCCTCAGAAAGAGAGATGTGTGAAGTTCAAGAAAGGTGAAATGCATAACAATTCATTATAAACATTTTTTCTGATCATCACTCTATGTTGTATATGGCGTACAAAGTGTAAAACATGTAGAACTAGTGTTGTTAGGTTGCTACTTAAATTAGATTATCATTTGAATATTTACAGTTTCTTCAGAAATTACTTGGCTCAAATCCAAGAAATTGTTTATAATACTTAACAAATAAATGGCTTACTGACTCTTCATCTGTTAGGAGTTGATATAACTAATTTAAAAAATTTATGAAAGGTTATCTGTATCAAAATAACTTTGATAGTTCAAATTCAAAATCTCGATATATTCTATGATATTTATTACGTTTTAGCAATTGAAAATGTAAATAATAACGAAATGTATCTCAAGTTTCTGCAATTATAATAAAATTCGTAAGACATTTGAAATAACAAGGCCGTTATTTTTTCTACTTTTCCTATCGTCATCATTTGGAATGCTCATATATAAGTTCAATTTCATCAAAATGTTAATCTAATCGTACTTTAAACGGTTTGAAATTCTCTGCTCCAACCTGAAAACTACATTAATTTTCTGATATTATGAGTTCTTCTCTTTAGTAAGAGTAGAGCGTAATGCGCTGTGGTACACAAGGTTACTGAAGATGTAACATAATTGGAATGCATTGCACTAAGCTATTAAATGTTACGTTGTAAAAATAAATATTTTCTTGCCGCATTTGTGGACAAAACAGCTCAAGCGCCAGTTACAGAATTCTCTAAACTTCTGTAATGAAAATCCTCACCATTTGGAAAGATAACCTAATATTGTGAGATATAATGTCTCGGTCCACAGTTAGTGCGGAGCTGGCAAACAATGGATCGGATCTTGCGCAGAACGTAGGGGGCTCGCCGTAGACCCTCAACAGGCAATGTCCTTTGTTCAACTGCACTTGCACAGATATTACGCAATTATAAGGACGGGGCGCCCTCTCTCACATAAATGTCTCTGCTATTTTTATTTTGTAAAAAATATCATGCGTGTTGTAAGCAAGAAGCAAGATCGCATATAGTAATGGTAGAACGCATATTTGCTCATTTTCACCGTGAAAATAAATCATCGCTAGAAATCATACTATACAATTACTTCTTGAATTTCATGGAAAAATATTCATATGAAACTTCAATCTCTTTTTGGTTAATGAATGGTTTTACTTACTTTCGAAGCAGTTTTTTGGGGCCACTAAGTTGGTATCCTTAGTGCCTACTATATTCAAAACTAAATGTCGAAGATTTCAAATGTCCTCGACTAATTTGACAGACCGTCACTGGACCAGTTTAGGGATAGATAGAATGAGGGTTGGTTTGAATTAGTTTAAAAGCTGATCCTTCAAATAAGAAGGTAGATGTCGTGACTACCTGTTTACTTTTCAATATTATTGAGAACCTTTAGCATTAATATTTCTAAAATTGTTCCTACAAATATTAACAAAAAGTACGACTTTGAGTTCTATATATACACTTTGAGTTTTATATATACATACTCATATATTTAAAATCCTAAATTGAAATTGATTTAAAATTCGAAACAGTAGAAACAGAACTGAATAACCCACCCACTTCATTCAATTTCTTGAATTCATGTTAACTCAATGGACAATTGAGGTAAAATTGAAAAACGCTTCCCATCACGGCTTCAAGAATTTTTATCCCTTACTTCCTGGTGATGAAATAAACTATATTCTATGATTATTTCAAAAGCTCATTGAAGGCACGATCGGTGTTAAAGTAATCAAGTGGTGGTAAAGTGATCAAGGATGCCAACCTAAGAAAATAATCAAAAATGTAACGCATCGCTGTCTGAACATGGAAAATATATGAGGCAAAAATATTATTGGGACCTTTATCAATACAACAGCACCCAAAATTGTTGGAAATTTTGTCTGTGAGTTTATGCACGCTAATTTCAGAAACGGATTATCCAATTCAGAAATGGTTTTCACTAATATACTGTGGAGGGCGGTGAAGTAAAAAAACTATGTATTTCTTGTTTGTTTCTTTGTTGTTAAATGTTGTTCCTTTCACAAGGAGAAGAGACAGAATTGACTGTGATTATAGCGTCGGTGGTAGGTTCTCTCTCGTTCTGATAAGGCGAGAGATCTTGGTGTAGTCTTTGACCAGAAGCTTTCCTTTGTCCCACACATCACCCAACTTATTTCATCTGCTGCGAAAATATATGGATTCGTTATACGTAATAGCAAATATTTTAATAATTCCTCAACATTCATAGGACTATTCAATACCCTAATCCGTAGCAAGTTGGAGTATGGCAGCACGATCTGGCATCCCATTTACACTTGCCATCAACGCCATCTTGAGGCTATTCAGAGAAGGTTCTTGAAATTCTTAGTTTGAAGGGAGGATAAAGTTTATCCTCAGAGAGGAGTCAATCATAACGAATTATTGAGGTGATTTAGTTTAATCTCATTGCAGAGCAGGAGAGAACTGCACAATAGATGGTCCTCCTCTCTTTTTTTCCGTTTTGAAATTTCGTGTTCCTAGGAAAATTCTCGTAATACAGAATTATTCCACCTAGAGACTCCGAGGACCAACTCCCTAATACAATCCCCCATTTGGTTTATGGAGTCTACATTCAATAGAGTTGCCAATAATTGTGACATTCACTTTGACTCCATAAAATTTATTATCAGGAGTTATGTGAACAACGAAAATTTATTGTAGAGTTATTTGTAATATTTCATTGAATGCTATAATGTAGTTACAAGTTTTTTATTTTTATTTAATTTCTATTTTTTCCAATTAGATCGAGCTCATTGTTAAATCTTTTTTTTTTAAATTATTTATTCAACATTGTATTAGTATTCAACATTGTTATTATTTTCTGTTATACCTGTTGAGAATAAAGAGCTTATTATTTGCCAAACAGCCGCCCGGCGTCGTAGAAAGGCTGTTTTGACTAGAGATGGAAGTGGAATGATGTGTAATCACAGATAGTTGTGACAGGTTGAGAGCGGTAATCTTTCCCTCGAATTATATCGAAATATTTGAAACAAAGGAGTGTTATTTAAACCAACGTTATCATACTAGGATTATTTTCATTTCATTGCGGTGATTGAAATCATCAATTATGTTCAGCTAAAAGGTATCACTGCATTCATTGACTGTCGATGTTCGGCATTACGAAGTTCGACGGGTTAGCTATTACAATAAATATTCTGTGAAATGTGCATTTGTGAAACGTCGCAAGATTTTTTTTGGGGTCGGTATCTTCAATTTCGTATCGGGTCGTAATTTTGCTGTGGTTCGCGTTTGGGATGGTACAGTCGCCCAAATGAGAAATGGCGCAGTCGAACGACGAAATATTCGGGTTGTTCATCCAAGGCTGAATTGAAAATTACCAACGACCCGGTTATCGTCTAGACGAGCGTGCCTTTTCTAGAGTTATGATTACAATGAACCAAGAAATCTATCACATCTCATCCGTATATTTTCCAAACTATCACGGAGATTGGTTCATAATTTGAAGCAACAAATGAATTTGTGGTTGTTGATCGGATGGAAACAAGAATTTGGCTAATAGTTCTCTACCTGCGGCCTGACAGCCAGGTAAAATTAATTATACGAGGGTACATACACATTCCTATTAAGGATTTTGTACGGACTATACACAATAGAAAATAATACGAGGTTCCATCAAACCTGAAAAGTGGAGCTTTACGGTCTGCCCTAAAATTCGCTACCAACTGTGTCTTTTCATAAATCGATAGCATTCACGGCAAACAACAGGCTCCATAGAAAAGCTACCATTCTGAATTGAATTGTTGTTTCTTTGTACGAATAGTATTTCAGAAGTTCCTGATTTTTGAAGTGCGAATAGAAAAACGTCGATGTCATAATCGAAAACATCGATATTTATCGAATACCGATGTAAAAACATCGATGTTCTTGCTTTTAACATCGATGATCTTCGATTTTCGATGATCATCGAGCATCCCTATTGGTCGTGCGTGAGGCCGTGAGTTAACATTGATATCGATTCCGTTCGATATTCATCGAATACCGAACATCGATGTTTTTGCTTTCAACATCGATTATCATCGAGCATCCCTAAGCGCGAATAGTTGTAAGCAATGTGAATCACATTCTGCAGAAGAATCTGTTGAAATAATTTCGAAATCCAATAAATTTTTCAAAATTTTTATGGTAAAGGTACATATTAAGCAATTAATATTAGTTTTCTAGATATGTTATTAAACTTTTAATCAAGCAATTGAAATTACGTGGAAAAAATAACGTTACTTTCCTTATTTTATATTGAATTAAATTCTTGGCTTAACGTTTCATTACATTCAACAACATGAATTTGTCAACATGTTTCGAGCGTGAGCTCATTTTCACAAGACTCACACGCTCGAAACATGTTGGCAAATTCATGTTGTTGAATATAATCGTGAAACATTAAGCCTTTAATTTTTTTTTTAATTTAATTCAATATTTAATTATGTTTCATCAAGAATTAAGCGAGAATTCAATCTGTCCTTATTTGCGAGCGATATATTTGAACATTTCAACCAACCTCAAAAACTATATGACGATTTCAAAATATGTTGAAAAAAACACCTTCAGTATCGTGCTTCATAAGCAATATTCATGGGCTATATGGACTATTTTTCTTATAACAGAAAATTTCAATATTCTCGAGTTATTTCGATTTTTCCAAAGCTGCATGGTCCTCAAAAGCATAAAACCAAATGCTTCATCCTAATTGAATTTTCTGTGTGAAAAATATCGAATCAATTATTGAAAGTACTATTGATTTCACAGTCATTTGAAATTCTACAGGGTGGCCAAAATAAAATAATTCTAATGGCATATCCTAACTACAATATCATTCTCATTTCAAATGAGATTCACAAAATCATTCATGACACAACTTGGGTTAATTTAACATCGGAATTGGGTTTCTTAAGAACCAATGGTTCATTTGGAACAATCTGACTAGTTTTCAATCTTATTATGAATTCATCTTATTCTGCTAGTGTGTTAACTCTCCAAATTCATCAGCATCATAGGAGCAAAACATGTGATACAATCCCCATGATAAGAGTTGGATTACAAACTCCAACATGACCATTCAAAGCTGACAATTCTCTAACTGGCATTACCAAATCATTTTCTTTTGAAAAAGTGAAAAGAAAAAATATCATCAGTGTGTTGAGAATTAACAATTGATGGATCTGCTTCTATGAAACTTCCGATGAAACGACGTGAAAATCTTTCGCAAATTAAACAGATTGAATCCAGGAATGACTTTCATTCATTTTCCAACATTCGTGAAAACCTCGAGTATAAAATATATATTTATATGTAAGTTCAGCACTTAAGTTCGGAGCTGCGGTTACATTATTTATGAAATGATCGCCCATCGCATATTGAATTTATTCATTGTCCATTAGACATTATGTCGAATAACGGGATCCCTACAGGCGTCTTCCAATGTGTAATGTTGTATTGTTTTGAAACATTTACTACCACCTTAGCAATGCCTGCCATTCTACGTAATACTTTACGCTTCGATGAGTCACTACGTCACACCGAGACGATGATAGACGGTGGATTTCGGGGCCAGTGGACGGGAAGGGAGGTCATGCACCGCCGTCGCAGGATCGGACAAGGGCGACACAAGAAAGGGCCTAAGATGAATTTCCGAAAGTTCTACACCCGACAGCATGTTCGCTATTTTTAGTAATAGGCAGACTGTGCGTGTTGGTTAAAAATACCATGGAGATGTAATCTTGCATCTGTTGGTTTCGTTTCTCTTTTTAACTATATTCGAAGATGATTTCAATCCGAGATAACCACGCCGAGTGGTTTACTACTTCCTAGATACATGAGCATCTGGACTAAGAAACAATTTCGAATTTCGATGGAAAAAAGTCACTATTGAATACTTCAGAAAATTCTGATCATTTTAACGAAAAATTGAATTTTTCCACTTAACGTGGAAACACTGTTAACGTCTGTTAACATTTAGCTTATTATTATTTAGCTTATTTAGTTTATAAATATAAACATAATATATTTGTTTCTTGACAGTTGCTTGCCTGACAATATTTCAACTAAAATTGTTATTTTCAGCCATTTAAAGACTCTAAAATGAAAATATTCATTTGTGGTTGTTGAAGTTTCGCACCAAATTGAGCTTTGTCAAAACTTTTTCAAAATTTAATATTTCCACAAAGCTATAATTCGTAGTGAAATTGTGACGACAAATTTTTTTCTAACTTTGCTGCCTACGGTTGTGGAGAAGTTATTATTGTTATTCAATAAAATACGCGACAAACAACTTTCAATATATATTTTTCACACACTTATAAAATTAAAATGTGTTCTCATTTTGAAAATTTTCAAAAAACGGTACACACGTCAACTTCTAAAGTGAAATGTGCATTCTTAAAATATGAATTCAAATGTACAGGGTGATTGACATAAGTGCAGGGTATTTATTCTAGTTGAATAAATAATCTAAGACCGTCAGCTTTTGAATTCAAATGAGCATTCCTCAAATATAAATTTAAATATACAGAGTGAATCACATAAGCTTAATATAACTATAAAATTATTTATTTTCAATGCATATCTTGCGTATCAAAGCTTCTCAACAATATAATTTCAATGAATTACATCACGTAGAATGTCTATTCTGAATAATACCTGGTTTTTTATTTTGAAATTGTGAATTTTGAAATTATTCAATAATTTATAGTTGATTCGTTCATGTACTTTAATACATGGAATAATTGATGTAACTGACACCAATACATTAAAATAAATGTTGCAAATGTTTTCCATCCTATTTTTTGCAATAATAGGATGGAAACCCCCTAAAAAAACACCGAACATTGTTTGAAGTTTGAGGTGAAATATTAGATATAGTAGTTTGAGGTTCGTTCGATCTTGAAAAAACTCCATGGCGTAAAAGGTATGACGATCTAGATTGCCACTCGATAATACCTGTTATTATAAATGTTTACTATTAAAGCTCCATGAGATATTATTTATTATATATTTCCCATACTATACAAATTTAGTTTAGGAATCTGATGACTATATGGAGCTAATTCGAAAAATATCGTCATTTGAAGAAAATATACAGGGTGTTTGACTGAAATTGCTGAATTTTAAATTTGATAAACGCACATTTTAAAGTTGACGTGTCGTAGCATTTTTTATAGATTTCTAAAATAAGGATATAATTTATAAGAGAATATTCCACACTAAATGAGATTGAACCAAGTTTTAAATTTTGAAGTTTCATTTAAAATTTCTTAATTTCTACATGCTGGTTCATCGCCTAGAATAGTTATTTACCAAATATTGGACTATCAAAGTGAAAAATCCCGAAATTATCCGATGACGATGCCGTCATTGCCATTAAAATGGGCGCAAAAGTAAAGCAAATAGTAAAAGCAAGTCCCTTATTTATTGATGTATATTATATAAAATAACATTCTGAAAAGTTAATTGAATTTCTACCTAAAATGAATATCAATCCACTATCTGCACACACGTACAGTAAATACTTATAAAACTGTACCTAAAAGTGTTCCTTTAGTTTCAAACTATTTCAAATATCATAGAGCTCGAGGAAGCTTTTGAAGTAATAAAGGAAAATTCATTTTTTTCCTGAATTTCTGCCTCGTCGACCCTTCGAAAGGTACGACTAATAAATTTCCTGAGCCGACTCTGGATTGGTGTGCGGCAAAGCAAGTTCAATATACTATTGATGTGACGTCATATCACACGAAGTCAACACAGTACGAGCATAAACCGTAAACACGGTTGAAGAAAAACTTACTGGCTGAAGTAAGGTGCATGGAGGCTGCACCACTTTCAAACACAAACGTTCGCTTTAGTTGACGTTTCATGACATTGAAATTGTCTATCGATAGCAGCGCATCTCAAAAACGCATCTCCAGTGTACGGCCTGGAGATTCCTGTCACCGACACCTTATGCTCATACTCGTCTCATGTCCACTTCGAATTTACTTCGAAATTTGATCCGTTTTTCCTCCCTGAGAGCTTGTGGAGGAGAAAACTGATCAGAAACTGGTTTTTCGTACAGTATTTTCAAAGTTTTTGCAAACATGCAATAAATGATAATAGAAATATATAATATATTAGAAACACCGTTGCACAATTATCATTAACTTTTAACATTAATTATAAATTAAGATGCTTCTCACATATTTGTTTATGATATATTTGTTGCAAAAAAGCGCAGTTTTAAGATTTGCCAAAAAAACTAAAGAAGCTATCTATTGACAAAATAGTTTTACTAATTTTAATATTAACAAGTGTTGTGTTTGTAGAAAAACACGAAACTATTTTTAATAATAAACATAATACACATCAAATGGCTCGTTTTTCTTCATCAGGTATAAATAATCACTCAAAGTTGAATTTTCAATTCCACTCACTGTTCAAATAGATAATTAATATATGTACATCAATCATTTGAAAAGGAAATATCCTTAGAATATAGCAAGAATATTGCAATAATTGAATCAAATCAGTATTTGCAATTTGATCAAATTGCGGATCACTCATTAGAGAAACTTTTTATATGACTGCGCACAGCAACTCCAGATCGAGTTTTTGTTTTATCGAATTGAGATTACTAAACTTTTGTTAGATTTGTGGAAATGACCATAGATCATTGTTCTATGGTTTCTCAAAAGAACAATGTCCTATGGTCATTTCAATACACTTCAGGATAAATGCAAGTAGTCCACAATGTAAAATAGCTCAGTTTATCATCAACATCTGATGAAGTCACTGTGTTGGCGAAACAATATTGTCATGCTTGAAATTAATTATAGTGAAAATCACAAAACCACTAAGTTATATTTAAATTATTTTTATTATCACTTTGTGAATTTCATAAAATGTTGTAATTTTATCGAACTGAATTGACAAACTTAAATAATTTTGTTGTGTAAATTTACTGAATTGTTTTGCGTTAAAATTTCCCAAACTTTTTGGTAAAATTTCCAGAGAAATTTTTAAGAGTGTATTCATGGTAATGAATTAGTGTCTACACCAGTGTTTCTCAAGTCAATTGCCCACCCCCTACAGGTGGGCAATTTGATTATCAAGGGGGACAGTTCGAAAATTAATTCATCACGAGTTTAACCCTTTCTCACTTCTCAATTTTAACTTTTCCATCTTTTCGAGGGGCTTTTAGAAAGACTAAGGTGGGGCTTGGCACAAAAAGGTTGGATACGCAAAACACATTATAACCTAATTATTTATATGCAAATTCTAAAGCCGGTCTGGACATACGAAAATCTGCAATGGTGTGCCAAAAAAGTGATATTCAAATTTTAAAAATCTTACCAAAGTTATGAACTTGTTATAAATGCACCTTGGTTTTTTTGACGGCTCAAAAAATGAAAAAACCTTTATTATGGTGAATTCATTACAAATGATTCCAAGAATTCGAATCTCTGGGTTTCGGTTGAAAATAGAAAATACTGCGTGTTTTTCCTATATTCTTCCTTTTTTTTTTCAGGAACCTACTTTCATGAACAAAAACGAAATATAAGAATATATAGAGAACTACCACAAAGAACATGGTTGACTTGCCGAGTTCCTCTTCATTTGATATAAAATGTGAAATATTTGGAGTAGCAGTTAAATTTCGATTGAGCCTGTGAAGTGTGTGAGTCACTGATTTTTTTTTCAATAGATCGTTATGTCGTTCAGAATGATGAGTTTGCACTCTTATGAATATTCCGTGAATAAAATAAGTCTGAGGTTGAATCAGAAATATTGAAAACATTACACTGTTTCCACCATAACTGATACAAGTTTTTTAGGGTTTCATTTTATGCCATAACCTGAGATTGTCACCCACACATTCTCTTCGTGGAAACTTAAGGGATCGAACCCATGAATATTTCCAATCCAGAAATGACAAGTGAATTGAGGTTATTGTAAAAATTATTCCTTTCATTTGAAAAGAACTCACAAAGAAGAGCGTCATATTATTTAAATGCTAAGATGTGCGACTGAATGTGCATAGGTGTGATATTTCAGTTGAAATATGTTTTTCAATTGTGAGTATTCATTATTATTTATAACAAGTTACATTTTCATGTGAGAAATACTGTTCAAGCCAAATTTAAGAGACATGTGATCGTTATGTCCTTCAGAATGATGAATTTGCACTCTTATGAATATTCCGTGAATAAAAATGAGTCTGAGGTTGAATGAGAAATATTAAAAACATTACACTGTTTCCACCATAACTGATACAAGTTTTTTAGGGTTTCATTTTATGCCATAACCTGAGATTATCACCCTAACATTTTGTTTGTGGAAACTCAAGGGATCGAACCGATGAATATTTCCAATCCAGAAATGACAAGTGAGTTGAGGTTACTGTAAAAATTATTCCAGTAAAAAAATGTTTTTCAATGGTGAGTATTCATTATCTATAACAAGTTACATTTTCATGTGAGGAAATTACTGTTCAAGCAAAGTTTAAGAGACATGTTAGAGGATTTTTATTGCGTAAGAGTTACCACTCGTGATGAATTTTAACAGATTCTGCAGTGGAGATTCATTCATTTTTTTTTCTCTTTTATAATTTCTTATTACTAATTTTAACTCTTCCTGTTCTGCATTGCATCAATAAATATCTATTGTACAAGTAGAAATCCTCTAATATGATGAATAGTCATCGGAAATGGAAATTCTGTGAATTAAACTTTAACTCAAATATAATTCTATGCCTAGTGTTACTTAATAATAATAATAGAATAACATTCACTTCGAAATTCAATCTCAAAATTTTTTTCAGGAAGACTCGGAAAGATAACTGTCTAGACAAAAAATATCCATACGAAACTTCAATCAAAAACGTGAATGGACTTCATGACCGTTTACTGGCTCTTCTTTCAAGTAATTTAATATGAGAAACAACATGTGTCATAACTCCTTGCTTGGTGAGTAGCAAATAAATTTATTAAAACGAAGGATTTTTCTTCAAATGATGATATAATAGCATCTTTATGAGTTTTCGATGAATTAAACTGGCAATCTGAGATTTGATGAAGAACATCAAATGTGAGAAAACGTTCCTACCATTATTGATACAGTTTATTTTGTTTCAGTTTATTTGAAAATGGCCATTACAGTTTCACATCGATTATGACAACATGCTGGAATGTGTGGATGATTAATGAGATGAGGAATAATACAAGTTAACTAATGTTATAGAAGTTAAAATATTCATTTTTATCAGTAAGTATTGACCACTGAAAATATAATTAGCCTAGTGTTACTTGTATACTATATTGTTACTATATTCTTGTACATTTTTCACAATGTTCAGACTCCGTCGTGATGAAAATGCCTCGCCTCGAAAATGAATATCTATGTGTACAACTTATTATATAATTTATAATTTATTATAAAAAATTATAATTTATATATTTATAAATAATAATTTTATAATAATTTATAATTTATTAAATATTAAATTGAATTAAACTATTCGCTTAATTTTTCACGATTTATTTAACAATATGAATAGTCAACATGTTTCGAGCGTTAGCTCATTTTCAAGACTATTATTGTTGACTATTCATATTGTTAAATAAATCGTGAAACATTGAGCCAAGAGTTTAATTTAATTTAATATTCAATTATGTTTCACCAAGAGTTAAGCGAGAATTCAATCTCAGTTAATTTATTATTATATTATATTAATTATATAATTTTATTAGACATTACTTCATTGTGTTTCTTCAGATGAAACCTTATTTTTGGAAACTATGAATTTAATGCTTAATGAATTTAAGATAAATTATAGTGACAATTTTTATGAAGAACATAAAAATTAAAGAAACTTTTCTACCATTATTATCGAATGATTTTTCTTGAAAATGATGAATCTGCATCTTTATGAATATTCTGTGAATTAAGTTTGAGCTTCTGAGAATGAATCGGAGATAGCAAAAATTAGAAAGAAACATTTCCTTGCATAATTAATACAATATTTTTCCAGGTATACATTTGATACGACATCCACAATAAGCCGTTACAGTTTCACATCGATTATGCTCGAATCAATGGTTGATTAAAATCAGATGAGGAATATTACTAGTTAACTAATGACATATAAATTGAAATATTCATTTTTATTAGTATTGACCAGTGTTACTTTTATATTCTTGTACTTTTTTCACAATGTCAAGACTCCGTCATGATGATAAGGCCTCGGAAATGAATATCTATGTGTGCAAAACTCTGCGAATCTGAGTTTTAACAGAAAAAAAATTAATGAAAGCTGTCAATGACTATAACTATTACTTGATTTTGTTTCTTCAGGAATAACTTGAGGAACTAACAGGAAGAACATGGCTGACTCTACTTTTTGCTGAAATTTTTAATCTTCGCAATGTGGAATATTTGGATTTGTAGGCACATTTTCGTTGTGAGTATTCACTAATCTCTTGAAAATCGATCATTATTTCCTTCCGAATGATGAAGTAGTACTATTATGAATATTCCATGAATTTAAAACAATCTGAGCTTTAATGAGAATTAACAAAAATAAGGAATTGTGCCTACAATAACTGATAAAGTTTTCTTTCATGGATACATTTAGATGTCTCGAGGAGTTTTCGATAAATCAAACTGGCAATCTGAGGTTTGAGGAAACGTTCCTTCCATTATTGATACAGTATATTTTATTTCAGATAATTTGAAAATGGCCAGTTTCACATTGATTATGACAAAATGCTCGAATATGTGGTTGATTAAAATTAAAAGAGGAATATTACAAGTTAACTAATGACAGAAGTTGAAATATTCATTTTTCTTAGAAAGTATTGACCATTGCAAATATAATTATATGACCAGTGTTACTTCTATATTTTTGTACATTTTTCACAATGTCCCAGACTCCGTCATGATGATAAGGCCTCGGAAATGAATATCTATGTGTGCAGCTCTGCGAATCTGAGTTTTAACAGAAAAATAAATCAATAAAAGATGTTAATGTCTATAACTATTACTTTATATTGTTTCTTCAGGAATCACTTGAGGAACTGACGAGCAGAAGATGACTGATTCTACTCAATCATTGAATAGTGGAATATTTGTAGACGCATTTTCGTTTTGTGAGTATCCACTGATCTGTTGAAAATCGATTAATATTTTCTTCAGAATGATGAATGAGTACTATTATGAAAATTCCATGAATTAAAAAGAATCTGAGCTTCAATGAGAAGTATTAAAAATAAGAAACTGTTCCCACCAAAACTGACAAAGTTTTCTTTCAAGGATTCAATGCATAGAATAACCTGAGAAAGCAGAGATATTTTGATTGTCAATGGACATAAGATTTTTGCGAATCCATTATTAATTTTAATCCATATAATGACATGCAAGTGATTGGAGTTCTTTCATTTTATCTGAGATGAGAGTTAGAAGTTCTGATCATCAAATAATATCATAGAGGTAATGTGCATAGCTGAAATTCGAGTTGAAATATTTTTTTCTTGTGATAGTCAGTATTGTTTATTGAACTAGCAATCTGAGATTTGATGAAGAACATTAAATGTGAGGAAACGTTCCTACCATTATTGATACAGTATATTTTATTTCAGATAATTTGAAAATTGCCGTTACAGTTTCACATCGAATATGACAACATGCTGGAGGAATCTGTGGTTGATTAAAATTAAATACAATAACCTGAGAAAGAACAGATATTTTGATTGTCAAGGGACATAAGTTGAGGAAGATTTTTGCGAATCGATTAATAATTTTAATCCAGATAATGACATGCAAGTGATTTGGAGTTCATTCATTTTATCGGAGATGAAACTAAGATGATATTCACATCATAAAATGATATCAAAGAAGCATAGAGTATATTTGAGTTGAAATATTTTTTCTTATTCGTGCATTTCTTCGTGTTATTTGTGAATTTTTTTCTGTATTCGTCCTTGTAACTTTTAAATCCCCTCAAAATGATGAAAACTCATCGGAAATGACAATTCTGGGAATTTATATTTTTATTTCTAATTATCATAGTATACTTAATAATACAGTTTAAATTAAACCTCAATAGTTTTCTCAAGGAATCTTGAGAAGATTGTCTGTCTGGACAAAAACATCCATTCAGAACTTCGACAGAACAAGAAGGGATTTTCCGACTTTTACACAATAGTACACAATAGCCGACAAACGAAACCTTATTTTTGGAAACGATGATTGAGCTGCTTAATGAATTTAAGTTAAATTAAAGTGACAATTTTTATAAAGAACATACACATCAAAGAAACGTTTCTACCATTAAATCGATCGGTTTTTCTTTGAAATGATGAATCTGCATCTTTATGAATGTTCTGTGAATTAAGTTTGAGCTTCTGAGAATGAATCGAACATAGCAAAAATTAGAAAAATTTCCTACTATAATTAATACAATATTTTTCCAGGTATTCATTTGATACGACATCCATAAAATAAACAAAACCACCTCAAGTAGAGAAATAACCATATACGAATAAAGGTAAGCATTGATTTCATTTGTAGTTTGTTCGATTTTAGCTTTTTACCCTTTCTGATTTTTAGCTCATTTTGAATTGTAACACTGCATAACTCGATATATTTAATGCTTGACTTTGTTCTCAATTAGTTTATTTGTTCTCTAAAAGTAGCGACAAATTTCAAGAAAATCACTTTATATTAACCACGAAGTTCATATGTTAGAAGTAGTCCTTAGACCAGATGAGGTATATTCTGCAGGAATCAGTCAGTCAGCTCTTCTTAATCTCAGGAAGTACTTATTCATAGATACATATATAAAATAAAAAATACTTTTTAGTGTTAATATTTTAAGTGTCTAGTGTTAAAAAAAGTTAGACTGATCAGTCTAACTTTTGAAAATGCGGTAACACCCCGAAATTTGTCAAGTATTTATTTATTATAAATTTTGTGAAACCTAGCTAAGTGTTTTATATTTTATATATGTTTCACCAAGAGATCAGCGAACAACTCAGTCAACTTTTCATCCTCATTGAAAGTAGAGTTTAAACCAAATGGAGGTGTTTCCCAAATTTTGCTTAATGTTTTCAAGATATATATGGTGCAATACACCGAAATCATCTGATTTACAATTTAAAGAACAGCATTAATCGTAATGAGATGAAGAACGTTACTATCGAATTGAACAATCATACTCAATAGGTACATTTTTCATGATTGTGGTAATTGTACAATGTCTTGTGTATATTTATGAAATGTCCAGACTCCGTCATGATGATAAGGCCTCGGAAATGAATATCTATGTGTGCAACTCTGCGAATCTGAGTTTCAATGGAAAAATAATTAGTAAGAGCTGTTACTGTCTATTACTATTACTCTTAATTTATTTCTACAGGAATAACTTGAGGAACTGACGGGCAGAAGATGACTGACTCTACTCAATCATTGAATAGTGGAATATTTGGATTTGTAGGCACATTTTCGTTTTGTGAGTATTCACTGATCTGTTGCAAATCGATCAATATTTTCTTCAGAATGATGAGGTAGTACTATTATGAAAATTTCATGAATTAAAAAGAGTCTGAGGTTTAACGAAAAATGTTTAAAATAAGAAACTGTTCATACCATAACTGACTAAATTTTCTTTCAAGGATTACCCTGAATAACCTGAGAAAGCACAGATATTTTGATCGTCATGGGACATCACTTCAGAAGATTTTTGCGAATCCATTAATAATTTTAATCCAGATAATGATATGCAAGTGATTGGAGTTCATTCCTTTCTTCTGCATAATTCACATCATATTATAATATGGAGGTAATGTGCATAAATGATATTCGAGTTGAAAAATGTTTTTTCGTATGATAGTCAGTATTCTATATTGTAACGTTTAAATACACTACTCAGTACCTACTCAAATAACCTCTAAGTAAGTAGCAAATTAATTTATATAGCATCTTTATGAGTTTTCCATGAATTAAACTGTCAATCTGAGACGAGATGAAGAACATCATATGTGAGGAAACGTTTCTGCCATTATTAAAATAAAATAGCCGTTACAGTTTCACATCGATTCTGCTCGACAACATGCTCGAATCTGTGGATGATTAATGAGATGAGGAATAATACACGTTAACTAACAACAAGAAGTTGAAATTTCCATTTTTCTTAGTAAGTTTGTCCATCGCAAACATAATTATATGCATAGTTTTACTTCTATATTTTTGTACATTTTCACAATGTCAAGACTCCGTCATGATGATAAGGCCTCGGAAATGAATATCTATGTGTGCAGCTCTGCGAATCTGAGTTTTAACAGAAAAAAAATTGATAAAAGCTGTTAATGTCTAGTACTATTACTTGATTTTGTTTCTTCAGGAATAACTTGAGGAAGAACATGTCTGACTATACTTTTCATTCTTTGGCTGAATTTTCCATTTGAAATGTGGAACATTTGGATTTGTAGACACATTTTCGTTTTGTGAGTATTCTCTTGAAAATCGATCATTACTTCCTTCAGAATGATGAGGTAGTATTATTATGTTCCATGAATTAAAAGGAATCTGAACTTTAATGAGAAATATTAAAAATAAGAAAGTACTCCCACCAAAACTGACACAGGTTTCTATCAAGGATTCATTACATACAATAACCTGATAAAGCACGGATATTTTGATCGTCAAGGGACGTTGAGGAAGATTTTTGCGAATCCATTAATAATTTCAATCCAGATTATGGCATGGAAGTGATTGGAGTTTATTCATTTTATCTGAGATGAGATAGAGAAACTAAGATGATATTCACATCATAAAATGATATAAAAGAATGAATATATTCATTCATTGAATATATTTGAGTTGAAATATTTTTTATTATTCTCGTATTTCTTCGTGTTATTTGTGAATTTTTTCTGTATTCGTTATTGTAACTTTTTATAATTTGTTATTGTAACTAAAAAACGCTTTTCTTAGTGAGTACTTTTAGTAGAGAGTAAAATTAAATCGTACGTCGTCTTCTTTGAAATTCGACCCTCATCATGCATGGACTTTCTTACTTTTTCTTGTCATTCAATATAAGATGTGGAATAACACGAGCGAACTAATAAAATTGTGACAGAAAAAACGCTTTTCTTAGTGAATACTTTAAGTAGTGAGTAATTTTAAATCGAACGTCGATTTTAAATCTTCTTGAAAATGATGAAGAAGCTTCTTTATGAATTTTCTGTGTATTAAACCGACAATCTGAGATATGATGAAGAATATCGAAAGTGAGGAAACGTTTCTACCATTATTGATAGAGTTTTTTTTTTCAGTTTATTTGAAAGTGACTTTTACTGGATAATGACAACATCCTGGATTCTGTTGGTAATTAATATGGGATACGAAATTATTACACGTGGACTAATGATACAGAATTAATTAATTTTCATTTGAGTGAGTATTCCTTATGTTTCCTGAAAAAACTCCTTCACAAAATTGAATTATTGGAAACGAATATGTTATTGATACAATATTGTTATTGTTATTGGACTTTTCGAATTTTAGTTGAAAATACAATAATATACCAAGTGTTTCTGCAATATTCTACTCCATTTTTCACGAGCTTCGAATAACTACAAAAAAAAATAACTTAAACAATATTAGATTACAGTATTAGATCTACTGAAAACGAATAGTTTTTTCTTCGAAATGATGAACTGGCTTTCTAATGAATATTCTTCTATTTCAATTGAACATCTGGATTCAATGAAACAAATAAAAAACAAATACATCACTACAATATACAATTTTCACCTTCCTACATACTTTTTTTTACCTTCAAAATGATGAATTGGCTTTCATATGAATATTCTCTGAATTAAAATGAGCGTCTGACATTAAATGAAAAACATTAAAAATACAAATTTCTACCACAATTGATACATTACTTTTCAGGTTTCAATGCAATATCCAAAAAATGAACAAAACTAAAAATATTATGGTTAGGAAAAGACATCCCATAAATGAACGAAGGTAAGCATTGACTTCATGAAGAAAATTTTGTTATTAACAGATTTAGAATAACTCTATAAAGATTGATCCCTAGTTCACTATTTGCTCTACAGGACGTCTGATATGATGATTTTACCTCGTTCATTATGATTTATATGATTATAAAACATACTGATAATCGACTATTCTAGCTGATCTGGTAACTTCCCCTTTATAAAAATTTCAGCTTTTCATTTTTTTTTCAGGATACTCGGTACCAGCTAGATGAATACACTAATTTATTATATTAACTAACTTATTTTCCACATTTCTTTCAACAGAATACGCTGTACGATCACACATTTCTGTTTCGATTTTTTTATTCCATTCTTGGGATGACCAAGATGAAATAATTCTTTTTTCCCACTGTAAAATATACGTGCTATTGTCAAAGTTGTCATATCTTGAGTTGTTCGATTATTTAATATCATCAATACAATCTGACTATCCACATGAATTCACTTCAAATTATATTTTTGTTCTTCAATAATTTTTTCTATGAAAAATTAAAAGAATAAAGAATTATTTACACCAGCGAGATGAAAGTCTTTTCTTGCTATATGTGAGTAGGTAACAACTAAAACATTTTTTCATTTTTATGGTCAATATGACTTAATTCTCATTTCACGTAGTAATACGTAAAATTTTCATTCAATTTTTCAAGGAATAACTAAAGTTGTTCCACTATTTTAAGTTATTTTAAATAATTCTATGTTTCTTAGATGAAAAGATTTATATGATGTTTGTGTTTCATAATGAATCAATAATGATTTAATTGTATAATCTGATAATTTGCATATTCGTCAACTTCAAGTTATAATTTTGGATGTTTCTCACATATTCACCAATGCTTTTTCAGGATATTAAGAAACATGAAATTTAAGAAGACAAAAGGAACATACAGAACTTCCACAAAGAACATGGTCGATTTTTCGACCTCTTTTATTATTTGACATAAGAATATATTCCATAGAATATTTGGAGTATTAGTTGAATTATAGCACAGATACGTTTTCGTTTTGTAAGTACTCGCTTATTTCATAAAATCGATCTTTATTTCCTTCAAAATGATGAATTTTCACTTTTATGAATATTCCATGAATTGAAACGAATCTGAGCTTTAATGACAAATATTGCAGATGAGAAACTGTTTCTATCATAACTGATACAGTATTTTTTCAGGAATTTCCTGAAACATTGGCGATATCGTTTCATAAAGTGAATTTTCTTTTTGGATGACGCTCTGCTATTACAATTTTGACATGAACTACTCAAAATGATCAAAAATCCAGAACTTCAATTTACATCATGCATGGACTTTCTCACTTTTTCTAATCATTCAATATAAGTTGTGGAATAACACGAGTGAACTAAAAGAATTGTTACAGAAAAAACCTTTTTCTTAGTGAGTACCTTAAATCGAAAATCTTTTTCTTGAGAATGATGAAGAAGCATGCTAATGAATCTGAAATTTGATGAAGAATATCAGAAGTAAGGAAACCTTTCTAACATTATTGATACAGTATTTTTTTCAGTGATATATTAGGCACATTGATGCTATGTTCTTCGCTATGTTTCTCTAGCTTCGAACAGACTATCACACATAAATAGTAACATTACTCGATCTAAAAAAAAACAAAGAGATCACTAATATCACTGGAGATGTTGAAAAAAACACATTCAAATGATGAGTAGGCTTTCTTATTCAGCGATTTCAATTGAGCATATGAGATTTACTGAAAACATTAAAAGGAAGACAACGTTTCTACCGTGATTTTCCCATTACGGTGCGTTTTTTCTTCAAGTATAAATTTGCTACAAACAAGCGAAACCACAAATATAATGATCAAGTAGAGACACAATCATATCTGAACAAAGGTAACCATTGATATCAATTGTCGTTAGTTTCATTTTCGAGATTTTCATTTTCAGGAAATTCTTTCAAAGAACATTAATGAAAATAGGATCCCAACCACTCATCAACAACTATCCAACATTAAGGCCCTTCCTGATATTTCCAATCATCTTAAATGAGAAATGGAAGGTTTCGTGTGAACTAACCACATTTTGTGAATTGATATTTTGAAAATCGATTGTTATATTCTTCACAATGATGAGTTTTCACTATTATGAATTTTTATTCCATGAATTAAAATGAGTCTGAGATTTGATGAAAAATAACAAATAAAAATAACCTCTTCCTACAATAACTGATTTGGCTTTTTTTAGGAATCAATTACATACAAAAACATGAGAATATTAAACAGGCTGATGATTTGTTCGTCATATAGGATCGAACCGTCATATAGGATATAGGCATTTGTTCGTCGTTATAGGAGATCGAACCTGCTTAAAACTTCAATTCAGAAAATGATATACCAAGTGAAGGGTGCTTACTCTGAAAATTATTCCTTCGATCTGAAAAGAACTCAGCTGATATTTCAGTTTGAATACTTTTTTATAGTAAGTTTCCATTTTTGTAACTGAAAAGGTTGAAATCCTCTCAAAATAGTCATTTTGGGTCACAAAAAACGAATATTTTTTCTTCAAAATGATGAATTTAGCATCTTTATGAATTTTCGATGATTTAAACTGGCAATCTGAGATTTGATGAAGAACATTTAAAATGAGGAAACGTTCCTACCGTTATTGATACAGTTTTGTTTTCAGTTTTTTCTGAAATGGGTTTTACGTGAATAGTCATAACATCCTCGATTCTCTTGTAAATTGGAATGGGTTGAGGAATATTACAACAAATGAAAATATTAATTTTTATTACAGTAAGTATTTGTTATCTTTACTGAAACATATTTTGAATGCATCATAATGATTTAGTCACGGAAAATTCTGTGAATACAATTTCGAATTTCTCAATTTCGTTTGAAATTATAATTACACACTCCTGAAGCTGCTCTGATTTCTACATATTTTACTGGAACTAATTGCAATCTTACTGAATCTGTTGGAAAAAAGAACTTCATTTATATCAACAATCAATCTAATGCCTTTATTTTTTGTCGATATTCAACTTA
Source organism: Henosepilachna vigintioctopunctata (assembly GCA_030704895.1). Taxonomy (NCBI): domain Eukaryota; kingdom Metazoa; phylum Arthropoda; class Insecta; order Coleoptera; family Coccinellidae; genus Henosepilachna; species Henosepilachna vigintioctopunctata. The sequence goes on along the minus strand of JARQZJ010000124.1, from coordinate 1,073,686 downwards.
CCAACAAAGACATTCAATTCATAATGATGAATCAGTAATCTTATGAATATTCTGTGAATTGGAAAATATTATATTATCTACTGCTATAATTTTTGAAATTTTAATATTATTTCAAAATTTTAATTTATAAATATTATAAAATTAAAAGCATTTTCCACCATAATTAATGCAGTATTTTTCCGCAATACATTCCTTACATATACTTATATAAAAGTTAAAAAAGTTCGTTTGAAATTATTTCTATATAAAACGGAGAGAATACCTTGTTAGGTATAATTAGTATTATATTAGTAGTTATATATTATATAATTAATTGAATTTTTCGTCAGTTATTGAGAGAAATGGAATCTTTGCAGCAAAGCATTTAAATTATGGGTAAAACTTTGGTTCGGTGAGTAGTTTTTTTCGTTTTTTCTGTGAGTCGTCGAATTTTGCTTTTTTTGAATTAAAAAAAATTCTATGAACCTTCAACCGAAGGATATGACAATCTGAGATTCATGAAGAACATCACAAGCCAGAAAACCTTTCTACAAATATTGATATAGTATTTTGACTTAATATTCAATCTCTTGATACCATTTACTGAATTTTGATATTTGATTTTTCTGAATTACCTTACTATAAAAAGTAATTACAATTCATCGCATTGAATTGTATTCAAATAAAAAATAGAAGTAGGTTTGAAAAAGCTCGAGTCATCTTCATCACGAATGTATCAAAATAATAAATTTGGAAGTGAACTCTCATAATGATCCCATCCCATAATGATAAACATCCCTTAAGGACATTATTTGATTAAGGTCTGCGCGTCTGAAATTAGCATTTTACAATTTCTGAAAACAATTTTTTTCAGAAATGTAATTCCATAGCACTCATAAAATACAAAGTATAAACAGGTCGTGCAAAGAAATTCAACAGTAACTGAAATAAAGCAACACAAAAAAAGATTTTACATGCTTCATGAAGATGAAGTCATCGCAGAATGCTTTATTAATTAATTAATTAATTTGTGGTTTTGCAATAAATTTCTTCAGAAATATATATTGTGAATTCATCGATTTTATAATTCAAAGAATAACATGAGCCAAGTCATAAGATAATTAATGTTTCTATCGAACTCCAATGTCATGTTCAATCTGTACAATTTTAATAATATGTTACTTATATGTTTTTGAGGTATGTTTAGACTTCGTCATGATGATAAGGCCTCGGAAATGAATCTATTTATGTGTGCGAATCTGAGTTTAGATGAGAAAAAAATAGATAAAACATGTTACTGTCACAATTATTACTGTATTTCGTTTTTTTAGGAATAACTCAAAATCTATGGTTAATCTTAAACCTTCATAAAACAAGTAATCATTTCTTGTGGTTTCGAATCAGAAGTCAATCAATCAATGATTTCTGATTCTTGAATAAAACGAAAAAAGATTCTGATGATAATTAGATCTGAAATTGACTTTAGTGAGTTCTGCAAAATATAGTATTGACAGTGTAATAACATAAATATATACAGAATTACTGTAATTTGAAAATCCCTCATTAGGCAGTATTAGTAAAAATTTGTCCTAGATCTAAACCTTACTCATGTAATTATGTGTTATATAATAATGGCTATTGATATGATGATTTTGTCTCGTTCGTTATGATATATGTGATTATAAAAGAAACTGATGATGATTTTATTATTCATGTCAACTTCTTCTCCATCAAAGAAACTAATACGTTTTATATTCTCCAGGATACTGAGAACTGAGATACTCTTATGCAAAGAATAATACACCGATCACCGATTGAAGTAGAAAACGGAAAACATTCCAATTGTGAGTTGAAATCTGTTGGTTTTCTTTCTTATTTTCCCCGCAGTATTCAAACAAAACACGATAATAATTTCACTCATAGCTATTTGAATGATTCTGTTATTTAATTTTTTTCCAGTTTGATGGTCAATATGACTAAATTCTTATTTCACGCAGCAACAGATACTTTAAATTTTCATCAAATTTGTCAGTGATAGGGGTAACTGAAGTTGTTCCACTATTTTATATGATTCAATGCTTCATAGATGAAAACATTTATATGATGTTTGAGTTTCATAATGAATCAATAATGATTTAATTGTAAAATCTGATAATTTTCATATTCGTCGACTTCAAGTTATGCTTTTGGATACTTTTCACATATTCAAGGATGCTTTTCAGGATATTAAGAAACATGAAATATAAGAAGACAAAAGGAACATACAGAACTTCCACAAGAAATATGGTTGACTTTCCTACTTTTATTATAAGAGTATTAAGTTGAATTATATAGCACAGATACATTTTCGTCTTGTAAGTACACGTTGATTTCTTGACAATCGATCGTTATTTCCTTCTGAATGATGAATTTTCACTGTTATGAATATTCCATGAATTGAAACGAATCTGAGCGTTGATGACAAATATTGCAGATGAAAAACTGTTTCTATCATAACTGATACAGTATTTTTTCAGGAATTCATTTTGTACAATCTTAACAATATTGAAAGATACAGATTGTTCATCAAAGGCAGTCACTATCAGATATTCAATGCGAATTAGAGCGATTTTCATAAATCCGCTAATAATTTCAATTCGAGTAATAATGTAAGGTTACTAACAACATCTGTGGACAACTTCGCTGAAAACTTTATGAAATGAAATGATTGAAATTTATATGCGGCATCAATGATATTCAAATTGAAATACTGTTCAATTTATAGTAAGTATCTACTCATTTTTTATCTCATCTTCTAATATTTGAAGATTCTAATCCCTTTAGTTAGACCTCTACTTTAAATTTGCTTTTCAAGACATATATTCATATGATGACTTTATCTCGTTAGATTAATGTGATTATAAAAGAAACTGATATATTTTAACCCACTATTTATGCTAACTTTTCTTTGGTGAGAAAGTCGAAAATTTTATATTTTTTTAGGATACCTAGTACCGGCCAGATGCAAACAATAATACATCTATATCAGCTTTCAAGTAGGAACCAAAACAAATTCGAATGGTGAGTTAAAACCTGTTCGCTTTCTTTTTTTTTTCACATAATTTTTTCTCAACAAAAACGATTCACATTGTTATTTTTTTTTATTGAACCGAATTGAACATTTCTCAGTATGATCAAGATGATTCAATTCTTTTTTCACACTGTAACATATACGTCCTATTTTCAAAGTGTCAGTGAATTATTCGATTATTTCATAACATTTTCTGTGTTATATTTTATTCATTATATTCACGCGATGTTTGAGTTTTATATTCTATAATGATTCAATTATATAATCTGATCACCATCAACTTTCAATTTTATTTTGTTTACACTTTTCACTTCTACTTTTGATAACGAGTTAGTAGCCCAAAACATGTGTCATCCTATTGAACGATTTTTGTGAAATTTAATAAATGTTTTGAATTACACAAAAATTACAGTTTGTTTTGAAAAAACAAAGTTAATAGAATTTTTGCTATGAAAGTGAATAGTTCATGTCAAAAACAACAAGTCACTATTATGTTACCAATATCAATCCTAGATATTCTCAGTACAACTTGAACTGATGGTTTGTAAATGACATTTCTGTAATATATTCAAGTACATGATGATTATGTCTCCTAATGAATTTCTTATGATTCAAAGCTAATCTGATTCCATTTAAACTATCAATTTGTGTTTATATGAATATAATGAAGGTATTACCCCCTCCGGTTTTTTTTTTAGGAATGCAGAAGAATGAAAATCGAGACCTGATATATTTCGTACCGAGGTAAAATAAAATATGTTGGAAAATGTTCAATGTCGAGAAAAGATTCCACCTGGAAAATGTTTCACGTGAGTTACATTTCAAAATAATTCGTTTTCTTTATTTGCATTTCCCATAATTCTGAGAAGACGTTGCTATTTGAAAATTGATTAAAATTTTATGGTTCTCGCCGAAGTGGAGGAAAATCGGAAATTTTTTTCAACGACCTCATTATAGACAGAATATCCTTTTCAAGTCATACTCCGCGACATCAAGTTACCCTCCAAAAATAGCATTCATGTTATCAAAAAGAAAATTCGATTTATGCGTAAAAAGTTGAGGTTTACTTCTTTGGTTATAATACACATCATAATTATTTATGAAAAAAGTCCTTTCAGTATTTCTCTGGGTACTTTTACCTGACGGATACAAAAAATAAAGAGGAAATAGATAGATAAATAGAATTGTGAGTTAAGAACTGAAACTCATTTTCACATAGTATCCACACAAAATTTCAACGAACACGATCTCGCACAATGCTAATTTTATGATACACTCAGTTATTTTCACTTTGGGACAATCAAGTGAAAGAATGTTTTTCTTTGGGACAATCAAGTGAAAGAATGTTTTTCAATATAACATAAAGTACTGATTCGAATTAATCATAATAAGGCCTGTTAGTTGATTTCAGAGAGACGCATTCAAATGATATTTGGGTTTTCTTATGAATCTTTTCAATTGTATTTTTTAATTGTAATCTTTTATGATTCTTATTGTTTTTATCAATTACTCATTATATTTTTCTGGTTCCATAATTTTCAACTTAGGTAATTGAGTTTGAGTATAAATTCGATAACATTTTACTTGAAAGTTTTATGTTATTAGAATTATAAAAGTATAATTCTTTAAATTTCTTTAAAATTAAAAATTTCCTCAAAATTCTTTAAATTTAGGAATTATAAGACTTATCTTTTCATGATGCATTAATCTAATCTTTTTTAGTTGAATTAGGTATTTTGTTCGTAGATGAAACTTTATTTCGATGAGATGTATAAAAAATTTATGTAAAAAAGGAAGAAAGTTTATCATTTAACCTCAATATTCCACGTCTCCTAAACATGTGAAATATTTAGAATAGTAGTTGAATGATGGTAAAGATACATTTTGTCTGTGAGTACTCACAAATTATCTGAAAATCGATAATTATTCCCTTCAGAATGTGATGAGTTTTCACTATTATTCACTCAAATGAATAAAAATGAATGTGAGGTTGAATGATGAATATATATAACCAATAAGAATTACTTTCTAAAATAACTGATACAGTATTTCTTTCAGGACATCATTTCGTAGAGTCCTGAAAATACACAAAAATAATGAAAAAACACAGACATTCTGTTAGTCAAGGAATTCTGTTAGTTAGGCTTCTCGTTTGTTGAGTGTGAATTACGAGATTTTTTATAAACAAACTAGTAATTTCAAGTCAGAGAGGAATGTGGCAAGTAAATGGGGGACCTCTACGAAAATATCAAAAGAACTTTCCAAATCATAGAAATATGAGCATCACTGATACTCAAATTGACATACTTTTTATTCATTATTAAGTGAAAATTTTCAATTCTTTTAAAATAAATAATAATCATAAATAAACAATGACAATTTTGCGTAATGAATTTTTTGTTTCTTGTGTTGATGAAACAATATAATAGAATAACATTCACTTCGAAATTCAATCTCAAAATTTTTTTCAGGAAGACTCGAAAAGATATCTGGCTAGACAAAAAAAATCCATATGAAACTTCAATCTTAAACGTGAATGGACTTCATGACCGTTTACTGGCTCTTCTTTCAAGTAATTTAATATGAGAAACAACATGTGTCATAACTCCTTGCTTGGTGAGTAGCAAATAAATTTATTAAAACGAAGGATTTTTCTTCAAATGATGATATAATAGCATCTTTATGAGTTTTCGATGAATTAATTTGGCAATCCGAGATTTGATGAAGAACATCAAATGTGAGAAAACGTTCCTACCATTATTGATACAGTTTATTTTGTTTCAGTTTATTTGAAAATGGCCATTACAGTTTCACATCGATTATGACAACATGCTGGAATGTGTGGTTGATTAATGAGATGAGGAATAATACAAGTTATAGAAGTTATAGAAGTTGAAATATTCATTTTTAGCAGTAAGTATTGACCATTGAAAATATAATTAGCCTAGTGTTACTTCTATATTCTTTTTTGTCTATACTTTTTTTTGTCTGGACATTTTTCACAATGTCCAGACTCCGTCATGATGATAAGGCCTCGGAAATGAATATCTATGTGTGCAAAACTGCGAATCTGAGTTTAAACAGAAAAAAATTAATTAAAGCTGTTCCTGTCTACTACTATTACTTGATTTTGTTTCTTCAGGAATAACTTGAGGAACTAACAGGAAGAACATGGCTGACTCTACTTTTCATTCTTTGGCTGAATTTGGCTTTCATTTGAAATGTGGAACATTTGGATTTGGAGGCACATTTCGTTTTGTGAGTATTCACTAATCTCTTGAAAATCGATCATTATTTCCTTCAAAATGTAGTACTATTATGAATATTCCATGAATTAAAAAGAATCTGAGCTTTATTGAGAAGTATTAAAAATAAAAAACTGTTCACACCAAAACTGACACAGGTTTCTTTCAAGGATTCATTACATACAATAACCTGAGAAAGCACGGACATTTTGATCGTCAAGCGACATAAGTTGAGGATGATTTTTGCGAATCCATTAATAAGTTCAATCCAGATAATGCTAGTCCACATAATCCACATGCTAGTGATTGGAGTTTATTCATTTTATCTGAGATGAAACTAAGATGATTAAGATGACATCATAAAACGATATCGAAGAGGTAATGTACATAGAGTATGTTTGAATTGAAATATTTTTTTTATTCGTGTTATTTGTGAATTTTTTTCTGCATTCGTTCTTGTAACTTTTAAATTCCCTTTAAATGATGAAAATTCATCGGAAATTACAATTCTGGGAATTTATATTTTTGTTTCTATTTATCGATGGGAAAATATCATAATATACTAACAGTTGCTTCTAAATTAAACCTCAATAGTTTTTTCAAGAAATCTGGAGGAGATTGTCTGCCTGGACAAAAACACCCATTCAGAACTTCGACCTTCAACAAGAATGGATTTTCCGACTTTTCTAGTCATTCAATATGAGATGTGATATAACAGGAGGGGACTAGTCAAATTGTGACACAAAGAATTTTTGCTTGATGATTACCCTGAGTACACAATAGCCGACAAACGAACCCTTATTTTTGGAAAAGATGAATGAGCTGCTTAAAGAATTTAAGATAAATTAAAGTGACAATTTTTATGAAGAACATAAAAATTAAAGAAACTTTTCTACCATTATTATCGAATGATTTTTCTTGAAAATGATGAATCTGCATCTTTATGAATATTCTGTGAATTAAGTTTGAGCTTCTGAGAATGAATCGGAGATAGCAAAAATTAGAAAGAAACATTTCCTTGCATAATTAATACGATATTTTTCCAGGTATACATTTGATACGACATCCATAATAAGCCGTTACAGTTTCACATCGATTATGACAACATGCTGGAATCAGTGGTTGATTAAAATCAGATGAGGAATATTACAAGTTAACTAATGACATAGAAAATGAAATATTCATTTTTATTAGTAAGTATTGACCATTGAAAATATAATTATATGCCTAGTGTTACTTTTATATTCTTGTACTTTTTTCACAATGTCCAGACTCTGTCATGATGATAAGGCCTCGGAAATGAATGCGAATAACTATGTGTGCAAAACTCTGCGAATCTGAGTTTTAACAGAAAAAAAAACCAACCAAGCTGTTAATGTCTATAACTATTAGTTTATTTTGTTCCTTCAGGAATAACTTGAGGAACTAACGGGAAGAACATGCCTGACTCTAATGTCCATTCTTTGGCTGAATTTTTCATTGGAAATGTGAAACATTTGGATTTGTAGGCACATTTTCGTTTTGTGAGTATTCACTGATCTGTTGGAAATCGATCAATATTTTCTTCAGAATGATGAGAGAGTACTATTATGAATATTCCATGAATATTCATAATAAATATTATGATCCTTGAACAATATTAGATCTATTCAAAACAAATAGTTTTCTCCTCGAGATGATGAATTGGTATTCTAATGAATATTTTTTTATTTCGATTAAGCATCTAGGATTCAATGAAACAAACTATCACAAAAAACAAATTAATCACTACAATATAAGCTATTGGAAAATGAAAGTTTTTTTCCCTTCAAAATGATGAATTGGCTTTCATATGAATATTCTATGAATTGAAATGACCCTCTGACATTAAATGAAAAACATTAAAAATAAACAAAAATTTCTACAATAATTGATACATTACTTTTCAGGTTTCAATCGAATATCCAAAAAATGAACAATACTGAAAATATTATGGTTAGGAAAAGACATATCCATAAATGAATGAAGGTAAGCATTGACTTCATGATGAAAATTTTGTTATTAACAGATTTAGCCTTATTATTTTAATTATATAATGGATCGCTAGTTGATCTACAAGACGTCTGATATGATGATTTTACCTCGTTCATTATGATTTATGTGATTATAAAACATACTGATAATCGACTATTCTAGCTGATCTGGTAACTTCCCCTTCATAAAAAGTTCAGCTTTTCATTTTTTTTTCAGGATACTCAGTACCAGCTAGATGAATAAACTAACGGTGAGTTGAAACCTGCTTTCTTCCTTACTTATTTTCCACATTTCTTTCAACAGAATACGCTGTACGATCACACATTTCTGTTTCGATTTTTTTATTTTATTCTTGGGATGCCCAAGATGAAATAATTCTTTTTTCACACTGTAACATATACGTGCTATTGTCAAAGTTGTCATATCTTGTTGTTCGATTATTTAATATCATAAATACAATCTAACTATCCACATAAAATCAACCTCAAATTATATTTTTGTTCTTCAATAATTTTCAGAGAATTCAATGAAAAATTGAAAGAATGACTTTGATGAAAGTCATTTTAATTTTTTCATTTTTATGGTCAATATTCTCATTTCACGTAGTAACAAATACGTTAAGTTTTCATTAAATTTTTCAGTGAAAGGGGTAACTAAAGTTGTTCCACTATTTTAAATGATTCAATGTTTCTTAGATGAAAACATTATATGATGTTTGTGTTTCATAATGAATCAATAATGATTTAATTGTATAATCTGATAATTTCGTCAACTTCAAGTTATTATTTTGTTCATTGTTCCTCACATATTCACCGATGCTTTTTCAGGATATTAAGAAACATGAAATATAAGAAGACGAAAGGAACATACAGAACTTCCACAAAGAACATGGTCGATTTTTCGACCTCTTTTATTATTTGACAATAAGATATGGAATATTTCGATTATTAGTTGAATTATAGCACAGATACGTTTTCGTTTTGTAAGTACTCGCTGATCTCTTGAAATCGATCGTTATTTCCTGAATGATGAATTTTCACTTTTATGAATATTCCATGAATTAAAACGAATCTGAGCTTTGATGACAAATATTGCAGATAAGAGAAACTGTTTCTATCATTACAGTATTACAGTATACAGTATTTTTTCAGGAATTAATTTCGTACAATTCTTAATATGACATATATTTTGTTCATCAAAGGCAGTCGCTATCAGATATTCAAGTGTGAATTAGAGCGATTTTTATAAATCCGCTAATAATTTCAATTCAGAGAGTAATATGATATATAATATCAAAATCTGTAGAATATTTGCTTAATGAAATGAAATCATTGAAACTCAAATGTGCATCAATGATATTTGAGTTGAAATACTGTAATTTATAGTAAGTATCTACTCATTTTTGATCTCATCACCTCTACTTTAAATTTGCTTTTCATATATTCATATGATGACTTTATCTCGTTAGTTATGATTAATGTGATTATAAAAGAAACTGATATATAAACCCACTATTTATGCTAACTTTTCTTTGGTTAGAAAGTCAAAAATTTGATATTTTTTAGGATACCTAGTACCGGCCAGATGCAAACAATAATACATCTGTATCAGCTTTCAAGTAGGAACCAACACAAATTCGAATTGTGAGTTAAAACCTGTTCGCTTTCTTACTTAGTTTCCATATCATTTTTTCTCAACAAAATAAGATTCACATTGTTATTTTCTTATTACACTGAGTTATTCTTTTCTCAGTATGATCAAAATCATTCAATTCATTTTTCACACTGACATATACGTCCTATTTTCAAAGTGTTGGTGAGTTCTTCGATTATTTCATAACATTTTATGTGTATATATATATTATATATATATTCACGCGATGTTTGAGTTTGATATTCTACAATGATTCAATTGTATAATCTTGATCACCATCAACTTTCAATTATATTTTATTTATACTTTTCACTTCTTCAAGAATTTTCAGAAAGTGAGAGCACCAATACAAACGAACAACTGGACAAAAGACACTTCACACTTTCACAAAGACAAAAAGAATTTTACTGAGAAAGAAAAATTCTTTATGTTAACAAACATTTTCGACATCTTTTCATGTCAGTTGACTTATCGGACAACACTCGTATTGTTTTCACCAACTTTCAGTTTCAGTTTTTCACTTTTGATAACGAGTTAGTAGCCGAAAACATGTGTCGATCCTATTGAACGATTTTTGTGAAATTTAATAAATGTTTTGAATTACACGATACATTGACGATATCTCAAAGCAAAGTTAATAGAGTTTGTGTAAAGTAAAGTTAATAAAGCTATGAAAGTGAAAAGTTCATGTCACAAAAAAGTCACTTTTATATTATCAATACCAAAATACACATTATACACATTCATTATACACAAACATTCTCAGTACAACTTGAACTGGTCCTCGCTTGTGGAAGACTACGCCACAAGGGTAGATAAAATTTCTGTGATATATCCACATGGTACATGATGATTATGTCTCCTAATGAATGTCTTATGATTCAAAGCAAATCTGATTCCATTTAAACTATCAATTTGTGATTATATGAATATAATGCAGGTATTACATACACCCTCTGGTTTTTTTAAGGAATGCAGGAGAATGAAAATCGAGACCTTTCGTACAGAGGTAAACTATGTTGGAAAATGTTCAATGTCGAGAAAAGATTCCACCTGGAGAATATTTTACGTGAGTCAATTAATAATTAACTTTCCTTATTTGCATGCCTTATATTTCTGTGCAGGTATTTCTATTTGAAAATAAATTAAAATTTTATCGTCCTCGCCGAAACTGGAAGAAAATCCAATATTTTCTCTTAACGGTTTCATTATTAACCATTTCAAGTCATACTCCGCGACACCAAGTTACCCCCCAAAAAACTATTCATGTAATAAAAAAAAGAGAATCCATTAATAATTTCCTAATGTCAAGTGAATTGAAAAGTCCTTTCTTTATTTTTCAGGGTACTTCTTACCTGACGGATACAAAAAATAACGAGATAATAGATCAAATTCAAATTGTGTGTTAAGAACGGAAAAGCCCTTTTATCCATACAAATTTCTTTTAACGAATAGGATCGCGCATATTATAGATTTTAGATGATACACTAGAGATACACTAAAGTTTAAAGTCTTTTTGGGGACAATGAAGACGGATGAATGTTTTTCAATGTAACATGATTTCTACTTCGTATTGATGATAATGCCTATTAGTTGATTTCAGAATGACGCATTCAGATATTTGTATTTCATTATAAATCTTTTGTGTTTCAATTGTTCTGGGCGGCGTTCAAATATTTTCTATCTAGTGAATTGAGTTGGAGTATTAAATCGATAACATTTACATCGATAACTTCTTAAGTTATGTCTTATAAGAATTATAAGTTCTTTAAAGTCTTAAATTTCTTTGAATTTAAGATTTCATGACGTATATTTCTAATCTATATCTAATCATTTTTAGTAGAATTAGGTATTTTGTTGGTAAATGAAAAGATTCAAGTCAATGTTATCGAATGTTAGTATGCAATGACAAAAGAAAATGTCCGAAAAATGTTTTACATCGATCAGTCAAACAATTAATGAAGTAATTAATTAATAGTTGGTCATATATAATTAAAATTGAGCCCACAAATTTTCATTGGCCCTAATGTTATAAATAAAGTAGTTAACTGTACTTTCGATCAAAAATTGAACGGATGTCTACCACGATACGTATATCATGTAATCTTATCATGAGATTATCCTCACTTGGAAACACGAATATTCAAAACTTGAAGCGATTCGAATCTCTTTTATAACTCCCAATCACCGGTGCTAACAATACTTATTGACATCTTCAATGCCGATTTCTGAATCCTCATGAATCTTCTATGATTTACATCGTATTACATTCATAACATTAAGTTTCAATTATATTCATGTTTCTGATTATATATAATTCCATGTGTTTTAGGGAATCGCTACAGAGAAGGATTATGAGCAAATTGAAAATACGATGATGCTGAAAGATACTAGCATAGGTAATAGATAATTAATTTTTTTTTTCTAGTTATCCGTTTTTCTTTTCATTTTTTTATATAAGTAATAAGTACAACTTATTTAATCAAACTTTTTCATATAGGGTGATTTTTTAAGTGTAGGTTTTTTAAATCGAATAAAACACTCAATTTGCATCATATATTCAAAATTTTTATTGAAACTTGGCCTTTGCTATTTTACAGATAACTTCATGTAAATGTTGTCCGCGGCTCCGTATCAAATTGGACCTTCCCTATTGGGAAGGTCCAATTTGACACATGCCCAATTGCTGAGAACGGCGACGAATTGACATTTCACGATCCTCATTAACATGGTGCGAAATTTGGTGATAACAGCACGAATTGTTGATTCACCAGGTCGATTATGACGACCATTGTCGTAACAAACGATACACATTTTTCACAGTGCACGAAATTTGATAGTAAATTTCAACAATTTGCAATAGTTGCTCGTTTGTAACTTTCGTTACAAACGAAAACGAGCTCGTTGTCTTTCCACGATGAAATGGAGTATACTGAAAACTTTTCACTTTGACAGATTACGTTTGGATGCCAACCAACCAGTGCCGCCAACCTGAAAAACTTTACTCTTAAAAAAATCACCCTTACATATCATCATTTACTAATTTTTTAGGAACAACTCAACTTCTCGTTTGTCAGTATAATAATTTTAACCGGTTTTGTATCAAATAAAATAAAAGAAATTATTATTATATTGATGTCTAAATAATAATAATGTCTAATGATGAAAAAGAGGTTTGAAACGCAGACAGCACTTGAAATTTCACATTCTAATACTTGAAAGTCGAAGATGTGTTACTTTCCTTAATTGTTTTTAGTTTCCATTCCACATCGAACTTTTCCGACGACGAAAAATTGATTTTTCTCCTGAAGAGACGAGTATCAAAAATCATCATCCATTTTTTTCGAAAACTTAACCAATTTCCCCACTAGTAGTGAAAGAATAATAATTCAATTTTGGTATCCCTTTTATATTAAATTTCATTCAATATATGAACAACCAAATCAAGTGTTTTTCAAGTTCATGAAAGTATAATGTTCGTGAAATGATGAAAAAGACCTTTATATGAAGCAAATCCTGATTATTAAGGTTTATTAAAACGCAGACAGCACCTGAAATTTCGTATTATGCTACGAGTACTTAAAGTAGTGGAAAAATATGTATTTACTTTCGGTAATTATTTTCAGGTTCCACTTCATACAAGATTGTCCAACGATGCAAATTTGCAATTTTTTGTAATCAAAATAATTTTTGTAATTGCAATTTTTTTCAATCTATTATTATATTATTCATATTGAACTAGCCAATGAAAACAAATGTTGAAATTAAATGATGAGAGAGACCTTTAGAATGAAGTATATCTGATTAGAAAGATTTGAAACGCAGACAATATCTGAAATTTTGATTTCTACTATCGCTAAGTAAAAGTGGTAGTTAAGCTATGTGTTTATTTTCCTTAATTGTTTTCAGGTTCCTCCTCACATCAAGACTAGACGAAAAATTTACGTATTCCTGAAGAGACCTTTTCGTGAAATTATCGGAAGAAGACGAAGGCGACATTAGATAGCAGAATTAGAATTAATTTTTATTAGTTGAATATCGATATTTATTTCAAGAACTCTTCTTTTTTTTATTTCAAGATTTCTTCTATTGAAATCGTATAAAATATATACATAATATTATATAAATAAAAATATAAATATATATAAATTTCTAAGAATAAAAAAATATTTCACATTTTTTTGTCTCATTATTTTGCACAGTTACCTGAAGCACAAGTCAGAACTTACGTGATATATCTGAAGAGAATAGAAAATACTATATAGAAAAACTAGTGATAGTGATAGATTTTGAGAAAAAGTTTCTCAAAAATTTTGTATTTCGTATTTGCGTGATTTCGTTATTTTCCTATTTGCGTGAATCACCCTGTACATTTAAAATCATATTTCAAAAACGCACATTCGACATTAAAAATTTATCGCAACGTTTTTCATGAAATTCATTTCATGAAATGAAATATGTTGCACATTTAGTTTCCATTATTCATATTGCAGTAAATTCGATTAGAATAATCAAATTTTACTTCTAAATTCTGTTTGAAAATTAAATGATGTTAGGCACAAAAATTTCATTGAATTTTTTGAACACAAATTTTTCATTGAATTCCCTAGTGCCAAAATTTCGAAGTGAAATTAGAAAAATTATCAATGAAATGAAAAGAGGGAGGGGGTTAATATTCAAACCATTAGCATCTTTAAGCTTATGACGTACGTTTCACATAATTTATGTGTTACGGTTGTTGATTTATTTAAATGAAGTGACATCTAGAAAATTGATTTCTTTTATATTTTGTTGTTGGTTTTGTTTCAATGTCTACAGTCGTCATTAAAATGGTAACTACTGTTTTCTAGATTTGCACGCTGTGGGTTGATTATTGTTGGAGGATTCACACCAAGTGAATGGCCTCTAACATTGAATAATAAAATTGAATATTGATTTTTCATGAATATCGATCGGTCAAGAAATGAATTTGGTGAGAACGAACTCTGCAAATGACACTTCGAAATGTTTACATGGCGGGCTTAGGCAAAATAACAGAACGGTCATCGAGCTGTGCGATTTGCATCGAAATTAATGGAAATACATACCGATCAACCTTGCTTATCCCTGAATATGCAGCGAACGTTCCATGACCTTCATTGGATCATCGCTGTTTTTGTTTATGATAAAGAAGTTTTTATTATCGCATTAAAAATATTCATGAAACAAAATTGGTCGCATGCAGCACGAGAGAAGCAACAAAATTCGCCAAGTGGTCGATGTATTAATGAAAACAACTTCAGTGGCGGCGATGTAAACGAATCCCCATACCATTTTCTATGTCGAAAGCAGTATTTATTCGAAAACGAGTAAAGACAAAGAAGTACTTATCTAATATGCATCTTTGTCTCAAAATATCTCTAGAAAATCCATCAGATTCAACTTTATGGTACAAACCATAGATAAGAATTTACAATTGCGCCATATACCTATCTCAACTCTTTCCATTTGAATGGCCAGCTTCTCGCCATTATTCATACGACAAAGACACAATCGATCTGCTTCATCTGTGTGATCGTTTTCGACTTTTTCGATATTATGGTGGTATAATTAGACCTATTGGGTTATGTTTAAGCACAAATTCTATTACTGGCATTATGGTTTTTGGTTTTTTCAGCATTAAATCAATATAAGTAAAACTGTACACAACAATCGAACATAATAATATGCACACTTAAGAGCAAATGTCAGCCAGAAATCTTCATGTTCCAGATACATAAAAAGTAATTGTAAATTAATTTGTAAAATTTTACTTTGATCTTTACTAAAAAAGATCTTTGTGTAGATGGCCAAATTTAATAACTTATTGTAGTGTTGCTTTTAAAAACTAAACGAACGAATAATGTCATATGGCATATCAGAAAATTTTGGGGCAACCGTGAGTTACAATGAAATTAAAACAAGTACCACAAAACAAACGAGATGGAGAAAACATGAGATCAGACAATTGCTATTCTGAAAATTTTCGGTTTTCAAGAAATACGCTGACAAAGAAAAAGATAAGACGATCAACCCCGTCTCAATATAAAATTTGATTCAAATTGCTTTTTGATATACACAAACTGAATTATTACATATATTAATTGACAATATTGTGTTAGATACGTGACACGGTGAAATCACTTCCAAATTAAATAGCGAACTATCAGTGACAGTAACTGCTAGTGGAAATTTCTTTTAGTATCCTAATATCACAAAAGAAAATGTTTGAATGCGTTTGGCATAGTTGAACTAACGTTGTTGCGTTGTTGCAAGGTTACATTGTATATGCAACGTACAACTGTTGATGAGGTGAAAGTCTAATCTACGATATACGTTCATCACATCCTACAATTCCACATACCACATTTTCGAATAGTCAATAAAATATGTACACTAAAAAGTATAAACAAACCATGCGGTAGATGAAATAAACTGCCCTGAATACCGATAATATTGTGAACACAAAATAATATAATATATATATTTAATATAATGATAAGGATTTTTATCGATATTTTACCAATTTATTATACCATAAAAAAGATAAGACCATAAGGGAGGTCTAGGTTCGAATCCAGCATATTAGACATTATTTATTTCAGTAAACCGACTGTGCCTGTTATAGGAAATCGAAAAAGGTTTACCAGGAAAAACATTATTTTGAAAAAACTACTTCTTTTTGATTTCAACTTTTCAGATAAAATTGTTAATAATATAGTTTCATTGATAGTTATAGAAGCAATAGATTTTATTTTAACTAACACTACTAACCACATAAATTATGTGAGGGATTTTGATTCGTTTTAATTTAGAACACCGATTTCTCAAAATCAATACATTGAATGTGATGTATTCTAACTTCCTTTGCCATGTACTATGATATACGAACTCTGGAATGTAAAATTTAGTGAATCGTTATAATAAAGTTTTAGAAAAAAAAAATTAGAAGAAATGTACTTATACATACTATATTTTTGTTATAATTTGGAGAAGCAAACACCAATAATAAATGTATTTATAATAATTTTATTTTTTCAGTTTTTCCTTAGATAAATTGTAGGCGATTCAATAGCGAACAAAATAAGCCCTCAGTCGACCCGATCGAATAATTAAAAGCGAAGAAAATTCGGATAAACTCGGAAATTTATTGTTTATTTAATCACTTAATTACTTCGTTAATTTTTATATAACCTGGCTGCGAATCGGTGGAAAAGTAGCGATCTTGGCGCTCTTCAAGTTGGACAAAAAATGGACGCTGTGGCATATTAATTTTTTACGTAATTGCCGGTTTCAATAAATCAATGCCCTTCATTGCAAAATGCCTGGATGCCACATGAATTGTCCAATATGATTTTTTAAAACGGATTTCGAAAGTACAATAAATTTTATCGAAAATTCAAGATATACATTTTTGTTGTACTCTGCTTATATTTTCGAAATCCGTTTTAAAAAACCAAATTGCACAATTCGTGTGGCATCAGGTACATTTTGCAATTAAGCTCATTGATTTATTGAAACCGGCAATCACGCAAATAATTATTATGCCACAGTGTCCATTTTTTTTCCAACTTGAAGAGCGCCAAGATCGCTACTTTTCCATCAAATCGCAGCCAGGTAAGATAAAAATTAACGAAGTAAATAATTAGTTAAATAAACAATTTCCGAGTTTATCCGAATTTTCTTCGCTTCTACTTATTTGATCGCGTCGAGTGACGGCTCATTTTGTTCGTTATTGAATCGCGTACAATTTATCTCTTGATGTCATTAAGAGATTAATTAAGATGTCATAATTATTTTTAATATTATAAATAAAAAACTGAAAAAAATGCTATTTTTCGGTATAAACCGTATATTCGTATTTGCTTGTCCAAATTATCACAAAACCACACAGTCGGTTTGCTGAAATAAATAATGCCAAAACTCCCTTATTAGGTTATAAGGGTGTTCCCCGTTGCTTGGCCTATATAACGAATGTTTCAATTTGTCTGTGAGTTTGACATGTGGATATATAAAGATGATGTACTTAGATGACAAGTCCAAGGACAGTTCGGAACCGCCGTTAAACAATAGGTAGATAAATTTTGTAATATGATACGGCTATGACTTCTTTTACTCAATATTTCTATTTTTAGCAATAACATTTAAATAAATTGAAACATTTTATTCGTTGTTAACGTTGTACTATAAATTTTGTCATAACCGAAAGAAAATGTGTCTTCAATGCAAAATATCAACTGATTTAAGTTTTGAGAAATGCATTCGTTAATAATGATACATTTACAATAATAATACAATAATAATTCCCAACTACATCCAATTATAGGGAAAAAATAATAAATTGAATACAAATAATAAATTCAAAAAAAAATGTATACAAGCAAATACATACAACGAATGTTAATGATTCTTAAAAATAAAACTAGAAAAAGACTATTATAATATTTTATCATCTTACAATGTTACTCTCGGACAAAACCTTGATGGAACATTGAAAAAGTATTATGAAATAACTAGGAACACTCCACTTAATTCCACAATTATTTTGTTTGGTATAATAATAAAAAAGACTTGGCTAGGTTTCACAAAATTTATAATAAATAAATATAGGGTGTTTTTTTTTAGAGGTATAGAACTTTAAATTGCAATAAAACAACGATGGACCATTCAATTGACAAGAATTTTTTTATTCGAAAGATAATCTTGTGGCATTACATTTTAAATATTATTTCTGGCATATGACCGCCACGGCTGGCTCGGATGTAGTCCCATCTGGACGTCCAATTTTCGATGACAAGATTTGTGGCCGTATATCGGCAATAACACGGCGAATATTGTCTTCCAAATGGTCAAGCGTTTGTGGCTTATCCGCATAGACCAATGACTTTACATAGGCCTACAGAAAGTAGTCTAGCGGTGTTAAATCACAAGATCTTGGAGGCCAACCCACAGGTCCAAAACGTGAAATTAAGCGGTCACCAAACGTGTCTTTCAATAAATCGATTGTGGCACGAGCTGTGTGACATGTTGCGCCGTCTTGTTGAAACCACAGCTCCTGGACATCATGATTGTTCAATTCAGGAATGAAAAAGTTAGTAATCATGGCTCTATATCGATCACCATGAACTGTTCTGCCGTTCATCGTTTTTGAAGAAGTACGGACCAATGATTCCACCAGCCCATAAAGCGCACCAAACAGTCAGTTTTTCTGTATGTAACGGTGTTTTGACATACACTTGAGGATTACCTTCACTCCAAATGCGGCAGTTTTGTTTGTTGACGTAGCCATTCAACCAGAAGTGCGCATACGGATAAAATGGACGTAGTGCGCGATACGTATTCCGCACAGAACCATTATTTTCGAAATAACATTGCACTATTTGCAAACGTTGTTCAGGCGTGAGTCTATTCTGATGAGAACCAAACTGAGAATAAATCACTCCTCATCTGTTAAATCGGTCGCCATCTTTAACAGTAATGCCAACTTAAAGTTCTATACCTCTAAAAAAAAACACCCATTACTTGACAATCGTTTCAGGGTGTTAACACATTTTCAACAGACTGTGCAACAATTTTTGACCAACATTCTTATATACCTAACACCGTTACCTAATAGACTTAATGCTGATATCGATGTCTCGGAAGTAGAGGCACAGGTCAATATATACAGTAGAAGTATTAAATTAAATCTAAGAATTACCGAATAACAAAGAATGTTATTATACATATAAACCTTCCTCTTCAATCACTCTATCTATTAAAAATCGCATCAAAATCCGTTGCGTAGTTTCAAAGATTAAGCATACATACGGATATAGGGACAGAGAAAGCGACTTTGTTTTATACTATGTAGTGATATGTCTTACTTATTCAGAAAATTAATGTTTGAAAAGTGTTCATGCAGCATGTAATTCATATATTTTTATATTGGAAGCCAACGCATTTTTATATTTTCAAGACTATTCATAGATATTGTATTCCACGAGATATCCACATAGAATATTCGTTGTGCTTCTAGAATAAAAAAGGTACATTCCACCCAAAAAAGAATTATGCTTGAATGAATGTTACAAATTGAAGAAGAGAGACTCGTAGTTGGTACTGAAACTTACTTAAAACCCAATGCAACAAAATAGGCGATCTATTCTCATAAACAAAATGAGGCATGTGAATGCATTGTGAGGGAGTTTGTAAGTTGGTGTCGAATGAGCAATCTGATGGTGAACGTTGACAAAACTGTATGTGTTCATTTTTGTCTTAAGGGCAATGGAATTAGTACCTTGAATGTTAAATATGGGAACAACACTATATCATCATCCCAATCAACGAAGTTTCTTGGAATATATGTAGACAGAAATTTGAGATGGACATCACACATTGAGGTCTTATGTAAAAAATTGAGTAACTCATTTTTTGCAATCTCTAGAATTAAGAATATCGTACCTAGAAACTGTGTTATGAATGTGTATTACAGTCTTGTATATAGTCATCTAAATTATAATATTCTGCTGTGGGGCTGCTCTACAGAAATAAATAGGGCGTTTATTACACAGAAGCGAATAGTTCGATTAATATTCAATATTCATCAACGAACATCTTGTAAACCTATCTTCATTAATAATTACATACTCACCTTACCGTGTTTATATATTTATAGATGGTTGTTATATGTTAAAGAAAATGAAGATAGGTTTATTGAATAGGCAAATTGAATAGAAATCATGAGTATTCGACAAGGAACAGGGATGTACTAACTTATTCCTATGCACAAAACAGCTAAATTTGAGCTCGACAAGGAACAGGGATGTACTAACTTATTCCTATGCACAAAACAGCTAAATTTGAGCACTCTCTCTATTATCAGAGTATTAAAATTTTCAACCATTTACCATCGAACTTGAAAGTACTGAAAGCTCATTTGTTTAAGAGGAGAGTTAAATCTCTGCTCTTAACAAAGGCATACTATAGTGTGGCAGAGTACTTCGATGATTCGAATGTAGGCAATAATGTATGAATCAAGTTTTTGTTTGTATATTTTTTTAACACAAATGTTCTTCACCATCTGAAATTATCTCAAATTTTTAATATTTCTGAGGTAATTTTTTTCTTTTCAAATAAAGTTGTATATTACTGTAAATATAAATTTAACCAATATTTCTGTTTGAACCGATATTTTTGCTCGAGGGCTGAATGGAAGATCAGACTCAAAACTGAATTCAGTCCTTTTGAGAGCATTCTTCTTAGTTGTAATTATTGTATCAATTGAAATGAATGTAATTCTAAAATGTAAAGAATGTTTCTCAATAAATTTATTTTATTATATTATAATTCTAAAAATGCATAATGAAATACCGTGGACGGTCGCTAGTTTAAACAAAGGACCAGAACCGTGCGTCGTATAGAACCGATAACGTGATCCGATAGAACAGAAATATTTTCCAATTAGGTTCAAGCTTGAACAGAGTAAGTGTATATAATACCTACACCACTGCGAATGTTTGGCTGCACCGTGGCCGGTGTATCTGGGGTCATTTACCGACCTGGCTATGTTGGGCAACCGTGGGCACTGCACTTCTCGAAGCTCAAGGTCGCCTAGACAAGTCGTCAAAAAGAAGAAGAAGAAGAGGGAAAAAACAGAAATGATTATCACGTGGATGCTCGCGCTGCGTTCAAATCTGGTTTTAAACGGGGCATTGTATTCGAGTGGAGATGATCTATATGCTTAAAAGGGCAAATCCACGATTTATAAACAAACCCAAATTATCTTTATCCAGTTCGTTCCATTGTGAAAAGTTAGAAATGGAACTCGTTCGATGCTCGACCGCAGATTGAAGTTAATATAATATCATCTGCATCATATTTCTTCAGAAACTGCTAGTACTGCGCCGACTGTCAGTCGGTGCTTACCCTCAACCTCTAAATGGCGTTAAATTTGATATTCGTAAGAATTAGTAAAGAAATACGGATATTCAATATGATATAACTAACGAGGAATGTTATTTAATTGTTGTTACTATTGCTAGAATTCTTAGACAGAGTTTAGGCGGCAAGTTTCGATTAAATAAAGCAAAAACCAGGTGACGCTAGATAATTATAATGTCACATTAGAGATCTTTGGTAGCAATTCAAGCGGAATAATTTTTTTCTCAACGCGATACAGTTCGAAATCAGCGTTTACGAATCAAAATTAATTTTTAAAGCGGATATAAAATATTCTTCAAGTCACAGTAACACCTATAGAACTAGTGTTTTATATGAGATCGCTTTTAGTTCCAGATAAAAGAATAATATTCCATTCGAACACAAAACAGACTGCATTATAGGAGTACGTTATCAAATGATAAATTTGCAAACATAGCGTACATAAAAATTATGTACGTATTCTGAAAATGATTGAAACTTAAAGTATTTCGAAAGCTTGGAGACACACAGACCTGGTACAAATCAATGAGACTTTTTATAAGTATTTGGAAAACACAGCCAAAAAACAGGACGATCCCGTTTAATAAAACGGGAAGTCTGGTCACGCTATACATATCCTGATGACGGACGAAATTCCGAAACTGGTTTATGTAATATTTCAACGAAAATTTCGTATGTTGAACGCAGTTAAGTGTTATTTCTTCATTTTCATTATTATTAACTACAATCATATAATTGATATCTCGAATATATGAAAACGATACCCTGATAAGTCCCTGGAATAGTTCGAATCGGTTCCAGACAAATTGTCGGCCACATAAAACATCCTGCGATAATCATAATTAACTAACAAAGTGAAGAACAGTTACTTCAAGTCGCCACCTAGTAATAAATACCAGCGTGTAAACTTTATATATTTCCATAACATTCTTCTTCGGAGGCGTTGACCGGAAAGAAGAGCTACTATACGGAATACGGTGAGTATTCTATTCTGAGAGTATCCTCACAAAGACACCGGGAAAATTTTAATTGAGGGAAGTTCCTCAATTTAGAAACCGTCTAGTCCACATTCCATTTCGGATTCACGTGTTGCAACATGAACACGTATATTTTTATTAGAACTTTCTAATTACGTTAGAAATAGAGAGGGGGAGCACGCTAGCGACGATATTATCAACGCTACAGAACTCCTAATCCCGTCGAAAAATGCAGTTTATGCATTTGATCTATGAATTCAGTAAGTATGATATACCATCAAAAAACCCAACTTCGATAAAATATATGGTGAATATAAATAATGCTTACATTGCATCGAATTAATAAAAAAATATTGAAAATCCCACGAATACCGTTTAGAATCACGTCAATTGTTTTTTTAACGCGATAGAATTGCATTAAAATAATGGCAAAATGAAATAAATATATTCAAAACTATCAATAAACCAGTACGGAATTAATAAAAAAATATCTTTCATTGAAAATATCAACTGAAATACTAACATTCGCTCAAGTTCAGTATCCAAAACAAACTAAGTACTATAAATCATAAATAAAAAAAACTATACATATTCTGTATTTATGATCATGCAATAGAAGCAACATGTTATCACAATCTTTCTGAATGGATGATTTAACTGAATATTTCTCGGATTAGAATTATTCATTGTTATAGAATCAAGGAATTAAACAATAGCCATTATGGAAACTCAAGTAAACTGTTAATACATTATATTCAAATTAAATATAATTGAACATTATAAAAAGAACCACATGTACTTGACTCTTCATAGACGGTATAAATCTATGAAGAGATCAGTAAAGACACTAAAAATAGGTAACATTTAACATTGACTGATAATCTAAAATTTTTACAGATTGAACAAAAAATATTTCATTTAGAATACGAGTATCTCTACTGAAAAACTATATTACAAATAAATAAAAAAACGATTAATTATATTATTCATATTTTTACACTTCACTAAAACGTTTTGAAGACATTTCTAAACAGTTTGACGAATTTTCTAAGTGAAAAACTGAATAACTGAATTATGGAAAGAATGGCGACATCTGATGGAGAATTAAAATAATATTATTGTTATACAACCCAGTGCTGCCATCTCCATTACAAATACCAAACTATTTAAAAGCAATCTGTACTCCTATGAATTATAGATTTAACAAAAATTCAGAAATTAAAAGAGAGGTAATCAGAAAGAAAATCAATTAATACGAATTCTTTTTTGCGTTTCATGTTTTGTTAAAACTATGCAATTCTTCATAGATCAATCATATTGTCAAGACTAGTTATATATAAAAAAAACCTTATAGATCAGTTCACAATTTTATACAGGGTACTATGAGGTTTTGAGAAAATGGTATGAATAATAGGTAATTTTAAAGAAATATAGAAATGTATGAACCAGTAGATCGTAACATTTTGAATACAAAAATGAAAAATACAGCAAAAACTTTAACATATTTTTCACAAATGGATAATCGTGTAGTCGAGGTATTATATAGAAAAAATTATTGATTTGCCGATCTCTTGGTGAAACATAAGACTTAAATATGAATTCAATAAAAAATTCAGTCCTGGGAATAGTTGTTCAGTTAAATTTTTGAAAAAAGGTCTCAAACACCTCAATAAAATTGTCGAGCAATTAATACAATTCTGTAAAACAAAGGCAAATGTTTTTTATGTTCATAGAATTGAAAAAGTTCAAGGACTACCGAACAAATTTAAAAAATTTACTGGATAGTACGACAAATTGCATCAAGCTATTAGAATAGTAAAAAAATAAAGAATTGTTCTACAAACTGACACCATATTTTCTACTGAATGATCTTTCTGATTGACATATTCTTATTAGAACATGAACATGTTCTCAAGTGTTCAAGACATCACGAGAACTGATTGTTTCAAACTATTATGTTGTAACCTATTATAAATATTTTCTGAATCACTCACCATTGGAAGGCATTAAAGTGGAAGTATACTAATCCCAATCCATATAAAAATGTACAATCCTGCCAGTGATTTTCAGCTTGAGTTTTATAGAACATTTGGTATGCAGATAAAGCTACAAACAAAAATGCAATATGTATTCATGTACTGTACCCATTCATTCGAAACCGTACTCTCACCTTTTCTATATTCCTCCAGTAATAAATGGAAATGTCCCAATTTTACCCAAGTTCTAGGATCTATACTTATCTTCTTAGATTGACAGTTCTTTGGTTCATTTTCATTTTGAACCTTTTGCTGTTTTCTTGCTTGAATTACCATTATTTCCAAGTATTTTACAGCCTAAAGAGAAATACACATATATAATTAATAAATTCTTTCATGGTTGAAGATTCTTTTTCACCTTCAATACTAATGCTTTCTTCGAAGAATTCTCTGGAGAATGAAGAAGTAAAAACCCATATTGACGACTGAAATCGAAATCGTTACGTTATTCGTTAAAATTCAAAGTATCAGTAGAGAATTTAATAAATACCTACCTGTCTAATTCAGATAATATATGTAGTTCTGGTGCAGTCATACTTATTACGTCTGCTTCTTCTGGTTGGCTATCTAATTTACTCATGTCGAAAGTAAAACTGTTGACACCAAGCACAAAAAGAAAATTACATCTATTTTAACAGTCTTTATCCCTATAAATAAATTGTGTACGCTATGTTTGAAGCTCCAGGCATAGCTAATTTATTTATTCCTTTGCACAGATATATCAAATTTGAATTACTCAATCAGCATCTTAGCGGCTACATCGAAAATTTGTGAAATGTCATTGGTATCAAGTAACGCAATGATAATTTATTCAATAATGAAAATCAATTGACTCATTGTTGATTTTTAAATTAGAATCTTAGGCATTGAATTGAATGCCAAGATACATAACCTCAATTACACGGAAATGAATATAAATCACAGAGTTTGAGGCTATGTGCTTAGCAATTAAAATTTCAGTAAAGTGCATGCGCAAGTGTGCATGAAGAGTTCTAGAAGGTGTAAAATTTTAATTCAATATATTATGATCTAGTTATTATCTCAAATTTTTCTTTTTGGCTTTACTGCTCTAGTTAATGAACGTCAAACAGTTATTGAATTTTATCAAGGCTTTCTACACTGCAAATTTTTTCATGAGTTATATAAATAATATAATGATAATGATACAAATAATTCAAACATTCAATATTCTACACTGGTTTAAATTGTTCTATCACATGCATGATGCATTGGATAATGCATAAAAATAATAGATAACGGCAGCCGTTGACTCGTGTTTCCTGATTGTTAGCTCTCATCAGAACAGCGTAGTCCAGTTTTAGATGTTAGAATTTGGAGACAAAAAACAAATGAAGATTCACGAAAAGTAAGCCAACATTTGTGGTTTCTAAATGAACATCTCCGGATTGCAAGACTCGATCATTGTCGTGGCAATGAGACAAAATTTATCATTTTGAAGCAATATATTTGAATCAACGAAAGAAATGTTGATGATTGTTTTATTATTGCATGCAAAGATCATCTTAATAAAATACTTGAAAATATGAACGAATTCCAGAAAAATTACAATTTACACTTGAAGAGCAAAACTAAAAGTTGAATTTTCTGGACATAACAAGTACTTATACGGCAAAATATCAAAGTATCAACGAGATGGCATTGAGAATGCTTCTATACTCAAAAACCAATAAATTACAGGAGTGACCACACTATTTTCAAAAAAAGGGAACAATAATTAATTTTGTGGAGAGATAATTAAAACCAACATTCTCGTGCCTAAGACATGAATCATCAAAGAATTCAAGAAGTACGCACACTTTCAATGAAAAATAATTATCGACCTAATTTGATATAAAAAATAATAAAAAAATAGAATTCACAAATATTACAATTCTTCAGAATCAACAAAGAAACAAGTTGATGAAAATAATTTCCTTCCTTTTACCCTTCATTTAAACTTTCAACAAAAATATTGAAATAATATGAACTCCAAATAGCATACACCAAACCAATTTGAGCCAGTCAATACAAAATTAAAACGCTATTACTTCAAAAAAATTCACACCGTTCATAATATTCCACGTAATAATTGTAATAAAAGCTGTAGGACAAAAATCACAACATTTAGAACAAAGAACAAATAGTCATAAATAGGCTGATACTTGTATAAATACAAAATATAGTTGATTTCTTTTACAGGATTCTCTATTTCTTTCATTTTTTTCCATCTCCAGGTTTGTTCACCTTGAACTTGGCTACGCCATCCTGAAGACAGCCAATAAGCTATATATATATATATATATATATATATATATATATATATATATATATATATATATATATATATATATATATATATATATATATATATATATATATATATATATATATATATATATATATATATATATATATATATATATATAATATATATATATATATATATATATATATATATATATATATATATATATATATATATATATATATATATATATATATATATATATATATATAATATATATATATATATATATATATATATATATATATATATATATATATAAACCGAATCGCTAATGAACAGAGAATAACCAAGCTCCAAAGGGCCTACAAACTAACATGGGCTCACTATAACAAAAAGTGCATTTCGAGATGCGCCAAATTGAGGCATAATTAAATGAGAGGTAATAATAAAAACTTGTCTAAAAATCACTCACTGAACAATTCTTTATTCGACTAGTTTCACCTTTTACAGCATTATTCATATGTATATGAATGAATACATATGTAATATGTATTCATTCTTGATAATGCTGTAAAAGGCGAAACTAGTCGAATAAAGAATTGTTCAGTCAGTGATTTTTAGACAAGTTTTTATTATTACCTCTCATTTAAATATGAACTATCACAGAGTAGATTCATCGTCTATTGAATTTATTGGAAATTGAGGCATTATAACACAACGATTCTTCCAGAAGCAATCTACGCAGCTGAAACAATGGTTATTGGCAGCCATTCAAAAATTAGAGAAATAGAAAAACAAGAACGAAAAATTCTCAGAAAGATTTACGGGCCAATCAATAGAAACGGTATTTGGATGAAAAGACCTCAAAATGAACTGTATCAAAAGACAAATACGATAACGGAAGAAATCAGAAAACGACGAGCAAAGTTCTATGCACATGTCTACAGAATGAAACAGTCCAGAATACCGAAGAAACTACTCAATATAATTATGAATAGTAAATGCCGAACAGAGTGGCTAAAAGAGGTCCAAAAGGATCTACAACAGATCAATATAAAAAATCTCGAAGATATGAGTCCAGTTGTCCCGATAAGCGGTTAGTAATTATCTTCAATAAGATCTTATATGCTGTGGGGGGTAAAGTTATCGGTCTGTAGTTCCTCAGGTCCGCATCCCCTTATATTTTCTTATAGAGTAAAATCATGGACGCGTTGTTCCACGAGGTGGGAAAGTTTCTGTTTTTCAAACAGTCACTGAAGAGCCTCTTTAGAATGCGGTGAAGTACTGGGCCCCTTGACTTGATAACGTATACTGTGAGATCGTTCTCACCTGAATAGTTCGCTGTCCCCAATTGCAGTTCTCGTTTCTGATTTATTTCCGTCATTACTATAATTTAATGAAAACTTTTGATAAAGCGGCTATTTGTAGTTAAAAGTCAACTTAACATGCAATTTTTTCATTAAATTTTTCATTAAATTGCTAAAAGTCTTAAGTTTAGTTAAAATATAAACAGACAAAAAAACTTTCAGTATTACAATATACCCACTATTAAGAGTATATTACGAATTATTTGAAACAGTAAATATCTTACTATTCATTATATATACTGGAAAAAGTTGGAATAAAATTGAAATCTCTTTACAACTTCAAATGAGATACGGAAAAGAGGGAACATTTTTCTAGTGTCTATCCTTTTTCAAACCAACCTACGGGATAATTCTCACCTACGCTTTACGGGTAGTGACGTCACAGCAGTGAACTGTTTACGTGCATTGGTTTTCCCATTTCTCATCCTTCTGGCTTCTACACGGAGGTAGTGTTAGTACCCGGAAAATCGATTGAATGGCACACCGAAGATGAAGGAAAAACATATGCTTAAAATTTCCGTTGTGTTTCTCAATTTTATCATTTTATCGTGCAGTTCTCATGTCCAGAGATTTCCACTGTTAATGTAACGTTCACCCAGATAGAGTAAGTTTCCTATTCTAGTATTATAATTCACTTGACAAAAATTTGCTCATTTTTATTTTGACGCCACAAGTCCTAAAGTTATGATGAAGGTTATAAATCTGAGCTTTATCCTTGATATTTTCTATTTTATGTGATAGATTTTATTGTATTCGAAAAATCACTCAATTATACCAGTAAAATTTAAATACAATTTAGGATGAACTATACCTATGTACTCCGGCTAAAATTGTGCCTAACAAGAATTTCTATATTGGTGAGTAAATATTTCTTGTGAAATTGATAGAAAATTCATAACTATTATGTACAGTCGGCTTTGAACCTAATGCCACAATGGACAAAATACATCATATGATTTTATTTGGCTGTACAACTCCAGGAACTGATGATCCATACTGGTAAGTAAATCTTTTATGTCTCTATTTTTCATTTAGATTCATGCTTAACCTTCATATTATATATTATGAATATTCAATTCTGTTTTGTATCCAACCATATGGAAAATAATTTTGTCTGAGGTTTATAAGGAAGGTGAAGTCCTTGATTTCAATAGTAAAATTTGTGATTTCTGCAGTTGTACATTATGAAATGATTTTTACAATTTTCTTGAACACCAGATTCAGTTATCTGAACCCAACAGTTGTAAAGCTATTATTGACAATCTTTGCTATAACATTTAATTTTGAAAATTAAATAGCAATAGAAATTTTAAAATCTTTTTAATTTTCTTTTTTCGGAAGCATCATTTTTCAACTTATCTTTCAAAATGCGGTGTGAAATTGGATTTTACATGATTTTTTTTGGAAATATTCGAAGATATAACAGCCACTATATGAGAAAATTATAGTGCATTGAATCTTTGTTCATCTAATCAAAATATTTGTACTTTTTTTACATTGTAATAGAATGTAAAAGATTTTTGCATGGACCTGACACATAATTTACTTTTGCAAGCATTATAATAAATATTAAAATCCTTATTATAATGTTTATAATGATAAATAATAATTATAATAATGAAATATTAATGAATATTTTGTTTCTCAATGTAATTAATATAATGTGGATTATTTTTCTGATAGGGATTGTGGAGAAATGAGTACAACAAATACAAACAATTTGAAGGAAAGCCCACCCTGTTCCAGTGGTACACATGTAAGTATAATTTTCATGAAAGATAATATTAGAAAATAACTGCAAAATAATTACAGGCAGATTATGCTTCAGCATTAACTTGGGAAGTCTTCTATCTTCTAATAGAGACTATTTTTGAACCCTGTTAACCGAATACTTATTACTCAATAAGTATCAAGTAATATATATATATATATATATATATATATATATATATATATATATATATATATATATATATATATATATATATTTTGTATTAATAAAGAATTTATTGTCATCAGTTCCATACCTAAACATTAGTTTAACGCCAGATTTAGCTTTTTGAAAAAAAGTCCTTATGATTATTGATATGATAGTTTTTCAAGCTTGAAAATTTTTTTGTTGTATGTTTCAGGTCATATTTGCATGGGCTAGAAATGCAAACGCTCTTACTCTTCCTGAAGGTGTAGGTTTTCAAGTGGGAGAGAATACCGCAATCAGGTACTTAGTGATACAAATTCATTATTCTCATAAATTACCAGGTAATTTAATGTAATGAAGTCTAAAGTTGGGTCTATAAATGAATTTCTTCTCTTATGTTTACAGAGAATGAACTTGACAGTTCTGGATTGACATTGGTATACACTCAAACACCGTTAGTACTTTATACAATATTCCTAGCACACATTTTTCAATTCAAGTTAGTTCAGTTTAAAGAAGCTAGCTGGTGTTCTTCTGTTGGGAACAGGTGGATAAATAGCTCCACACGCTCTGACTCATATTGAAGTTGACTGCACAATAAATGAAGGAAAAGTAATTCATCCTTTTGCTTATAGGGTGCATACCCACTCTTTAGGTGAATATACTGGAAACAAGAGTTAAATGTTATCTTCTAATTTAATTTTTCTAGGTTGAGTTGTATCTGGATATACTATTCATAAAGATGAGTTTGGAAAAGATCATTGGACGCTTTTAGGCAAAAGGGACCCTATGACTCCACAAATGTTTTATCCTGTTTTTGATAAGAGCCCTATAGGCCCCCAACAAAGATTTGTTAGTATTAGCGATTCGAAATTCATTAGTTTTTGCATCTAATAATGCTATGACACATGTTATGCTTTTTGTTCACAAAACTCTACCTCTTTTACAGGCAGCACGATGCACAATGGATAGTTCTGCTAGAAAAGATTACACTTACGTGGGGTAAGGAATGTTAATTTTTCATTTTTACTATCATGATATTTGAAAAACTAATGAAACTGGATAGCATAACTTATCTTTTTCAGTTTACACAATACATTTTGTTCGTGGCTGAAATTCGAGATTTTAAATTTCTAAGTTGTAACCTTAACTTACCTGTTTAACCTTAGAAAAAGAATGTGGTAAATTGGTTAATCTAAGAACAAAACGGAACTTGTGTGAGTATATACATTGCTGGCTGAAATTCCAAAATCGACGTATCACTTGGTATATACTTTTGTATTTCCCAGGGAAATGTACGCAATACTGCAAGGAACAAAACGAGTACAGAAAAGTTGAATGCTATACAAGTATCCACAAATCTTAACAGTTTTTGTATTAGCATTATACTCAAAACTCTTACATTTGTAACTTGTAAACATTTGTCGTTTCCTAGGACATCGTGATTGTGACATATTCTACTATAAAATACATAGATAACAATGCCAGAAGGCTTTTATAATAATAAAAGGTATCTTTACTCAGCATGCGTCAATCATCTAACTAGAGTAAAACTATTGATAATGGGTTAAGACGTTAAATCATATATGAGTAATTATATTTTCAAGTGAGACAAGTGTTATTATTAATGTATTACAGGATTTTTGTTTGCTTATCCAACACATTAAAATAACAAATTGAGAAATGAAATGCAAGTCTAGAACCATTAAAATAATATTTTACTTCTATTCTATTTGAGAACTACCTCAAAGAGTACAATGATAAATTGATTTTATTGATACAAGTAGAATGCTCTTTTCAGACCAACCAATCGTAATGAAATGTGCAACTTCTACTTAATGTAAAAAAAACTATGTGGAGAATAGTACACCTTTAGATCGAAAATATTGCATGAGTGAGGGCCCACCAATTTATCATTGGAGAAAGAACGACAATTTGAACAATATTCCAGATTATGAAGCTTCCACTCTTCTTGACCGACCTCAGCTCATACTAACCAATTAGAAGAAATCTCAATTGAAATATGCACAATATGAATGCTTCATTTGATTGATAACATCCAGTAGTGAAGTATGAGATTTGTTTGATCAATCTGAAGCATTTGTTCATTGTTGATTCAAAATGACCTTGCCAATTCTTATATGTACTTATTACTTTTAGTATTTCCGGATTCAGTATTTCCGAAGTTTTAATATCCGGACTTTTTCAATTGATTTTTTGAGCTTTACACTTGTTACTTTTTTCACTTATTTTTTATAGGAAACATTGTGTGGTATATTAGGTTTATATTAAATAATGGGAACTATTAAGCTAGTCAGATGTACTTTTCTATCTAAAGTGATGTATACTGTACTTATAAAATAAAAAATATGAAGCATTTTTTCAACTATTGCGAAAAACTATTTGTGAAAATGTTAATTTATAATCTTCTATTCACTGTTTTTGATATTCATGATTCGAAATTTTACCAGTATTCATGAATAAAGTTCCACCTAACTCATGTGTTCAAAATTTCATTGTTTGTTGACGTCCAGGATTGCTTTGAGATAAAATAAAAAATAAGAATTCTTTGTTTCTTAGCTTGTTCTTATAGAGAACCTGCGTGACTTTGATTATTAGACACTAGCGCTTATGGTGGCCAAATTTTACATTTATTATGTGAGTGAAATTGAATTTTATACTTGTCACTACAGTAATAATAAATTATTTATTAAGATTAGAAATGTCCAACAGAGTAATAATAAAAAGTAGATTCCAAAAAATAAATGTCCCGGATCTCCGGCAGTCGTCAGATACAAAAGGTGAAAATTTATTCCTAAGTAACCATGTAAAAAATATTGAAGAATGGTAGACTAGAGATACTAGTTTGATAAAAGCTCAAGTTATTCGTCGAACTAGTATTAAACAACATTTTGATGTAACACTTGAAGTAAGATTCAATAATTTATCATTATTCTTAAAATTATGCATATCATTTGAAAAATATAATAATAAGATTATATTTTAATATTTAGATATGTCAACAGAAGTGTCACAGATCGGCGATGCAATTGTCCAGCTGGCTTGGGCAAAAACTGTAAACATATTGCTGCTGTAATTAGTTTTATTAATTATGAGAATGTGGAATGTTTCTTCAGTGTCTAGAAATAGCGAACTTTATTCCAAAGGACGAAAAATAAAAGAGTTATTTCCTAAGAAGGCTTATCAAAAAAAGGATGAGCCAGTTAAATTTGATAACATAAATATTGTATGTTCACTAAGTAGTATGCTGAAGTGTGCAAGAGCGACAGAATCAAGCAAAACAGCAAACTTTATAATTCGAGAATTAATTGATACTGTAGCTAGTAGATATAGTATGCACTCGAAATTGTTTAAATTTATACCGACACTTCTACAATTACCATGATAGTTTAAATATATATGTTAGCAGTGTGTCATTGAAACGAATTCTTCATGAAATTTTTTATGAAAACAATATAACTATCTCATTAAATGAGTTGAACTCTATTTTTGTAAATACAAGAGGGCAATCAGATATGGTTTGCGGAACGTGCAGTAAGAATATCTGCAAGGGAAGCTCACGCAATTAAAACTCGAAAATCTAAATTCCATGAACTCTTTGATGGAAACGAATAAAATTTTATACTCGGCTCAGTTTTACTATACTACGTATTGTGACACAACATCCAGTGTCACCAGATCTTGATTTCTTTTCACCGATTTTCCCACTCATAGTCACTTAGTTAAATTTTTCATAACGATATTTATTATTACAATAAGTTATTGTAAAATACGTATGTATTTAATTCGTATATATTTCCAAGAAATAATTCATAAAAAATTAGGTACATGCTTCATGAATAAGTATTAAAATGCATGTTTATAAACACTTCGTCCTCACATATCAACTTACAAAGTTAACGACAGAGGCGCTACTAGTTTTTATGCAGGTTCTCTATAGAGTATACGAAAAATGCTTCAAATTTGATGTGAAAATTGAATTTCAATTTATCATTAATGATTTTCCTAACCAAATGCTTAAAAAAGATTTGTTTATTGAAAAGTATATCTTTGAAGTATTTTGTTTTTTTTAATGAAACCCAACTATTGCAAAACAAATAATTTTTCTAGTAGTACCTACGTTATATAAACGAGAGATAAAGTAAAATAAAAATATATTACATTGGTATCAGTGTTTGAAAGCATGGTGATGACAAAATTGATGTTCCGCCATAGATTTTATGCAAATTTTGTTTTTTTTTGTTTAAGTTAAGTTATTGAAACAAACAAGACTTGTGTTCAGATAACTCAATTTTAAAATAAAAAATATCAATTATAAACTTAGTATTTCCAGCTGAGCAAGTTTTGAACAACACTTTTTTTGTTTACTATCCAGATATTTCTTTAACATGATTTTGTTAATAAGCAGGAAGATGAAAAATTCTGGTATTGAAGTCAAAAAACTGCTTAAATGAAGAAATGTTTATTCCAAGATGGGCATTTTGGAATGCACAGAAAACAATCACACCTAATAGTAAAAGTAGCTTAAGCGGCCGATGTGCATTAAATAATTCTACAATATGTAACAA
The DNA here is from genome assembly GCA_030704895.1 of Henosepilachna vigintioctopunctata. Classification (NCBI taxonomy): domain Eukaryota; kingdom Metazoa; phylum Arthropoda; class Insecta; order Coleoptera; family Coccinellidae; genus Henosepilachna; species Henosepilachna vigintioctopunctata. The sequence continues at coordinate 1,038,651 of JARQZJ010000124.1, read as the reverse complement.
ACAATTTTATTTGGTTTAAAATTCATTACATTATAGATAAATAAATGTTCAGATTAATATTGCACATGATTGAAAAATGCCTACGTCAAATGGACGTAATATATGCCATGGATTAATTCAAATCAAAATAGAACTATTTTAACTAGAATGTAAAATGGGCAATGCTACTTAAAATTAGATATATAAAGCCTTATATAGAAAGTTAACTTTCACAAAGAATTTTCATGTGAAATCATTCAATATTATTGAAAACTCATATCACTAAAAGTACTTATCATAGAAAAGGTTTTCGTCATTTTTGTGTTGTGTTTCAGTAAGTAGCAATGTCTTTTTGAGATCACAATCAGTTTTAAACAAGATATAAATATATACCGTCAACCTTTCTTGTTAAGTAGAAAAGCTAATTCTTCATAAAGAGTCATTTCAAATAATTCAAAACAACACAAATTCCAAGATGTCTAAAAAACGAGTGAAGTGTTCGCTTAACTATAAGCAGCAATTAGTTCATTTCGACTACAGTTGTAACTAATTGGCCGTGGCTCCATTTATCTAATAAATTAATCTATATGTACAGATGTAGCAGAAGGGTATTTCGTCCATTTAAAATGAGCCTGAAGTATCTGCCTAAACACAAAACTTGACTAAAGTATAAACAATGTCTCTCGACCATTCGAATAATTAACATGTAAAGGAGACAGAAGTGCAGTGACACGGAAGCCAGTTACTTTTTAAAAGGTATCTGGGTTAACAAGAAGGCACAAGCAGCGTCGGTTATCTAGCAGAAATTGTAGAATGGAACAATACCCTGTGATTTGTCGACAAAAATGTACTAGAGGCATTTTGGACAAGATAACGATAATTCAGTTTCCCTCGTTCGTTATTACAGGCTTCATCAATATAGCCATAGTGTATTTGCCTTAGAACTCAATATGAACACCTACAGAATAGCAGTTAAATAAAAATGGCTACTTCAAAAGATGATAGTTTTCAGGTTTTTCATACATTTTAGTTAACCATGATAAATTCAAGCTTAAACTGCAAACCCTTTTATTTTATGAGAAGCACATATAATGTAATAAACGGCGTGCCTTCTATTTAACTAGCTGCCTTGAATTTAATCGCAAAATAATTTGAAGTATGAAACCATTAGCCTTCAATAACGATGGTCAGGTAGCTGAAGACTAATACGAGTACAATGACTTAACCATTAAAACATCAAATGATGCGTACACAATTAGAGATATACATTCTGTCGAGGCACTGTGAGTAAGGCATTTCTACAGTAGTTAAGTGGAGATAGGGTCATCCGTCTAAACGGATATCCAGATATTCATTGAATCCGGATTTCAAATTTAAAACTATGTGCAAGGATAGTGCACACAACAGTAGATAAAATATATGTATATATATGTTTCTTTATATATATCCATGTATAATAATATAATTTTATTTTGTGTAGGTCAATATACAGAATAGATATCGTACTTTAAAATTTCAAATCAATTAAAAGGCTACAACAATGAACACTCTAGGTTCCTTGGGGGAAGTAGTAACATTTACGGACAACAATGGACCATCATTTTAGTTGGTCTTTTCATACACACTTAACATCAATGCATTAGATTAACAAGAATATTTCATTTTCAAACGGATGGAAATTTTCAGTGTCAAAATCCTCATCACTAAAATATAACGAATTTTTATAAATTTCTGATTGCTAATAAAAATTTAAGCACACATTTACACAAACTCATTTGAAGTAAATTGGAATTTTATTAATTTCAATTGCCTATATTCATGTCTCATATTCATTTCCCAGTTTTATTATAATAATAAGACTGGGATAAGTAAATATATATATATATATATATATATATATATATATATATATATATATATATATATATATATATAATAAAGGTGAAATAATTTCATTATTTCTCCTTATTATAACAACAGATTGAAGAAGTGATAGTGTATTAAAAGTTATTGAGGCAATCAAAATATTTTAATTAATAAACACCATCATTTGAAAATGCTCATTTTTTGTTATTCCTTAGGTTTGATAATGAGTGTAGTAGCAATAGGTCATCCGTGTCAACAGCCAATGGACAGAGTACATCCAATAATAAGGTAAGAAAAGCACCAATACATACTTAAGAGTAGTGTCCTGCATAGTCTCAAATGTTAGTGGATGCATTCTAGCTAAATTAACAAGTGTACATTATAAATAATATTTCTATTTTCCTAAAAACATTTATAAAAAAGATCCTAAATATTACAAAAAAATAATGGCACTATACTTATGATTTCTGATAAGAACTTGAAAAGATTACGTATCAGAGGTATATCTAGATTATCGTTCACTAATAATCTCTTTGAGTTCAACTCTTAAAATGATACCAAATGCATTCCAATTTTTCAAGATAATCCTCCAAAACAAGTTGCAATATCAGAACGGAATAGATTTGTGAAATGTTTACCACTAAGAATTAATATTATATGAAACTAATGTTACAAAAAAGTGGACATTTTGTAAACGTTTCTTATAAAATGAATGAAAATTTACAATACTATCAACTCAATTTAATTGATCTTGGTTTTTTCTCTTCTCAATAATTATGTTCTTATTACAGTTTCATAAAATGAAAATTCTCATTTATCCACCTGTTTAAACGGGGTCATATTGACAAAAAAACAACTCACTATGAAATTTCATTCTTCTCAATTTCCTTCATTGTCTTTTAGTACAAATGATTGTAGGTATATGAAAAGCAGGGTTGTATTCCAAACTAGCAGTTTCTCAAATGAATTGAAGTCAGTTTGTAGACTTGAATATATTCTGCCAACAAATTAAATTTGAGAGTAAGTATTAAAGACAAACTTCTAGAATTCTATTCAATATACAAGAAAATATTCTGACATCACTATATTTTCAGAGGAATAATTACTGAAATTAATTTTGCTCAACAACATAAAACGAATCTTTCATTATTTCCTATTCAAAAATAAGCAATCTTTTAAAATATTTCTGTAATTGACTTCAACATTTAATGGTCCTCACTATAAAAAGTTTATTTAGTATGTAAACATTGCACTTGGTATTTCATATCACTGGTTTGGGTTTCACTAGTACAGTAAAAAGTTAATTTTCAGTTAATAAACAACGAATTATGTAAATTCATGAAAATCATCATTAGAACATACAGTTTGGTATAGACTTCATTTACAGTCTAACATTGATTTCTCTGTGAAGATTTTCATAAAAAAAACATATTCCATACAATATAGTTCTGTCTAAAATTTTGATCAGACTAGATGAACATAATTAAATATTTTATATACACAAATTACATGAAACAATTATGTAGACAATTAACATTTTAAGAATAAACATTTTTGATCTAATACAACCGGAGAACCTTAAAGATTATCTGAAAAAGTTTATGGGAAAAGGTCGAGTAATTTTTTGGAGGGACTGAAAAGGAACATTGAAAGAAACCTATTCAGCTGCTACTGAAGACAATGACATTACTGAAACATCAGAAGCTCCTTCTTCACTGATGCATTTCAAGCATCATCAATTTAATTGTTACACATCATTTTCTGTTGTTCCAAGCCAATCCCTGCAGGCCAATTCACCATTACATAATCATTGAATGAAATCATCAAACACAAAAGCACCACACTAACCCATTCTAAAATCCTCCGTTTAACTGTACAAAATAATCATCGCATGTTTATAAATCTCAATTTAATTATTGTTCAACTAGACTCAAAGTTTATCACAAAGGATGACAATTGGCAATAGACTCATGTTTATTTCCCCATTTTCACCGCACTATGGCACAGGAGGGTTTTTCGCGGATAACACTTAAGAGGGCCAATCTGAAAGCCTTGGCCGTTTGTGCATCTGTATTGACTCATAGTCCCCGCTTGAAGGACCTGACGGCGATGGTAGGTTCGTTGGGGTTACACTGCCGGGGGTAGGCGTTATCTGACCCGCAGAGTTCGGCCGAGGGTGATGACTGTGAGCTAAGTTAAGGGTCTGTATGTGACCATGATGCACCGCCGCACTTAAATGTGTATGATGTTCTCGTGGAGGCGAAATGGGTTCACTTTTTATCTTAATCGGAACAGGTGATGATGACTGAGGCGGTGGCGTGCTACTAGATACCGCCAAATGAGGTAAACCGCTTGCGTGTGCCAGTGATGTAGGAATTTGATGATTTGTCCAGGATATCCCTAATCCCATGTCCGTTCCAATGCTAAAGTCTTGAGGGGCGAATGTCGAAGTCAACGATCCTGAATAACTTGATGTTAAACCGGGAGTCTGCAACGCTACAACCGGCGTATTCAGGGCTGATTGTGTCCGTGAGTGCTGAAAAACCAGAACATTACTTTAGCAACAATTTATTAGATAATTTATATAAATACTCAATAACACAAATTACATTTCATTATCAGCTCATATGCCACAGATAGCAATATATGAATGATACACTTCAGCAGAAATTTTTTTGGATCCGTCATGACTGTTTTACACTTTTTATGAATTGATGGCTTGAGGATGAAATTTGCAGTTTTCAAATTTTAATTGTGTTTATGACTTAATCCACGTATAAATACAACTCCCTCTATATATATATATATATATATATATATATATATATATATATATATATATATATATATATATATAAACATTCAATCAGAAATACTTTCTAGTCCTCCATGAGCACTAATTTTATTAAAGTTCTTACTCGTTGTTTTCTGCATAAAGTATCTGTCTGGATTAAAGGATCTTCTGTACGATCCCCTTCTTGCGTATCAAATTTAACTTCCTCTGGCGTCGCGCCTTCGTCTTCAGGTAAAATCTCATATTTAACTTCACAAGGAAAATAATCCATTTCGTATTTCTTTTCAAAAACGTTATCAACAGTCTGCATTAAAGGGGCAGCACTTGCTTTCCTTGTTTCCTGAAATTTAGCTTCAGATAAAGAATCATCTGCAATTGAGCTGCTAGTATTTCCCGAAGATTTATGAGCATTTTCGATTGAGACGGCTGTTTCACTTAAGACTTTATTTCCAAATTTACCTTCAGGTGGATCGCCATCTTCTACGTCGCTGTTATCATACGTGTTATTAACTGTACTGATAATAGCCTGCAGGTCTTCTTCAGTTTCAAGATATTTTATTGAGTCAGGCGGGAGAGAAGACGTTTTTAAGCCTACTTTTAGAGCTGTACCAAACATGGCTTCATAAGGAGAACACTTTAAGTCTTCGTGAATCTCCGAGTTTTTCATGAGTTGTACGAAGCGTAACCCTTCATACCAATTACACGATTGATTCGTTTCCAACCAAGCACTGACCATGTTTTTCAAATCCTGTTGTGCGCGTTCGATCAAACCTTGAGTTATATTAGATTTTCCGTGCAGAATTTTGAGATCCGGCCACATTTTGCAAGCTTCCTCTACGATTTTCCTACTGAATTCACGGCCATTATTACTTTGTAGTATATTGGGGGCTCCAAATATAGTGAAAATATCAATTATGTTAGATGCAACCTCTTCCACACATTTGCTTTTCAAGGCACGCAACTGTATAAACCCAGTCAGAAGGTCTTGATAGACCAATATGAATTTATAGCTATTATCTGACTGTGACTGCATATCGACCAGGTCTACTTGGCATCTTGAGTTAATCTCTTGGTGTGGTAACGATCTTACAAGTCCTTTCTTCGGCACCTTGGATTTTTTTTGACAACTTTCGCACAAACTCAAATAAATCATCACTTCTTCTGCAGTAATGTTTTTGTAATTTTTCTGGAGTTCTTTCAACATTTTGTTTCTACCAACATGTCCTATTAATGAATGTGTCTCGTGAATTATGTTGAAAAGTTCATCGAAGTGCACGTAAAATCTGATACTGGACCTGTCCTTATATATGGGAAATATAAGTTTTTCAATATCGTTTATTTTCATTACGTCGTAGCGCTTCAATCTCTGATAATCTTCCGGTTTTTTCCCACTGCTTTTGTTTTTACTATTATTCACTTTCTTTAACAAGTCATCATACTTTTCTTTTGTCAGAAAGCCACTGTTTGCTTTCTTAGCATTCATGATATTAATCAACTGTGAATTAAAGCGATCAATCATGTTGGGCATCATTCAATATTTTATAACACACTCGTTATTTTAAAACGAGAGGGCGAGAAAACCGTCTAATAAGTATGAAATTGTAAATACCACTGTAGTTGTCGGCATTAATCGGGAGCATTCGTATATTCATGGGCAAAGTCCGGTCGTGATACATGCGCGTTGAACACTTAACAAGAGAAAGAGCGCATCCGACAACGACAAACACCACTAATAACGAAGAGATAATGCAGTGTTGCCAGAAGGTTACTTTTGTAACCTTTTTGGTGATTCTTGAACTGCTTTGGTTACTTTTAGATTACACTAATGAAAAGGTTACTTTTAGGTGATTTTTCATGCATGTTAGAATAAAATACATCAAGGATAGTGATGATAATGGTGAAGGCCGGTACTTATTGCTTTTTCTTATTTTTTTCAAACTGGCAATTTTTTTTACGAGAGAATATTTTCGAAAGTTTTATTTGAAAACGCAGAAAACACATATGATTTTTAAATTTCAGATGCTGATGTGCTGTCTTCCCTCATGTATTCTTCATTCAACCTTTTAATTTCATATAATTCTTTTAGTCTCGTAATCACAATTGTACCTAATTAATACAATAACTTTGTACTAAAACCTTCTTATTATATATAAGTTATTATACTTACTCAATATTCAAATCTATGTTGCAGTCAAACATACAGGTAATACTCAGTAAAAAATATTTATAATATCAATTCACAAATTTTAATATAGAAATCTTGAATTGGGCATTTACGCGTATATACTATAAAATAGAATTTTTATAAGTACATACTCGTACATACATATCTGAATATAAATTTTGGAATTATAGCAACTAATAAAGAAAAATGATTAGAAATTCATATGTGTATTATGTGTATTCATATTCCGTCAGTCAATACATCTAATATTCTATTCTATCAACTTTTAGCACCAGTAAAGAAATATGAAAGGTTACTTTATATCCAATAAGGTTACATTTTTTTCTTATTTCAGGTAACTTCTGACAATACCCGACTGGCAACACTGAGATAATGTATTATTACTACGTAATAATACGTTATTCAATGCATGGTAGTAGTCGTTATGATGGTATCGAAGCAACTGGTCGCGGTCAACGAAACATGATAAATGGCCTTCACTTCACATTGCTTCTTTCGTTATTAGGCTTGGTATTGGTGATTATAAATATTCACCAGGATAGTTTGATAAATATTAGAGAATTCATTGTTAAGCTGATTTAGTTGTTATAAAACATAAAATGTCATTCAGATCTCCAGATAACGGCAATGAACTATAACGAAACGTCGAGAATTCAGAAAAAAAAAGTAATTTAATTCATTCCGCAAAAAATCACTCGTTTTATCATATATATATATATATATATATATATATATATATATATATATATATATATATATATATATATATATCTTGAAATTGATTTATTGCCTGTTTGAGGTATTTATTTTGAAAGTTTTTAGCATTAACAGGCTTTTTAATATGAAAAAGTTTATTTCTGTTGACGTTTCGTTGTTATATTACAACTTTGTCAAAACTAATTAATTAAATTAGTTTTGACAAAGTTGTAATATAACAACGAAACGTCAACAGAAATAAACTTTTTCATATTAAAAAAGCCTGTTAATGCTAAAAACTTTCAAAATATATATATATATATATATATATATATATATATATATATATATATATATATATATATATATATATATATATATATATATATATATATATATATATATATATATATATATATATATATATATATATTATATATATATATGGAGATGGATAGGTAATTTCTCGACCGTGCGATACTATAGAATTTAGGTAACGGCAATAATCGGTCTGGTGAAGTGTTCAAAAACTCATTTATTCATAACAATTCTCGATATTTCCATACTATTTGTGTCTTCTTCAGGAGAAAAACAGACTGCAAGTGATGACTACAATGATCAAATTGTAGTCATTGCAGTCAAATTGTAACATGTAAAAATATAAACTACTTACAATTAGAGTTTATGCAATGATAATAGCAGAACTAACATTATTCAACAAAAAGGATCATGAACAAAATAAGGGACGTTTGTTGAATAAGCTTAGTTGTTATTGTCATTGCATAAACTTTAATTGTAAGTAGATTTATATTTTTTACATATTCATTGTATGTCATTGTAGTACTTTGCTGTATGTTTTCCTCCTGAAGAAGACACAAAGAGTGTCGAAATATCTAGAATTGTTATGAATAAATGAGTTCTTGAACACTTACCTTGAACCAGACCGATTATTCCTGTTACCTGAATTCTATATATATATATATATATATATATATATATATATATATATATATATATATATATATATATAAATTAAATGTTTGGATATCAGGATAGCGGTTTGTGTGAAATACTTTATTTTCCTATACACTCAATATTTCGTCACTATTTCGTGACTTCTTCAGGAGTATACTAAAAACAAATGAAGGTACATGAGTCATCACAATTTGTAAAAATAAAATCATTAAAACTTACAGATCTAAAAGTTTAAATATCAAAAAACACATACACGGTTCATACTTTGTCGGCAGGCCAGAGAGCAGTGACTGACACGAGCAATATATCATTAGCGGTGGTCCGGTTTTTAATTCTTTATATTTAATAGATTGCAGTATATGTTACTTAATTGACCAGTGTCAGATTTATAGTTAACGCAGTTCTCATCTTTTCTTATGTGACACATTTCAAGGAAAAGCCTGGTCTTGTAATTGTAGTGTTGGTCAAGAATTTTCACGTTAGAGAAATTACAAAATTCACAATTTTAAAATTACAATTACAAAGACCAAAGATTACAAAGAAAACTACAATTACAAGACCAGGCTTTTCCTTGAAATGTGTCACATAAGAAAAGATGAGAACTGCGTTAACTATAAATCTGACACTGGTCAATTAAGTAACATATACTGCAATCTATTAAATATAAAGAATTAAAAACCGGACCACCGCTAATGATATATTGCTCGTGTCAGTCACTGCTCTCTGGCCTGCCGACAAAGTATGAACCGTGTATGTGTTTTTTGATATTTAAACTTTTAGATCTGTAAGTTTTAATGATTTTATTTTTACAAATTGTGATGACTCATGTACCTTCATTTGTTTTTAGTATACTCCTGAAGAAGTCACGAAATAGTGACGAAATATTGAGTGTATAGGAAAATAAAGTATTTCACACAAACCGCTATCCTGATATCCAAACATTTAATTTTCATAAATTGTACGGTTGAAATAATAACGATCTATATATATATATATATATATATATATATATATATATATATATATATATATATATATATATATATATATATATATATATATATAAAGAAAATGAACACAAGAACATTCATTTTCATAAATTCATTTGGAAAAATGAATGTTATAGTAGAGCTAGATATGTAAACGTGTACGATGTGATGTCTCCATTATTCTTCAAGGGATAAATGTTGGAGAAATTTTGAAATCGAAGCCAAACCTGATGGAAGTGCGAGACATACGTTTCGTTCTGCAAGGAACTCGTCAGTCGCACCACGTCCATCGAAGTATACTATAACATTCTTTTGGTTGATTTGAATTTTTCAAATGAATGTTCTTGTGTTCATTTTCTTAAATATTTCATTCAGTGCCATAAGCACAAAAACTTCACTTCCTTATATATATATATATATATATATATATATATATATATATATATATATATATATATATATATATATATATATATATATATATAAACCCTGCAATTTAATTAGAAGCGACCAAATCTTCTCCCTGTAGTTTGATTTATTAACTGAATCTACTTTGCAATGTGATATAATATATATAAACAATATATAATATGTATAAACACTGAAATATATATGTTCCTATATATTTCAGTTGTTTAGTGATTTGTTGAAATTTTCGCAAATAGCCACAGGAGCACACTTTTCACTTCTTTAATATTGTAATGTACAATCAGAATAAATATTAAAAAAATAGGATGTTCTATTTAAAATAAGAGAATTAGGGATACGGCCCTGCAAATATCTATCAAAGGAGATCACTGAAAACTTTTAATGAAGGATGAAACTTTTCACCAGAATATTTTGATTACCGCGAACAAAGAAATTTCAAATATGTGGATTTCAAACTCAGAGGGACTACAAAGATAACTTATAAACTTTTGATTTCAAAGGGCCCAATAGAATATGTGTTAAAAACTAATTTTACACTGACGCTGAATTGAGAATTACGATTCCGTTACAGGAAAAAGACATGATTTTTTGTCACCTTTGAATTTGAAATAGTTTAATGAAAAGTAATTTTGATGAGATATGGAATGGAAATCAATGTAATTAGGTGAATAGCCCGATTAGCACAAAATTATGTGTTTCTTGATGCATAGTAATTACTACAACTCACCTCGCTATATGCTACATCTTCTTGGGTAATACCAGGGCCTAAAGGAGCTGGTATTACCACCCGCAAATGGGACCTCGACACTGGAGAATGTTGTTTAGCATGCTTGCTTGAGCTCATTCCAGGTCCTGGGCTTGGTCCTGGAGAAGGTGATCCACCCATAGGTGAAGCTGAATTCGGATATCCATTACTCATTTCCAATATGGCGCCACTAGGGTATACGGAGTCAGTTTCCGAAGAAGACGGCCTTGGACTTATACTGGTATGAGCCATTTGGGGACTAGATTGTAGGAGACCACTATCGTTGTAACTTATATTCACCGGAACTGACACAGGTTGATTATAGCTTGATCCCATATTAACCTTTGGAACCAACAATTCAACATTTTCATTTCATTCAAATCTTTAAGGAGATCGTGATGACACTCAAATGAGTTTCACAAACTAGTTATAAACTATGCTTACTAGAGCATTGTTGTTTAACTGATGAATCCCAAATGATCTATGTGTTTTGAATCAGCTCTAAATTTTAACCCTGATAAATAGTCTAAATTTGGAACTTTTAGGAAAAATATGGATTATATAAACGATATCGACAATTATGTGAGAGTATTTGCAAGGAATCCAATGGATACATATTGCAAAGGTTACTGTTGCTTTTGCTTCAATTTCATATTATTATCATTTCTGGAGGATTTATTTCCCTGTTGACTTCGTTCAACATAACGGAATTTGTTGGCCACAAGTTGCCTTAGATCAAACAATAAGGAGTAACTGGACCATAGAAATGTCCCACATTTGCATTACGATATTTGCATTATGACTTTACTGAGAGATTCTTGAAAATAGATTAGAACTTTGTTGACGATTTTTACATTCAGTTGTTTTGATGGAAAATCTGAAAACTTCTTTGACATACTTGCCATTCCACGAGAAGTTGTTGCACCAACTATTTACACCAACATTAAAAGGTATAAACAATTAAAAAATCGACCAGCAAGATTTTGTTTACATATGGACGAAAAATTCGGATACTTAAGCCGGACATTCACGCTCCGATTTGCAGTACGACTTGTAGTACAACTTTCAAAGTTGGATCCAAAGTCAGAACGTGAATAGGGTTGTTGGATATCTAGTTGGACGAGTTGGAACATCTAGAGGTACGACTCGACCCTCCTATCTCCGACTAAGTTCGGTCGTGAGTGGGGGAATTGGACCAACGTCGTACTACAAACCATCCAACATCAGCCCTCAGTGTCACCTTTGTGCTTCTACCTAACTGCACCATTTCGTTTAAAAATGAATAGTGAAGTAACGTCGGAATTCATCAAAATTTATCGAGAGAGTGTCTGTTTGTGGGACAGTGCACAGTACGTGCACTGTCCACGTACAGAGCACTTAGCAGTGCTCTGTACGTAAATAGGAATGCGCACAGAGCAGCTCAACAAGAGTTGTTAAATGTTTCTATGATAGTACTTAAGTTTCACGACAACGCAAACCTATCAACCGTTTGGAAAAAATCGATTTCCTTCGTGCCATGTTTTTCAGGGAGCACAAAAAAGTGCAATCCAGTGAAAGTGGAACGGGTACGGCACTTTTTTTTCCTTTTCGAATGATAAGGCTAACACGCACAATGCTGCAATTTTTCTTTTGTTTTGCGTGTACTGCACCCGATACATTTTTCGGCTTGTGAGCGTTACACGCCACACTGTCATGAAAACAGACTAGGGCTAAAGTCGCATTCCTAGTCGGATCTCGAAGTTGCATAGCAAGTCGGAGCGTGAGTGCAGTATCCAACTAGTAGTACTACTGAGTCGTACTACAAATCGGAGTGTGAATGCCCTGCTTTAGTGTAAAGGTCTTCCAGGTCAAGCAACATAACAAATTGCGATAGAAGATTCTCGAACAATTCACAAAACATCAATGACTCACCAAAATTTACATTTGTTGAAAAACTGATAATTATACGATATATTTACGAATTTTGAAATACCGAGTTAGTTTCAGAATCACAAAAATTGAAATGATTCAAAACAACAAATCCTTTGAGAACAATTTCGATTAAAATGAAAAAAATTTAGAAAACTTGTAACGATTTCATAGACGGAGTTTTGCAGTTTTTGGGAAAATTTTTTCAAATAAGCCAGTTTTGTTCCAAAATATCATCGCTTCTATTTAATATACTGAAAAGGAATTGTTTTCGTTGTCTTTAGTTCAATTCAAATACCTTAATCAAAGAAAAATAATTGAATATAATTAATATGCGTAATCTAAAACCATCGAAATAAATCCAAAACAATCGAACATACTCAGTGCCAACGTCGTATACAAATTGCGTCACGACGCCCGACTATGAGCCAATGAATCATACAGTATAAAACTGAGACACGAAAATTTGGCATTCGTTTTGATGCCAAGAAGTCGATATTCGTAGATTCAATAACGCTGTATTGTTGAAATATTATTGCCATTTGATAAAAATTACTATTCATCATTATAATACATTTATTGGAAAAACACGTTGAAAATAATAATATGAAAAAACTATATGATTTTTTATACAAAAGCTGAGTATAATACAACAAAACAACAAACATTTACTAACATATTATTTATTATCATTAATTGCTATTTTGCAATCTAATTTATAAACAGAAATAATATTATCTATTGATAATCTAAACACAATAGTTCTGGAACTTTTCAAGTGTTGAATATTTATGTTTAAATTATTTCTTTGAGATAATTTGCCTGAATCACTCTGGGACGTTATACCCAAACTTCCTATTTAAGTATTAATCTCAGAAAATAGTGAACATTCCCCTATTCTGTAATTAAGTAAAGAATTTTATTTCTTAAAATACGTACAAATTGTTAATTATTAATTTATCCATCCATTTATATCATTCTGGTAAGCGTCTTATCAATTAATAATAACAAATACGCAGCCTATGGATTCTACAAATATTTGGTATTGTTCATACACAGACATAGTCACATGTTCAGTCAGCATAGAAACATAAATGCCACAGAACATCCAAAGTTATTTTTCGCCTATTTTGAACAATTTCGAGAAGAAACTAAGAACAGATAACACCAGCAGTTCTGCAAGTAGAGCAGCCATACAAGGAATGAAATCGTGGATCAAAGAAGACTGCAAAATACAGTACAATCATTATTCTGTAAGCATCTGAAGAAGTCGTTTGTAACGACGAAACGCGTCATGCTATGTAGTCAAAAAAGTGTAAATCATAAGTTCAAGTGTTTGAACTAAAGTTTATATTCAACAAAAAAGTCTAAACAGACCATGTTTTTGTATTGAACCTCAATCGACAGGCACATAGAGGAATAATCTGTTCTTGTCGAACAAAACACCACTTCAATATATTGTTGAACATATATTGTCTAAAATTTTTATTGTAAATCTGAATCGAACTCTTAGTGTCCCCTTTCATCAAAAGGGGACATTTCAAACATCAAAAACGTCCTGATGAAGAATGGCTGCAGAAAGAAATTCATAGAGCAAAAATAGAGGATGTGGATAATGTAGGTCAATTACAGAGGACAACCCAAGAAATCGGATAATCACGATAGGTACCCTACGACAACCATACTTAAAGTAGGGTCTGCAGTGACTTTGCGGGGGCTCGAAATACTACCTTTTATCTCTTTATAACATGTTTGTTAAACAAGAACGCACATACATTAGTGTTTGTTTATTCATGGTTCCTTAAATTTTTCGCGTTCTAAAAGGATTCCATAGTATGAAGAATATATTGCATTGTATGAATAAAAAGTTACACTTACCCTTTGCCCATTCATTTGATTCTTTTGTATCAACATTTGGAATTCCTCATCAATCCTGGTATACTTGGCTTCGGTCCTTGGGGTCAATTGATATTCTGTCTCTGGTTCTGGGCTGTCAGGGCTCATGACTCCGTTCTTATGCTCCTTCTTATTAAGTGCCTGCAAGTGTCAGTGGACCAGCTCATGGAGAAAAGCAGCCTTAATAGCTAGCCTACCTCTAATAAGCATGTTAACTGATTTGGAGTCAGACAGAGTAATTTTGTCGGATATAACGGCAAAATTCACGAATTCAATACTTGTTAAATTAGAAATAACGAATGAGAATAAAAAAATTAGATGTACCTACTTGAAAAATGAATGGAAATAGGCGTTGCTAAGAGTTTCGAGCGTTTTAGATTTCATAAGTTCGAAACACAACCATTTCCGTATGAAATTTTTTGATAACTGAGATTAACTTCATTGAATATATTCTGTCTTACTCCAGTTTCAGCGATGCAAATAAGAGCTTGAATTATATAAAAGAAACTTAAGCAACAACTGGTGTGAATAACAGGCAAATGCATGATTCGATAACAAAAAACACCGAAAAAGTGAATTTAATCATTATTAATCATCTATTTTTCTTCATACGACATAATTTGGGCCGCAAAATTTCGCTATTGTTTACCTTGATATTATTAAAATGAAATTCAAGAAAAATAACGATAATAATTAAGTTTGTATCGTTAAGGCGATGAGCGCATTTCGATATTGAACATTTTGTGCGAGTTGTGAATGCAAATTAATATACAGGTAGAGACAAAAATATCGAATATTTTAAAGCAGCAAGCCGGATTAACGAAATCGCATGTATAGAAGGGCTGGACAGACGTGAACATTCCTAAGATTGACGCACCGAACCCTTAAAAGTCGTTAGACGAATGATAGCAGCTAAGTATACAGACAACATCCTTCAGGATCATGTTCTAACACAGGGCTTCTTAAACTTTTTTATATAGGGACCCCCTTCAAGCTTAGGAAATTTTAAACGACCCCCTCCTCCATATAATGAAATATATATTAACCGTAGTTGTAGATGTAATATCGCACTATTTTACAATGTAAGTAAAATAAGGATTAAAGAATACGTACCCATTCATTTCACATATATATAATTGGAAACGTTGACGGGATATCGGTCGTAATAAAACACAATAAATTAAATGACATAAAACTATATATATATATATACCTATTTATTCAATAGAAAAAATAATTTTTTGTAATCATTTTTTTATAAGAAAACATAAAATTATATCTATATATTCAACAGAAAAAATAAACTTTTGTAACAATTTTTTTGATAAAAACGTATTATTAACATCAAACAATATTAATGTGACGGATGTGATTGTTTATTTTTACACAAATAATTAAATCTATGCTCAATTTGAGTTATTGCAGAAACTCATAAACATATTAACGCAGACTCCCTGCATTGATAAATTCATATCATTGATTTTATAGCATAGCTTGAGAAGCCATAAATTATCGTGAAAATAATCGGCCAAATTAGAGCATTAGAACATTTTGCTATGTTAGAAATATAAGAACTTCATCTTTTAAAGTTTATAATCGTTTCAAACTTCGACCTCACCTAACTTCAGCATGTAGCAATAAACTTGTATAATCCGAATCCATATCAATGCACAAATTTTTAAACAATCGACTATAAAGTGCTCAACTTTTGATAATTAATGATTTAAACTGCATCAAAAAACACAGTGTTTAATTCTGGTGTAATTTTTTTAACAACAAGTATTACAATAGTATTTTGTATGATTTTTATTTGTATTTATATTTGTACGTAGTGTGTATACTAAATTTAAAATTTTATTTATAATGATTGAAAAGTATCATATCTTTGCGACCCCCTTTCAGTAGTCTCGCGACCCCCAGGGGGGTCGCGACCCACAGTTTAAGAAGCCCTGTTCTAACATATGTCGACCGTATTGCGCATGACATATTCGTAATAATAATAATCCTCGATAAAGCTTGACCATATGCCCCTGATATAATAAGTGATTTGTCCGCCCTATAGCCCTAATTTGTACAATATTGACCACATAAAGGACGACCTAAAACGGCGTATAACGAAAGGAAATAAAAAATACATTAAAACTTAAGTAAAGAAGAAAAATTAATACAGGATTTGGAGGAGAGTATACCCTGTATTGAACGTAATTCAGTACAGGGTATTACTTCATGTAATTTCTTCTCGCAAAATTTTTTACCATTATTTCAACGTAAACATTGGTAGCATTAGTTTTTTGTCACATTTTTCTCATGAAACTATGTTGATATTTCTTTCGTTTATTAACAATGATACTGTTGAATATTTTATATATTCGATATTTTTGTTCATGGGTGTATATAAATAAGATAATTGAAGTGAACCTTTAAATAAATCACACTTAAGACACATCAATAAAGAAAAATTATATGATAATAAATCCTTACAATTATTACAAATATTACAATACAATCCAATGGGATATACTTCTGAGAACGTAAAAAGGAGATAAATTTATTATTCAGTTTGAGTCTGTATCAAATAATTTGCTTCAAAACAAAGTTTCATGCTTCTTATTTGATTTTACTGAGAAAAATTAAAACAGAAATTCAATTAACATTTCCCGCCAATTATTTTTATTATTTTGAAGAAATAGACATTAAAGCTGGCAATTATAGCTATCAAGTGGAAATCGTCTTCGAAAAAAGAAAACTTTAATCTAGGTAAAACAATAAAGAAATACTTCCAGGTCATGATTAATTCCAAGAAATTATGCAGGTACACCAAAGTGAAATCAAACATCAAAATGTCATAAATGAGTGAAAATTAGATGAAATAAAAATTGAATGTAGTGTTTTCTGTTTAGTTCAATGATGTTATCGTGTTTTTGCATAAGCCAAGTATTGGGCACAGTTGCTGCTGGCTTAGATGTACCTCTATAATGTTTTTATTGGTCAATGACTCATGGGGCTCGTTGTACTCCGTATACTTTAGTAGAACTTTGTCCATATCGGTACTAGCATACTGGTACAGTTTATTGCTACTACTAAAAATGATGAGAGCGATCTCACAATCGCAAAGTACCGATAGCTCGTAAGCCTTTTTCATGACACCAAATTTGCGTTTGTTGAATGTCACCTGGAAAAAAAGAAATCATGCATCAAATAAATGAAATTATAAACACTGCGCTAATATTAATAGCAATACAACATTTAGGTATAACTCTTATAGAAAATAAACATGCCACTTTGATTCTAGTATTACTGTGTATTATTGCACTGTCTCTGGGATCTACAATTACATGTGGAGAAAATTTTATATATATAATACTGTATTGAGGCCGTCCATCAATATCTACATTATATTGTCCATCGTCATCAGTACATCGACTGATCAAATTGTCTACTACGGTAACCTTTTATTGTCCTAGAAGAAAGTGTTGATAATCTCAGATACATTCATACAGTATAATGTAATGCGCGTGTGCAATCGTACATGCATTTGGTTTTCATGTTCTGATTAGTTAGTATGAAAGTAGTTATTTCTGAGAGTCGATGTGCGAGATTTGATTTATACGAAATAAATGAATTAAAAGTGTGTACCATTTTTTATTTGAACTAGCTTTTCTTAACAGAAAGAAAACACAGAAACACAACAAAGAAGCACGCTGAAACAACTCAGAAGTACTCTTAACAGAAAGAAAACACAGAAACACAACAAAGAAGCACGCTGAAACAACTCAGAAGTACTCTAGAACCCAATCTTATTTATATTCGATAGGACATTAAAAGGACTATGATAATTGACCGCTGCCCCTTGAGGCAGTGAGGGACACACAATGTCGGAGATAAAGAACGTCTGATAAAGTTACTAACACATACAAAATGGATGTTTTCATTGAACGCAAGAACACACTAGAGGACAATTTAACTTCTTCGAGATCATATATGTACAGTTGGTGCTATAATAAACGTTTATGAATTAACACTACTTTCAGTCTACAATAGAGTAACCTTTCAGGCTACTCCAGTCTATACATGAAAATAAAAATTCCAATATATACCACAGCAGGAAACAACAAAACAATAATCTATGGTAACACAATGACACATTACAAATTTAAACGAATGTATACCTTGGGTAACTAAAAAAATCAAATAGCCCTATAAAAACTGAGTAGTGTTAACCAGACTTCCGACAACTCCGAAATTTCACGGTAGGTATAATTGAATTATTACAATACGGTGTTTATAGAAATTTGTTCGCAATGATTGCTCGAACACATTTGTGGGGGACACTATAGTACTGAAATATGGCTTCCCGAAAAGCACTAATAATGTTTCTTTAGATTTTCAAAACGTATTATTGGTTAGGTAATTACTATTGAATCTCTAGAGATTAACAAAAGACAATTGTTCAATTTCAGTGAAATTGCCTATTTTCAATAGAAACAGCAGATTATTTATCAAAGAAAGTACGTGGATTGAATTGATGATAATAACATGCGTGAGTACAGAACATTTCTTTCATTAATTCTATAATTATTTCGTGAACCACATCTTCTCTCATTTCTAACTCTAATAAAAGAATCTCGCAAAAACTCATTAACTAGAATTGTGTTATTATATAGAGCCTCTTTCAGTTAAAAAAATTGAACCTGTACTCCATAGATGATGGAAGAAGGTGAATTTTCAGAAAATTTGTCATGCGAAAAACGCAACAATATAATAAATTTCTCGTTCATAATGGATTCTTAATATAATTCTCTCGTTTGTTTTTAATTTGATATTGTATGAAACCTTTATAAAGATAAAAATAATTTGACACTAATTTGTAAATATAACCCTTCAAAAATTCTTAAAAACAATCTCAATAATAAATATCAACATGTTGGTAGAAATAATTAGTGGGAAATTTGAAAAAATCTTTTCATTCAATCGATTTTTCCAAGCTTTAAAAACAGTATGGCGTCTACCTACGCCATTTAATTGGTTTGACTAATCACTGAAAAAATATTCCACAAAACACAAACGTTAAAACGTGACAGTAATTTGAACAGTATTAAAGGGCGAAACTAAGAAATAACTTGAACCTGATGTGATTATGACAATATTTTGCCACGATAAAATATACTATAATATCTTCTCACTCCTAAAAATTAAAATAATCATTAAAATAAATTATCAAAATATACTTTCAAATGTATAACCCAATAAGTGAAACAACATTGTTTTCATACAGATTTCATTTTTACTACAACGGCCGGCGCCGCGGTTTCGACGTGCTTTCCATATATAGCTTGAAAGCGTGGAGAAATTGACACATGTCTATGTCAGAAAGTGGCATTGCGAGGAATGCGGTGTGTCAAGTAGCAGTGAGCAAAATGTAAAATTGCCAACAGTTCAGTTCAAAAGAAAAGATCGACCAGAAAAGAAACAAGACATCAAGTAACGACCTCTGAACAGATGAAGTATCAGGCATAGCAATACGTGACTTACTGTCAATAAAAATTTTCATTTCATTTCTCACTAAGGGCATAAAGAAACAGGGGCTGTCCTTAGAAGACGAACCAAGAAAATTATTCTATGAAATTTTATTTTCATATCTATTTACAGAACTGTAACAGTTTCTGGTCAGATCTATGGATTTATCGGTAGATCTACCGATTTTCCAAGTGATCTATCAATTTCTTACCAATATAACAATTTTATGATGATCAATTTTAATGATTAGTTTTTTAGTGTTCATCTTTTTCAAGACTATCTGTCTTTCTGATTTCGGTAATATTATCACATAACAAGCGTGAGTTCCACTTTACTACCTAATGTTTCGTAAGTATGCAACACAATATACATTTTCTTGCACGTATGCCTATAATGTATTATAAGTTACTCATACAATACAAGGTATTAATTATAATACGCAATCTATACATAACCTAAAGTTAGTACTTAAGGGATTCCCTCTATTCGCCTAGTATTACTATTGCCTCCAGCGGAGATTAAACACTATCAACACCCCCCTAACTGTTATTAATTACAAATATTCACGAAAAGAAATATAGCGTTTGTGACACAGAGT
Organism: Henosepilachna vigintioctopunctata; assembly: GCA_030704895.1. Lineage (NCBI taxonomy): Eukaryota > Metazoa > Arthropoda > Insecta > Coleoptera > Coccinellidae > Henosepilachna > Henosepilachna vigintioctopunctata. The sequence continues at coordinate 1,018,074 of JARQZJ010000124.1, read as the reverse complement.
TCCATTGTTTCGTGATTATAATGTGGAAGTAATGTTCACCTGTGTGTTTTGAAATTTTTTTTTACTTTTTCGAATTGCTCTTATGTTTCATAGCATTTATGCTGTTTTTGTATGTGCATTTTATTCAAATTCTTTTCGATTTGATAATGTATATCCCTTTGAATAATGTATATCCTTTATAATAAATGACACAGAGGTTTCGCTTATCTCTTGGTGAAACGTTATGTTAAAAACTATAAAATTAAAAATTAACACTTAAGTAGTAAATAATATAATACTACTAAAAAGTAAATACAGTAGTAAAACTGTATAATACTACTTAAGTAGTATTAAACAGTAAAATTGTATACTCTTGATAATGGGTTAACCACCCGAAACATACGTAGAGTTTTCAATATATTTAGTGAAACTTAAGTCAAGTGTGTTAATTTTTAATTTTATAGTATATCCTTTTATTCAAAATATCTCGTTTTTGATCAAATTTTTCTTGAAACAATCTACCAATTTTAAAATCACATGGCTTCGTGAGATGAAAACGGACTCAATACTAATTTTTATAAGAATATTGTTCAAGAAATATAGGGGAGTCAGAAACAAAATGGTTCATGAACTTGATTAGTAGTCATTGAAATTAAGAAAACTTCCCATATTTTTGAAAGAAGTTTTTTAGTCTTTCTTAATCCACATCGCATTACCTGCATATTTCTCAATATTGAAATGACAATCCGTTGTGAAAGTAATGAGTATATTCATTTGAGGTGTGAAAGAATTATATTTCCATACAATATAGTGAAAATCAGAAGCTATTAAAGTTTTATTTACAACATGATAAGAAGATAACAGTTGTAGATTGGAATTAAACCGACTTGAATCACATTGGCAATTTGCGAGGCATTTTTAATGTGTGCAAAATCTACGGAGCTATGAGTACAAAGATCGTTTAGAAGTAACAATGAAGCTAATTGATTTTTGGGAGCTGTAAAGAACTGGCGGAGTCTGAACAAAAAAAGGTTGAAGGAGTAATTGAAGGCTCATTAACTTGCAATGATTTTCGAATAAAATGAAACGAAAACATTGTTTTTTACATTCGCACACTTTATTTGACAATTGTGTCGTATGTTTCTTTGGACTGTCCAAGGTAGTGGTGGATCGTAGGACACAACTGTTAAAAAAAAGTCTATAAATTTAGAAAACAGTTGTTGCGTTGTCACTTTGTTATAGAAATGGATTTACATCATTGATTTCCAAAGTGGCCTAGGAGGACCCTAGGGGTCTACGGGGGTCCACGATGACGTGACAAAAAAAAGGGGTACGCAAATCGTAAATTCGCGAAAATTTATCTGATTTTAATTGTAAAGAACTAAAATGTTGATTTGACATCATCTGTAGCAAGATAATATTTTGAAAAGCTCAGCGATTGTAACTTGTAAAAACATGAATTCAACAAAACTTGTGTTTTGACATCCACTTAGAGCCACAAGAATAAAATAATTAACCAATCCATTTTCACTTCTTTTTCGAAAACTGTTAATTCGTGCTCAGCGCTCAGCCGCAAAGCAAATTTCCATAATGAAATGTTATCGTCACATTTTCTGCCGACTTAACGGAATATGGTAGAAATGTAGCTGCAAGGGATCCACCGGGACCAGTAAAATTATCAAAGTGGTCTATGGGAAGAAAGCAACAACGCATTCCACATTCAAAAATTCTTAAAATATTGGTTGAATATTTTGCGGAAATACTGTTTCACATGCAATACGCAGTTCAGACGTGTAATGGGTGATAGACATAACATTACCTGACGGTTCCGTTCATCGGTGATCCTAGATATTTGAATTTTCTTACGACCCATGGCAGCAATTTTGAAATACTGGTTTCGGAACCCTTCTCGAACGGAAATTCTGGCAGGAGCCTCTTCTTGCTTTCAGCAGGCGTCCTTCTAAATTCAAAGTGAAGGAATCCGTGGCTTTTCAAAATTCTGAAACAAACATTGAAACGTAAATAAAATGTGTAATCACAGTGAATTTAATCAATGCAATATGTGATTACAAAAATATTGGCATGAGCCTGAAAGCAGAATTCTCAATGAAAAATTACCTAAAATCAGAAAGAAAAACAAAATACTGCTCAGAATATTCCATGGATCTGAGCTACCCGGAGATAATGTAAACAAAAAGCAGAGATCCCAAAACAATTCAGGAAAAAGTTGCTGGTATGATCGAGTTTCAGCTTTGTTTTCTATTTTATTATAGCTTGGAATTCACACTGACTTCCTGCTTGTTCGAAATAAGAGAAGAACTTTACAAAGCATTTGCTCTGATTTACTCTGAAATTTGCTTCGAAATTTTGGAACAACTATTTTATTTCCACTAATTCATGTACTTTATCAAACTTCGCGAAGCTGATCCCGATAGGTTTGTTATAATCGAATTCTTTATAGCAGTTTTAGTATAATTAACTAGTTATTTTACTGAAGTGTTCGTTTAATGAGAACATATCACTTTTTTCACAAGGTCATCCATAAATTACGTCACACGAATTTCATGATTTTCTGACCCTGCCCCCGCCGTTCCAGCTAGTCACATCATGAAACTTTCGAGATAACAGACTTCTGGAGAGTTTCTCTCCCAACCACCTCAACCTGTGACGTATTTGATGGATGGCCCCCAATTATATTTTGATCGTCATAAAGTATTTTTTCGAACTTTTAGGTACATATTACAGATAATTCTGAAAAGCGACTGACGATATAGGTATACTATTATATATCAAGCAAAAATATTCAGTTTATTAGTTGAGTTTTTGGGATTTTTCCTGAGAAAGGTATATAATTTCTCGTTAAGTTTTGTATTCTTATTTTACTAAGCACGTGCCAGTTATATCAGTAAAAAAGAGATCCTTTAAGACCTTTAGAGAAATATTTCTGAGTAGAAAGAATTATTAGCACGCTACTTAGAATTGAAAATATACGCTCGCAAAGACGGCACAAATTGTCGTGTTTCCATTCAGAACGAAAAAATCTTAGGGCGGTATTGAAATTTTTTTATATAGATATTTTTCGTAAGCTTCTCGCATGAAAACTTTAGCAAACGGAATGAACAAAGCTTCAGTAAATCTGTACTACATTGATTGAAACGATGATTAATATTTCATGAACGTATCAAACATATTTTAGGTATTCATCAGGTAATCTTTCATTTTATCTGAAAGCAATAATCAAATTGAATGAAAGCTAGCCATTTTTCATTTATTTGTGTTTAATTTGTTTGGGATCAATAAAACCAAATTGAGAAATATATTGACATTATGGGAATAAAAATTTGGTTTTTTTGTCTGATTTCATCATTCTTTGACATATTTCTGGAACAAAATCGTTCCTCTCAACAAAAAACATACAGTAAAATATTTATTGGTTTATTTCTTGTTATTGTAACGATTCAAATTGTAGTTTGTCAAAACTAAGAAAAGTAATTTATTTAAAGTTTCGACCAAGTTACATTTTGTAGCGGAAGTGTAACAAGAAATAAATTTTTCAATTTATGACAATCAAAAAACAGGCAGTGTTTTGCGACGAAGATTATTTTTAGTTAAATAATCGACAGATAAGAAAACCTTATATCTATGTATATTTTTTTCAAAAACATGAAATCATTCATAAACATACATTTATTACATATTCATTTTAAATTCATTAAAAATTGATAGAATATTTTTTTCATATAGATTATTTCAATTAACTCTTATAAGACAATCACGGCCCCCCTAAATGGCAGACACTCAGGGGGGCAGCAGCTGGCTCGTAATATTTGAAAAATATTTGAAAGTGTTAAAAATCCATATTAAAAGAAAACATATTGAAAATAAAAACTCCTTTAATTTCAAATGCATGTTATTGCCATATATATATATATATATATATATATATATATATATATATATATATATATATATATATATATATATATATCTTGAAATTGATTTATTGCCTGTTTAAGATATTTTATTTCGAAAGTTTTTAGCAATAACAGGCTTTTTTTGATATGAAAAACTTTATTTTTGTTGACGTTTCGTTGTTATATTACAACTTTGTCAAAACTCTGAGTTTTGACAAAGTTCATAAAATGTGAAATTTCGATGCTTGGTGTGTCTATAATCTGAGAGGTGTTTTCTACTGATTCCTATAGATGGAATTGTGGAGTATTCATAACTCTACGGTCTTCCACTTGGAGTCACAAAAAGATGCTTGGGGGTTGAAATCGTTGCCTCACTTCGATGGACGTGGTGCGACTGACAAATTCCTTGCAGAACGAAACATGTATGTCTCGCACTTCCATCAGATGTGGCATGGATTTCAATATTTCTCTAACATTTATCCCTTGAGGGATAATGGAGACATCACATCGTACACGTTCACATATCAAGCTATACTATAACATTCTCTTGGTTAATTTGACTTTTTCAAATGAATGTTCTAGTGTTAATTTTCTTAAATATTTCATTCAATGCCATATATATATATATATATATATATATATATATATATATATATATATATATATATATATATATATATATATATATATATATATATATATATATATATATATATATATATATATATATATATATATGTATAGAAGGAGAGAGTCCGAAGGGTGAGGTGAAATGACTTTTCATCGAACGTCAAAACAACGTTTCGGCGCTAATCCACTTACATAGCTGTCCTGGCCGAAGGGCTTTGTGTTCCAGAAGCAATTTTACACCTTACTAGATTGAATTATTATACGAAGATACGATGGATATGTGCACGGTGAAGGGGGCCACCTGCAAACACAGTGACCTGATTCAGATCGGGGGTAGGAGACGATCGATCTGTTAGGGCGAATTGAACAAGGCCGGCGCGTGTTCCTCCTACGCTGATGGAGTCCTACCTGTGAAGGCAATTTCCGCGGCGGTGCTGCCAACTTTGCGAAAATTTTTCCAATTTAACGACAAGTAATGGAAATCGAACGTTATGATGCCGCAATAGATCGATTTCGATTTGCAGCAGCTATTTTATCACATGAAAAGGCGTTTTATTCCATCGCGTCACGATATAAATTCGATTTCTAATCACGTTTTGAGAATCATTTCTATACGTCGATGTTGCCAAGGTTGAGAATTTTCTGATTTTACGGGACGACATTCGAAACATTGAAAATATATCAATGAATTTTATTCACGAAATTCGAAATATATTAAAAGGCGAAAAGTATATCAATGGAGTATTTGAAGAAGTATCTGTAAGTGAATGCCGTGGGTACATAAGAAAAAGCAACAGAAGAATATTTCTTTTATTCTTCGTTTTATTGAAACGATTATACCTCGAAAAAAAAAGACTAATAATCATTAGAAAAAAAAGGATGATATATATCGTGGCTGCATAAATTCCCAATGGCTCATTCGGATCTTTTACAGTTTTTTCGCAGTTATTTTAAGTATTTAATCCAGAAGATACATTACTACAAATTTGGCTTTCGTTTATTTTCGCAGCCAACTCAGGAGGTTCTTCGAATAATTCTAAATACCAATGATATCGATGAATCTCAACAAGTTCGAGACTTGTTTATGGTCAACTCTAGTAGAAACCGCTGAAAACTGAAAATTTTTTGCTCAAAGAAATCAATATTGCATATGGAATGCTATTTTAGTGTAAGAAAGTTCATTATATGAACGATATTAAAAAAACCACACATATTCGAGAAAACATTTGGATACGTGATATAATTTCAAATTTAGTAGATGAAATAGTGATAGATAAAATCATAGTGTACCGTATAATTTGAAACACTTGGTTAAATTCGACAAAAATTGTTTTATAGCCTTGACAAATGCTTAGGGCAAGTAACCCATTGTCAAGAGTATGATACAGCTGAATTGAAAAGACTCTTATTGAAAAATGTGAATAAATATACCTATACACTATATTAAGTATAACATTCTATGGTTCAAATTTCAATTCAGCCAACCGCTTATTTTAATATTTCAATACAACCAACAGCCGAAATATTTTATAAAGTATTTTGAACGAAACCACCTTAGTTCTGTGATTTTCCCTACACATTGTGGAAACATAACAATTATTTCGTTTATATACAGTCATCATCACACACAAAGTTGATACGACGGAAAAGGAATATTTAGTGAAAAGTCAAAAAAAGACAAAGAGGTGAGAAAAAGAGATAAATGTGAAGTTCTATGGACAAATACCAACTGAATTCTATAGGTTCATGGTACAGAAAACTATTGAGGAATACGGGAATTAAGAAAAAAACTTCTGATCTATGATCAGAACATAGAACTCTGATCTATGATCAGAAACAGAAACAGAAACAATTGTTATGTTTCAACGATATATAGTAAAAATCACATTACTGAGATAGTTTTATTTAGGTATATTATGGTGTTAGATTTATATCAAGTATTAATCAATTAGTTTTTTACCAACGTTTCGTCGAGTTGACAGACATTATCAAAATAAAAGAGTTACACTTCATCTGATAATAACAAAATATACTGAACTGAACAGAAATGTGTTGAATGAGTTTAATTTCAATACATTTCATTCTTTTCACAAAATTTAGATTAAACACGTTGAAAGGTGGCATTCAAAACATCCTGGAACTGAAATAAAAGTTTCGTTAGTGTTTAACTGTTATTTTCGCAACTATCACAGCATTTTCACCGAGAAATTTCATGTATTTTTTCTTTTGTATTCCGCAACTAGAATATTATGATGTTTACATTTTCGTCCAATTTCAAATTTTAATTTGAACTACCGGGAATTTTAACCGAATCACTATTACATTTTGTCTGAGGTTCTAAATGTTTGGAAATTTTCATGAAATTTTATCTACGAATACATTCGGGGAACTCAGAAGATTAGAAGTAATAAATCTCCCACAGAGAAATGTCTGCTTATTGAATTGACACTGTAAGCGACTACGGAATAATGGAAGAATGAAATGAAGGACAAGCAAACATTAAAAACAGAATCGAAGTTTTCAATTTTCGAAGCGCCGCGAATGAAAGTTGATAAAAACATTGTGTAGGAATCTGTAATCGATGTTCTTTCGTGAATGTTCTCAAATTCCGGTAGGCGTAAAAAAGAGTTTCGCATAATTCTAAAATTTAAAACCGCATAGTCATGAACATTTGAATACCATCTAGAAATAATCTGAAAAAGTAATTCAGGAATAAACATTATTCCTCAAAGATCCAAAGAGATAATTATCAAGATTTTTCTAGAAAAAAATTAGTTTTCTCTGAAACACCGCGATTAACAAAATATACACATTGGTTATTCCGGGAATTATTGGACTCTATCACTTTTAAGAATATTCCAGAAAATCTATCACAATTTTCCTTGAATCAAGAATATCACAGGGTAAACTCACTAATTTCAGACTTACCACATATTTTGCCTAAAAATTCTTAGTTGAATAGAGAGATAACAACACTTAAAATTTCTTTATAACTGATAAATCCTTTATCACAGTTTGCAACAATTGATTGAATGATTAGATATTAAATAACTTTCAAGTACTCCAACGTGAACTCAAAGAACTTGCATTAATTTTTTAATAGGACTTACTTCGATGAGGTTCGATACGAGATTAATAATCCTTTCAGTAAAGATAGAAACGTTTGATCAAATAGATTTCGGAGAGAACAGGCGGAAAATTAATCTTCGATAATGTTCGCATATTTATTGAATTACTTACTACAGGTAATTTCCAACATACTGGGAAGAATTTAAATACCTTATTTTATTTTCAGAATAAATAATTTTTTTATGTTAAACCTATTGAAAGAAATATTTGTGTTAGAAAAATCAAGAAATCAGGGCAAAATTTATTATAAAACGAAACAAATTTAAGAGAAATCATTATTCCACAAAAAGTTGATTGGAAAACTTATCGAAAAATATTTTCTATTTGAGTTACTCGAGTTATTGACGAACTTTAAAAACAACTAAACTCAAATTATACATTTCAATAACATTCACTGACTTTCAATTAATAAGTATATTAATGAAATAAGTCAAAAATATAATTCACTACAAAAATTAACTGCAAGTTATTTCACAAAATATGTAATTTACGAACACAAACAAAACAGTGTGAATTACGTACTAGACTATTTTTAATTAATAGATAATTTTGATAGTCTAAGCTAAATTTAGTACGATCAGTTAAAAATAACCCCTCTTATACACGAAAGTGAATTCGGAAATAAAAATAGAAATTGTAAGCCAATTCACACCACTTTTCAAAATAGATATTCAAATAATAAATACATTCAACAAGTCTCGTGTCCAAAAATATTTATCACGAGCTCAATATCTTATCAACGTGTATGCCTATTAACTGTGTTTACATATTAAAGTTCCCAGAGGGATGATTCGATAGTTGTGTTACTGTTTAAATGGTGATTCTATGAAAATAATGTAATAGAAGAATAGTTATAATAAGAAAAATGTTTTTGGAGTGAAGAGAATTTGAGATTAAAATTTCAAGGAAAATCACAATTTTATCAGTGAATGTCACTTTTGATAATGAAAGGAGAATTTTGAAATTAAGTATCGAAAATAATGAGTTTGGAACTTTGAACGAGTTTCAAGCGAAAATGTTTAAAAGTCCAGAGTTTTGCATCGAACGAATTTATTTCCGAACTCACCAGTCTCTGAATCCATGTAAAAAATCGGAAAACTAGGAAGTAACATAACGTATTTCGCGTACCTACGATTTGGCACTGCAGGAAGTGGAAAATGCGTACGCCTACGGACGGGACACGGCGTCAACAGAAACCGGCAGCTGTGAGGCAATGACAGCAGGATATGACTAGAGAGCAACAAGAGCGAGAACTTCACTAAGAGCACCAGAGAGCAGCAGGCAGAGAACGACGCTGCGCACCACGCGCGAGTTAACCACCCGATTGAGTCTTGCGTTCCCGTTTCTGGGCTTGTGCCAAGCTGAGATGATATGCTGATACCCGCCACTAGAGAGTGCTACGCATTGGTCAATAGCCCACGGTGACGTTGTCAGGAATCCGCCAATTGAAGCGACCTACGGCATCTACGCCGCGCTCCGCCAGCTGGTGCGGCATGGTGATGCGTGGGGTAACAGCATCTTGCCATCGAAGGGGTCCTTCTTTCTACCACATCTGAACGTTGGAGCGACAATTTTATGGTGTCTGTTCACAAATGTGGCCCGCCTAATGACATAAAAATGAAATCCTAACTCTTCACGATTTATTCTAATCATCCAACATACAATATTTCAGTTTTTTCCATCTTTGAGAATATGCAAACTGAACGTTGACAAAATTGAAATACCAAACATATTTTTGAAATTATTCAGGAAGTATAAATTGGACGAAAAATTGTTTCGTCCAAGCGTATAAAATAACCATTCATATTTTTGATATTTTCAGATCGAAATTTTCACTTCATTTTAAAATTGAAAGAATTTTACACTACTCCATACGGTCATAATTTTGAAAAAATTAAATACTAATAATGATGATTTGTTCATTTTTGATACAATTCAAATTAATTTTTGAACTTTCTAAATTATTTTTTATTTAAATTAATGTTTGAAATCCATTGCAGTTTATGATATTTCACTTAATAATTTTTATCTCAATATGTATTAACGATATCGTATATAATTAAATGAACGATTATCTTTGGTTTTATCTTATGAATTCACAGTTTGGCGAAACGACACGTCACATATCAAATTATAGCAACTCTAAACAACTTTTGTTTTCAGCTTTTCATTCATTTTGCAAAATTTATTTTCAAAAAAAGTGAAAATGACTATTTCGTTTTACTCAAATGAGGGTTTTCGCGTATGAAAAATCCGCTAGATGGCAATAAGTAGGCGTGAGGTCCGACTGCAGCATGATTGGTTTTTTTTGACATGACATTAACAGATATGTCAAAATTCGCCAATCTCGTAACAGTTAGACCTCATATCTACGTCTTGCCATCTAGTGGATTTCTCATATGCGAAAACCCTCATTATATACATGCATATACAAAAGTATCATATAATTTTATTTGTCTATGCTTGCATATAGAAAATTTGCTTTTCTCTAAACTAGAAAATCCGCAAAGTTTTTTCAATTACAGTCTACATTGTTTCCGACATATCGCTTTATATCTTCTTCGAGACGTAAATAAACAAATAACGCATTCCTAGCCAATTAGAATAATTAGAACTGAACAATATGAAATATCATAGGAAATTCAGTTATCAATATTATTGTACTGAATTGTATTGAATAATTCCACAACAAGTGACTCAGACTATCTACACATAGCTTTCGGAAAGTCAGCACCAACTGAAGCGTTTGAACAATATAAAATTTCTTATCGAAATTCACTTATTGATTAATTTCTACAATCAATTTTCGATAACAAGATAAACAGATTCCGACATCATATATCTGTATTATATTATGTTGCTTAAAATGATGAATGTATTATAGATAAAACTAACTTAATTTGTGATTGAATTATATAGGTGAAACATAGAAATTATTTCGCGAGGGAAAACAAACAAATTTGTACAGTTGAAATACTTAAATGAAATGAAATACAACAAAACGAAATGTAAATCTATGATTAGAGGAGAATACTCTACAATATATGTTGATGCCACCGAAAAGTACCGAAGAAAACAAAACGGTAATAAAATTAAAGTTCTATGAACACAAAGGCCACTTTACACTATGCGTTAATGCTGCATAGCAGCCATAGAAAACGGTTGAACTGAAAGGATAAAACTCAAATATTGAAGTACACTTTTGCAACAGTGAACAGTGCATTATTAATATAGAAAGTAATTCAATAAATTATTATTGGATTTTTTTCTCTTTTTAATTTCTAAAACGTCTAACAAACTAACTTTATATCATTTCCTCTCTGCATGTAGTATTTCAAATTTATTGTCGATACTGTGATTTCCTTACAAACGTAAAAATAAAAAAAAAACGTATTGTAGTCCTGGAATCCGTTTTGTTGTTTTTAGAGCATCTTTTATATTCTGATACTTTGAGTTTGAAGTTTCTGCCAGTTAGGCCAATTATATAACTGAAGTTTTATCGTTCGTATATCTAACATATTTACCTACAGTCACCTGTGTTGTAACAAATATAGTTAGATTTCGGTTAGGCAGAAACGAACCTAGCGTTTTTAAAGTTAGGTCGTCTAAATAAGACGATATTTTAAACTAATCTTACTAGGAATTTTAGGACATACTTGAGAATACTCTATTATTATTATACACTCTTTTCTCTAAATGTCTAGGTTAGTTTATATCAAGTATCGGCACAACCAATGAGTGATCTTGCACAATTTGCTTGAACTTGTGTAATTATATAGAAAGAATTCAACAATATATCTACAAGCATATAAGCATTGTAAGCCTTTGTTTCTTACATGAAAAAAATTGGGTACTAAAATAAATGAGAGAGATATATATGTCTACAAAAATTTATGAAAATATAGACTGCAATGAATTTCACCTAAAGTTTAGAGGGAAACTCGAGAATTAGGCTAGAACATTGTACAGGATCATTATTTTGATTATCACTACATCAAACTTAAAAGAGCATTAATGGAAATAACGTAAAAATTTGTGAAGTTGTTTACTGGCCTCTTTGTTAGGTAAACATTTAACAAAAATAGGGCAATAAGTTGTGATGTCGTTTATTAAACACTACACGATTTGTCTAGTAGGTTTTAGAACATGTACGAACAAGTTTGAACAAAATTGCATATGCAAATTGATAATTTGATCCGTTGATCCCAATGCTAAAATAATTTTTTTCTAATCAATTCACAACATTTTGAAATTAGAAGACAATAACGTAAACTTCTTCTGATATAAAAAATTAAATAACTCATTCTATTGTTGAAGAACATTTTCACTCATTTGTACATATTAAAATGATCAATACTTATTACATATATTACATTATTTATAAAGCAATTATCCAGACTTATCCACAAAACTAAAAACTGCGTGCGGAAATTATTGAATATAAAATTTATATTTCATAAAATAGTCTTCTCTGTATTTAGTACCCTATGGAATGTAGAGGGGAGGAATAAAAAATAACGTCATATTTATCAAGTTGATTGTTATGTTTAACCATTAAATAATTTGTAACAGATAATCAGTAGAGCGTAACAAAAGCAATAATATTGTTTAAAATATGAAGATAAGAGGAGACTGAAAGATATCGAAATAATCAATGATAAAACAACGTAGAAATCACACAAGGATTTGAAAATGCTTCACGATTCTAAATAATCAGATCTAATCTCAAAATGGTTTTCCTAAAATTCTATACTCAAAAACCAGATAAATTTGATTAAATTTTTGTAATACTCCTACAACTCAAAATTTCAATCACATCAAACTTAAAATTCTGCTATCGAAACAGACTACTTATAAACTTTTCCAAATTGTCAATAGTTACAAGGTCTCATTGAAAAGATGGACGATATATTAATTCTTCATGACTCAATTGAATATAATGAATTTGTCGTAAATCATAGAAATGTGAGGAATAACAGAAATAAAATAAATATATTAATATTAATATATATTGACGAAATTAGGAAAAAAATAATCTACATTCGTTCAAAATGAAAATGACGAAATTTGCAATAAATTTGTAGTTGATCACCAAAGATTGAAAATCAGTTTTCAATATTGGTTTTACATTATTTAACTCTGCCGTCATGAAGAAGCAGCCTGGAAATATTTAAAAGGGATTGAAGGTATTCAATATAATTTTTGGTTACACATATTTTAATTCGAGATTCAGGTATGAATCCCACATTTACAATAAGAGAATCATCGGATGGAACCTCAAATGATTATAGAAAAAATTTAGAAAAAAAAAGTGAAAATTATAGATTATTGCGTTACCAACACTTAACAGACAGGCATACAACTGTGTAAGAATGAATGCAAGTGAGTCTTAAGTCTGAAGGAATAATCTTAAGAAGGATAAAAGAATTATTCTAAGAATTATATTTAATGCAGGTAAACTAAAATTAAGTAAAAGAAACTTACGTTGAAAACCTACACATTTTTCTATATAACAGCCGTTTACATATGTTTCAAGGTTATTGCCTATCGTCATTTATATATCTCTTCAAGTACTATCATCTTTAACTTAAACTACGCCGTTCTGACGATAGGCAATAACCTTGAAACATATGTAAACGGCTGTTATATAGAAAAATGTGTAGGTTTTCAACGTAAGTTTCTTTTACTAAATTTTAGTTTACCTGCATTAAATATAATTCTTAGAATAATTCTTTTATCGTTAAGATTGTCTGGGATTTCCAGAAGCTATAAAAGTCTCACAAAAGCCGGACGGTATTTCATTGTCGTCTGCAACGTTGTGTTGACTCTTCCCAATATGTTTTGGGTGTATAAAACGTGTACGAAACAGTGTTTCGTGTTTTATATATTAAAAATTTTTTATATATCTCTTCAAGTACTATCATCTTTAACTTGAACTACGCCGTTCTGACGATAGGCAATAACCTTGAAACATATGTAAACGGCTGTTATATAGAAAAATGTGTAGGTTTTCAACGTAAGTTTCTTTTACTTAATTAAGAAGGATAAATTTTTTTTTAATAATAATAATATTTATTTTAGCAATAGCTATTACAAAATCATAGATACATTTAGGTTCAAAATATATTATTTAGTATTATATTTTTAAAACGAACTTAGCTAATTTACGCTTGAATAATTTAAGGTCACTAATTGTTTTTATGGAACTAGGCAATTTATTAAAAGCGTTGAATCCTTCATAAAATATACAATTCCTATGTTTGGAAAGCTTACAAACTTGCATGTAGAAATTGTCATCATTTCTTGTATTATAACTGTGCACATCAATGACACATGTTACATTTTTTATTATATGGGAACAATTTGTGTTTAACTCTAAATATAAAGTTATACATTAAGCATAATTTGGATTGGAGTATACCTATTACATTTCAAAATTCTTCGCATAGCTCTATTCTGTAACTTTTGTAACTGTTGAGTCCTTCTTTACTCAATCCCAAAACAGAGCGGTACAATATTCGAGGTGTCGCAGTTATTATTGACTTAAAAAGCAATAACTTCATATATGTCGTCAGATTTTTTCCAATTCTTTTGAGATTGTTGATTTTCTTTGAGGTTTTGGACGATATGAAGTCAACATGATCATTGAAACTCAATTTCTCATCAAACATAACGCCTAATAAGTATTTAACAAGTTTTACCCTTTCAATGTTCTGGTTTTCAATTTTAATACTTTTATTTTCGTTACTAATTACCTTTCGAATTTTACTTATACCAAAAACTATAAATGTAGACTTTGCAGTTGATCATTCACGGCAAGATCCAAGAGAATCGCAGTGTTGGTAGAAGAAGAACATCCTTGCTCAACAATTTTCGTTGAGCAAGGACAGCTTGACAGGAGTACCACGGCCACCTTTAATACGTATTGTAGGTAGCCGTGGCAGTACCTACCGATTAACTATTTCAAGCCTTTGTGTGAAGAGTGCACATCGCTAGTATGATCTCCGACCTTTCGTAGAAGATTATGGCATAAGAAGACCTTAAGTTAATTTTCACGTGATAATATTTAAATATTCTTGGATGTTATCAAATATTATATACTACAGGAAACTTCATAAAATATATAGATATCAAAATGTGGATTCATTATCGTAAACAATTTTTTCATCAATTCGATTCCATTTCAATATCTAGTACGTATTTTTGATATTGCTACATAATTATCAAAAAATGCAACTTAGTTTGTCCTATCAGTCATTCCCAAATTATAAAATTCAGATATACAATTTTTAATGCCTAGTTTTTTTATTTCAGCATACTTTTCTTCATTTTTGAGGCCATTGGAGTGGGACCTACAGCTCAACGCCGGTTCCGAAAGGCCATCGGGCTTGTATTCTAGAACATTAACCATCAATTGAGACTCATGGACTTGCACAAACATCCATACCTAAATCTGGGATATGAATCCAGTACATTGGCTTCACATACCGTTGAACTGTTGTTCAACCATCTGATCCACATAAGCTTGAAGACCACATTTTATTTGTACTACCCTTAATACCACGGCCAACTTCAATACTTATACAATAAATATTAAAGGTGGCCGTGTTAATACTAACTATTTAGCGAAATTGGTGTTTGAGCTTTTTCAGCAATAACAACGAGGCATGGGGTTAGAAGGAATTTCAGAGTTGAGGACTAGAATCATATTAATAGTTCAATTTGCTCATTGATTACTATTTTCTCCAAGTAAATATAATTGAGAAGAATTATTTGAGACTACCTTCTAATGAAAACTAACGTCACTGTTGACACGGGTACCTATTTTCAGGAAAGAAAATAAGTTGTGAGATATGAAGGTAAAGAAAAAAACAATTTAACGGACTTGGAAAGCCATGAAGTTTACGTCGATAAAAATTTAAAATTCTGCGATAGCACTATGTATTTCAAATAATTTAATTATTACTTTGAATCCCTATCTTTTAAAACATATTTGTAAGAACTCGTTTGCCCCCCACTGTGGAAGAAAGCGAACAATGAAAGGGGCAACTGCAGTACTCCATTTTGTAAATTTCATACTTACTGACAAAAAATAGTATTTTTAGTAAATTTGTTGAATTAGGGATGTAAAAAATAAGACCGTCTAACCAAGAAATCCTGCGAAGATTTGAGAGACCATAGTCGCTCAAAATGACGTTTGAGTCGAATAATCTACTTCGTTGTAATTTGTTGGAATTCGTAGTGGAATATAATTTATTTATTTAACATACACTGTTTTACAGGACAGGTCTTAATTACAAAACGTGAAACACAATATATACAAAAAAACAAAATTGGTAGTACAAAAGTTTCAATTTTGTAGTTTCATTTCAAATGAAAGAGTTTGTGATATGAATCACAAATGATGAAATGAAATATAATAATTATAGGAATACAAAAAACTTAAATGCTGACCAAACTTTTACATACATATAAATTTAAAGACACAAATACATTAACATATTAACACTTATACACACATAATTATATGAGTGAATATGAATTCTCTTTGTGGATAATATAAATGATTGTTCTATCAGAGATTATGTATATCAAGGAAACTTGCCTTAATATCAGTAACAGAACAGTTGAATATATTCACCTTAGCTCCCAAAATATTACATTGTTCACACATCGTGTGCAATGGAGGAAATTTTAGAACATTCGTTCTAGCTGCTGTAAGGTGGAACGTGAATTCGCTTCAGGAAGAAACTGTTGGAACAATAAAATTAAGCTTTTGCAATAATTTTATTGTTAGTGCAATAGTTTATTGTTATAATTTCACTTTATTGTTAATAATTTTATGCAAGAAGATTATTGCATGGTATTTCCTTCGTGCACTGAATGTGTCCACATTATGTCGACTTGTAAGCGTTTCATGTTGTATGCCTTTAGGTGGATATATTCCATCAATTCTGAAGCTCAAAAATTTGAGGAACTTTCGTTGAATAGACTTCAGTTGATCAATGTGTAACTGATAACCAGGATTCCAGACTGTTGATCCGTATTGAGTTTAGATCTTACGAAAGCACAATACAATGTTTTCAGAGTTGATATATCGCTAAATTCCTTTCCAACGCGAATAATGAAACCATATCCTCTACAGGCAGCGGTTTCTGTAGCATTGATATGTGGCACGAAAGTTAGTTGAGAATCAAAGCTCACGCCAAGGTCAATAAATGTATTAGGACTTCCCAAAATATTATCACCAATTTCATAGTTGAAATTTATCAAATTATATTTTGTGGAGAGCGACATAACATGACATTTGGAGATGTTGAGGTTTAATTTGTTAAAATCACACCAATTTACAATATTACGCAAGTTTCTTGCAATGCGTTCACAGTCACCAATGCTGGAAACATAAAGAAAAATCTTAAAATCATCTGCGAACCATAAACCCTCAACATAAATGACATCAATTATATAATTTATGAACACTATAAAAAGCAAAGGACCAAGTATGGAAACTTGGGGCACTCCAGATGAAGCACAGTATTCAATAGCAAATGATAGTCATTCCAAAATTGTCGGATTGAAATGTCAAGTTTCGGATTTTCGAATACTTAGTGAATTGAAGAATAATGAAGAAGGAACACGTAAAAGAAAAGAAGTTTGTATGTACATGAAGAGAATTGAACACGAAAGGATAATAAGAAAAGCAATAAGCAAATTGCTAGTTTAAAAATTAACAAAAGACGTAACAGGAAAGATGATAACACGTAGTAGACCATTAGAGGCTGAACTATCCACTGAGAACATTTTCAGTTTGCGTAAAAAATTTATGTGGAATTTTTCGACAATTCTCATAAATGCTTAGCTATCAAATAGTATCTGCGGAATAAGTGCAGTATTTCAGTATTCTCATCTCATAAAGATTAAAACCACTAATACTGTTTTCTATTTGTCTGCCACCTTGAATCAATATTTAATTATTCACTAATTCAATAGTTTACTGACATTCGCTATTGTCATTCCGTATGTATTGTAGGTCTACCTACTCCGCCTTTTATCTCATATATTTGTATTGAATGAATACTTCTGTCTTAAATGCGATGAATTTTCAATTTTCCATTATTACATTTATATCATATAATATTATACGATGCTGTATTCAGTGTTCAGCAAAGAATTCCTCTATAAGAGAATTTTTATTTTTTCGAGTAAACTGGGGGAGGCGAGTCTGAAACAACGAGGAATGATACAAAAATATTCATTTCAAATACAGAGAAATTCCAACCAATTCAAGTTTCGGTATGTTGTAATTTATTATTTTCGATGTTTATGAAGATGCAGAAATGAAAGGCACCTTAATGTATATTTTAATGTAATGTATGTTTTTCGCCTGATATGAATTTTTGTTCATTTATAAACATATATACAGGATGGTAG
Source organism: Henosepilachna vigintioctopunctata (assembly GCA_030704895.1). Classification (NCBI taxonomy): domain Eukaryota; kingdom Metazoa; phylum Arthropoda; class Insecta; order Coleoptera; family Coccinellidae; genus Henosepilachna; species Henosepilachna vigintioctopunctata. Next base: position 999,991 of record JARQZJ010000124.1, on the reverse strand, counting down.
GTTAAATGCTGCAGAAAGTGGTTATTTTTTAGCCTATTTAAGGGCCCTTTTTGGGAAACTACTCTGCTTTTGCGACAATACTTTATTATCAGAAAATACATGTAAAGTTGCTCAATCTACAATACATGTTCTAAATTATTGAAACACTTGCAAATACACCACAGTCGTTTCTAATTGAGTTACAACAAGCAATAATCTAATTTCGCAAAAGTGTTCCAATTATTCACTGATATATAGTAAACTTATGACTTCAGAGATCATCCGAAGAAATAATCAAGGTAATTTAAGTCTGAAAATTTAGCTGGCCATGCTTTTTTTTTAGCTGGCCATGTCGAAATGAATCCAATCGAAGGATCGTATGTTACAGTTAAAAAATCACGGGAAATCAATCATGCAGAAACTCAGTCAAAGTTCCTTCTAAGGAGTTTTAATACATCTTAAAATTCAGGAATATCATCTGCTTTGTCGACAACCTTGATATTTAATAGTGTTGGGGTTTACTTGATGTAAATCCATTATAATTGAATATAAACTTAAATTCAAACACTTGAACCTAAAGAATTACATTATTCTGTAAGCATCTGAAGAAGTCGTTTGTAACGACGAAACGCGTCATGCTATGTAGTCAATAAAGTGTAAATCATAAGTTCAAGTGTTTGAATTTAAGTTTATATTCAACGACAACCTTGATGATTTTAGTTACAATTTCGTATCACACATGTCAGAATTGTTTATTGCTCTGTAAAACGCAGTATATCAATCAGATTATTTCTGTTTTTGTCTGTTTGATTATTTTCTTCTTTTTTGACAAGTGACATATCAGTGTATGTATGTAAATATTGCTGATTCTCGATGAAGAATTTATACACTAGAATGACTTCCGGCGATCTTGCTGAACAAAGTCCTGAAGAAAACAAGTTCGATGTTGATGACATGATACTACGATATGCAAAATCCTATTTTTTAAATCGTCCCAATTCTTCACTGAGATAGGGACAACCTCTGAGATCCCCAGAGGAAATAATCAAGACAGTTTAACTCTGGGAATTAAGCTGGCCATGCGTGTCGCAATGTAGATCAATCCAACGATCTACGTATGTTATTGATGAAAAATCACAAGAAATCAAACATCGCACAGAAACTCAGTCAAATTTGCTTCCAAGAAGTTTCAATACTTCCCGCCTCTAATATAGTTGCCTAAAATTTTGTCGACCTGTATCTATCTTCAAAGCAAAGGTCCTTTTCAAAAATCATCACGAGACAAATATTTAAAGCATAGGTCTAGGAATAACCATGCAGTTTTATCAAATTTCTAGCTGAAATCAGTAATACAAATACATAAATAAGTAAGGACTGAACATTGACCACTATCTGTTCCGAGTTTTCCAGTTATTGAGTTAATATTTGTTGACATCCGAAATCGAGTAGGGTAAAACAGAATGTTGATAATTGCCAATATCGAATTTTAATTGTCAAACGTGATATTTCTGATCTTCAATTTCATTAAACTAGAGTCACTGAAGTCCACCTATTAGATTTTACACAGAACAAAGGATGAATAAATGGCTTCCTGCTTTTCGCATAAATGAATCACCGTAATTTGAAATGAAAGAGATGTGTACGTAAAAGCTTTTACGGAGGTGCTCTGGAAAATATTCTCACAGGAATATATATATATATATATATATATATATATATATATATATATATATATATATATATATATATATATATATATATATATATATAAACTTTCAGCATAAAATTCCATGTACGGTCATAACCAAATTTAATTATCCTTTCATAAATACACACAATTTTTCTGAAATTAATTCCGAATTTTGGAGATCTGTTATAAAAATTGTCAAAATTATAAACCCATTGTCGAGAGTTCTAAGATAAGTTTGACATAACTGAGTTTCATTGGAATCTTGATAATGGTTGAGTAGCCTGAATGAATATATGGAGTATTAAATCCTTGTGTTATTTGAACAAATATTTTTAAAAATATAGTACACTCAAGAATAACAGCATTGTGTAGTTATATATATATATATATATATATATATATATATATATATATATATATATATAGGATGATTTTTTTAGAGGTATAGAACTTCAAATTGCAATTAAACAACGATGGATCATTCGATTGACAAGAATTTTTTTTATTCTGAAGATAATCTTGTGGCATTACATTTTAAATATGATTTTTGGCATATGACCGCCACGGCTGGCTCGGATGTAGTTCTATCTGGACGTCTAATTTTTGATGACTTTTTCCAACATTTGTGGCCTTATGTCGGCAATAACACGGCGAATATTGTCTTCCAAATGGTCAAGCGTTTGTGGCTTATCCGCATAGACCAATGACTTTACATAGCCCCACAGAAAGTAGTCTAGCGGTGTTAAATTACAAGATCTTGGAGGCCAATTCACAGGTCCAAAACGTGAAATTAGGCGGTCACCAAACGTGTCTTTCAATAAATCGATTGTGGCACGAGCTGTGTGAAATGTTGCGCCGTCTTGTTGAAACCACAGCTCCTGGACATCATGGTTGTTCAATTCAGGAATGTTAGTAATCATCGCTCTAAACCGATCACCATTGACTGTAACGTTCTAGCCATCATCGTTTTTGAAGAAGTACGGACCAATGATTCTACCAGTCCATAAAGCGCACCAAACAGTCAGTTTTTCTGGATGTAACGGTGTTTTGACATAGACTTGAGGTTTATCTTCACTCCAAATGCGGCAGTTTTGTTTGTTGACGTAGCCATTCAACCAGAAGTGCGTTTCATCGCTAAACAAAATTCGCTTATGAAAATCGGGAACAACGGCAATCTCGTTTTGGGCCCATTCGACGAATCTACGCCTTGCTTGATGATCGTTTGGCTTCAATTCTTGCACGAGTTGGATTTTGTAAGCACGCAAACCAAGATCCTTCCGAAAAATCTTCCATAAAGTGGATGGACACAGATCCAATTCCTGTGCTCGATGGCGGATGGACTCATTCGGGTCTTCCTCAATGCTACGCTCTACAGTAGCAATAGCTTCTTCTGTACGGCGTCTCTGGGGATGTGAGTTATCAATAAGAGTAAACGTGGTGCGAAAACGTTCCATAGTTAATCGAATTAACTGCCCTGATGGACGATATTGTCGACAATAAAATGGACGTAGTACGCGATAGGTATTCCGCACAGAACCATTATTTTCGAAATAAAATTGCACTATTTGCAAGCGTTGTTCAGGCGTGAGTCTATTTATGATGAATTGCCAAACCAAACTGAGAATAAATCACTTCTCAGCTGTTAAATCGGTCGCTATCTTCAACAGTAATGCCAACTTAAAGTTCTATACCTCTAAAAAAACACCCGTTAGTAAAATTGCGCTAACATAACGAGTCATTATGCCACTCACAGTATTCCTGATGTTGTATCAGTTAATAGAAGAGTTTATCGAGGTAGCTTTTAGATTTGATTTTGAACCATTTAATCATACAATTGAAGAGATTAATTTGTCCAGGGTATCCTCAACTCGAAATCTCGGTATTTCATTTGATAATGATTTCACTTCTGTAGTACACGAAACAATTTCAATTGCATTGAAATCTTATGGTATTATGTACCTACGCAATGGTGGCCACTTTCAGGCAGAATTTCCCAGAAACACTTTCGCAATTATTCAATGCATTAATGAAGAGCAAATTTGCCGTTCTCAGAAGCACCCTTCATAGTAAATCACCGAAAATGTTTCGAATATTGTATATGAGAGAAATATTCGGTTATGATTTATTCACTCAGGGATATGCCCAATTTGATTTGATTAACAAGTTTGCTGTTGAATTACTGGAAGTTAGCGAAAAACCTCTTCATTAAATTCTTCAATTCGTGGAATACAACCTCTCGCACAGTGAATAGACACTCCTCATATTTTAGCCCCTACAGAAATTTTTGTGTTCAAAATAAACTCTTAAAAATAAAGATGAAACTAGTTTTTTATTGAGGGACCAAATCGAGTATCATATTAACCATCATCATCTCATCATCTTATATTAATTATCATATTAATCATCATATTAACAAGGTGTCCTTTGCTTCCATGAACCGAATTTTTCTGCAATATTTTGGTGTATTATACGGTGCTTCCAGATATTTATCAATAATTAGATAATTTTCACAATCTCTTATTCTGCTTCGAGTTGCATAGGTCATTTCCTCGAATTTTCGTATTATCAAGAGTTGAAATAAAGCAGTAATCACCTGAGTTTGTACCTCTATAATAATAATAATAAGTTCCTTATTCTCAACAGATGTACTCAATTACAGAAAATCATAACATAATGTTGAAAAATAAGTAATTAAATAAAATGGAAAGAAATATAACAAAGAGCTCAACCTTATCTAAAAATTTGAAAAAGTAACTAATAACTAAATAATATAATTAAATGCAATATTACAAAGAACTCAATCTAATTCAATTCATTTTAGTTGAAGTGTATGTCACATTCATGTATCAAATGAAGACTCCATAAACCAAATAGGGGATTGTATTAGCGAGTTGGTCCTTGGAATCTCCAGGTGGAATAATTATGTGGTACGAGAATTTTACCTAAAAATTTCAAAACTGACAAGAGAGGACAATCAATACTGTTGTGCAGTACAAAATTTTATCACTCAAATTTTTGTACAAATAAAGTTTCTCCCCTGTCCTGCAATGAGAATAAAGAATTCAATTAGAATTCTTGAGATTTGAATTTTTAGAATTGGTCATTGAATTTTTCTTGAATTTCAATGAGACTAAATCGACTCAAGAATTCGTCATGATTGACTCCAGAAAAATAGACTTATTTCAAATGTCTTAGCCTTTATTCAGAAGGAGGAAAAGATGTAAGATTACAATACCAAGTGTAACAATAAAATCCTGATTTTGTTCGAGGAACAAGGAGCGTATATAAATAAAATAATATAAAGATTTACAAAAATCATTGTAGTTTTCTTCAAGCATAATTTTATATTCTCCTCTTAATACCGGAGTATCGGAAAATGGGAAGCCAAGCTGTGGAAGAAGTGCTGTAGAGTTAACAGCGCGTTAACTCTGTCAAGGTCTTCCACAGGTTCTAGTAGAGTGTCAATTGCCAAATTAGAAGAAAAGAATTGAATAGAAAAAAGAAGAGAGAAATTATTTGCTTGACAAACTGCGTTTTCCCAGAACGACTGAAATACAGACAATAAAGAAATAGTTCTGATATGTGCATTGGATACGAAATTGTGACTGAAACTAGCAAAGTTATCCACAAAGTGGCATCAAAATTCGATGGGATTCCTGCTTTTCTTTGATTAAAACTTGTCGTAATTGATTCTTTTCTTTTTATATTTTTTGGTTCCTTTTCATATATGATTTCCTTTTCAATAAATATTTTGGATTTGTTAAAAAGAGAATACTTGATTCCAAGAACATTTCTGAAACGTTCCTCCCCAGTTCTGTATTGGATTTAATGTCGAATAAATGTTCAAATTTCAAAACTTCCTCTCTTCTTTACAACTATTGATTTGTTATACTACGAAGAGGAGAATCCACAAATCTTTATCTACTTTCTGATGTGATTATCTGAGGTTAACCTGAATAAATATAACCAATAGATAGGATTATCTTATGATAGAACGTTATTAAGTGGGTAAATTTGTGTCTCAATGGTCTTTTTTATTGGACTTTCACGGAATTACATTTTGCAAAGATATTGACTCGCTTTAAAATGACAACTCAATAATTTCATAATCTGAAATGAATTTGAAATTATATTGGATCAAAAGGAAAATAAAACGAGACACGGTATGCTGAACACAGAGAAGGTTATTAATTCGAGGATGTCGAATGCGAGTGTTTTCGCCGACTCGTCTTCATCATTCAGAAGAAAATTTCCCAGGCGAAACATTCCTTCCAATAAATCGAGGGACCGTTAGATTAGAATTCTCTGAAAATGAGAAAACTCACCCTCGCTCGAAATCCCAAAGCGCGGTAATTAATAAGAATCAAGATAATAAGCCGACGGTATTTGGATTTCTGTTCAACTTCAGACTGGTTAATCGTAATGACATTTCATCTGCCTCGTCGAATAATTGGTGTGTATACATGTTTTTTAGGCCTTTGCCAAAATTTATTTTTAGATCAGGAAGTTTCCAAACATTGGCATTCATATCTGCTACAAGCTGGGCAGAAAAATATCTTTAAACACACATTCGAATGCCCAAAAATTCATTGGAGATCATTGTTCATATTATACGTATATATTTATGTATATATATATATATATATATATATATATATATATATATATATATATATATATATTTAATCAAGCAAAAGTCCTAATTATTGCAAATTCAAGTTCAATCAGTCTCCTGATGGGGCACAATCGTAATAATAATAAATATATATATATATATATATATATATATATATATATATATATATATATATATAAGGAAATGAAATTTTTGTGCTTATGGCACTGAATGAAATATTTAAGAAAAATATTGAAGGATAATGGAGACATCACATCGTACACGTTCACATATCTAGCTCTGCTATAACATTCTCTTGATTAATTTCAATTTTTCAAATGAATGTTCTAGTGTTCATTTTCTTAAATATATATATATATATATATATATATATATATATAAATATTTTTAGTAATAATTACTAACTAGTGTAATTAATTTTGACAAAGTTGTGATATACAACGAAACGTCAACAAAATTGAAACAGGTTTGAATATATATATATATATATATATATATATATATATATATATATATATATATATATATATATAGAATGTTTTTAGCAAAAACAGGCTACTTTTAATATGAAAAACTTTATTTTCGTTGACGTTTCGTTGTATATCACAACTTTGTCAACACTAATGAATAATTGAATTTTATGAATTACTATAGATATCAGAATGTCAAACATAATTTTTAGAAAAATCAAATTCGTTTTTTTGTATTTTCTCATATTGATTTTTAGTATCAGAGGAATATTTCTGGCTTAGCATTCGCTTCGGAAGTTTTAGTCTTCTTCACCATGAGGAAACCTATGAAAAACTCATGGTCAGCCAGGTGATTTTAATAAGTGTGCTTTATAAATTCAAGGTAGATCTGGAAAAAATGAGTTTTGAGATGTGATGTTTGGTGATTGTTGTGTATTCATTTTACGACTGTTATTTGTAAGGTTTATTGAATCGATGTAAATAGAATTAAGACGTTTGATGCCTGTCCTTTAATTTACTGTGTTTTCCTGATTTTTTTTTTAAATATTCCTCTGATACTAAAAATCAATATGTGAAAATACAAAAAAACTAATTTGATTTAACTAAACTAAAAAATAAGTTTGACATTTTGATACCTATAGTAATTCATAAAATTCAATTATTCATTAGTTTTGACAAAGACGATAAGTGATATACAACGAAACGTCAACGAAAATGAAGTTTTTCATATTGAAAGAAGCCTGTTATTGCTAAAAACATTCAAAATAAACTATCTTGAACAGGCAATATTCAATTTTAAATAAATATATATTAAATTGAATTATACACTTGCCTTAAAGTTTTAAGAATATATTCAACGATAAAATTAAATAGTCAACATGTTTATAGCGTGAGATCATTTTCAAGACTCTTGAAAAGAGAAAAAAGAACGAACAAAGTGTTTAAAAATTGAATGCCTGTCATATGAGTGGAATTAAAAGTCAATCCATACGCTAATAATAACGTTTGCATCTTCAATAGAAGTAATCGCGAATTTTGTCATCACTTCTGGAGGCTGAGAGATATTTTTTATTATGATTATATTCAAGTTTTCAAATTAGGTTTTATAAAATGATATCTTTACAATGAATTTTACAAATATTCATAGTAAATTTTATGAATTTTGATGTACTCGTACTAATAAAGTGCAAGTGTCAGTTTCCAAAAAATTTCCATGATCTCGACATAACCTCAAATTGATTTTATTAATGTATTTCAAAGAAACATAGAATTTAGTCTCTTTGACAGGAATGAAATGCGCCTCATCTTGAACAATTAAATGCGTTAGTTATTGACTTCAACAATACACGTCGATTTCGTAGACAATCAGGACAACAGTATTGTTATGTCGGACAAAGCTGACCTCAAAACATTTTCTCCGAACGAATATTGGTATCTGCAGTTTTATAGCATGATTCAATCCAATGAGACTAAGCATCTCTGCTACAATATGGAACACAGCCAGAAAGTTTTAGAAGATTTAGTAGGCATGTTCGTCTCGTTTATTAAATATATAAACAATTTTTTGTGCGTATTTTCTCTGTTGGAATGATTCGAAGCCGTTCATTTCAACAAATTTCGAAAATATTTCCGATTAATTACATTTGAATAAGTATAATAATAAATTAATCAAGACGCGAAAAACCACCGTATATATCTACTGATAAAATTATTGATGCGTTTAAGATTAACGAAATAGAATATATAGTAAGAGAAACAAAGGGATGGATGAATTATCAGCGTCTCACGTTTCTAACATAAATACCATATCGAATGTCTACCGTAATCATCGGAAATTGTTTGGAAACATTTTCGTTTTTGTCTGGATCAACCCTAGATCTCCTTGTGCCACACATTTCATTTTATTGTCTCGTCTAATTATTATTGGTAGCAAGGGCAAAGCCCTCTTTCTGGAGAGGTGATCCAGGGAATTGAGTGTTTGTCACCGGATTTCCGCCAAGACGCTGCGCTTACAGCTGTTCACTTTGGCCGGTAATCAGGCCTGTTCCCCTATATCTTCTGGCGCTCTGCGAGTTACTCATCATTTCTCAGATGCTCGGAGACGAAAGAAATAATTTCTTCAATGTGACAACAAACTTGAACCGTGTTGGCATGGAAAAGACTCGAGCCAAAACTATTATGCGACGAAATAAAGCACGTTTGCAGTTGAACAAAGCATACGGATTATTGTTCTAACAATGTAATGGCAACGACACTGTTTTCTAAATTTACACACTTTTATTTGATAATTGTGACATTTTATGGTAGAAATGGATTTATATCAAGCCACGGCCTTCGATATTCAGACTTATTTTTTCAAATTCAGCACATCTGAATGGTTAGACCTAGACCTTCAGTTCAACGCGTGTTCTAGACAGCGATGGGTCTTATACATCACCTAATTCTTCTCTAATATTAGCCAATAAACTCACGGACATACACAAACGTCCATAACTCACTTGGGATTTCAATCTAGCTAATCTGATCTATAGAAATCACATAAATAAGCATCCTGCCTCACAGACATTACGAAATTAGACACAAATACATCTGAAACTTATGGGAAGTACCTTTTAGATTTATGGTATCTTGTAGTACCTAGTCCTCTATCAGAATTCTTCGTTAACTTGAGAAAGTTCAAATACAAGAAAAGATCTTAGTAACGATGTGTGAACTTGGTTATGTCTTCTCTCAACTGCGTCAACGTTCACCGGTGATTGTCAAAACCGAAACTGCCTCAAAAAATATTAAAACAAAAGTGAATTGTAAGGACGTGAAAGTCTAGAATTATCCTATAAATTCTCTTTAGTCAGAGTAGCTTTTTTTCACTGAAGAATTAACGACGTAAATTCTTGAATTAGAAATGAAGAATTCAATTAGAAACTTGATTAAACTTATATATCTGATTTTAAAATCATAGTCAATAATTTCACAATTAGTTGATGGAAAATAATGGAAGCATAGTATATACGAAATAAATATCAAAATATTAAAATAAATTAAACTCTTGGCTTAATGTTTCACGATTTATTTAACAATATGTATAGTCAACATGTTTGGAGCGTTAGCTCATTTTTCCTCAAAATATTAAAATGAGCTAACGCTGGAAACATGTTGACTATACATATTGTTAAATAAATCGTGAAACATTAAGCCAAGAGTTTAATTTATTTTAATATTCAATTATGTTTCACCAAGAGTTAAGCGAGAATTCAATCTCACTCAAATATCAAAATAATGAAAATATTATATTTCCAAAACTAGAACCAGGTCTATTTTTTCAGAACCAAATTCTAATTTGAAATTCTAAATTTCAAATTAGAATTTAGATAGAGTTCCCAAATTTTTGCAATTCAGGAACTCTGATCGGTCTCTTCTTCTTTAAAAAGCAGACTAAAAAATTTTGGGTTAGCTGGATAATGTTTATGTTTGCAAAATGAATACAAAGTCCGGATAGAAAGCAACATAGAATAGTATTTAGGAGTCTACAAAATTAGAATGATATTTATGAATGAAATATAAAAAAAATTGATGATTAAAATTATAGTGAAGAAGTAATTTGAAATTTACAGGATTTTAGTGGAAAAGCGAAAATGATAGATTGAACAGGGCGGACATTCGCCACATGATTGCCTCGTTGCGTGTAAGAATTATCACTTAAAAAATTCTCCTTCACTAGAGGTAAAAACATTCCCTTAGGGGAACAGGAAAAGAAGGCTGTCATTCGAAAACAACAAAGTTTTATCATTCCACAAATATATTAAATAAATGTTTCCATTCCGTTTTTTATTTTATTATGTGACCTCTCTGATTGATATCTTTGAATTAGATAATTAGAAATATTGATATCTTTATGTATATTAACATTTTAATATCAATTTCCTAGTTTGATTCCAATTTATTTTCAAACAGTAGGTACACAACAGTCTAATAACAAACGTGATGAATCATTTCACAATAACACAATGCAACTAAAAAATTGAGCACTTTCGCTACTTCTTTTGCTCTATATGTATATTTTTATGGTATTTGCCTTTAATATTATAATCTATCTTTGCAGAGTCAATAAAATACTATAGATCTGGTATGTATGGTATAATAGACGGTTCGGATAGTTCATCCTTACTACAACTACAATTAATCTAAATCAATGTAATTAGTTGTTATATCAAGATACATATATGAAGAACATATGAGTTTGGTCAGTAGGTTGAAGAAAAGAGAAATTAAATCACTGCGAAGAGAGATCGTTCATCATTTATAATTCGTCTTTCAAAATAACTAATAAGTTCGAAACAATAAAATTTTGATAAAGTTAAATCAGAAAGTAATTAATGGTCCTCCCTCGTACGAGAGAAAGGTGGAAAAGATGGTAAGTGAAGCCCCTTTCCGGCACTAAGAGGTGATCTCCCCTTTCCCCAGGCACATCACACACATAACAGCACGTGTTCCTCGATTTCCTCTCTCCCTTTCATCTTCCTCTAACCAGACACCAAGGCTGTTTCCGTCAGAGTAAACAACAAATGTCAATTACAAATCTTATCACTCTCCTATAGCTCGAGCGGAGTAGAATCGTGCATGCCCGTAACTGTTTGGCAACATACATCTTCAAGAAGGCAATTTCGTGGGATGGGGATGACATCCGTCCCCTGTGTGTCAAACTCTGCAGGAAAGCTACGAAATTTACGAACAATTCGAAATGGTGCTGTCTAATTTTTTGCTCCACAAAATTGATACACTGCAGATGAAAACTAATTTAAATACTTTACTTCTTGAAAGAAGTTTGAGTTTACAGAGTTGATCGTATTTCTGGATGAACATAGGTGTATATATATATATATATATATATATATATATATATATATATATATATATATTTTTTTTTTTTTTTTTTTTCATATTTGTCTTGACTATCTATATACTAAAAAATTTATTGCTAGTTGACGTTTCGCTAAAGTTTAGCCAATTTTTAGTAACGAAACGTCAACTAGAAATGAATTTTCCATCCAAACGATGGAAAATATTCCATCATTCGCTAAAGAAAGAATTCAAATTTTCGATGATAAAACCAAATATTCGCGATGAATATTAATTTCTGTGAATTTTCGTGTAATTTCGCAGAATATAGGTATAATATCAGCGTTTGTGTAGATATGAAAAATAATGGAAACGAGTAATAGTCTATAAATGAAAGCAAATGTCCAAATAACTGCCCCACAACAAAAAATAATGGAAATATACGAATTGATTCATAACAAAAAAATACAAGATTTTTAGCAACTGCGTAGGATGCGAAATATCAGAAATGCTGTATTCTACATTAAATTTATTTATATGATAATTCAAAGATTACTGTCAATGTCTGAAAGTATTGAAATGAACAACAAATAATAATACTCCATTTTATACCGTCGAAGTGACAAAATTTGAAGTAAATTGTCTAATTTTTTCTGGATAAGTAGAGCAAGTATTTTTCATTGATATTTCGAAAAATCAAGAGCCTAATTTTAAATCATTACTCTAGTTTTTACACTTTTATGTTGTGAAAAATTAGAAGCAAACACAAGACTTTCAGAACTTGAAAAAAATATCGAACAGCAGTTGGTTTATCAGAAAATATATATATACATATATACATATATATATATATATATATATATATATATATATATATATATATATATATATATATATATATATATATATTATATATATAAGAAAATGAACACTAGAACATTCATTTGAAAAATTCAAATTAATCAAGAGAATGTTATAGTAGAGCTAGATATGTGAACGTGTACGATGTGATGTCTCCATCATCCTTCAAGGGATAAATGTTAGAGAAATATTGAAATCGATGCCAAACCTGATGGAAGTGCGAGACATATATGTTCCGTTCTGCAAGGAACTCGTCAGTCGCACTACGTCCATCGAAGTGAGGCTACGATTTCAACCTCCAAGCATCTTCTTGTGACTTCAAGCGGAAGATCGTAGAGTAATGAATACTCTACAATTCCATCTATAGGAATTAGTAGAAAACACCTCTCAGATTATAGACACACGAAGCATCGAAATTTCACATATCTTCTACACCCGTAGGTATCTACTAAATTCTACGGTCTTCCATTTAGAGTCACAAGAAGATGCTTGGGGGTTGAAATCGTTGTCTCACTTCGATGGACGTGGTGCGACTGACGAGTTCCTTGCAGAACGAAACATATATATCTCGCACTTCCATCAGGTTTAGCATCGATTTCAATATTTCTCTAACATTTATCCTTTGAAGGATGATGGAGACATCACATCGTACACGTTCACATATCTAGCTCTACTATAACATTCTCTTGATTAATTTGAATTTTTCAAATGAATGTTCTAGTGTTCATTTTCTTGAATATTTCATTCAGTGCCATAAGAACAAAAAATTTCATTTCCTTATATATATATATATATATATATATATATATATATATAATTTTATTTTGAAAGTTTTTAGCAATAACAGGCTTTTTGGATATGAAAAAGTTTATTTTTGTTGACGTTTCGTTGTTATATTATTATTATTTTCTCATTATATATATATATATATATATATATATATATATGTATATATATGTATATATATATATATATAATGAGAAAATCATGAGAAGTCCCATTCGATAAATTGTTCAAAATAAAGGCTTTAATAAACTTTCAATAAAAATCCATTGGAAGCTCACCATAGGTACTCAGTAGAATGTATCATTAAAACTTATATGTTTTTTTTGGGTTATTAAATCAGGTCTTGATTTTCAATAACGATTTCTATAATTGTTCACATTTCCTTTTACATAGTATATAATCCTTCCAGAAATTCAATAAAACACAAAAAGTCACTTCGGAGAGAAGGGAAAATATTCGATATCATTATAACGGAAAAACGGAGATGAATAATACTTTCGCTGAACTGCAATTTCAAGAAAATCTTTCCACGAATAATGGATGTATGAATATGTATAAACAACTTAACCTAATGAGAAAAACCGATATAGAAAACAGAAATTTTCAATATCAACTACGATATTTTCTCATAACCATAGCAGGAATGAAAAATAATTCTTATCAGCTTAAAACTCGCGATCCACATAATGAAAATCCATTAAATGCCGAAGGAAATTCATTCAACTAATTCACAAAGCTTAACGTTTATTCCAGGTTTCATAAACCAAGGCATAGCTACCATATTGAGAGAAATTAAATGAATTTCATTGAAGATGCAAAATTTCATCGAATTAGCGAAGTCAAAAGTTTCGACATTCACTTGGGCTTTTGCAGATACGTTGAGTATTATATTATATCATCAAAGGACAACTTAACCATAATAAATCAAGTTTACACAGGAAATCATTATATTTAACACATGTTTTCGTTCGAGATAATATACACTGAATGAGAAATCAGTGAAAATTCAGAATAAAATTAAATTACACTGTAAACTCCATGTACTCGATTTAACGACAAACTCCCTAAAGCGTTGAAATCGCTCGTATTTAGTTGGTTTAGCTTGTTTTCAATACAATGATACTCGTACACTCCATATAGCATTACACCCACTGTCAATAACGACAACGATAAGTAATAAAAAGTACACCTTAAGTTGCCAAAATTAGTGAAATCCGTGTAGCTGTGTACGTTCTTTGGTAGCTTGATTATCCTAGCCCGTTTTATACTGGACTTTCGGCATTCTTTTGTTCACAAATTGGGATTGCACGTGTAGACTGGTGTTGACCATCACTAATAAGTAGGAGTCATGGACTTAATACGCAATCACCAGGGATACCAACTTGGGGGTTTTCCCCCTAAATTAAGGGGGACAAAATGTTCAGTGGGGTTTTCTTAGGGACTTAAAATTTTCAGGCGTAAACTTAGGGGTATTTTTAAAGTAATCCAAATTATTTCCTATCATAATTTAAATAACTGAAATTAATTTTGATTTCTATCTTGAATAAAAAGATCCATTTCATGATGACAATATTCAATACTATTTCTTAATGTAGGTTGGTTAATGAAATATTTTATAATTAGTAAATAAATAATTTAATTTTCGTGTAAAATAATACCCTATAAAATATTCCTAATATTCTCATTTCCGAAAATTGAATGAAAAATTTTATTCAATTTGAAAAATAATAATAAAAAAATATTTTAATAATATTGAATAATAATAAACATTTAATAATATTTTAATTTTAATAATATTTTAATTTTAATGATGAAAAACACTTAAGTACCTTATAATTGCAGAATAAAACCTCAATATATATATATTTTTTTAAATTTCAATTTTAAAAACAATTCCAGGGGATTTTAGGGTTTTTCAACTCGACTACGGGGGGAATAAATTCCACGAGTTGGTAACCCTGGCAATCACATTCTTAGTTGCTCACAAACTTTCAAACTGTAAACATGGCTCGTAAAAAAAATCACTTTGTATTTACGAAAAAGTTTTACTGATACTCATAATAAAGTACAGGAAAATTACTGGTACAGCAAAAGACGCCAGGCAAAAATAACAGAATATATAACTCTCTATAGCGCCATAAAATGTACAGTCCCTTCAGTGTCGTTATATAGAGTTTACAGTTTATTTATGATTGAAGTAGTAGAGTGGTTACAGATATATCTGCTATTGATGATGGTGACACTGTCGAGCAAAGAAAACAATCATAGACAAAAATATCAGTCAGATATTATTGGTATAAATCGAAACACTTGACTAAATTCCACAAACATGTTTGATTTATTCATTATATTTTAATACAACTAATATTGTAAATTTAATAACTAAAAGTACAAAATCTTGAAGCATCATATATCGACAATCTACAGCCAAAAGAATGTTGAATTATGTGATATGTTTGAAATAACTATTCCCAAGTTTTGTGCAACAAATCAAGCGACCTTAAACTATTAAGTTGGTGGATTAATTCTGAGTTAACCTGGAATCAATCCTCATGCGTATTTTTACTTTCGAGTTTGGTTAGTAGCGGCATATGCAGAGATGTAACGGGTGTTTTTTTTAGAGGTATAGAACTTTAAGTTGGCATTACTTGAGAAGATGGCGACCGATGATGGCGCCAAACGATCATCACGCAAGGCGTAGATTCGTCGAATGGGCCCAAAACGAGATTTCCGGTGTTTCCGATTTTCATAAGCGAATTTTGTTTAGCGATGAAGCGCACTTCTGGTTGAATGGCTACGTCAACAAACAAAACTGCCGCATTTGGAGTGAAGATAATCCTCAAGTGTATGTCAAAACACCGTTACATCCAGAAAAACTGACTGTTAGGTGCGCTTTATGGGCTGGTGGAATCATTGGTCCGTACTTCTTCAAAGACGATGATGGCCAGATCGTTACAGTCAATGGTGATCGGTATAGAGCCATGATTACAAATAACCTTCACTGAGAAGCGAACCCGAATACTACGGTACCATAGTCGGTGTTTTCCCAACTACGCCATGCTACTTGTGTCGAAGTCTTCTACCATCGAAAATTTTTCATCTTAGGATAATTGTTTGAGTATGTTAGTAGGGAATATTTCGAACAAGTATCACGTCTTAAGTTTAACCATGTTTTATTTAGTTATTAGTTATAAGGAATTATATCAAGTGTCATTTTGATGGGTATTCCAAACATGATAGTTCGAAATAGAATGAATAAGTGGTGTCAACTTACAGTTCATATATTTGTAGAGTTAGAAAATATTACTAAGAGAGATTTTCAACTGTCAAAACTAAGTCATTGCTTATATGATGACAAAGAGAACTCTTTTGTAATTTTCTCTTGAGGAAAAAACAATCTAAATTGAATTTAATGAAATGGTATTTCATATTTTTATTCGTCATCTTGCTCTTGACGAGGAAAAATAATGGCAATACCCTCTAATTATATTTTCAGACTTTTCAATATTTCCATCATATAATAATTCAATGATAAATATCAAAAACAATATGGAAATTGAAAACGGCAAACAGATTACTAGGATTGAAAATTACACATTCAATTTGCACTTTAACACTCATCAACTAAAACGTATAACGATAAGGATATAAACAATAGTATGATCTAGATTTAACGAAAACTATAAATAATTATCATTAATAAACCGATTTTTATAATTATGTCCACATTCTACATTGATATTCAATAGTGTTGGGGTTTACTTGATGTAAATCCATTATAATTGAATATAAACTTAAATTCAAACACTTGAACTTATGATTTACACTTTATTGACTACATAGCATGACGCGTTTCGTAACATACATTGTGTAAGCATCTGAAGAAGTCGTTTGTAACGACGAAACGCGTCATGCTATGTAGTCAATAAAGTGTAAATCATAAGTTCAAGTGTTTGAATTTAAGTTTATATTCAATTCTACATTGATGATAATGTTAATTGAATTGTTGAAATGTTGAGCAGTGACGGCTAATTAACGAAAATCAGTCGAGTTGAATCCGATGAGCTGTGCAACACCAGTTTATTCTCAGAAAAATCTGCTAGACTAGTCGGTGTCTGAGTTTACGAGAAGATTGCAATATAATTATGTTTGTTTCGTTATGTCAAGGACGAATCACGCGAAAATGCGATACAACACATTTTTCAGGAAGAAGATTTGCCCTAAATTCAGTGCTGTATTTCTTCCACAGTTTTATTATCACAGAATGTACCTAGACCTATATTTAAGTTTCGGAGTAACGAAATGATGTATTTCTCCCAATTGTGTAAATTTTTGGTACAAAACTAATTTTAGGGCAAATATATGAACTGAATTTCCTGAAATTCAGCCTACATTAACATTTATTTAAGTATTTGAATGGTTAAATAGAGAATATTTAATTTTTGTTCCCCTTTTGTCCTTCATTTTCTGTAAGTTTTTAAAAATGTGTTATTCGTTAAAATTCAAAAGAAGTGGTATTCAATTTTTGCTCTTTCATTTCTACTGTGTACACTTATAATACCAAAAATGAATATTATTATTCAAGGAATTTTAAGAATAGTTTTATTGTAGTCATATTTTCACAGCAGAATCGCTTTTATATACGCATTTTGACTATATTCGAGTATATTTTAAGCAAAATGTAGCCAGCAAATTTTAAAAAATTTGCTGGCTACATTTACGTGTTTGTCTATGGTAAAACTGACTCTAATAATCAATTCGATGATAATGAAATCAGAACCGGTGTCCCTTAACGATGTATAGAAGGGAAGGAAATCGAAGAAATACCTACCTTGTTGAAAATCATCAGAACTAACGCGTAACTTCAGAGTTATTCAATTAATTTATAGCCGAAAATTTGAAATATGTATCTGATGAAATTTTGTATGCTCTCGAAATTGCTTTCGAGATATACATCCATAAATTCCCGGCATGTTTTCTCATAACAATATTGTTTGGTTGGGTATCATGATCAAGAAGAATTCACCTTTGGTTCCATTTATATGATTCAATAATCGGATGTTTTCCGAAGTGTTATCATAAAGGTCACCGAGATCTACCCTTTTAACATGGTGGGAAAAACATGACAAGAGAGTTCAAGAATGTAACAGACAAAGCAGGGATACCTCGATGTTATAAACCAAAGCTAAAGTGGAAAATACTGGGGATAGATTTTAGAAAGCAATTTTTGTCGTCTGAAAATTCTACAGGCGTCTTATACAACTGAAACTCTGATATGGCAGCATACCGATATTGTAGTTATTCGAGACCTGGAAAAACGTTTTCAGTAAGTACTTCTTTGCCAAATCTGAATGTCTGGGCTAAAAACTAATTACACTTATTTATGATCGATCCTAAAACTACTAAATTACAAAATTTTTTAGTTTTGAGCAATGTTTTGAGTGTATTTCAAAATTTAAATTCTCGAACTGAATATTTAAGATGCAAACATTCATAACATTCAATATAATTACAACATTCTATGTAATATGAACAATATTCATGTCAAGTAGACTGAATGACGTATATTGATATCCACAGAGTGAGATAAACTTGGAAAATTAAGATATCAAACAGGCCAGGCAAATATTTGGGAACTGGTTTAGAGCAAATAAGCTCTTACTCGATGGGAGTAAATGCAAAACTTTGAATTTTACAACATCCCGAATGTCACCTTCAAGTGATGTGAAATTTCTTGGCGTCATTCTGGACAACCGCCTCAAATGCAGAGACAATGGACAAATGGAGAGGTTATTGCCTTGAGCTGAATGAAGAGTTACAGGGCAGAATATTTGCTATCAGAAGAGTGAGGAGAATCGTCAGCTCGAGGCATCAAAAACAGTTTACGCACTTTTCCAGTCGAAATTGCTTTACGGTCTGGAGCTATGGAGAGTGATTTGTCATGTGGGGGAGATTCTTACAGTCCAAAAAGAGGCACTCAGGACCATCAGAGAAGCTAACTCTCTATGTCACACCAAATCAATATTGAAAAAACACAAAGTATTAACTGTAGTGGCTAAACTGATACTTAGGCTGGTTACAAAGAGTGCAAACAATTCCTGCAGGTATGAAAAAAGAGCGGCAAGTGAACCTTTTAATATCAGATCGAATGAAGACCTCAATATTGAAAAAGCAAGACTAATGACGGGCATGGGGAAAAACCAGGGAGTTGAACTTTCAACAGACTTCTCATACAATGGAGGAATTTACACTGAATATGCAGGTTGGGTGAATTTAGAGCTGAAATTTGAAATCCGAATTCATAATAATTTTGAATTGATTATTTTCCATTTTTTCTGTACAAAGCCAGTTTGACTTTGTTACTATGTAAATTGAATGAATTTTCCATATATTTATAAGTTTATATTCATCTATATGTATTACTTCATTTTCTAAAAAACTCTATTTTCATTGACGTTTCGTTGTTCATTCAGAACTTCGTCAGAACTAATGAATAATTGAATTTTATAAATTACTATAGAAGCACACGTCAATTGTTATTTGTTTAATCAACTTGGCTGCTTTGCCTCTTTAACATTCAGGGGAATGTTTCTGACTCAGCATTCGCATCAGAAGTGTTTTAGTCTTCTTCGCCATGAGGAAACCTCTGAAAACCTCATGGTAAGCCAGGTCATTGAAATGAGCCATTTATTATCTTTAAACTAAGTGAACATAGTTGATTTATAATATAATAAATAATCCAGAAAATTGATATTTTAATATTAATTTTCTGTTTATGCGTTTGAAATTGATAGTAGATTAGGAAACAATGAGTTCTCAGATATGTTCTTTAGCAATTGTGTGGTATGTTGATTCTATTAGCGTTATTTGAAAAGTTTATTGAATCATCATAGATTGATTGAAGTGTTTGATATGTTCGTTTATAGTGTTTTCTAAATTTCTCTACATTTTCGTCTTTTTCAATTGCTAAAATTTTTCTATCATTATAATTAATTTTATTCCTATATATATATATATATATATATATATATATATATATATATAATATATATAAATATATATATATATATATATATATATATATATATATAAATATATATATATATATATATATATATATATATATATATATACAGTTGAATGTTTCACGACTGTAGATATGTATTTTCAGTGTATAATTGGGATGGCAGTCTAGTACTGGAAAATCAGTTACTTATTTAGTATTTTCCAAGCTTTCGAAAATGTTTATTTTCTTCTTAAGGGCTAAAATAGTACAAAAATTAACAGTTTATATAGCAGGGCACTATAGAAAATTTTCCTAACAATTACTATGAAGTTAGTACGAAAGTGAATTAGGTTTTTGAATTTTGAAAATAAGTACAAGTGTACCCAAATGCATTGGGTTGGAATGCATTCTAACGTGTTAGGTAGCCGAAAGGAAGCGACGACACTGACTGTATTTTTCTGAAAAGCGAAATTCTTCTGAAAAGCGAAATTGAGAAATACAGTCAGTGTCGTCGGCTTCCTTTTGGCTACCTAACACGTAGAATGCAGTAATATTCCAACCCAATGCATTTGGGAACACTTGTACTTATTTTCCAAATTCAAAAAACTAATGTATATATATTTATATATATTTTATGTTTATATAAATCACACTCATTTGAATCAGCTAGCTTACCATGAGTTTTTCAGAGGTTTCCTCATTGTGAAGAAGACTAAAAGCGAACATTAAGCCAAAAATATTCCTCTGAATACTAAACAAACAATAAAGCCAATTTGATTTTTTTCAAAAAAATCAGTTTGACGTTTTGATATCTATGGTAATTCATAAAATTCAATTATTCATTAGTTTTGAAAAAGTTGATATATGCAACGAAACTTCAACAAAAATAAAGTTTTTAACATTGAAAATAGCCTGTTATATATTTGTTTATTTATTTATTTATTGAAACTATGAATTTACATAGAAGTTACAAATGTCTACGCAAATTCCCACAGAGATAAACACAGTTATCTGTTGGTGACTTAAACTTAAACTTAAAATTACCCACAAACAACTCAACAACCCCCAAACACCCCCCCCCCATAAGTCCACATCTACAAACTAAAACCCCCTCCCAGCAATCTATACCCAAATACACATTCATTTCACGTTATAGATACATTGTTTTTTATCCATTCTTTTAGTTTAATTTTTCTATTCTTAACCTTCATATTCTTCAAGCTATTTGGTAGTCTATTAAATATCCTAATTGCATTTATCAAGCTAGCTTTATCTCTCACAGCCTTGTTCATTTTTGGCAGTATTATGCTTTTATTTCTCGTTACACTTTCTGAAGCCACGAAACCAGCCCTAAGGCGCTCATAATGATAACAGATTGATTCCAGAGTAAAGATTTGTTTGATGTACAAAGGTTCTCTTCATTTAAAGAAGTATTTCTATTCATTATTTTAAATAATCTATTTTGCAAATTAAACAACAGTCCAATGGCATTACCATATGCGCCTCCCCACGCCGTTATCCCGTAAGTAACAATACCGTTAAAAAAAGCATAATAAATCATCCTCATTGTCACGACGTTCATTATCGCAGACAGTTTATAAAATAAGAAAACAAGATACTTAGTTCTATCATACAAAAATCTCACATGTTCCGACCATTTTAAGTTAGAATCAAAAATAACTCCTAAATATTTGCAGCTTTCGACTCTTTTCAATTTCTCATTATCAATCCGCAGGTCAAAGTGAGGAGGAACACTGTCCCGATAAACGCCATAAGTTATATATACTGTTTTTTCAATATTTAAGGAAAGTTTGTTTAATGCCAACCATGTTGATAAATTTAATGTTATTGCTAAAAACATTGAAAATTGTATTCATTTTTTTCGATAAATGTTCCTCTGTATTTGATTCTTCAATTGAAACGTAGATCCAGGTATGTAACATGACAAATAGTTATGAAATATTTCAGTAATTCGAAGAAGGAAGATCGGGATCATCCATTTAAAATTCATTCATTTTGAAAATTGCCATATCGCCTCCGATCTTAACTCCTAATAGCCATCACTTCTTACGAAATCAGCGTACACTTTCATTGTACGAAATCGAATTCGTTTGGCGTATGTTAACAACCACGGCACGTGGAACATAATTTTCGTCTTTCAGCAGCACAAAACATTTCGTAAAACCAATACAATTTCGTAAATTCAATACTAGTCTAGGTATACATTTACACGCTCAGTCGGGAAATTCGTGTTTTTCAGATCTATACAATGTTTCTTGGCAGTGAATTAACAAACGTCACTAGTCTATTTTTAAAACACATTATGATGGGACCCTATGTATATGTAATGGAAAAGAACATCATACACACGAGCTAATTAGGTTGAGGACTCCAATATGTATAATATACGCAATCGAAACTGAGATTTGGATGATTGGAATATTGCAGAAACACAATCGATGTAATAATGGTTTCGCGTTTCATTAAATACGAGATCAAGTTATCAGAAAATATGCACTCGTATGCCTTGCTTAAATATGCAGTTTGCTAATTTAGGTTCTCAAAGACATTGCATCGCTTATACGTTCTTTTAAGTTTTATGATTAGAGACCGGATTCAAGCAACATAAAAGCTTTTTATATACATGCAAATGTGCAAGAAATTTGCTTGAAACTACACGAATTTTATCAAAATGAGAAAAATCAAGTGATTAATTTTGGGTGCAAAAAAAAAGAACTCTTCATTTTTCATTTCGAAATAAGTCTAAAACTAGTAAATTAATGACTGAGATTGAATTCTCGCTTAACTCTTGATGAAACATAATTAAATATTAAATTAAATTAAACTCTTGGCTTAATGTTTCACGATTATATTTAACAATATAAATTTGTCAACAAACATGTTGACAAATTCATATTGTTAAATATATTCGTGAAACATTAAGCCAAGAGTTTAATTCAATTTAATAACCAAAACTAGTAAATTATTCTTGAATGGAGGGAGATCATCGGTACCATTACACATTGCAGTAACAGTCATTACAATAAAACTATTCAATAATTTTTTAAACGTAAACCGTCAAGTATTGTTCCGAATGTTCAGTGGTTCGATCATTTAGAACAGCGGTTCCCAAACTTTTTTGATGGCGTACCACCTAATATGAAGTCCTCCTTTCATGTACCACCAGTATAAAAATGAGTAGTATAAATGAGTAGTAGAGTATACCAATTTTCGAACTTCACTCGCGTACGCGTACCACCAGTGGTACGCGTACCACAGTTTGGGAACCGCTGATTTAGAATATTTATGTGAGTGGAAAATGTTAGATCGAAATCCACTGAGGTAGCTGGCCAGAATTGAACTTGGGTGCTATGTTAGACCGTATAGTTTGTGGCAAGAGTTCAATTAATGAAACTATCAATTCGACAAAAACGTTCGAAACCTGTGTTATTGTTCAATATGTATGCAAACTGAAATCACAAAAAAATCGACCAGAGTCACAATTATTATTATTCAATAGTCCTATATTTTGTGACTATCAAGTTTGGTCTGATTCACGATATTATCACTTTTATCGCATTTCGGAACGCAAGACGAGTGCACTGCGCTAAGAAAAATATTGTAAATGTACTGATAATATGCATCATGCCTAGTTCTTAGATAAAATATGATGGGTGATTTTTAAGAGTTAAGTTTTTCAGGTTGGCGGCACTGGCTGGTAATGGCATTCAAACGTCATCTGTCAAAATGAAAAGTTTTCAGTATACTCTGCCATTTGGTATGGAAAGACTTACAAACGAGCAACGATTACAAATTGTTGAAATTTACTGTCAAAATTCGTGCTCTCTGAAAAATGTGTATCGTTTGTTACGATCATATTATGGTCGTCATAATCGACCTGGTGAATCAACAATTCGTGCTGTTATCACCGAATTTCGCACCAAGTTGGACATTAAACCATTGTCTCGCATGCGTACAGTGCGTACTGAAGAGAATATTGCAGTCGTAGCGTACAGTGTTGATGAGGATCGTGAAATGTCAATTCGTCGCCGTTCTCAACAATTGTGCATGTGTTACTCAACCACATGGAAAATGTTACGTGTTGATTTGGGTTTGAAAGCCTATAAAATTCAACTTCTGTAAGAATTGAAGACGAATGACCAACCACAACGTCTAATTTTTGGTGAATGGGCCTTAGAACAGCTTAATGAAAATCCGCTGTTTTATCGAAAAATTGTGTTCAGCGATGAGGCTCATTTCTGGCTTAACGGATATGTAAATAAACAAAACTGTCGCATGTGATGAACAGCCACATGTCATACAAGAATTACCGATGCATCCCGAAAAATCGACAGTTTGGTGTGGTTTATGGGCTGGGGGCATCATCAGTCCATTTTTCTTCAAAGACGACCGTGAAGGAAACGTTACCGCCAAGGGCGGACGTTTCATGTCCGGAGTCATGATACAATTTTTCTTGTCCCACTTGGCCGAGTTGAACTTGGTTGACATGTAGTTTCATCATGACAGTGCCACATGCCACACAGCTCGTGAAACAATGGACATGTTGA
Organism: Henosepilachna vigintioctopunctata; assembly: GCA_030704895.1. Lineage (NCBI taxonomy): Eukaryota > Metazoa > Arthropoda > Insecta > Coleoptera > Coccinellidae > Henosepilachna > Henosepilachna vigintioctopunctata. Next base: position 975,159 of record JARQZJ010000124.1, on the reverse strand, counting down.
AGGATGAATTTGGTGAGCAGCTTATCTCTCGAAATGGCCTTGTGAATTGGCCGCCAAGATCATGCGATTTGACGCCTCTGGATTATTTATTGTGGGATTATGTAAAGTCGTTATTGTATGTGGACAAGCCGAACACAATTGAAGCATTACAGGATAACATAACACGCGTAATTCGTGGGATACAGGCCGAAATGCTCGAAAAAGTGACGCAACATTGGACCTTCCGAATGGGCATTTACATGAAGTTATCTTCAAAATGCAAATGGCAAAGGCCAAGTTATCAATTTCAATAAAACATTTTGACTATATCTATATTCTATCATTTTCTTTTCCAGAATAATTTCTAAAAATTCATTTATTGTCATTTCTTATTTTCCCTACTGATATTCTTTCAGTTATTGTAAACTAGGAAGATATTTGTTTGTTTAAAAACAAATCGTTTGAAAGAAGAAAACCAGAAATTTTGAAGAAAAAGAAAATCATAGTCTGTATTTCCAAGAAGAGAAGAGCGAGGCCAGAGTGAGCCAGAATCTCTGGCACATTCAGTTTTTTCCTCTAATCCGGCCAGAATAAAATTCCAATCGCAGTCATGTCTTATTCGTTGATAAATATATTAAGAAACACAACCTCGCATTTTTTACACACTATCTTTGCGGAATTAGATTGCTGAATATCGATAAACTCACTGAAATTGAGCTAAATAACATAATTTGTATGCACTAATTCAAAGTCAAAGATAACTTGGTGATGGTTATGCTCGTATTTCTAACTTTAGATACTGAGTTGTATTACGATTGATAGAAAATGAATTATTCAGATATTGATCAGACAATATTTGTTAGTAATGAAAAGCTCACGAATATCTTTTTTTGCGGCAGTTTTCACCAACCCAATGAATTTATTCATGGCGGATTTTTCCGAGAATTTCTATTCATAGAAGATGAAATCTACAACTGAAATTATGTTTGAGTATGTACACGAAAACTCGTGCGAATGAGATACGCAGAACACATCAATACAGCATTGAAATTGTGAAGCTGAATTGACAATTTCAAAAATAGGGGGTAACATGAAAACTTCTCTATTGAAAAATACAAAGAATCACGATATTCGAGGTCCAAAGTCTGTTTTTTCGAGTGAAACCTTTAAAATTTCGAAATTTCGTCTTTTTTAGCAATAAAAATAAAGGTGATTTCATGAAAGGATGTATATCACCAAAATTTTCACTTTTTGATATATTGGCAACTGAATATTTGCATACGGTAATTTCATTGAAAAATTTTAGTATAAACACATCTAGCTATGACGACAATGAAAACTGAAACTGTCATTATGACACTGTGATAAGTAGATCGAACAGTAGAACACACTGCAGTACCTATTTTGATCTCAAACATCCATCATCATAAATAGATATTTTCGTTGAACTATCTACTATGCTGTTCGAATTAATTGCGACAAAGAATACAAAACAGTGGTTTCGTAAAATCTTACTTTTTAATGATGTAAATACATACAAAATAGTGTAAATTCTTCATATTAATATGAAGTATGCCCTCCTTTCGCAGAAAAACTTATTGAACTCGTCTCCAAGAAACGTATTGAAGCATCGACTCCACGAGCGTAACGCAGATTTTCTTCAATTCGTCATCATGAAACCACACCTGAATTGCACTTATAATCATTTTTTCTTTTGTAGTGCAATCCATCTTTGCCAGTCGTTTCTTTAAAACATTCCATAATTTTCTCTCAATGGGATAGAGATCAGGTGAATTCAGCGGCCAATCGAGACTTTTATTTCATTTTCACGCATAAAGGTCTGCACTTGTTTGGAATTGTGACAGGCAGCCAAGTTGTGCTGAAATGTTCCATCAAAAGTTTCCATGAATGAGACGATCCTGGTGCATAATATTTCCATATATTTCACTGAATTCATCATCTCTGTTATAGGAGCTAATCGTCCAGTGCCATTGGTTGTGAAAAACCCCAAAATATTTGTTTCGAAGGATGTTTTACAGTTTGCTGGATGTGATCAGGCTGCAAAGTTTCCCTATCACTTCGTCTAACAACACTTGATTTGTACCCTTGAACAAACAAATGTGTCTCATCACTAAAAACCACCTTCTTCCAGTCGTTCACAGTCCACGCACTGTACTTTTTATCCCATGCCAAACGTTTCTTCATCATTTTCTGGGTAAGCAGTTACTTTCTTCTTGGTCTTCTTGCCTTAAGGCCAACCTCCAGCAGTCGTTTTCGCACAGTTGAGGTGCTCACCTCCACACCAGAAACCATTAAACAACTTCGAAGATCAGTGCTTGTCTTTCTCCGATTAATTTTGCCATTTCTTATCAACAATTTGTCTGTTCTTAAAGTAGTTTTGCGTTTGCTGTCAAAGTCATTGGTGTGTGTCCATTAAGCGCAATTTTTGAACGCTTCCTCGGAGTAATATCCATCTTTGGACAAGGCAATACAGCACGTATCAAAATTGAAAGCACCAACTGTCGCACCGGTAGGCTCACAACTGAATTGCTGGCGAGGTAAAACCTGTCAGAACGTAAATGATGGTCAAGGGCGAACCCTCACGTCACCTCAGGTAGTAAACAAGCAGGTGTGAGGGTGTTTGGGCTACCCTGGTACTCACATACTTACTACAGTAACTCAAACGAAGAAAAAAAATGTTTGTCCCAATTAATTTGAACAGCATAGTATATCTAGTTAACAAAGAAAGTAAGTACTTGACATTGTGAGTATTACAGAAATTGCCAACATTGTCAGTACGGACAGGTTTATTCATAATGGAGAATCGAAATTCACTTCGCAAGTTTCATTCCGTGCTGCTATATTCAGAAGTAAGAATCTAAACACTTTTACTTACACATTCTGAGTATTCTACTGTTCAGATTATAAGGATGACCAAGATAAAACAATAGAAATAAATAATTCTGCAGATTTTGGAGACTTTTGACTTGCAGAATGTATTGAGTAATAATAATCATTGTGGAATTTAGCGAAATGTTTTAATTAAGTATACATCTATTTATACTAATCCATTCGAATTTGTTTATCTGCAAAAAATATCTGTAGAAGGTAAAATTATAATTAGAAACTAGAAAATTTCAAACATTTACGAATATTGTAGGTCATTGGAAGTTTGTCCAATTTGCGCATCCCAAGCTTTTCTTCTAGTTAACGTTTCGACAATTCCGAGATGATAATTAAGCCCCGTTCAAATTGATGACAGTAACGTCGATTCAGATTTCTGCAGGTACGCTTCGTTGGTTGGTCTTGGCAATCCAAAAATAAAATCGTTGTGACGTCATTCAATCTCTGCCAAAAATACCTAGGACGTTTAATATATTGAGTAGGATGAGTATGTGTCTGTCTGTAAGATAATTGAATAGTAAACCGAGTAATGCTACGAAACATTGATTCGTTACCAAATATATTCCAGAGTAAGCGTCAAAATACGATAAAAACAAAATTCATGTTCGATTAAGCAGCATAGAACCAAAGGATGGAAAGAAAACTAGAACATCCTTCGGTTACCGAAACATTTTGGGTTTGAGTGTAGATTTTGATGAGGAAGTTGTAATAGCTTTCCAAAAAAGCGGTAGAATGTAGGAGAATGAAATTTTCCACTTCTTTCGGAGTTTGAAAGTTCATGAAATATAATTTACTTCACATGAAATTTCTATTGTTCTTACTGTACATCAAAATTGTCTCTATGTGGTTGAAGGAAGGACGAGACAGTATCTCATGGTGCAACAATCAAAAACTCCTCCTCAAGTCCTAGAGTTGTTCGAGAAGAAGCAATTTACCATCCTGCACGAGTCGACACGACCTCGTAAGGCAAAATGAAATAACTGAACTCCTCTCAGATAATTAAGTAAAGGTGTTAGACTGGCTTGAAAAATCACCAGACCTACACCTAATTACAAATGTTTGAAAGTTGATGAAAAGGAGAATGAGAGGTAATAATAAAAACTTGTCTAAAAATCACTGACTGAACAATTCTTTATTCGACTAGTTTCGCCTTTTACAGCATTATCAAGAATGAATACATATTACAAAGACAACCTATAAATATTTTGCAGATCTGTTCGGGCCACCTTAAATTTCGTCATAGAGGTGGGGGTTTCCAAATTATCAGAGATTTAACAGCGGTGAGTGGTTTAGGTCTAACTGGTCATTAAGAAGATTGTATCTATCGGATTTTTGAAGTTTATTTATTTCCATGGCTTCCAGGTAGTTCATTTTAATTCCTTTTTCACAGAAATGAAGTATCTTAGGTTTAAAACAACTTGAGATCTAGATGAACTCTAGATGTTCCCGAAAAGCAGATTGTCCGTTTTTTACGTGTTCTTTTAGCCTAGTTTCAAAACATCTTCCGGTCTGGCCAACATATGACGACTTACATTCTTCACAGTCCAATCTATAAATTCCAGACTTCTTCATTGGCTCTGATTCAGACAATTTGTTATTAAAGATCATTCTATCCAATCTGCTGTGACTTGAAAATGCTATATTTAAATTATTATTTTTGAAGAACTTGATGATTTTTGAAGAGGGAATGTGTGTATAAGTAACAAAATAACAAAATATAACAACATAACAAAAATAATAATTTAAATATAGCATTTTCAAGTCACAGCAGATTGGATAGAATGATCTTTAATAACAAATTGTCTGAATCAGAGCCAATGAAGAAGTCTGGAATTTATAGATTGGACTGTGAAGAATGTAAGTCGTCATATGTTGGCCAGACCGGAAGATGTTTTGAAACTAGGCTAAAAGAACACGTAAAAAACGGACAATCTGCTTTTCGGGAACATCTAGAGTCGACAGGACATAAGATCTCAAGTTGTTTTAAACCTAAGATACTTCATTTCTGTGAAAAAGGAATTAAAATGAACTACCTGGAAGCCATGGAAATAAATAAACTTCAAAAATCCGATAGATACAATCTTCTTAATGACCAGTTAGACCTAAACCACTCACCGCTGTTAAATCTCTGATAATTTGGAAACCCCCACCTCTATGACGAAATTTAAGGTGGCCCGAACAGATCTGCAAAATATTTATAGGTTGTCTTTGTAATATGTATTCATTCTTGATAATGCTGTAAAAGGCGAAACTAGTCGAATAAAGAATTGTTCAGTCAGTGATTTTTAGACAAGTTTTTATTATTACCTCTCATTTAAATATGAACTATCACAGAGTAGATTCATCGTCCATCGAATTTATTGAAAAGGAGAATATCGAACGAAATTGTCACAAAATGCTTCGGTTGATCGAACGCTGAATAGAAGTGTGACACAAAACGAAACCATCGAAGAAAACAGTCTGAGTATGACGAGACCGACGCAAAGGGCGACACTACAAATTATTACATATAAGATAAAAATTCGACTATTTTCTGGTTGTACGAGTATATACGGAGTATATTTCGACCAAAAATTAGAAATACTGTGAAGTAAATGGCAATACTATTCGCTAAAATATACATTTTGTTCACATAAAACCTAGTGAATACTACAATGGTAAAAATGTACTAAAAGTATATATACCCTATCTAAAAAATCATTTTATTTTTGATTAACTCGAAGTAGATTTAAAATATTTCCATCATCACATGTAACTTTATGTAACATTGAAATTTTCGAATTTTCTGTTCATCGAGATTTTTTAAAATTTTGAATGTCAAAGCATCGTCATTTTTTATGATTCATCAGTTCGCTGTCATCAACTAATAGATATGTTGTATGAATAATTTGCAAACGCACATTTTCCAACTCCCCTTTTTTCAAATTCTTTTTTACTAAGCACTAAATAAACAATCGTTAACGTCGAAATTATATATTCTTAATGGTTCTTACATACTAATAACAATGTTCACAATTCTAAATGTGTATAAATAAGGTCATCTTGACAGATTTATGGAACTGGGGTCGAGTGTTTTCTTTGTGTTTGTGTACTTGGCACTTCACTATATACACGACTTGGTTAGGTGTGGAGATTTGAGACGATACTTCAATATTATTTTCTTCAACATTTATTTAACTCGACGTATAGTTGAGTCTAACTGAAGTTGTATCAAACTCTCGATAAGGGTAAGTAGCAAGAAACATATATCGAGTCATTAAAGATATTTGTGAAATTCTGCTTAGTGTTTTTCTTAGATGTATTAGATGTACGACACATCTCGAAGTGTTTCACAAAGTGTTTCGCGAGATGAATCGATCAATACTGATAAAATCATAGATATTTTAGGCAAAACAAATATACATATGCATACATTAATACAGTATTATACCAGACCGGCAGTATACAACACTGACTACTTTAATCAGATGTTTGTAAATAATTATTAATAATATATTCTGGATGATAGTAGTTTGTTATTATACTGATTCAGAAAGGAAATTTCAACTGAAAAATACAAATAATCACAATATTCGAGGTCCAAAGAATGTTTTTTCGAGTGAAACCTTTCAAATTTAAAAATTTCCTCTGTTTCAGCAATAAAAATAAAGGTGAATTTATGTAAGGTTGTATATCTCCAGAATTTTCACTTTTTGATATAAGGGCAACTGAATATTTGCATACGGTAATTTCATTGAAAAATTTGAGTATAAACACATTTAGCTATGATGACAATGAAAATTGAAACCTTCGAGCCCCAGCCAACGCAACAGAAAACACTCGAGACTGAACCTTCGAAGCAGAGAACCCTCTAAACTGAACCGTCGTAACAGGGAACCCTTGAGCCTGAACCTTTCACCAGAGAACTTTCGCTCCCCAGAGAACACTCGAGACTGAACCTTCGCAACAGAGAACCTTCGCGCCCCAGCCAAAGCAACAGAGAACACTCGAGACTGAACCTTCGAAGCAGAGAACCCTCTAGACTGAACCGTCGTAACAGGGAACCCTTGCGCCTGAACCTTTCACCAGAGAACTTTCGCTCCCCAGAGAACATTCGAGACTGAATCTTCGCAACAGAGAACCTTCGAGCCCCAGCCAACGCAACAGAAAATACTCGAGACTGAATCTTCGCAACAGAGTACTTTCGCTCCCCAGAGAACACTCGAGACTGAACCTTCGCAACAGAGAACCTTCGAGCCCCAGCCAACGCAACAGAAAATACTCGAGACTGAATCTTCGAAACAGAGAACCCTCTAGACTGAACCTTCGCGCCCCAGCCAACGCAACAAAGAACCCTCTAGAGTGAACCTTCGCAACAGAGAACTTTCGCTCCCCAGAGAACACTCGAGACTGAACCTTCGAAACAGAGAACCTTCGAGCCCCAGCCAACGCAACAGAAAACACTCGAGACTGAATCTTCGTAACAGAGAACCCTCTAGACTGAACCTTCGCGCCCAAGCCAACGCAACAGAGAACCCTCTAGACTGAACCTTCGCAACAAAGAACTTTTGCTCCCCAGAGAACACTCGAGACTGAATCTTCGAAACAGAGAACCCTTTAGGCTCAACCTTCGCAACAGAGAACCCTCGCGCCCCAGACAACGCAACAGAAAGTACTTGAGACTGAATTTTCGCAACAGAGAACCCTCGAGTAATAGTAGAATATATACCATGAAAAATTCTCATTTTCTGTTGAGATTAATGCAAGAGAGTATACACATAAACGATGTTAGTGTGTGTATAGATAGAATTAATCGATTGATTCAAAGGAACATATACGACCTACTCCTCCATTAAGCTTGTGCTCTCTTTCAATCAAAACACACCTCTCTGAAACTGACATGGGATCCAGAATTTGGGTGGGCGTCATACATGAATTACAAAATTATAGAATTACCAGTTTTTTTTTCTGTATTGGCCTCCTCTTGGCTGAAATACCCCTGGAGAAAAACTGTGTGCAAGCTTCGCTTCCAATGAAAATTTCAATGCAACTTTAATGAAGATTGGAGAACTGAGATAAATAATACATTTACGTGGGTATATCCAATACGTATAAGATGTAACTGAAGAACATTCATGAAATTGTATTTCATTGAATTGAATTCTTGGAGGAACTTATCTATACATTATCAATAGAATTAGAGTGATTGTAATATCAAAATAACAGGTTTTCACTGATAGTTCATCAGAGTATAGTCGATACTGTAATGAAAACACCATATCCAATATTTTCATCTACCTGTCTTTTTATTTGTTCAGGTTAATCCTTCAGAACGGGTCAACCAATTTCGAAGAGAATTTCTGGCAGATACATGATGGTAGAACGAAAAACATAGATAATAGTTCAACACGGTAACCTTGAGACATCAAGAACAATTACATAATAATTATAATAACAATATGTCTTTATTGAAGGCACAATTACGTGCAAAGTTTTGACATGGCAAAGTTTTGACATGGCGAAGTAGCTCATGCTACTTCTACTTGACCTTTATGTACTTTAAATGAATTTGATAATAATAACTTACTGGAAATAAATCTCATTTGGAAAAGATTCGAACCGAAATAAAAATATTCAGCTTACTCAACTATATCAATACAACGAACGAAACTCATAAACACAATAATAATAATTTAGAAAAATGCAAAAATAGCCACAGTAGGTGCTGAGAACGAACTTATTTTAGCACTACAGTAATGTAGAAGAAAAAAAGTGAAAAAAAAATCCCATCTCTTCATAATCATAGGAAGATTTCTAAAAAAATCTACATCAGTATGTCAATATAACTTTGTTTCACAATGAAAAATTTTGGAATTGGTGTTCTGGATACTACATATATATATATATATATATATATATATATATATATATATATATATATATATATATATATATAGTAAAGTAAATATTATTCGCGCTAATCGCGCACCTACGGATCATATTGGTTCTGAAGAAATATTTATATATAAATTTGGAATCGTAATCACATCACAAAGTTTTCAACCTCGACTGGGATACGAACCCAGGTCTTTCAGGTTAACGCCCTGTTGCTACTTGCATCGCGAAGTGTAGACCTCGGTAGCTTAGTTGGTAAGGCAACAGGGCGTAAACCTGAGAGACCTGGGTACGTATCCCAGTCGAGGTTGAAAACTTTTCAACCTCTTGTCCAACTTTTTGTGGTGTAATTTCGATTCCAAATTTACATATTAATATTTCTTCATATACAATATGATCCGTACGAGCCTGGTTACCCAAAGAATATTTACTTTACCTTAATCTCATGTTCATTAACAAAAAAATTAAAAATACATCTGGGAGGATGGGAAGGTGTTTACTCACTTTCGTGCACTTTGAAAGACGACAACCCGAGCGTCGACAATTAGCTTGCGAACAAAAGAGTAATTCAATAACAATAAGAGTAAATATATATATATATATATATATATATATATATATATATATATATATATATATATATATATACGTAATTTGTGTGTTCGTGTGTATATGTCTATCTGCTACTAGGAGTTTGGTTCGCGTCAAGATATCTTGGTCCAAACAACCAATTGTAATGAAATAACTCTCTTTATCTTTTCACACAAAGTTTAACCGAATTGTGACAACAATATGAAAATTTGTTCAGTAGTTTTGCAGATCCGGGTTATTGTTCCTACAGAACGTGATATGCGGACATTAGATTTAAAACAGTGGGAATCAACAAGTTTTTCTGTGATCGAATGAAGTCTCAATTTCAAGTTAAGACCTTCAGCAATACGTTTGACATCCGCATTAAATTCTGTGAACTAGTTTTTGCATACTAGTGTAACTAGTTTAGTAGACAGACATACATCAATTGTGGTTCTGTTGCTCTATTAACACCCTACATGAGTTTTTCTTCAATCTTTACTGAAAACAGAAAACGACCTGTTACAATTTTATGGTAGGTATGTGGTACATAGTTTTGGAGAAGTCATAATAGGATAAATATTTCTCAAAAATGATTTCGTTCTATAATGAGGTTGTTTTACTAAACGAAGTAACAAATACCATAAAATTCAAGTGACAAATTCAAATTGATAATAAACTAAAGGCCAGTAGGAATAAATGAAGCAGCAAGTGAATACGATGACTTCTATTTCTTCCACAAAATGAAATTCCAGACAAAATTAACAACATTGATTCAATAATTTTGTGTGCACACAATGGTGAAGTGCTACTGAAGCATCACATTAATTTTGTTGTTTATTCCGTTTAATTACTTTAATTAGGAAATGCGTAAAGGGAAAATATGACAGCGAATAGTTTAACTAGATTTCATGAAGAGGTCATTCCTTCAACGAACAATTTATAATTTCGAGGAAACTGTTCAATTAAATTGAGAAAATATATCGATTTATTAAGAAAATACGAAATGTTTGATTTTTTTATTTATGCTAACAAGCAATTTCTCTTGTCGACCATTCTTGAATAGTTATTCAAAGATATAGGTATCCAAAATTGTTTCCTTCGTTTAGAATATAGATACTTTCAGAAGATATTCGATTATTAGTCAATTTCAAATATATGATTTTATTTTGTAAATAATTTATTAAATTAATTTATGAAAAAAAGACGATACGTCGAAGAGGTTTTGAATATCTTACGCCCGAATTTATGCCAGTTCTGTCCCACTTGAAAGAAATAAAATCAAAAATTATGAAATGGTTAATTTTTATTCCAACAGAACACCTACTGAGATAAGAGAATTTGAAGAATTCTGCTTGGAATAGTATGAAATATATTGTTAGATGTATAACTACTTTACTTATTCAAGGTTCACTTATTGAATAAAATGCTAAAAGATTACTTCTCATTCACAAGCTATGCTATTTGGTATAAAGCTTACATGTAAAATTGCAAACGATATTTAATATATATTAGCTCTTATACTGAACATACTTTGTTCAACTGAATTCAAAACAGTCTTATCCATTCAGATGAATGAATAAAGTTACTTACAAGATATTATATGGAAGGTGTATTTATTTTTGAGTTTACCTCAAAGCAAAACATCAAGCAGATATTTTCCTTGGATATTATTCAAATGAATTTGTGAAACTTCAATTGCAATGAAATCAATTAAAAATTTATTTCGGTATCTGCCATTAACTTTTTCACTAGTCTTATATGAAAATTTGGTGAAAATATGATTGTGGTATAATGAACTTGTAAATTGAGATAATCCTTTCCGATTTTTTTGGAGTTGCTAATAAAGATTGAACGGTACAAACTACATGAACCGAATTGTATGAACTATATGAATAAAAGAAAAATCGAATGACACTCGAAAAAATGTAGCCAGTATCCGATTTTACAAAGCAGAATATATCACAGGCGTTTTTTTTGCGGCATCCAGCATCGACGTCAGGTGTGCAAGCATTCAAGTTCCTTAGGAAATGTCTCGGTGAAGTTAACCATAACTTATGCGATGGGGATTGGGGCAAAAAACCAAGCGAGGGGCCACGAGCTAAAGATAGCTTTTGGGCACGTGTGCAGCAGCGAATTAGCTGTGACCAGAGAGGGATAAGGCGCAAGGGGGGCCAGGCAGCGTCGCGGCGTCGGCCGTCGTAAGTTGACTCACTGATCTGGACGAGCTGAGCGTCTTGTGCGTCGGCAAGATGGCTCTAACGTCGTCTAGCGGTTAGTCACCTCACTTCAACATTCAGGATGGCATGTGCCAACTGGAGAAATGTAGCAGTTACCAGTGGCGGTACTGCATGTCGGTATCCCAAGTGGCAGAGCTTGCATTAAATTTTTCTCGATTTTATTTCTGAAAACCTTGTAAAAAGTATCGCACAGTGTAATTAAAAAGAAAAACCTCTAACCATAATCTTCAATTTTTGACGTTTCGGTTTATGAAGCCTTTATCTTAGACTCCAGAAACGAAGAAAATTAATATTGAAAAAACAAGTCATACCTACATTTCAGTATATGCATTAACTTACGTTGAAATTAATTAGGAAATTTTCCCTTCCTTTTTTTTCTATACAAATAATGGCTTCCTGTCCAATTAATATACAATGAAACTCTTCGAGAATCATCTATAAATGATATCAATTATAGTGAATAGTATTTATATATATATATATATATATATATATATATATATATATATATATATATATATATATATATATACTTGAAAAATGAAAAGACAAAAAATATAGAGAAATTTAAGAAATGTTACACATTCGTAAAAATTTAGCAAACACAGTAAATGAAAGAACAGACATTAAACGTCTTAATTATATTTACAACGATTTAATAAACCTTACAAATTACACTCATAAAATGAATACACAACAATCACCAATCATCACATGTCAAAACTCATTTCTTCCAGATCTACCTTCAATTTCACACACATAAACCAATAATATACATATTCTGGATAAGTATAAAACTCAACTATATGTAATTATATATAGTTATATATAAATCACACTTATTAGAATCACCTGGCTTACCATGAGTTTTTCAGAGGTTTCCTCATGGTGAAGAAGACTAAAACTTCCGAAGCGAATGCTAAGCCAGAAATATTCCTCTGATAATGAAAATCAATAAGTTAAAATACAAAAAAACTAATTAGATTTTTCTTTAGGTTTGACATTTTGATATCTATAGTAATTCATAAATTCAATTCTTCATTAGTTTTGACAAAGTTGTGATATACAACGAAACGTCAACAAAAATAAAGTTTTTCATGTTAAAAGAAGCCTGTTATTGCTAAAAACATTCGAAATAATATATATATATATATATATATATATATATATATATATATATATATATATATATATATATATATATATATATATATACAACATTTGAAAAAATTGTACGAAGAAAGTAAAGTTTTGGATATTCGTAAGCTATACTTACAGGCAATAATAACCTACCAGTATAAGAATAAAATTGACATACCCTATTTGGCTCAATCTTGAATACGACACTAAAAACAAAGAAACAATTTCCCTAAGGAGAGAACGAGTGAACTGATTGGTCGAAGGAATTACACATACATCCTGCAAGACCTTCACTTATTACTTAAAAAGTGAGAAAACCTTCAAAAGTTTCAAGAGAAAATCTCTGACATGGTTACATTCATTACCAAGGGAGGAAATTATCAGTATTATGGATACAAGCAAGTACTTTATCGCTAGTGTAATGAAATAAAGGAAAAACAATTAACATTAACACTGAAAAATTATTGAACGAAATTAGTTTCACTTTTGAGAGTACTTCTGAGAGTTCACCTGATTTTGTGCAGAATCTTTGTTTTCCCCTATAGAAAGAATTGTACATTTTGGATATAATGGATATAGTATATTATAAGTATTGTTCAGATTGTGATAAACTATAATTTCAGTTGGGATTAACAGAATAAAGATTATATTTATATATATATATATATATATATATATATATATATATATATATTTTTCTTTGGGATAAGCAACAGAAAGGTAAGAAACAGTCTTTTATCTCAACTCGAGCTTTCGAGAATATATTTTTCTCTTCATCAGGAGTTCTACAAAACGTCAACTAAAAATTAAAGATGGTAACAATATGATAATCAAAGAAGTTAAGTGTCATTAACTTTTGATCAACTAAGATCAAAATTCTTAGTTGTATAGAACGTTTCGCTTGAATATATTGAATAAAGAATTCTTTTTCATTCTCAGATTGATGAATAATGAATATTTGGATGAATAATCGATAATTGAATAATTAAGAAATGATTGATTTGGTTCTGATATTCACAATAATGTCAATCAGTGAATATCATTTCTTTCAAAGTTTTGGCAAAAAACAATTTATATCGTAAGATTGAAACATTTCAACTGAAATTGAAATTATAAGACATATATATATATATATATATATATATATATATATATATATATATATATATATATAATATAATGATATATATATATATATATATATATATATATATATATATATTACATATAGTCGAGTTTTATTCAGAATTTGATGTGTCATACTATATGTTCTATGATTTAACCTCGCTTTAGGAGTTTGTTTTACATGCCATTTATATATCTTACGTAGTTGAGCACTGCTGCCTTTATATTTAACTTTTTTATAATGCCTGTTGGATGACTTTTGTGTCGTTTTTGTTGGTTTATTGACTAATGCCAGATGTGGGTTTCCTTGTTCTGCAAATTGCAAACTGATTAATTAACACCTTGTCTATATGTTTAGTATTCCTGAAGACGAACGGTATTGCGTTCGAAATAAAATGAAAAAAAAAATGGTTGCCAACAACTCACCGTTCTTAAGTTCACACAGCTAATATTATGGAATACATATGTACCTAATAAAATATATCTATGTTAACATCACACATGATGATTTGTAGATTTATGTCTAATAAATAATAAATAAAAAAAAATATAGAAGTGCTGACGATTAGTCATTTAATTCATTAGTTCTGCCCACCTTTTGCCGATAACCCAAAATATTTTGAAAGTCATATATATATATATATATATATATATATATATATATATATATATATATATATATATATATATATATATATATATATAGTCATTTTTATATGTTTTTTAATATATACAAGTCATTTTTCATAGTTTTTTTTATTTAGTGTAGATGGTCATTCTCGAAAACTCATGGAAATATTTTCGATATTTGAATAAATTTCCAATATCGAAAATTTTCCAGCGCTATTCAATAATCAATATAAAATTGTTCTCTGTTTTTTCAGTTTGTAATATAAATTTGAAGCAAATACTTGACATTAACTGATAAACTTCATAATATGAGTTGAATCATTTTCATGTTACCACTGAAATTCATTACAAATGTCCACATTTCAGCTGTGATGAAGAGGAAACGGTACTTTAACGCATAGTCAGGGGAATTCCAGATATATTCCAATGACATCGCCATTGATATGCAAAATTTCACAATCCATCTTCATCAGCGATGATGAGTCAAAATTTGTTATTCGTTACGTCATATCTCCAAGTCACGAACTACTCTAATAAGCCTTTTCGATCGTCTACCTGAACAATAATATTTTCTGAAAACTTCACAATGATAAAAAAGGAATTTAAGTAAATTAAACGATATTTATGTTATTGATAGCTATTTATAATAATTTAATAGAAGTTGACGACGTTTAGAAATATGCATATATTCACGTTTATTGATATCAATGATTTTCATTACAATCATTTGTTGTCCACCAAGAATAAACGAATTAGGAAAAGTAATATCTAACTATAGATAGATAATCTTTGTGGAACACAGGAAGCAAATTTCAAACGATTAAACCTATGATATAACCAATATTTCACCGCAGTTGCGAACTGACGTGCATTACATACAATAGTAACGATTGAAGTGACTTTAGAGCGAAGGGTTTCCTGTCCTAGCGGATTGAGAGCGCTCATTAAGCCAACGTATGAGTCTGAAACAATATTGGCAATATTAACCTCATATGCAACTTAGAATTGATGTGTGACTAGTCAAGAGGCAGCAAGAGCTTGTAAGATAAAAAACAATCAGACTACGCCTGAAGTAGAGAAATCACTTTCCTGAATACACATGGCTGCATATTTTGAACAAGTGCCGATTTGGAAAAATTTTCCACAATAAATCCCGAATAATGATAGTCTAGAAGAATAACACATATTCTTCTGGTTTTCTTATTTTCACTTGCTTCAAAACATTTCGTATTTTACTTTTCCAAAATTGAGATATCTTATCTTTTTTTAGCTTCAAAACTCAGAATATACTAAGACCATACTTTCGGAAAATTTCAAAGTCACAAGAGGTCTTTGGCAAGGGATCCACAACAACACTATCGAATATAGCGTCAGACGATGCGCTAACAGAAAGTAAAATGCAATGGGGTAATATATTCCCACAGAATTAAAGTGATTCCACGCATGCGCTGGCGATATCGTAATTATAGCAAGAACAAAAAACTTGGAAGATGGTTTGAAAAGATTAGAAAACGCAGAAAAAAAGGATCAAGGACAAATGAAATCATTCATGGTTATAAACAACACGGAAAACAGCATGAAAAGTCTTAAAATAATGGCAAAAGGGACACAACACGGGAAATAATAGCGAAAGGTGCAAAAAGTATGAGGGGACTGTTTTAAATCTTGAAATTGAAAACTATCTCAAAAATTTAAAAAGAAGAGTATATAAATCAAAAATAAGGCCAGTTATAATTTACTGGTGCGAAACATGGAAACTGAATTTAAAAGGAATACAGGCCTACAGAAATACCCCAAAAAAAGTTCTGAGAAAAATATATGGCGGTAAGAAAGTAGAACTTTGGGAAACGAGAACAAATTTGGGAAGAGAGAAAAAAGAGGAAAGACGAACGAAACGAGTCATGTTCAAAGGAAAGACCAAGAACGAAATGGACAGAAACAGTAGAAAAGGACTTACACGAGTTAGGAATACGGGAATGGCTAAGAAAAGCATTGGTTAGAATAGAATAAAAAAACGTGCAACGAAGCCATGGGCCGTCTTGAATAATTATATATATTATTACTGGTTTTTTATTATCACATCTTAGGGTTTTTTCATTGCAAAATTTTAGTTATTCACATGCCTATTGGAAGATACTTGGATGAACAATTTTCCATTTGTTTTGTGAGAGGAACTAGAGCTTGATTTATCCACAGAGAATTGAAATTTTCAAATGAAATAAATTCAATTTCTATATATTCGAACCAACAACCGTTGAAAACATTGATTTCCTGCTGAGAAATATCAAAATACATTCTGGTATCACCAAAATTTACCGGTTAAATGCATTAAATTTTTTCTGTTTATCATATTCACCTACGTTGATCGGTTCAGTTACTCAACTATAATTTTGACCTAATTAAAAGTACCTGACAACATGCACCACAGATTCCCTTGTTCACTTCCACTGAATGCTAATTCATAGACTGCGTCATGATATTTCAATTGAAATTTGTGAGCGTGGGTGAAAAACCGAATTTCCATCAATGTTTTGGAGTTGAACTTAATTAGCTTCTAATTGAAATAGTTCCGAATTCGACAGGTACAATTTCAATATTCGACAGGTAAAATTCAGAAATTTCGGTTTACTGCGAACAGGTAGTTACTAAAATAATTTTATTTTCACTCCAAAAAACGCGAGTGATTATTCCTTAATGTGTGTATATTAATGGAACAGTGAACACAACTCACACAACTGATACATATTTTTAGCAATAACAGATATTAAAATGGAAAAAAATCATTTCTAGTTGAAGTTTGACTAGAAATTATTTGGAATGAATGAAATTTTTGCATTCTAAGGTCTGTTATTGTTAAGAATATTAATTTTAAGTTAAAATATAAATAGACAAGAAAACAATGGAGTAGAATATACTCGTACATAAATATCAGGGATGTAACGGAGGTAAGTTGATCGGACCCGAAGTCAGAGTCGCAGTTTTTAAATTTGAATTATCGGAGTCGGAGGGAGTCGGGAGTAGAGTCAGAAGTGATAGAAATTTTTCATTTGAGGTCAAAGAAAAACATTGTACAGTCAACCTTTTTTCATAATAATTACAAAAGAATAAATTTACACACGCAATGAAAATAAAAAAATCAACATTTTTTCAAATGTTGATTTTTGACAAGAATTGTTTGATAATTTATCAACGTGTTCTTTGAGTTACAACGTATCAATGAGTTCTTTGTTGACATCAAATCAACAAAGAACTTTAAAATCTTTTTGGGACCAAATGCATTGACTCCAAAAGTAGTGGAGTTATATATATTGTTATACTTCACAAACAAAAGCTTTGAAGTTTGTTCTCCAAGCTTGGTGGACACGAAAATATTGGCGGGCAATTGATTAAAGGGCTGGAATATTTTATTTCCATTTACTTTGCACTACAATAAGGGATCGTTACTCATAAAAATACGTTTCTCTTTATTGAATTCATTTGAATGACTAAAATAAATAATTTACATGAATAAAACTAAGTAGTTTTTTTATTTTCACAATAATTTAGTCAAACATAACAATATTTTTGCGCCAACACAATGGCTTCATCAGATGTAGATGATAAACTGTAGCAACGGTGTTGGCCGAACAATATTGTTATGTTTGCCTAAATTATAGTGGAAATCAAAAAACTAGTTAGTTTTATTTGAATTATGTATTTCGATTTTCATTAAAGTATCTGCCCAATCGATTCGTGAGTGCAATAAATATGATTACAGAATATTTATTAGTATAAATATAAAAATCTGTAATATTCAAATTATTACAGAACTTTTTGTTACGTACCTCAAAATTCCACTCATTTGGCCATTTTATTAAACGATAGCCTGCATTTTCCCCACTTTTGCGAAATTAATGATTGAATCAAGAAATATTAATACTCATAAGATTCATTGAAATGAAAAACTGATACCTATCATTTCGTCAGAGTGGAGGTATAATACCCAATTACAGAAACTAGTAACATAATGTTGAATACTAACTAAATCTCAATCTAATCTAAAAAAACTAAAATAGTAACTAAATAGCATTTAATGAAATATTACAAAGAACTCAATCTAAATCAATTCATTTTAGTCAATTCCCTTTGTTCACATAACTCCTAATTATATCTTCTATGGAGTCAAAGTGAATGTCACAATTATTGGCAACTCTATTGAATGTAGACTCCATAAACCAAATGGGGGATTGTATTAGCGAGTTGGTCCTCGGAGTCTCTAGATGGAATAATTCTGTATAACGAGAATTTTGCCTAGGAACACGAAATTTCAAAGCGGACAAGAGAGGAGGACAATCAATACTATTGTGCAGTAATTTGTACAAAAATTTGAACTCTCCACGTGAACTCTCCGGGTTTGGAGATTTGGTCAACGTATCGCCAATGTGGCGACTATTTATCCTTTACGGAGTCTTCAACCGACTAAGTAAATAAGGAATGAAAAATTTTCTTGCGGTGAAAAGTACAAATGACAAAAAACACAATTATTGGTATAGCCAGCAAGACTCCGTAAAGGACGTAAAGGTTGAAGACTCCATGAAGGATAAATAGTCGCCACATTGGCGATGCGTTGACCAAATCTCCAAACAAGGAGAGTTCACGTGGAAGCCTAGCAGTGGAGACTTCCTTTACAGGTGTGTTCTTTTGTTGTTGATTCCATCTCCAGGTTCGTACACCTTAAACTTGGTTACGCCGTTCTGAGGAGAGCCAATAAGCTCGAAACACGTGTCAACGGCTGCTTCCAATTGAATTGCGGGCTATACCGATAATTGTGTTTCTTGTCATTTGTACTTTTCACCGCAAGAAAATTTTTCATTCCTTATATATATATATATATATATATATATATATATATATATATATATATATATATATATATGTATGCCTTGGAAACTGACAGAAAAAGCTCCAATAGTTTTCTGAATTAATTCCGATTGTCCAAATGTATCTCTGTGTTTCCAATGTTTTCTGTGGCCGCTAATTACCATGAATGCTTATATCATATTTGCTGTTCTGTTTATTAGACCGTAGTAATGTTTCTTTTTTTATTATTATTCTTATTTAGTCGAATGGCTGACTTGAGAGGTAATTTTGAAACTATTGTTATATTTCAATAACATATAGTGAGAAACACAAACTATATTAGGTTTATTTACAATATGATTTGGATTAACATAAAATTTCGACTAAATGAATTCGTGATATTAAATATTAAAAGAAGAGAGGAGAAAGACATCAACAACAACAACAACAAATATTCATCAATATTAGATATAAGTATAATAATTCGACATTTAAGACGTACCAAATACGTAAGAAAACATTTCAAAACTCAAATTTCTTTATTGATGATTCTTTAGTGGCTTTTATTAATTCAACTCTCGTTTTGGAATTATTTTCAAATGCAGCAAAACCTTAATAACCTTAACAACTTCTACAATCTGAAGCACATCCCTGACAATGAAAGAATTACGATGCGATATAATGGAAGTTATTGTAATTCAAGTCAATAATAATGCCACTCATCTAATTCGAAAGGAATGTAAATTCTTGATTTAAAGAGGCTCAACTGAATTATCGATATTTCCGTCTCTCTATATAACAATTTAAATTTTCAAAATCGATACGATAAATCGATAAATTTTATCAATTTACCCATCCATGAACGGTATCGAGGTTGCGAAAATAAGTGAAATACGTATTTCATTTACTGTACCGCAGAACGCCACTGTACGAGGCATGTGCGGTGCGAACCTGGAGAAGCAATGACGGCGGCAACGATAACAAAACACGGGAGAGAAGCACCGGCCCCCTTCTCAAGTGCCCATGCCTTTTATGGACCGATGCGACGCCTAACTGCGTCGGATTACTTCCTTCCTCTCGCGTCCCACTTGGACACCACGACGATCTGGGACTCTATACCCGAGACAACGATTCATCCAGCACCCATCTCTAGCGCGATCAAGCCGCGGGGTTGCCGATACGTTCGATTAGTCCCTGCACCAGCTGATTTTTAATCATCTTGAAATGATCTTTTCGGTATATTATACTGTAACTGTGCAATTTTTGAAATGTAATGAAAATTAGTATTTTCAATGAATAGACAGTTATATAAGATGGTATGCATGAAGTATTTTCAATAATTATAAGGTATTTGATTGAAAAAGCTAAGTATGATTAAATAAGGTACTAGAAACATATATTTCAGATTTAGAGCAGATAAATTATATTTGACAGATGAGTTTTCATATTTATCATGAACCACCTGGAGGTTATCCTGATTACTAGAACGACTGTTATGTAGACTGGACTAAACTATTATTTCCAGTCGAAATTCATATTTAATAAAACCGAAATTTTGTTTGAAATTAAGCTCTTTATTATGTAAATCGAACAAAACATCTATTATAGCTATGTTTCGAAAAGTTCTCAACACAATACAATGTAAAATATAAATATGTTATAACATTGCAATATAAATACTTGACTGAGATCGTTAGTAGTTATTATGATTGAAAATAGTGTATTTTCTCTACGTTTATTATCACAAAATAACAGAAAAATAATAAAATTAAAACTGCAATTGCAATTTCAGTCACTCAATCATCTTCATATCGAATTGACCATAATGGAACGAGTGTGAAAATTGAAAAATGAATGAAATATAAAAATAAAAGAATAAAATAATAGAAAGTACCTAATATTCAATTTCAATCACATGATATCGACATATTGTGTCATCCAAAATGGAGATGTGTCGATTAGAGAGAGAAAAAGATAGGGTAATAACACGGAAGTTGAAATCCGTGAAGAGGGTCTGGATTCTGTTAAAATAGGCACAAATCTTTAAAAGATAAGAAGTGATTCTGGTAAGTGAGCAATTAATTAAGTCCAGCAGCCATTAACGGAGTGGGATGTTTCGAGACAGGTCTATGTACCACGTGAAATTATGTTTACAATAGTAATAATTATAATAACAATGGAGTTGTTTTCGACGCTATCGGTAGCTGAACAGGCAAAATCTTCAAATTGTGGTGTTGCAACAAATACTATCGGAAAAGCCTGGTGTAAGCCCAGATTTTCAATCAGAATTTCAGATATTTTACTGAAAATTGACATTAACATTTGAAATGTTTTTAATGAGAGCAGGAATTTTAACTGAAATATCTGTGCATGAGCCATTTCGGTACAGGCTTCAGAAATATCAATATCAATGCAGAGGGAAATACCCACAAAGTCCAAAACTTCCATTCCACATTTCAGGGAATTTCAACTTTACCTCAATATAACAATTATTTAGACATCCACGGTATTAGAAAAGGGGAATATTATACCAATGACGTATATAATTGCGTGTTCGGCATATACACAGGCTGAGGTATATTTTCCACTGTAATAAAACATTCTATTTTGTCAACCGCATACCGGAAATGTTGGAAAAGTGCAAAAATTTACAATGCATCTATTAACGCGAATTTGATTGGAGTTAGTGTGTCGATTTCGATAACAACTCTTATGTATATTTTTAGTACGACGGGGAAAGATTCCTAGACGAGATATACTTATATATAGTTCGAAAAATCAATAAAGAAAGCTAAGTATAGCGTATGCATAATTAATTCAATAGCATGCCATAATTTAAGAGTATTATTATGATTAATTATACATATTTTAAATTACTGCTTTTGAAATATTTTAATCGTTTCGAAAACATTACTGATCTTGACCTACAGATGCACATATAAGGTTTTTAAATAAACGCAAAACCATGTACATAGTACATATAATAATAATTCGAATATATATATATACAGTTTTGTTTTTGACAAAGGTAAATTTACTGAAGGAGTAGTTAAATCATCAATTAGATTGAAAAACGGAAATATTATACCGAAATTTAAGTTTAGTTTTGTGAGGTTAGGTTGGTAATCTTTCGTCCTAATGTTAAGTAGGTCTGATTGTCATGTGTTCTTTGTAAGATGATTGAAAAGTTAACCTGACTGGCAAAAAAAGTTGGCTGGTTTTTTTGGAAAAATGATATTAATAATCAGATATCAATTATTATCAAGATAGGAGACGTGCTGAGACGTTCAACAATTATATACTTTTTCTTTTATGAAATTTTGTTTTGAAGGAAAGAATAAGTATCCAGTATTTGGGATTATTTGATGATCGTTTAATTCTTCTGGCATTGTTAGTTATTTGGACTTTGTGACCAGAAGAAGTACCCTTCAGGGGATCAAAGTACGTGTTCTTGATACACAGTATACCGCACACTATATATTTGCGTAAGTTCAGGTATTTTCAGTTTAGTTTTGATTATTTGTTTCATGGAGGCTTTTTTTCCAATCCTTAGAAAAATGTTGAAAAAGAAATTAATAGACTTTTTCTTCTAATATATATACTAGGTAGACAAGTTCGATAGTAACTGTTTTTAAGAATAGACCGGAAGGATGAGTGAAGCTAATAAGTAGTGCGCCATATTGACATGGATCAGTACCTGATTTTTTTTAAAATTATTTTGTAAATTGAAGGTGACGAGAAGCTCAATTAATACCTTTCGAATCACCTTCAGCAAATAGATTTAAAAGAAAAACCACAGTAGTTACTAGGTAAAATTGTTTGAATTCTGGGATATGTTCTGTGCCAAATGAGTTTGCGGAAATTATGGATTCATTATTAAGGAATAAAGCATGCAATTCTATTTTTGGATGATATTTTGACAAGGAGTGAAAATGTTCTGTGCAACTGAACACTGCCCAAAATTGAATCTGCTTTGGAAAGAATAATTTCCAATAATATTGATTCAGATAATGTCCTTAGTAGATTCATTTTTGATTATCGTCATATACCATATAGTCCCACTGGAGTCTCCCAAGTTTATGTTTGGTAGGGATTTGAAAGCCAAATTTCATCTATTGTCAATGAAAAGATTTCACTAGATGAAACTTGATAACGAACAAATCGAAAAGGAATACTTTTATGGAGAGAAAATATGTAGATTTTATGCTGAAAAATAAGTCAATGTGCAAGATAATAGGGGTAGAAAGGAAGTTTGTGGGGCTAGAAGAAATCTGGTGTGGAAATCATAAAAGTGTAGGATAATTCTTTATATTAAATAATATACCTAATACTCTCGAAGACACAAAACGCTGAAAGGCATCAACGAATTCCAAATGATTTCTAAATGATGTAAATCATAACCAACCAAGAACACCTCCAAGGACAGAAGGTATCATAGAACTGTCACTCGACGCAGATACTCCTTCTGTTAAACGGATGCTTTAACATGCACGACAATAAAGATCTTAATATCCTTCAAATTTTTTATGACAAATGAGCAAGGAAACTAATAAAATAAAGATCAGCAGAAGACTGGTCAAAGTTTTATTTCCAGAAATACTGTTCTAAGATATTCAGAAAGTCTTTCATTAACCTGAGGGATCTTCTTCCAATTAACGCTTTAACATGAACGACAATAAAGATCTTAATATATTTAAAATTTTTATGGAAAATGAGCAGGGAAACTAATAAAATAAAGATCAGCAGAAGACTGGTCAAAGTTTTATTTCCAGAAATAGTGTTCTAAGATATTCAGAAAGTCTTTCATTAACCTAAGGGGTCTTCTTCCGATTAACGTGAATATATATGTAGAAATCCAAGCATAAGATTAATGTTCGAATACTAAATTAACTAGCACCAATTCTCAGATTATAATTTATTCATCGGTTAGTTTGTTTTCTTCATTAAACATTCGATGATTCGAATGCTTCTGCATGTTGGAGAAATATCTCTAGTAGTGTTATAATAATTGCAGATTTTAATTGAAAGATTTTTCAAAAAACACTTTTCAATCATTTGTGCTTTTGCAACAACAAACAAAAAATTAGAAACTGAGAGTGAGCTACAACTAATAAATTACTGAATTCTTGGAGAGTTTACTTTTATTGCTAACTTACATGCAGTAACCTTCTCATATCTCTTACATGTTGTAACCTTCTCACATCTCAGTTCCTCTGATGCTTACCTGTAACAAAAAAAATATATTGAATGGCTGACAAAAGCTCTTACAACCTATTTTCGAGTTCAAATAAAATGAAGAGATAGTGAGCAATGTCAATATATCTTCATTTGATTCGGCATTACAATAAGTCATGAAATACGTTTGACTTTTTCGAGACGCTTTCAATTATATCCCCTTTTATATTCATTGTAGAAGCATTCTCAATCTCCCCGGACATTAAATAATCACGTTCTTTCAAATTAAAATTTTGTTTCACGGTTTCTCTTGATTGCTGAGAGAAAATTTATTGGATGTGTAAATTGATGAAGATATTATCAGCAACAAATACAACATTTGAAGCAAACAAATCAGAAGTTAATTCCTTCATGATTGAATTCATCAGTTTTATGTAATATCACGATTCACTGTGTTACGGTATAATAATTAATTGAACAAACGCCGGACCGAAAGAAACATAAACTAAATCAAACAAGTTTAAGTACTAGCATTCTCCGTCATTGCAAATGCCAAGGGGAGGTGGTATTACCTGTAAAAACTAACCGCGGAACGTAGGTACTAGAGATAATTCCATTATATACAATTTGAATATCTCCATTGTTAATAGCTGTTCAGGGAACTACTTCTGTTATGATCCATTATCAAGCTGCCCATTCTGTTGATCTCATGATAATTGCATTGATGCGGGCATTTCAGATATTATTCCTGGAATTAAATCAATTACTATCTGTATATCTGCAGTTTGGATACAGGTGTACAATACAAATCTTCAATCTGCCCTTCCAAGCTTCAGTTCCCCAATTTTGGAACTTAAATAATTGTGTTGATGTGGTAATTTCTGTAATTATTACTAAGGATAATTCCTTTTCTTTCTGAATGTCCCCGTAGGTTGTGTACAACACAACCGAAAATGCAAAATCCATGCACGATTTAACCTCTTGAAATTTTATACTGAAATTATATTAGTATTTAATTTCATTGAAACTGAATATTTGTGTCATGTCATGATTATAATGAAACAATCATTAATAATTATAGTAATATCTGCATTAGTTGCAGAATATGCACCTTACTTGAACCCTGAATAAACATCATTTCTGACGATATTTCCGATATAAAATTATTGGTGGTTGCTTTCTTCTTTGAGTGCTTCTCTGGAGCTTTGTTCTTAGTGAAAGCTATTTTGTTAATTGATCGTATGGTGTTGACTAAAATAACGAAGGCTTTGCATATTTTTCTTTCTAATACATTTTTAAAGCACCTTTATCGTTTGCAACAACAATCCTCATCGAGTTCATAATTTTATATGTGTGTTTGTCTCATGACATCTTCAATTCGTCATCTACATTATTTTGCCTCGCATTCAAATAATAATAAACAAATATCCTACAATGCTACAGAAAAATACTGCACCAACAACTTTACTTAGATTGCTAGGTTAGGAAACATTGCGCAATTCAGAAACCTATGACATCTGTCAAATTCTTGGTACGGATGAACAGATCCAAATAGAACTATCAAAGTTGACTACGATAGTTTTACCCAGTTCGGATTTTCATATAAATAATCAGCCAAAGTACAATCAGATGACATTGGAAGGTATTTTTCATAGAAACTAATGATGAGTTTATTTACCATTAGTACATTAAGTTATAATACTTGGATTATTGCAAACCAACGAGCAACTGTAAAAACTTAGTTTTAACAAGTTACTTTAACAAGGAAACAAATTATTACAGAAGCGATTCAAATGATCACTTTTTTTCAACTCGGGTGCATTTAATAAAAACTGAAATTCCTGAATTCCTGAGATTATCTGAATTTATTATATTCTGAATATCTCAAAGTGACTCATATTCCATAAAGAAAATTAACTACCAGATGAGAGAAATATAGCATTGCATAGGAGGTACAGTAATTTGTGATCAGTTTTCCTGGAAAACTAGTTCAACGAAGAGCTCATAAAATCTGCAATTTTGTGCGGCACTACAGAAAGTAGCTCTTCTTTTCCACTATTAAATTGGTTTCCAACTTTCTGCCTGTACGTTATGGCATTTTCATTCCGAGAAAGAACATTGCTTATCCACTTTATAATGAGTTTCAAACTTCATCGATTTTTGATTAGAATTAACAACCAGAGAAAACTTTTCATTGATTATTTCTGTTATCATAATACATTAAATTACAAAAAGTAATAAGACAAGTTCAGGTGATAGAAAAATGGAGATTATTCGTTTGAAAAATTTAAATTCCTATTACAATGAAAGTATTCAAATTCCTAGAGAATTGACAATTGACGAGGCCGATACTTGGAAAAAATGAATACCAACCCGAAATAATAAACAAAAAACTTTTCAAAAGGGCGGTTTCAGAAGTTTATCCTCTTATTAAAGAAAAGTCAATATATAGTGTTTTAACATGTATGGGGACACCTAGTTTAAAATTAAAATCACTTTTAGCAAGAGATAAGATTCATATTTCTTTTCGGACCACTAATTACATTGGTAAAATAATCAAAAATAATAAATCAAAAATTAATGAAAATCAAATGTGTGGGGTATACAAAATTAAATGTGGTAGTTGTGAAAAATTTTATATAGAATGAACATTCAGAAATTTCCAAATCAGATTATCGGAACATAAACGTAGCTTTGAGAAACAGAAAACAGATTCACATTATGCTAACCATTTATTAGAAGAAAGTCATATATTTAGTTCAGAGTTTGAAATATTAAATAGAGAGAATAAAGGTTCCAAGCTTAATTTTCTAGAATCATTACTAATTAATAAATTCAAAAATTCGGGACTTTTACTAAATAGCCAGTTAGAGGTTAACACTAGCCCTCTATTTAATATGTTCAATAAGAATATTCCAGTTAGCAGATAAGATTGATTACCTAAGTTTTAGTTAATTTACATTCAATTTTATGTTTTATGTTCAAAAATTTTAAATTTCCTTTATTTGTTCTTAGAAATCTTAGTTGTATATTTGTATCTTTTCTACATTTAGTTTGAATACCTGACTTAAGAAATTGATTTTTGTCCTCTGTGACATCTCCACTGTGTTTTGACTGTGTTCATCTCCAGGTATACGATCCTTTTGTTAAATATCAGTGTATTCTATGGTCCTCATTCCAAGTTAGTCATAGAACATACCTGGTATGTTCTGTGAAAATAGCTATAGTACTGACTTTGTAAAATTACACATAGTATTAATCCAGCATTTGATAAAGAAGTAGTACTTCGGAACGTTGTCATGCGTATTTTATATTAAATTATGAGAAAATTTTAAATATTGTTTTATTATACTAGAGAATTATAATATATCGTTGTTACAATTAGTGATTGAGTGATTGACATGGACAACTGTCACAGCAAAATTCTTGTGCTTCGATACAATTTGATGTACTTTCAATGTTACGATTTTCTCTAGCATTCCCTCTCTAAAGGAAGCATGTATCTAACGACGCTTCATTCTTTTCATTCGTTCCATCGATTTCTCAAATAAATGTCACTGTAACTTGTAACTAATGAATTTTAAATTTTTTCGAAAAGTATTCATTCATTCATTCATCATAATCCATTTTGACCACAAAAAAGTAAACCCCCTCCCCCCTCAGATATAGTTACGCCAGCGCTTCTTCCAACCCTCGAAGTACTTCCTAAATGCGGTATTCCCTGTTCGGTATGGCCATCACCTGGTTCTTCGACTCTGACTTGATTGTGGCAAAACGCTTTCCTTTCGTTGATCTCTTCAGTTTTGGGAATAAGAAAAAGCCGTAGGGATCCCAATCTGGTGGATGAGGCATGATTACTGTGTGGTTTTTGGCCAAAAATCACGAACTAGCATTGATGTGTGAGCTGGTGCATTATCGTGATGCAGAATCCCTGATTTGTTTTTCCACAATTCCGATCGTTAGAGCCGTATTGCTGCACGCGAACGTTGCATACCTCCCTTGTAGTATTCCTTATTAACCGTACGACCTGTTGCCAAGAACTCATGATGCACCATGCCGTTGTGATCGAAGAATTCAAAATTCACCTTTTCTTTTGAACAGACTTCGTAAATAAAAATGAATGAATTAATTCATACTCATATTTTTTTATTGATATCTATCATCGGTTTTCTTGGCCAATTCCATTGCTGTCACCTGTCAAACGTCATTTGTCGCACACGAGCTGTTGAACGGGTACATTTTGAATAGTTGTCCAGTTTCTACAGAATTCTACAGGCGTTAAACTGTAGGTCCAACTTTTGCACAAGCACAGAGTGCTTATCAAAGTATGACTAGTATTCAATAAAATGCTTTGCAATGAAAAAAACATATCGAGGCGCATTGGGTTGTTCTAGTAATGAGCAATCACAAGAAAACAAAATTTTCACATGCAAGAACTGTACCGGAATATTTTTCACCGTTATTAGCTTCTTCTCGCTGAACCGCTCCTGTTCTATGTGAGCAGTTTTATCGATTCCAAAACTTTGTTTGAGTTGAGCTTCCTCTCTTCGGTTTCATCAGATGAAGATTGATGATATTTTTAATTACTTATAACACAGAAACAATTCATGTCAAGTAAATATACCTGTCAGACACACTTACACATAGTTGTCAACGACATAACTGAACTTAATCAACACCTTTACGCTTTACAATACCTCGATGTGGAAAACTTTCCTGTTTCTGCACTTAATTTGCTCACTAGTTTCAACTGTTAATTATATAGGATGTATGAACTAGATAACTTTACCAATAACGAGGTTTCTAGAGGATTTCTTGTCTTTTGATAGATTTGGAAAAGCCACTATGTTTCGTATTAACACTGAAAAGAGCAATGTATTGTGGGATGTAAAATAAACAACAATAAACAGTGAAATGAAAAAGAATTGAGGCGGTATAGATATCAGAAATTACCAACATACCAGTACATTATTTTTCTGGATTTCTACCTGCTGCACATCCACCTGAAGATGTCTATATATATATATATATATATATATATATATATATATATATATATATATATATATATTTCTACCTGCTGCACATCCACCTGAAGATGTCTATATATATATATATATATATATATATATATATATATATATATATATATATATATATATATATATATATATATATATATATATATATACCGCAATCAAATTATCTTTCGCAATCTTATAATCAAAGCATTGGTATAAATAACACGCCTTTGTTTTGAATATTTGGATATAATTCGAAGAAGAAAAGATTACTGCTCTCGCCATGTCACGGCTGTCAGTGATGAATCATCACTCCGCTTCCATCTTCAGTCAAAACGGTATTTGATTTACGGCGCCGGGAGGCTTATTTAACAAGTATATATTTTTTGTCACTTCACCGCTCTATAACAGAGTTTCGTCTCGTATAAGCATCTATATCATCTAATATAGGTCTAAATAATTTGCAGACCATTAATGTGAAGGTTAGTGAAGTTTCAGTAATGCTACTGAACAAAGAAAGAATAGATAGATAGGTGTAGATAGTTTAACAAATGTTCGACGTGATTCTTCAAATTAACCTCACTTTTTCATGTATTAGCCGACTGACATGAAACGAATCCTGAATGTTGAGTGAAGCTTACTGCAATATACTAGTGAACCCCACATTTAAATCAGGTGAGCCCTTTCTGAGATAAGCGTGCACAATTGCACTGAAAAACGGACAAAAATTCCAGCAAACAACATTTTCGGTGCTGTTGCGTTGATTAAGCTCCAATAATTTTTTTCTCATATAGATTCAATGTACAGACAACGATTCGTTAAATTTTTATCATATGTATAGATATATACCTGTTATATTTTTTGATTGAATTAATTTTAATCAATTTCACCTAGCTCATTCGCCATATACCACAGAAAAATACTAGATATACGCAGACGCTAATAGTTTGCGTCCTAACCCATTATATAAAAAATATCACTCGAAGGAGACGATACATGAGAAGCACTCTAGGAAATAAAAGTAAACAGTAGATTTATTCAAACATATCAATGTAATAAATTATAAAATTCCCTTGAATGATTCCGATCAAGTATGCTCAAGTTACACCTTTTAGAACATCTCCTCTTGTTTGTCTAACAAGATTGAATCCTTAACGAACCCCTAGGTGTATTTTTTTACCGTGTTACATTTTATCTTTCCTTTGTTATACTGGTGGAGCAGTTTTTAAACCAAAGGTCCACATCAATGAATAATTACACTCAATAAATGGAAAATTCTTCGGTAGGACCTCCTCTAAAATCCTCTTTATCGGAATTGAAATCAAATTTTGTTGCATTTCAGGGGTTGAACGGTTATTTAAAATCGAGAAATTCTTATTTTATTTGATAATTGCGAAATGAGGTAAAGTACGAGTAAATAATCTATGTCATCACATCTTCCATAAAAATTATGTCTGACGAAATCCATACAGATTCATCAATATGTATTAACGAAAAATAAATATATACATAGATCAATTATACAGTCACATTTTGAAGAATTGCAGATTAAAACAATGAGGCTGAGATTGAGGTTCACTTGATATACATCTGTCAAATGGTGAAAATTGTATAAACAAAGAAAATAATATAAAACAATTGATTTAATCTACAAGATGAAACATGTAAAGTTGCTTATTTTACTTAACAATAGATTGAGATTCGTCAATCAAATACATGATTATCAAATCAGAGGTAAAGATCATTTTATTTTGACAGTTCTATCTTGTTAATTATGCTTGTTTTTGTAATGAATTTTGGGCGATGTTTAAATTTGGTTTTCAAAACTGATTTCATTTTTATTTATTTCATTCAGAGAAATTCATAATTATACATCAATCACAAGTGTAACTAATGAAATTAATCAACCGATTGACAACAAAAAGAGCTGGAACTATTCTTCTGTTATTACTCTACTTCAATATACTTACTGAGGACTGAAAAACGAAGCATTTAGTTTGAAAAACTAGTAGTTAGTAATTGAAACTTTTGTGTAAACTAGTGCCTTGCAGTACAAAGTCTTTGAAAATTGAGGAAATAATTAATCATTTTCTATTTAGAATAGAGCAAGTAGCTTGATACAATTTCAAATTGATAGATTGAATAAAAAAAACATATGAATATATTACCTGAAAGCTATTGTATATGTATACTTGGTATGGATGTCAGCTGCTATAGCCCAAGGTTATATTTAGACGATGGATTTTACTAGGAGATATCATCGATTCTATTTGAATATGTACGAAATAACGTATATATTGAATTCAAACGTTATACGAAATAGATGGAACGATTCAGAACTTACGTTAACAAATTTCTGAAGTATGGCAAGAATGTTAAAAAATAATCTCTCTACAGCCTACGATTATGACTCAACTATCACCTTCGAAAGAAGATTTTGTTATTCTGGGTCGATAAAGCGCAAGTCACTTCAACATTGGAACGCTGCGATACTTAAAATAATGCGGCTGCGCACTTTTTCCACCTGCTCAACTATGCGAAAAAGAGTTGGGAGATAAAATCATGTTGCATTCTTCACTATCACTCTACACCCCCTATTCACGTACACCCCCAAACAAACCTCAAGTATTCACGATTGATATATGCTTAACAGATAAAATAACGAGAAATATTCAGCAGTCATGGCATTTGCACACATTGACTCATTACCTTGTTCCCAACTATCACCTTCGAAAGTAGATTTACATTTTTTCTAACTGAATAATTGTGCCCAATTTAATTTACGGTTGAACATGCGTAAAAACGAATATAATAAAAACTTAGTTCATCATAAATTACATGCCAATCAATGAACTTATCCATTTCAAAATCGAAACGACCGAATGCTGCATGTAACACTCACCAGCATAAACAAACGTTTCATTAATAACCAGCGAGAATGGTATAATGATCACTTCTAACCTTGAACGCATGAATTATTGTAAATATTTCATAGCGTTTCATGTGACAACAACCTATTGTGTAATTAGTCGTTACGGAGTTTTAGATACTTGTATATTCTAATGTATTCTGTCCTTATCTCATGTATTTAGTTGGAAACAGTATAGATAAACTTCCGAAGAAACAGGACAGAAGGCAGAATTTTTTTATATAAACTGACGCCGCATTGCTTGGTATTTTATCATATTGAATTATTGAATTTGTTTAACCTACGTATACTCCATTGGAAAACTTTATCTATAAAATAAATTGCATTAAATTTTGTGTCAAATTTTAAGTGTT
The DNA here is from genome assembly GCA_030704895.1 of Henosepilachna vigintioctopunctata. NCBI lineage: Eukaryota > Metazoa > Arthropoda > Insecta > Coleoptera > Coccinellidae > Henosepilachna > Henosepilachna vigintioctopunctata. The sequence continues at coordinate 942,380 of JARQZJ010000124.1, read as the reverse complement.
TGGTGTTGAAAACCACGAATAACAATTGCTACTTCTTCGTCCAAATTGTGAAAACGACACATGTTACCTGCTTTACGATAAGTAATTTATCATCTTAAAATAAACACTCGGCTCTATGTTTCACGAATGTATTGAAAAATATTACAGCAAAATTAATAACGTTGTGTTAACATGTTTCGAGCGTTATTCATTTTGTTATTGTATTATTTTTCAATACGTTCTTGAAACATTAAGTCCAGTGTTTAAAATTCAAATTAATATTTATGTTACAAGCGAGAATATCAGTTTATAATAAATTTAAACAATTTGTTATAATAAAGACAACGAAAGTCTTTGAAAATTTACAAATTTCAATTATTTCATTGTACAAATCACAAGTAATGGTAAGAATTGTTGCAGGATATGCCAAATGAGTTGTTGAAGAATCGCATTTCTTTTTGAGCCGGAATATTTCGAATATAGGTTATTAAATCTTAAACGAATTTCAAAGCATTTCTCCACAAGAAAAATTCTTTTTTCAAATACCACAACGTCAACTATTTCTGTATAGTAGGATAAAAAATATTATATGTCTACATGAATATTGTATTTTTCTATGAATAAGAAGTCCTCAAATACCTACAAGACTTGAAAATAATTCCATTCCCCACAGACAACTTACATTTATCCGAAATGGCCATTGAATTGGAAGCAGAAGGCATTAAATAAAGTGGAATGTGAGGATATATGATTTCAGGTGGAAAAGTCCTAGGTACGACAGAATAGGAATTGTGATTTATGTGTTTCCATCTCGAAATGATTTTCCGCCTGGAAATGACACGTAACAAATAACATGTCGACTGATTCTTTATACCAGTATATTTTTCAAATCGTACTGTTGTTTTCGTTGACTATGAAATAACAATTTTTAACGAAAAAACATGAATTGAAAATATTACGTACGATTTTTGAGAATAATAATAATAATAATAATAATACTTTATTCGCAAAATCAATAAGCACAAAATAAATAAAACAATATCAGAGTGAACAAAGTAGAGGGAGTTCTTCTCACAAAAGACTACACTTGTGTGTGAGATTTGTATGAACACAATCCTAAATAATGCTCCTTTGGAACATGTACTTAATTCCAAAATATTACAATTACAATAACATAATACCATAACAAATATAACATAACATGTTATATTTGTTATTAACATGTACTTAATTTCAAAATATTACAATTACAATAACATAATACCATAACAAATATAGCATAACATCCAAATCATTGTTAACAAAATTTATTCCTTTTCAGGAAATTATTTATAGAGTTCCTTCCGTATTGCCATATCCATTTCTTTATGTATCTCTTGAATGATTTTATCGAACTGCAATTTCTTACTATACTAGATATTTCATTATAAAGAATTGGACTTAGGTAAGAGAATGATTTTTGCCCAATAGTTTTTTTCATGAACGGCACTCTAAGACTTGTTCCATCTCGCAATTTTCCTACTATCACTCTCTCATTTACTGGTTGTTGCTTTCTTCTTTCATATTGATAAATCAGTAGTGCTCTAGCGTATAGTTGACGTACAGTAAATATCTCAGCCATGTTGAACAGGTCGTCTGTTGGAAAAGTGGAGTTTTTCCTATATATTATCTTCAGAATAAATTTTTGGACAATTTCAATATGCCTATAATGACAGTCCGCTAAACTTCCCCATGCCAAAACACCATAAGACAAATGTGGTTGCACTAGTCCATAATAAATTTTGAATAGTTCCGACTCTTCACATACATTCCTTAATTGTTTGAATTTCACAAATAAACTTCTAATCTTCTTTATAATATTATTTGAGTGCTCATCCCATCGTAAGTGACTATCTATTGTAATCCCTAAGTACTTAATCACGTCAGCAGATGAAACTATGAAAATAGTGTTGTTGAGTTCAATTTCGAGCCTATTGAAGTTAGGTAGACCATCTCTATAACTAGCAAATTTCATAAATTTCGTTTTCTCCATATTAATGGTTAATTTTTTCAACGCGAAAAATTCCATCATCCGCTGAAGTACTTCCTGGGACTTATTTTTCAACTCATACCACGTATCAGCTCTAACGAGTATCGCAGTATCATCAGCAAAGCTAATTATTTCACTGTGAGGGTCTATGGAAAAAATTTCATTTATATAAAGAATGAATAATATAGGTCCAAGAACTGTTCCCGGAGGTACTCCACAGGTAACCAGGGATTCCTCGCTGATGACCCCTCCTATTTTAACTATTTGCTTCCTATTCTCCAGATAGTTTTTAATTAAATTGTAGGCTATCCCTCTCCAACCCATGCACTCCAGTGTCTCTAGTAGTTCGTTGTGGTTGACGGTGTCAAACGCCTTCGCCAAGTCTACGAAAATTGTTAATATTGGTACATTCTTGTCTATTGCGTTCGTTATATGTGAAACCAGGTTTGCAATTGCATCCTGTGTTGATTTGCCTTTTGAAATCCAAATTGGCGGTCAGATATAAGTGAGTATTTTTCCACAAATTTACATATGCGTATTTTTAAAATTTTTTCGAATATTTTTGATAACGTTGTTGTGAGTGCTATGGGTCTATAGTTTGTAACATTCAATTTATCACCATTTTTGTAGATCGGAGTTATTACTACTTTTTTCAGGGCATCAGGAAAGATTCCGTTTTCAATACTCCGATTTATGAGACTTGCAATTGGTACAGAAATGCATCTTGCGTTGGCTTTGAAAATTTCCGCTGTAAGACCATCATACCCTGGTGACCTGCTATTCTTAAGTTCCTTTATCACTTTCATTATTTCGTTTTCATCGGTATTAAAAATAACAATGGTATTCGGGTTCCGGCGACAATTAATTTTCCATTCCCCATTCTTTTTACTTTCAATTTTTGCTGCTAATTTCTCGCCGACACTCGAAAAATGTTTGTTAAACTCATCTACAATTCTCGTCTTATCTTCAATCAACATACCTTTTCGATCATTTATTTTAGTAATGCCCTCGTTCTGTTTCATTTCTCCCTTAACAAATTTCCAAAGACCTTTAGAAGAATTTTTATTTTTTTCAATTTGTTTTCTGTAGTACTCCTTTTTTACGGTTTTTATTAATGATTCTAGTTGATTTTTAAATTTCCTAAAGTTGTTTTTCATTTCTGGATTGTTTGGATTTTTCATCATATCCTTGTACAATCTATTTTTTTGCGAAACTGATTTTATTAGACCATTTGTGATCCATGGGGTTCGTTTTCTTTGTTGGTGTTTAATTTCTATCGTCTGTGTACATTCCACCACCTTTCCCTGTAGATTCTCAACAAATGAATTCCAAGCTAAGTTCGTATCTTGGACTTCACTTATTTTATCCCATTTCTCAGTTCTGAGTTTCTCACTCAGTTTAGAATAATTAGTAATTTTTTTCAGGTATGTTTTTGGTTGGCTTTCATAGCAAAATTCGTCGTCTGAGAATTCCACAAAGGTGGAAAAATGGTCCGTAACAGTTGTTTGAAGTATAGCTGGCACAAACCTCTCTTTTTCGTATCTGCTCTGTATGAAGATGTGGTCTATGCAAGATCCGGACTTTGAGTTAAGTCTGGTCAATCCATTAATCATGGAGATGAATCCACACTGCATCATAGTTGCGAGATACATTTCCGAAATACTTGTTTTGTCTAAAATGTCTATATTGATATCTCCCAAAAATAATACAACATCATACTCACTGTTTCTGTTGCAATTACCAAGATAATCCTCCAAATCCACAAGGAAGTCTCTGGCTGATAAACTTGGAGCCCTATATACACAGTTCACTTGAATTTTTCTACCAAGGCTATTCACATTGAGTACAATTATTTTCACCGCACCAACGTTAACAATGTCACAAGTATATTGTAAATTGTCTCTTATAAATACGACGAGACCGTCATTTTGACTGTTCTTACTATGATTATATATAAGCTTATATCCAGCAATATGATATAAATCAATGTTCCGTATTTCCCAAGTTTCTGAGAATACTATACAGTCCATTTCACAATCAATTTGAGCAAGTACAACCCTGAATTCATCAAGATTCTTAGATATGGATCTTATGTTGGTATGTAGTACTCTAAACGTTTTACTTTTTTCTTTTTTCAAAGATAATTTGAGTTCCTCTAAATTTTTCACTTGTATCGTTTTAACTTGTTCACTGTCAAAGTCCCTGATATACTGATCCATGAATAAATAATAACTCAAAAAAATACAAAAATAAACCGATTTAATTCAAATGTAATATATCCAAAGATACAAAAATATGCTCAATCAATTGTCTTTCAGTAGATCAATTAGACCTTCATGTGACACCTGAATTATCCTTGAAAATTCACTTTTCCTACAAAGAACTTTTCCCTCTTTAACCCATACATACATATAACCTATATTCTTCAGTTCAGACGCCTTCCTAAATAGATCTCGTGTAATCTTTGGTAGATCTTCATTTATATATATATTACGCCTATCCCCATCGAGTTCCATGTTTTCTGAATTTAGTAATCCTTTCGCCTTCCTCTTTAGCAATACTTCATTTCTAACACTCTCGCTTGGAAATGTAACCAAGATCGGTTTCATATGGCCTTGTGAAGATATTTGTCTGGTTTTAATTTCTTCATCCTGGATGTTAATATCTAGTTTATTCAGAACCTTTACAACTTCAGCCGTCTTACTTAGTCCAATCATAATGACATTATTTCTCCGTGTTTGAAAATCTGCTGTCACTGCGTTAGCTACAGCCTGATTTTTTAAAATGGCCATTTCGTTCTTCAAAGATTGTACTTCAATTTTTAGTTTTTCATGTTCCCTCTTTAAGTTCTTATTTTCTTTTTTAATTTCTTCTAAATCTTTTTTGATACCTTCCATCATATTACCATTAAATGATATCGCTATCTCCAAATCACTAACTTTTCCGATTAACTGCTTGAACATTTCTTCCGTTGTGAGTACACTGCTCTGTGTAGATCCTTTTTTTTAATCTTACTAGACATCTTTTTCATAGGTATTTCTTCCTCTTCAGAAGTTTCTCCAGGGCTAGCTGTATCTCTTTCTTCACATTCAGGACATATCCATTTCAATTTCTTCTTCTGGATTATCTCTTCCTTCTTGATACTTGTACATGCTAAGTGAGCCCATCCACCGCATTCACCCGCGCATTGAATCTTGTATCCATTCTTTCCAATTGACTTGCGGCATGTAATACATACCATATTTCCGGTCATTTTATTAAGCAAGGTCTTCTCGTTCCTATGTTCTTATCTCTTTACTCGATTTAAACTCGCGTGATAAGGATGCACCATATGTTCAGAAGGGATCGATTCGTGTATATTGCATTCAATAAATTTGTACAAATTTCCTTTCGAAATATTCTAGATTTTGCAGAAATAATATTCACATCGAAACAAGAAAATTTTTAGCTTTATGTTGTTATATTTTTCTATATTACTTTCGCTCTTATTCGACTTCAAATTACCAACTAATGTAACTGCACATCTGTTTGTTCACATTGTAACACCTTCAAAAATGAATCGGTTCTATTTGAGAATAATACTATATTAACAAAAATATGTTTGTTTGTTATGTATGAGTATGGAGCACTCCAATGGAATATCGCAATTAAAAATGGAGATGTCTGTATTTGAAAGAATTAAGGAATTTAACACCTAACTTAACGTATACATTGATTTTTTCAACCCTCTTGCATATTCGATGGGTAAATGAATGAATTCGTTTATTGCATAATTTTTCGCCTTGGGTATACATTACAATTTATAGGTTTACAAATTAAAGCAAGGAAGTTATAAGGTTTTTCAACCTTCTTCGTCCCTGGGAAAGATTCAATGGACATCCGAAATGGACGACCTACGTTCTGAATTCACAGAAAGGGGCGGAGCCACAAATTGACTCTAAACAAGAAAGCTTATAATGGTTTAAGTACCATGAGGAATATTTCATTAAGTGTTTCCTCATTTTTGGCGGTACAATAAGATTTATCCTTTATATATTTCGTTTCAAAACTTGCGTTTTAAAGGAAAACTTTTGAAGCCAAATCATTGAATTAAATTAACTCTTAATTGTTGAAAATGGATACGATTTGCTCAAAAGTTAGGCTCTTTGAACAAAATACACAAATTGAAGTTCTATTCACGGAATAAGAACTTATGTTCAAAACCGAGAAATCACAAAATTAACATATTTTTATGGGATTTTGCACTAATAAACCTATTTGTTTGGAGTCAGTATGGCGTGAGACTTAGGCAGTCCATTGTTATTGAACTCTGTTGCGTTCGTTTATCCTCATGTTATCTCAATGTAACATAAACGTAATTAAGTTTTTTTCAGTTTCGGTTACATATTAATTTTTGAATCGACAATTTAATCAAGTGTACTAATGAATTATAATGAAATCAATGACAATTAGAACAGTATTCGTTACCCGCATATTTCATCGAGTTTTTACACTCACATAAGGACAAAAAATATATGCAGTTTCAAGAGCACCGAAAAAAAAATTTTGAAATATTTGCATTTAGAATTGCATTTTTTTAAAACTATAAAACCAAGCTTCACAAACACAAGTTTATGCCTCATTGTTTATTTATTACTTCGTTTGCAATTTCAGTAATTTGTAGAAATTTTTCAAATGCAACATTCTCGAAGCAGTGCCATAAAATCGTTTTATACTTCATTTGCAGGAATTGAATCATTAAAAGCAATGAAAAATGCAGTAAAGAGTGTAATTGAAGTTGTTAACTTTATAATCTCAGGACAATCTCTGAAAGAGCCATGAAGAAAGCAAGTCACAGACTTTCCGCTATTAAAGCTTGCATCTTACGAGTTTTACGAACGCTTATTGAACTCGATTGAAAGATTTTCGCATGAAAAGCAAATACCTGTTGCGCGTGTATCTCACAAACGTATTTTTCAAACGCAAGGTCAAGCAAAGCTCGAAAGTCCTTGGTGAGTGTGGAAATTTCATGAATAAGTAGATCGTAACCTTAAAGCATTTCAGTTTACAAAAAAATATACCTGTTCGACCCCTGATAACATTCGGTAATCGAGCAACTTAGAAGTCATTCATTTTGTTGGAATTAATCAAAAATGAAACAAACATACACTTAGTGACTTATTTCATGTTAAAAATGTGCTTAATCCCATGTTGTTATTCTGGGTCGACAAAGCGCAAGTCGCACCAACATTTGAACGCTGCTATACTTGAAACAATGCGGCTGCGCACTTTTTGCACCTACTTAACTGTATGAGAAGAGTTGGGAGATAAATTCATTATGCATTTTTGATTATCCACATGCAGATCCTCGAACAAACCACAAGGATTCACGACTGATATATGTGTAACAGATAAAATAACGACTGATATTCAGCCGTTATCGCATTTGCAATCAATTTATTGTGCATTTCTCATCCAGCAGAACATCAGTGCAACCGCAATTGTATGGAACGCTCCATTTCTAAAGGTGTTTCCTGATTGTTCGCATTTTCACCGATAAAAAAACGATATTTACTTCGGACATTACACATCTAACTTCATTTCTCGCGAGAAACGTTCACTAAAGTTCTGCTGAAATTCTCAATAACAGAATTTAATTATAAAAAGAAATAGATGTAGCTTTGTGAGAAATAATTTGTGACATAAGTCTTTTCAGGAAACAGCAACAATTTTCAGCATTCAAACCTTCGACAAGGGTCATTTTATTGCCTCAGTGCTATATCAAATTGTGTAGTTTAATGTGATTGGATATGAAAAAATCTTAATGTAAAATTTTTACGCTCCCTTCAATAACATATAATGGAAATATTCAACAACCAAATGAACATGCTGTCATACACGGAATGTATAACGTACCCACTTCCATAAAGTAAGAGAGAATGCTATTCAATATTCAATGCATATGTCATGCTCAAATCCATTCACAATTACCCACCTAATTGTATTCAAGTCCAATAAATGGAAATTGTTTCATCTTAAAAGAATGTCGAAGTTGTAGAAAAGTTATTCTACTACCAATGTAAAATCATTCCTTGAACATAATAGTGTGAAACTGTTACAGAATTCAAAATTTTATTATCTATACTTTGAGTTGACATTATATTCTGAAAAATCCACACTAACGTTTTCAATGAAAGTAATCACACTACCTTTAAATTTACATTTCTAGTTGTAAGATAAAAACGTACAAGTCCCTATATAAATATTTGCACTAACAGTTTCTTGACTATCACTTGACAAGATCCTAAAATGTTTCAGATATGAACTTTTTATTCATTAAATATATATCATTCATTAATTTACTTTTTGAGATTAATACTTTTATCAATGCCTTATATATATATATATATATATATATATATATATATATATATATGAATTGAATAATATTTAAAATGTTCTTCAGGGGATCTTATGAAAAACTGAGAGAAGTGAGCGAAAGAACAAATGATATAAAACTCACGCCTATAATAATAATCATCGTTATTCAATTTGCTTCTAAAATATGGATGAATCATTGAGAACTTGCTTTGAGTTTATTTTACACTCAATATATTACTCTAGAATGATGAACTGAGATTATAAAGGAAACGCAGATAAACAATTAATAATTCCTATGTACTCATCGCTCTCTGCCAGAAAATTTGGCACAATCCCATGGTATTTTTTTCATTTCATCATCACCCTCTTTGTGGAGATCAGCCACAGTAATTAATCTACCATTAACAATTACTGAAATCTTTCTCTAAATTCACGGTCTTTGATAAAAGAGTACAATCAATCAAAATTGAAAGATTTCAATTACAATTGGTAGAAAGTATTGACTATTATGTGAAAAAAAATCCAAAAGCTAAACTTAATGGATGTGTTCAACATTCACGTAATTTAACACTAGAAATTGAAGAGGAAAAAATGATCACATGATTTTTCCTTTCAACGCGACAGATTTGTATGTCCAAACAAGTAGTTGCCCATAATTTGACAGAATCATCATAGTGACGGAAATAAAACGTTTTAATAAAGTCAATAAATCGTTTTGAACCATGTTTATCAAATCAATTGGTCAAATAAGGGTAGGGAAGATCAAGTGAACTTTATTACCGTGTATAAAAAAATCCCCGAGCGTTTAGACACTGCGAAATCCATATTGAGTCTTTGCCAATTTCATGTACAGCAGATAGATGGCGTGGATATTCACAGTTGACACTAAACATCGTCGTATCTCTATTTTGTATAAATGTGCGAATAAGATGCTACAACGTGCCGTAAAAAATCGTTTTGGTTTAACGGTAACTTTACTAGCACATAATCACTGTTGTGAATACTTCTCTGTTATACTTATCCGGAAAACCTCATCATATATCTAGGTAAGAAATGCAATTTCACTGTCACAGAACATACAAACACGAGTAGGTAATTGATGAAGGATATGTGCGCGCGGACAACCCCCTAGATAAGGGTAGTTGAGACCGTTGAAAGCAACAGCCGACGAATCACGGCAAAGAACAGATGCCCACTGCAAGTCAGGGAGCTTTCAATCCAGAATAAAATATCCACGCTCAAAATACAAGTTTTATTTCAGTACTGCTGTGTAGCACAGGTTTTTGGGTATTTTTGACCTGCCCAAGTTACACACGGCATTTGCCCGAACAATTTTTAATGTTAATTATAGAAATAAACAAACAAAAATATCTATCTATACATAGATTCGCTAAAGGCTGGCTTTTATTAAACGAGAAGATATAACTTACGCATTCGGATGCCAATAAAATGCTCTTCGATGTTACCAAAGAACATGAATTGATTTTAACTTATACTGTATAACTGTTAAGATATCCTGATACGATTTTGTACCCACATAATTGAATTGTTGAAGATACATTTCATTCTAATTGCTCAACAGTGTGATATTGTGTTATTAAACTAATGTCCTCTGGTTCCCAGATATAATTTATGAATTTCATCAAATTCGAATTGTCATTTCTCCCATAAATTTATTGCTTACACATGAAGCTTTAAATGACAACTCCAAATAGCTTCAACCCCATTTCGCCAAAGAAGTTATACTCCGCAGAATTATCGTTTCGAATCACTTGTAACTCAAATACAACCTAACATGTAAACACCAATTTCTTTCATATACACACATTTTAGCCAAGATTCGAACCCTATACTAATACGAAATATATAGTATACGAAAATATATAAAATAAACTTAAAATATAATGATTTCTTTGAGTAGGCGGCCAGTGGACTGAAAAAAACCCATTTATCTTCAATTTCTCAATATTTTACTATTGATGAATATCTTCATTTGGAAATAACTACAAAAGACAATTATGTATAAAAATATTAGGTATAAGTAAAAAATTCAATTCACTTACAGATGCAGGAGCAGTCTACAAACACAACTAACATCCTCAAATATCGAATATATACTAAAACTAGGCTGAATAGAGTATCTGTTGGTTTTCTTGGTACCTGCTTTTTGTGGACAAACATATGGAAACAATTAAACTTGTCTCTGAATGCTAAAAGTTGGAAATATTTGAAAATTTTACTGTGAATGTTACTTGATGAGTTTCTACTTTATAATTGATATACTGTTTTTCTTAATTTATATGACACGTTCAAATTTAGATTATTAAATATGGATTAGATTAAATATGGACTGATGATTTATGATAATGGTGAAACAAATGTATTCTTTACTTATCATTCAACAAGATCGATGAATTTTTCGAAACGCTCTTAGTATTCACTCTCGAAAGTGATGGGTTCGTTCTCGTTGACAACATTTGTGTAGACAGCTCCCTGAGTGTTTTATTCGAAATATTTCGATTAAGAGTCTCAGTATTTACTACTATATATATATATATATATATTCATATATATATATATATATATATATATATATATATATATATATTTAAAATTGATTTATTGCCTGTTTAAGATAGTTTATTTTCAATGTTTTTAGCAATAACCTGCTTAGTTTGGTGTTAAAAACTTTATTTTCGTTGACGTTTCGTTGCATATCACAACTTTGTCAAAACTAATGAATAATTGAATTTTATGAATTACTATAGATATCAAAACGTCAAACTTATTTTTTTTTACTAAAAAAAAGTTAATTTAAGAAATAAAGACCTACCTTTGTTATTGTCATTATTATTATTATTATTCAGTTTAATCAAAGCAGATACGGCATTCAAAAGTCAGAATTTTAATTGATCACAATGAAGTTGTAATAATGTGCAAAATCAATGCAGAAATTATTTATCGTTCTTTCTTCACTTCCTTTGTTAGTTTTCTCATTTATTTATGGGATTGAAACATATTCCATCATAAACTAGTGGAAATCGATTATATCTGCAGAATTTCAAGTTTTTATGAATCGTGAACTTCTTTCCCTACTTAAATGAAGTTTTGAAATGCCGCAAATTATTATCCATCGAAGAGAATTGTTATCTATCAAGAAGTGCGTGAATATGAATAGAAATATTTGGTTCGGAATATTATATATTTTTTTTTGTTATGCCGATAAAATTTCTGATTAAATTTCCCCAAGGGTATTGCCCACTTTGTTCAACGATTTCAGAGGAATTTTCCTTTCAATAGTACTCCAATTTCACTTCCAAACTTGTTCCTGGAAATTATCTTAAAGTATTTCTTGTTCTACATCAGGTTCTGGAACCTCTGTAATCTCTTTTCGGATGAATGAAGCTATTGATTAAAATATGTACAGTTCGGACTGTTTGAATAGTGAGCTTTTGAATAATAAATCAGTTTATTTTATGATTAAGCTTGTTATATCTCAACTAAGGAAAACTTGATACTAATAACCCTCACCGCGACCTCGACTATCAACATAATTATCAAAGAGAGATACCGGCTATCGTTGACAACAAATCAATACACTTTTTCATTACAAAAATTTCATTTATACATCTTGTTTATCAAATATCAATTTATTCCAATATTAAGCGCCAGTCAATATATATAATATATACCTATGCAGTGGGTTTTGTTTCTAATTATTTTCTCCTCGACATCAAATTCATTGAATTAGCAATGAGCACTTATCTGTCTGACAGGAATAACCGAATAATGAATAACGTGATAATTACTACAGATTTCGAAAGCGAACCAAAAACAACAAGATCATTTCTCTAAACGCAATAGATATTTTCCTAAAGTCCTGTGAAAAGCCCACATTATTTGAACTGCAATTACATTCTTAACAAACTCAATTATCAATTTCATACGTTTCAGAATTTAAAATAAGAGTATAGGTATAGGTACTCAAGAAGACTCCCCAAGAATTTTTCATTCTAAATTTCATTTTCTGAATCTTTTTCCTTGTAGTTTGCGGATCAGTTTCGCATCAGATGTCCATATAAATCTTTTTGTATACATAGTAATTAATGGGTGATTTTTTAAGCGTAGTTTTTTTTAATCGAATAAAACATTCAATTTACATCATATATTCAAAATTTTTATTGAAATTGATAACTTGGCCTTTGCCATTTACATTTTAAAGATAACTTCATGTAAATATTGTCCGCGATTCCGTATAAAATTTTCCATGTGGTTGAGTAACATATGCCCAATTGCTGAGAACGGCGACGAATTGACATTTCACGATCCTAATTAACACTGTACGCTACGGCTGCAATATTCTCTTCAGTACGCACTGTACGCATGCGAGACAACGATTTAATGTCCAACAAAGTAAACTTGGTGATAACAGCAGGAATTGTTGATTCACAGGTCGATTATGACGACCACACTATGGTCGTAACAAAAGATACACATTTTTCACAGAGCACGAATTTTGATAGTAAATTTCAACAATTTGCAATCGTTGCTCGTTTGTAAGTATTTCCATGATGAAATGCCAGACTATACTGATAACTTTGACAGGTGACGTTTGGATGCCATTACCAACCAGTACCGCCAACCTGAAAAACTTAACTCTTAAAAAATCACCCATTCTTACCTAATCCCCACTTACTTTATATGTTTATTTTCAACTAAACATGCATCTGGACATTGTTGTTAATAACATTCAAACAAAATATCGTGTTCCGCAAATTATCAAACTGGCGATCTGACTCTATATACAAGAAAAACATCCCTGATGAGACAGCATGAATGAAAAACAAAACAATTGAGCTAACCAAAATCACAGTATTCAGCAACAAAAAAAGAAATCCAGTTTAACATATTTCGTTAGATTATAAAACTACTATTATTGCTCTATAAGATGTACCATTCTTGCTCTTGTTTAACCGAATTCAAGAAAAGCAGGGCTCATAAACGATCTGGATGATCACCTTCATGAACTTTTTCAACGGATAAAGGTTGCTCGCTTTTTCTCTTTCAAAATCAATATCACGGTATATGATCCACCGCCATTGCGTCCATTATAATAGCATAAGCACTACAAGGCAACAAACAATGTTGGTAAGCAACATCACCAATTTAGCGTCCATATCCTGATAGTATTTGTCATCGAATATAGGTCAAGTTCACAATATGAAGAAATTGATAAAGAAATTTCATTTCAGAAAATTTCGCAGCGCAGAGATTTTCTTGATGATACACCAACTTTTCTTACACATAAGACCGAATTCTTTTCTGTCCAATAATACGAATAATGGAGGAGAATGTTAATTTTCAAATTTGAAAAGATATTCACCAAAAATAATAAGTTTCCTTGAATAATAAATTCCTGCAAAATGAGAGAACTTCGTTCTAGTTTTTTGGCGTTACTTTATTCCTCGAAAAGACGCTTAACGATAAGTTATTAATAAAATACGATGAAGATAAAAACGGCCAATGAACGTATCAAAAATAAGGGAAAAAAATATCTCACCACATTCACACCACAAGTACTTTGAACTGCCAAATTTTCATATAACTGATCTTATGATAGCGTACTGATATGATTATCGAATATCAATAGGCTATTTATATAGAATTGCGAGTTATTGAGGAAAGGAAGACTTCTCACTTGGTTTGAGAACAATAATATTTATGATTAATTTTATCCATAGGATTCGCTTCTCGAAAACTGAGACTTAGTTGGTAACATTAATTTCCATCCGATTTCTCACTTGCTTTGAGAATAATAATATTTATGATTAATTTTATCCATAGGATTCATTTCTCGAAAACTGAGACTTAGTCGCTAACATCAATTTCCACAGCTTTCCACGACCTTTTCACTACATTTTTCTGCATGAGCTGATGAATAATAAAATAGATACAGGTAAACATTTTAAGCTTGCTAGTCATTACATCATTTTGCTGAATACAGTTACACTGTCAGATATATGGGCACTGAAATGTATCGAATAATTCAAAACATTTGGCTAAATTCCACAAAAATTGTTCCGGGATGCAAATCCATCATCAAGAATTTGAAATAACACTTGGGTTGTAGTAATCCCTTGATGATGATTTAAAAGTCCGAAACATAAGTCGAGAGTATTGAACAATTTTTGTGGAATTGAGGCAAGGATTTTCGATCATATGATATATTTGTGACAAAGTTTCATCAAGTGTCGTGCAAGAAGTCAAACGACATTATTAAATTCAATAAAAAGTTCCCTATAGATGAAAGCCACAGCACCCAAAATACCGTTTCGTTGAAACCTCGATATTGTAAAGTACGTGAAGAAATACTTTGCTGGCAAAAGCGTTACTTATTGAGATTTGATCAGAAAATCTTCTAATTCGTCAAAATCATTAGTGCAAATCTCAAAATTATAATAACACTAACCATAAATCGAAGAGTGGTAATATTTGTTCTCAACAGTATACTTCCATTTCCCAAAATTAAAACAAGCATAAATCTCAATTATTATTCTCCAATAAGGAACAGGAAACTCATCCCAAACAGTTCGATTTTTTAAACTTACTAATATTTAATTATTCATTAATAAATTGAAATTGGATTGAACATTTCATCTGAACACATTTGAAAATTGGTTGAAAATAGATAAGCACTAACATCAACATGAAAATTTCATTCCTTCAAATTCTTAGCACTATTGTTCAATCAAGTATCTATGAAAATTTAAAATGATGGAACATCTCAGTCGATACTATTAGTTAATTAATCATGGTGAAATCCTTAAGATAAATTTTATTTATTTCAATTCAGTTGGCAATATGTCATAAAATTCAGGTGCATAATGAAAAAATTCTATGAATAAAAAATGACATAGACTGATTTATATTCTCTGCTCTGTTCGCACAAAATAAATTAAGATATAATCTATTCTTCATAACACACACTTATTTAAATATGTTTTGCGTAGTTTGTGAAGTATTCAACATTACTCCATGTGTAAGATGTTATACAATAACTTATGATAGGGAAGAATATTAAAATTTTATTAGTTTCCATTGAATGATTTCAATGTTCTTCTTCTGTAGAATTTTTCCCATTTACTAGGACCAGGATTCATACTCTGTATTTTTCATTTAGCCTTCTCATCTTTTGTTAAAAATGTGGTACTATTATTGAATAAAAACACTTGATTTAGTTTAACAGAATAAGAATTAATATAATTCTGTGAAACTGAGACGAGTGTTTTTATCCAATTTCTATCAATGTTTCACCAAGGGATCAGAAAATATTCAATATAATATACTCGTTCCTACTATGTTGATTATCAGAAAATTAATTTTGTGATGATGAATATAGTAAAACTTGAATCTTTCCTTGAATATTACTCGAAATCATTCATTCGCAGAAGTCCCATAATCAATTCTCATTTATATTGAACTAGGCAGTGTTATCTTTTCTTATAGCTACATGACAAAAAATCAAACGATAAGTTAATATTTTCAAATGTTGAGGGTAAATAATCGTTCATAATTTGTTGGGTTTATTTATATCGTACGTCTAATCATTACATCATTAAAATAATTTTGCGATATGTATGACTTGTCTAGCCAATCGACGTTGAACTTGATTAATAACAGTTCATGCACGCATTACAGATCAACAATGTCTCCGCACAAGGTCTTCAAAATCAAATAACTTCCTTTGTTCATTAAACAAACATATCAATTATCTCTACTGCATCATGCCCTAAACGCATGTCTAAATTTCGCATATTCTTTGATTTCGAAAATACTTTCGAGAAGATCAAAAGTAAGGACTACTATAAAAATAAGAAAACAGTAAATCCAAAAAATTACAACCTGCGCTAACATACTCATTCGAATAACATATTTTCATTTTTATAATTATGGGAGCACGTGATAAAAATAGGAGTATCTGTGAGGAAAAAAGTGTTCACCAAATATACCTGAACTTGAGTACCTACTGATGATGTAGGTACTCAAGTTTAATTGTAGAATATTTGAAGAAATTTAAGAAGATAGCTTAATAATGGGTGATTTTTTAAGCGTAGTTTTCTTTTAAATCGAATAATACACTCAATTTGCATCATATATTCAACATTTTTATTGAAATTGATAACTTGGCCTTTGTCATTTACATTTTGAAGATTACTTCAGGTAAATGTTGTTCGCGGCTCCCTATCAAATGGTCCATTCGGAAGGTCCAATTTTTCTCACTTTTTCGAACATTTCGGCCTGTATCCCACGAATTAAGCGTGTTATGTTATCCTGTAACGCTTTAATCGTGTTCGGCTTGTCCACATACACTAACGACTTTACATAACCCCACAAGCAATAAGCCAGAGGCGTCAAATCGCATGATCTTGGCGGCCAATTCACAGGACCATTTCGAGAGATCAGCTGCTCACCAAATTCATCCTTCAACATGTCCATCATTTCACGAGCTGTGTGGCATGTGGCACAAGTTCAACTCGGCCAACTGGGAAAAAAAAAAGTTGCGTATCATGGCTCGATGTCGTTCGCCGTTGACGGTAACGTTTCTTCCACGGTCGTCTTTGAATAAAAATGGACCGATGAGGCCACCAGCCCATAAACCACACCAAACTGTCGTTTTTTCGGGATGTATCGGTAATTCTTGTATGGCATGTGACTTTTCATCACTCCAGATGCGGCAGTTTTGTTTATTTACGTATCCGTTAAGCCAGAAATGAGCATCATCGCTGAACACAATTTTTCGATAAAACAGCGGATTTTCATTAAGATGTTGTAAGTCCCATTCCTAAAAAATTAGACGTTGTGGTAGGTCATTCGGCTTCAATTCTTGCAGAAGTTGAATTTTATAGGCTTTCAAATCCAAACCAACACGTTAAATTTGCATGTGGTAGAGTAACACATGCCCAATTGCTGAGAACGGCGACGAATTTCACGATCCTCATCACCCTGTACGCTACTGCTGCAATATTCTCTTCAGTACGCACTCTACGCATGCGAGACAATGGTTTAATGCCCAACAAAGTAAACTTGGTGCGAAATTTGGTGATAACAGCACGAATTGTTTATTCACCAGGTTGATTATATGGTCGTAACAAATGCATATACAACAATACGATACACATTTTTCACAGAGCACGAATTTTGATGGTAAATTTCAACAGTTTACAATCGTTGCTCGTTTGTAAGTGTTTCCAAGATGAAATGGCAGAGTATACTGAAAACTTTTCACATTGACAGATGAGGTTTGAATGCCATTACCAACCAGTGCCGCCAACCTGAAAAGCTTAACTCTTAAAAAATCACTCATCATAAGAGAGTTACATTGGAAAAGAGATGTAAATCTTTCATTTCATAAAAATTTTGAACCGATGAAGCGTACAGCATCAAGTTCATAGTAAGTGTTACAGACCACTGCTATACCATCGATCCTTGGTTTTTTGGACTATTTTTTGACAAATTTTCAAGACAAACATACTCAAATATTATGGAACTAGTAAATCTTCAGAGCCTGGATACATTTTAATCTTTCATTACAAATGTAAGAGAGACATAATCTCAAATTTCTTTTCTTCTGAAAAATTGACTTCCCGAGTTATGAAAATCGTGAAAATTCCTTGATATCGACGTGTACTGTTCGAAGTGTCCATTCGGAAAAATATAGCTTGTCCAAACAAAAAACGAATCCTCATTTTACCCATTTGGAAACTGAATCGAAACGTTGTTCTTTATTCCTTGTATAGGTCATAAGGACACCTGTTTGCGTAATTTCAACCTTCAAGAATATGAAGTGGGCGTTGACGAATCCGTGAGTGGGTTAACACTTTTACTTTTACGAATAGATTCCATTGTTTACATTTGACAATTTCATGAAAAACAAAACTTGATTCAAAATACAATTCACAACAATCAAAAGAGAATTTCTAATGAGATTGCAGTTTTTGATTGTTGTTGATCGATCTTTCAGCTCTGCATGCAGTACAGGTGTATTATGCCATACTCAATGAAATTTTCTAAAGATACTTTAAGAGTAGCTATTAAATATTTGAAGATATTTGAAAATCTTCAGTTGATAGAATCGGTTGATTTTCATGAATGCAGTCATTTTTTAGTTTGGGAATTCAAAATTCAAAAAGGCAGTCAAAAATAAAACAGTTATATTTGAGTTTACTTAAATCCCAATTGCCATGAACTTCATTGAGAACCACTGAAAGAAAACTCTTGAAGATGTCTTAAAGATATTTCAACAATCTTTAAAGATGATGTTTGGGATTGAAATATGCTTGCCTAGTGAAAATTACAGGGCAGGTAACTTTCCAGTTCTTATATTTAATTGCGAAATTATGTATTGAATTTTGGAGTAGTATGAAATGCTTTGGGCCTATCCCAAATCAATCATGCGTGGTCGCATCTTATCGACATGATATGAAATTCTTAAACATACTTCAGAAAATTCCTTCTCGTTTGTATATGCCCCTCGTTCAATTTCAAATCGATAACTCACCAATAGTAGCGATAAATTTGAAGTGTGCCAATCCTTTCCCTGAAACAAAAAATAATTGTTAGTGTTGAAGGAAATAAGAAATCTAATAAAATCAGTAAAATATAACCTCATCTAAGACAAAACAGTCATGAAAGAACACATTCGAGAATATGAGGAAAATAAATCTATACAAGGGTTGCCTTTTCATCGTACTTAATGAGTTTAATAAACATCATACAGCTATGAATCTAACGAAGATCATCATTAGAAACTCATATAAGATTAAACCATAATCTTTTCATGAATTTACCAGATTCCAAAAAAACAAATCCACTCAAATGTGAAAAAAATATTTTTCACATTCAATAACTGATCCCATAAGATTGTTTACGTTTTAAATCTTCTGTGATAATTCAAATATTTCTAAAAAGATTTTTTTGTCATATTAACCCCAATGCATGCGGAGACTCACCCTTCGTGGCGAAATGGGAGAAAATATATATTTAAATAAAAACCCCTGAGTAGGGCAATTGTCTTCACGTTATATTCTCGCTTCTTTCAGTTATCGGATGGTCCATTTTGGTCCATCTTTTGAAACTAATCAATTGATATAATATTTTATTGGAGTAAGGTAAGTTGATAATAATAGGAGGTTGTAAATATATCATAGGTTTATTATTTTCGGACAACTTCAAAAGATTTCAAATTGCAAAAAAAGAAATATATCCACAATTTTATCGAAAAAACATTCGCTCATAAAAAAAAAATTGAAAAACGTACAGGAAAATTCTAAGCATACTAAATTGATAATAAATCCTTACTAAATTGATAATAAATCCTTATAATCAGCAAAGCTACACTTATATTCTGTTTATGAGAATAGTAATATATTAAATAATAGTAATCACTTTTAATTTATGTCCAATGTCCAAACAGAGCCAAAATGTTCGCATCATTATCGGAGATAATTGTGAATCAATTCAAAAAATGTTTTGATCAATGCGCATGTCCGACTTTGACAGACAACAATTAACTTATGTATAATTATTGAATTGGAATGTTTCATAATACTTATTCTATCCAAATTATACATTTGGAATAAATACTAAGGTATATAAAATCAGTAGTCAATATTGTACTAATTAATGACTAACTAATTTGTCAATGAGAGTCGACAAAATAGTAGAGAGCTCAAATTTTCCACTTATGATAAAGCGAGTAATTTTTGGGGGCTCGTGTCGAAGTTTCTGTAATGAATGGAAGAAATTTAGATTTGATCTGAAGGTATTGTAATCACGCACGAAATGAGAAACTTGGAGTTTAAATCTAGTAATCTACGACTGATTTCGGTGCAAAATACCTCCAAATGGGAGAGAGAGTAAGTCGAACACTACGAAGGTGAAAACAAATGGATGGCAGACATGGTAACGCAGTGATTGTCATGCCAACTAAAATCTCGGCCATGACCAGCACCAGTGGCGTGAACTTGATACGCCCATCGTGGAACACTATCTCAATAACGTTAATCTCGATTTAACCGGAAATGCTACGGATGAACGATACTTTTCCGCCTCACGTTACAAATTTAATTTGGCATGTGCTCCAGGTATAGAAACTCTAGTTGGTAGAAGATATAGGGCAATAACAGGACGCAATATCCGTCCAAATCAATTACGTTCATTATACTCCAAACTCTTGATCTGCTGGTTCATTGTGTAATTATAACAGGAATCAAGTCTCACGCTATATCAATCCTTAATATGAAACGTGGATAAAATACTCCAATACTAAAATCTATTTCATATAAATATATTTATGTTAGGCACATAAAATATGTCAAATTCATTAGTTCCTTCCGGTATTCGATTTTATTTTTGTAATATGCAAAAACTATCATTTTCGTATGATTCTTCAATTCGCAAATTCGAATTTTTCACAACACCTTAACTCTTTATTCATTCAGTTATGTCACCTTGTAAACTTTGTACACAAACAAACAGAGTTATCATCTGAATGAAAAACACTCCGAAAAACTATATTAAATTGATTGCTTGACAATTATTGTTCAGGAGTGTTGCAACAGGTTTAGAAACCTCTTCAGCTTTTGAAAATGGAAACAATTGTCAAGCAATTAATTTAATATGAAATTTATCATCATTGTTAACACATCATTAACACAAACGTCCTTAAACGGGGGTTGAATACTTCCACCCTTACTCTGTGTACTCAACTCATGATTTACAAAACACGAAAAAAGATAACGTTTCGTTACTTACAGTGACATTATCAAGTCTTTGAGGTGACAAAGAAAACTCGTTAATGTTGTTGATGACTGAAAAATTGATAAGAAGCTAGAGATTCAAATGAGTGACCGAGTTCTAGAGTTGGAATTGAAATAAATTTTTTATTTACATATTTATAAAGTTTCATATGAACGTGAAGAATTATTTACCTACTACTAATTTATCTGTGATTTTAAGAAAAAAGTAGAGAGAATATAAACAGAATCGAAAGTTTCATATGAATTTAAAGGAATAGATCTACAATTTTGAATATAAACTTGCATGAAAAATAGTAATATGTCGGCAGAATCAGGCAACATATCATGACAGAATAAACACTTCAGTGGCAAAAGGTAATCAAAATTTACAGAACGTTGAAAAGATATGCTCATATAAACGAGAACTGCCATCTTTTTTCCACGCCACTGGAGTATTTGGTGTTGTTTCAATTCGTAACGAAACGATGAATTTCCATTAACAATTCTTCCATTTCTTAATGAAAACAAATGTTATTGTAAACAAATTTCAAAAAATAAATAGACAATATTCACACCTATTTACACATAATAAATATCAGAGTTTATTCTACTTACGGATAATGCTTTCGCTCAAAAATGGGGTAGAAAACTTTTCGGGTAGTTAGAAGTTCAAACAACCCCACAAAATATAGGAAATAGGTACAAAAATTTGAGAACTGTTTCATATATTCTTACCAAATTTTGATAAATGAAAATTTATCCACTTTCTGAAAATGAAGTTTTTATTTCTAAGACCAACAATTTTATTATATAGAATTTTTAAATGATGTACAATTGAATTTATTTTTAAATTATGTATATTATTGACAAATATGTGTGTGAGAGAAAAATCCTGCAGAAAAATTTCGAGAAGTGCAGGATGATAGCGAATGCAGGATACACAGAAGCCTAGAGCTGAACACAGAACCGAATATTATAAGGAAATAAACTTCCGACATATACGGTAGATTAGATACATGCAAACACGAACGACAACTCAAGGGGTTTCTATTCAGCACATCAGAAGGAAGAATAATAGCAAGACGCCTAAAGAAAAGATGACTTGACGTCCTGGAACTGGATAAAAGACAGTATATTTGACCTACTGGAGGAGGAGATCTACTTGTTCTACGGAAGAAGGGGACAATAAAGACTAAAGAACTACAAGTTCTTACACCAACTAAATGTAGTCTGTAATCATTGTTTCAAGGTTGAAAGCTACGTAATTTTGAATAAAGATAATTTTTTCACAGCTGTAAATGGTCAAAATTTGGTGGATATAAATATCTTGAAAACAATAGCATATTTTCTGTGAAATCGCATTAACATTGAGCTGTCAGCAATGACACATTTCTGTTTCTGGAATGTAATGAATTATTTTATCAGATATCCTTCATTTCGATGCAACATAAACTTAAGAAAGGAGAAGGTTACCAAAGTGTCTATGTTCGAAAAATTGGCGAATTACACAAAAATTGAGATAATTATATATATATATATATATATATATATATATATATATATATATATATATATATATATATATAGGAAATATAGAGATATATATTAAAAGTATACTATAACTTTCTTTCCATAATTTTTTAATAAATTATTCAAAAGAACATTAAAGCAGAGCTGACTATATGACATGAACAATATGATGTCTCCATTACTCCATTATTCTCTTAGGGATAAATGTTAGAGAATACTGAAATCGATGCCAGCATTTATTGGAAGCGTAAGACAGTCAACTGTTTCGCACTACAAGGTAGTACGAAAGCAGTACAAAGGGAACTACAGAATTCATTTTCTTATAGTAGATTTCCTTCATATATATATATATATATATATATATATATATATATATATATATATATATATATATATATATATATATATATATATATATATATATATATATATATATATATATATATATATATATATATATATATATATATATATATATATATATATATATATATATATATATATATATATATATATATATATATATATATATATATGCTGATGTGTTTTACATGTGTTTTGAACTTGTTAAATCTCATCAGAAAGGCGTAGAGGAGTTTAAGTGGTACGAGCATGGAGATAAAAGCAACAACTGATATCCCCAACAAAATTAAAGTTGACCTAGAAATTTTTTTCGAGTAGAGATCTTAAGAAGAAAACACCCACTTATAATAAATGGGAATTTACTGAATCACTTGAATTTGTTTACAAGGTTCTGACGAAAGCCAACATGCTCGAAACCGTTTTCAAGTGCTAGTTTTTCATGTGGCTATACCAAAATTTTTTTCTTCGCGTTATTCTCAGAATTGAATTAACATAATCTCTCAATATAACACACATAAGCAAATAACACACAATGTGCGTGTTAATTGCTTAATGAGTAATAGAAATGAGACTTATTTTATTCGGTGTCGCTTGTCGCCTCTGCCACTGTACAGATTCGTCAGCAGCAAGCGAATACAATCGATATAGTTAACAGCAGGATGACGCACATGAGAAGCGACTCGTCAACCCTTCACGGAGGGCACGTGACAACACACGTGCTCCTTCGTCAGTTCTTCAGAAACCATTGACAATGAATGGCAACTTCGTCATGAAAGCGACAGCCAGAATCTATTGTACGAAAAACAAACAGGGTAATATGAATTTTTTGAATAAACAGCATATATTCTTTTGGTAATACAAATTGTACTGAAACAAAAAGAAGTCAACAAAGTAGCATTTTATTTCTGACCAATATTTACTTCTTGTGAAGCTATTTAATCAGGTTCGTCTGTAAGCAAAGGCCTTCAGACATTGAAATTGTTCGTGAGGTAAATAGGTTTTAGCATAATTCGTCCGTTCTAGACCTAAGGGGGACTCTATAGGGATAGGACCTTCATGTCTTGTAAAGATTTATTTATTTTTTGTTATTTTTTATTTATTTCAAACATACAGTGTATAACATTCGTACAACTGTTTGTTGACTTTGAGATACCCCTTTAAACATATTTATGAATCAATACGAAACTAAACAGAATATAAAAATGTAAAAACCAATTAAATTATACATAAAGCATATACTATATAAAAAATATGTAAAAAATTAAAAGAAACCCATGATCAGGATGAACGCGCTGATAACCAAAATTCATAAATGGGATATTCATAAACTCTCAACACTGAAATACACAGTAGAGTTCGGGGATTGCAACACCAGCACATCGTTTGAACGATTTGCCTTAACTAAATGCTGAAATCTTGACTAAAGAAGTCTAAACATTAAACCAAACACTTTGCCAGCATCATAGATCGGCACAAAAAAAATTTGAAGCGTAGTTTGACCGATGCATAAAGATTTGAAATAAAGGGGTATGCCTTGGACGTCTAAGAGGCACCATAAATCTGATTCTTGATAGGAGATCAGGGCAATCCATAATCTCATTAACAATTTTATTTACCCGACATATGTCAAAATACAATCTTCTAGCCTGAGAGGTGTCAAGGTTGAATTTGACACGAGCACAGTCCGTGTCTAAAAGACCTGGAAGCTCTGTTTTAATAGACAAATAGCGTAAAAATTTCTTCTGAATCCTCTCCAAATAAGCTACATCACACTGAAATAGTTGGGACCATATACTAAAGCATATTCCAAACTGGATCTCACCACAGAGCAATACAACTGCTTCAGAGTATTAGGCGATAAACACGAGGAACTACGAATAATAAACCCAAGCATACGGTAAGATTTGTCGGCGATATGTTGAAGATGTTCTTTAAAATTAAGCTTCTTATCCAATATTATACCTGAGTCACTCACAGAGAGAACCACTTTTAACCCAGTACCACCTAACCGATATTGACGGGCTATAAAAGTGATTTGCTGGCATTCATCCAGTGCTCATGTTCAAATGCATGTAGTTGGACTGACACCAGTCTGACAGGCTGCAGAGATCTTTTTGCAAAGCATCCTGACAAGCCACACCGTCAATAGTCGAGTAAATCTGCATATTATCAGCATAGAGCCGAAACTTATTAGTCACTGCATTTCGAATATCGTTAACGCAAATGTTAAACCTTGGACTCAAATGGGAACCCTGTGGTACATCAGATGAAACTTCAATAGATGTAGATGGAGGATTTTGGCATTTTGGAAAATGGCACTCTATCTAATCCATTTAAAATGTGAATCGTTTTTATTAATCGTAAGTGGGCGTCGATGACCGACAGATGGCAGCAGTAGCAGCTTCACATAGCCTCCGAATCTTAAATAATTTTGAGATAAAACAGACATAACATGAATTTCTAACCCAGTTTCAATCCAAAAATATTTATTGTAATTTTCAGGGCATTTGGGAATAAATTAAATACGAAAACACACCTCCGTTAAGTCTATACCTGTTGGGCATTCCTTACACAGAACCAGCCTGTATCTGAAGGGAGGTCTAGCGCATTTGTCGAAATAACCTAAAAAATTACGTAGCTATATATAAATTATTAATTGGATAATACTTAATGAAAGTCCAATAAAATGGTGTATATGAAACTAACTTGGTTATGTGATTTTTGCTATATATTAATATATTTTAATTGTTTCACCAATATACTGGCATCATCAGATGTACTTGTGTGAATGAGTTAATGAGATGGAAAAAACGAAGTTATACATATGAAAATTAATACAGAGGAGTTTAGAAAAAGTGAGTTTATAGTTTATAATGAAGAATGAAAAAATAAGCAAAACAAGAGAAGGAAAATTACAAATAGGTACAACACAACAACTGAAATGGAATTAAGAATTATTCATATATTCTATTCAATGAATTATTGAATTTCTCTTTTTACAGGATTGAACTAATTTCCAAGATGTTACAAACGAAGTTTGTTTAATTTGCACTATGTATGCAATATTTTAAATTTATTGTTGAAATTGTGATTTTCTTCCAAAACGCGTGCTGCGAACATGGAATTGAATACTATGACATTTTCATTTTGTCATAGCACCTTTAGATTCGATTTTTTAAGTTCGAAGGTTTTAACCGAAAATTTGACCAATAATACACCTAGGGATATATATGTACTATTTGTAAACTTATAAATTAGAAACTCACCTATGAATTGTTAGTGCAATTTTGACTGCTTTTCTACTTTATATTGAAAAGTTCAGTTTCACTAATTTTCACATAAAAATGTTCTACATCTTTCAATAAAAATGATTTTTTCTCGATGCTATGTTTATCAGCAAGTTGTAGAAAAAGGGGTCTAATATCAAAGAAACTTGATTTTCATTTCAACTAATCAAAACTTAAACATTTGTTTCAGAAATCGTGCGAGGTGTTATCTCAATTCAATTCACGTTATCTCAATTCAAGAAGATAATTGCAAAATTTAATGAATTTCAAAGAACTATCATTTCTCTTTTTGATACTAATTTCCGTATCTTTTTGACATATCGTTTTTTTTCCACAACCGATAATTCTAATCATGATGGATAAATTTCGAGGAAATTCGAAATACTAGTTTTCTGTTGTGGTATTTTTGATTTTACGCATCTTACGTCCTGTCTCTACTACGAAAACCGCGTTCGTGACATTTTCCTGTCTTACAATTCGTGTTTTCCTCTCATAATCTAATCGGCTAATTTTTGATATCAAAAACTTTCCTGGGCCGAATTAACGAGGAGAACTGTCTGATCTTCAGATGATATCTGAATGTACTAACTACCCTCTTGATCCCTTGAATAGAAGTGACGATGTAATATTTTAAATTATTTATTAGAAGGCACATAAAAGGTTTACGTGCAGTTAGATGGAATGATCTTGAATATACTTGAGCAAAAGGATCTATTGAAACGACCTTTTCGTGAAAACCAGATTTCTACGCCACTTCCAGTTGATGCTCATCTGAGATGGGGACAAGTCAGTCAAAAACAAATCCGTATCGCTAAAGTCAATAAAACATTTTTCGAAACCATACATTGCAATTGCAAAAAATTAATAACCCAGTGAATACAAAACATTTTTCGAAACCATACATTGCAATTGCAAAAAATGAAAAACCCAGTGAATACAAAACATTTTTCGAAACCATACATTGCACTTGCAAAAAATGAATAACCCAGTGAATACAAAACATTTTTCGAAGCCATACATTGCACTTGCAAAAAATGAATGACCCAGTGAATACAAAACATTTTTCGAAACCATACATTGCACTTGCAAAAAATGAATAACCCAGTGAATACAAAACATTTTTCGAAGCCATACATTGCAATGGACTGCCTAGTCCTGAAGTCATAGAATGGGGAGGATCAAAAAATTGGCTCGAAATAGAAAACTTTCAACGGTAAAGTCCGATAAAAAGTAATATTCAGTGTTTTCTTATTTTTGGCGATACAATAAGACTTCGCCTTTATGTATTTTGTTTTGAAACCTGTGTTTCAAATGAAAGTTTGCAAGCCGAATCATTCAATTAAATTGACCACAATTTGGTGAAAATGGATATGTTTGGAGTCAGTATGACGTTAGACTTATGCAGTCCATTGTCAAAGAGAATAACTCAGTGAATACGAAACATTTTTCGAACTATACATTGCAATTGTAAAAAATTAATAACTCAGTGAAGGTTTATGATATTATTTTATCCTTAAGGCTTAACCCTGATGCTAATTCTTCTAATGCCAACGTCTTTTGCAATTTTCTAAGACATTCGAAGACGCTTCTTTCATTTAACAGTGGCTTCTTTTCAAAGAAGATTGGCTACTATAAAGGCAAATTTCTTGCGGTACTGAGAATATCTTGGTAGCTCTGGCGATATTAAGCCACTATCTTGGGTTTGCTTCTGGTAGGGCTATGGTAGGGTTTGGTTCAATTAAGACCAGAAATTGACATTTCCGATTTCTGAATAAATAACCAAAATAATCACTTTTTCTTTTCGTTATGTTTAAGTTTTCTTGTTTCTGTTGCACCCACTAGCTAGTTGGTTTTCCAATGTTCCTTTAATATCGAAGATCTTCCAGATAAAATACTTTCTTCAATCGGTTGACGACCATTTCAAATTATGACAACCTCTCGTACCATGCGCTCAGACACATAACAAAATTTGCTTAAACTTGTTTCAAAAAATGGTACTTTCTTCTGAGACGAAAGAATTGGCAAAGAAAAACGAAAATCAAAGGAATAAATTTGAATCTTAAAACCAGATAATGATAATGATTCACAACCATAGCTATAAAAACTATTGTAATTTTAGTGTAAACCTTTCAATAACTGTAATAAATCTTTCATTATCTTTTCAAATTATAACTGTATTTCTCTGATTGTGTCCTTTTCCTTCTTTATTCATTCCTTATTCTTGGCAGTCCAGACTACATATAAGTATCTGTTATTTGTAAATTACATCAGTTTGTAATGTCGTATCCAAAGAAGGATTAGTATTTTGAAACGCTCGTCATGCGCATTAGTATACATTTTTTGTATTGAAAAATTTAAATATTATTTTACTATGAATATTAATTTTCTCCGAGTATCGTCCTCATAAATCATTGATTTGACAGATATTTTATCCACACCATGCTGCAAACTGCAATATTACAATTAGTCTAGGTATTCTATATCCTATAACCATTCCTCAGTAGCCCGAAAAGTTAAAAATTATCCTGAATTGGACTCGTCCTTTAAATATAAAATAGAATCATACACTCTGAGGTATACAGGCAAACGTTGAAAATGGAGTCAAGAAAGCCACGGCTTATGCTTTGGATTTGTAGAAACACAGTTATGGAAATTTTCAGGGGCTGAAGGGAATCATTTTAGGAAAATTTTGTTATGATAACCGTGTTTTCATCAGCTTCTTCAAACATTTATTCTTCCTAGGCTTGATACGCTCCACATCTTCTTCAAACATCACAAAAATTTGCAACGAGCATGCGCAGTTCTGGCAAACTGAAGAGCTCAGGAAAATACTATTCCTATTTCTAAGGCTATATCGGAGGGTTATCATTTTAGTTGATAGGTTCTTTCATAAATCATAGAAATTCTCGAAATAGTTGGATTCGCCAAAACTCCACTATTAACTAACCATCGTGGAATGCATCGCTATCAGTACTAAAAATTGTATAAACCACGACCTTGGCAATAATTATGGAATATATTTTTCTATATTCCGATGGACTATGTTTGGTGAATTCTTATGACAGCCTAAAGAAATATACTGCTGCACTCATTGTTGTCATTCAAGTATCAAATGACAAAGGAAATATCAAATATTTAATAGTGTTGGCGCTTACTTGATGTAAATCCAATATAATTGAATATAAACTAAAATTCAAACACTTGATCTTTTGATTTACACTTTATTTGACAACATAGCATGACCCGTTTCGTCGTAACAAACGACTTCTTCAGATGCTAACAGAATACTACTACTAGTACTCTGTTAGCATCTGTAGAAGTCGTTTTTAACGACGAAACGCGTCATGCTATGTTGTCAAAGTGTAAATCAATAGTTCAAGTGTTTGAATTTTAGTTTATATTCAAGGAAATATCAGAAAATCGACGGTACCCATCGCGAGTAAACAGCTTAGGTATTCCTAGAAAACGATATATCCTTTATAAGCATCAAAATCAATGAATTTCAATAATAAATGAGATTCAGCCTTCAACTTGTCGCTAATGATGTGTAGTAATTTACAGTATGTGGAAAAAGAGGATATCATAAAACCACAAGTTGAAAGCATTGTGCAGATACCATCCTGCAATCATGAGTAACGCTTTTGAAAGGTTTAATCTTATCTTATTAAGGTTTTACAACGAATTCTTCGTTTTACTTGTCATTTCAACGTAATGAAAATGAAATTTAAATGAATTTCCAATGGAAACATATTCATTCATCAATTGATGTCGCCCTTAACTAGGCTCTTCCACATACAAGCATTTTTAATAAAGTTAATTGAATGTTCGCTGATCTCTTGGTGAAACATTGTTTAATATATTAAATAAAAACACTTGGCTTGGTTTCACAAAATTTATAATAAATACATGATAATTGTTTCGAGGTGTTACTCCACTTTCAAAAGTTTAACTTTCTGAGTTGAGTTTTTTGAAATATTGGAGATTTTGAAAATGGGGTAACACCCCGAAACAATTGTCAAGTATTCATTATAAGGGGTGTTTTTTTTAGAGGTATAGAACTTTAAATTGCAATAAAACAACAATGGATCATTCGATTGACAAGAATTTTTTTTTATTCGAAAGATAATATTGTGGCATTACATTTCAAATATGATTTATGGCATATGACCGCCACGGCTGGCTCGGATGTAGTTCAATCTGGACGTCCAATTTTCGATGACTTTTTCCAACATTTGTGTCCGTATATCGGCAATAACACGGCGAATATTGGCTTCCAAATGGTCAAGCGTTTGTGGCTTATCCGCATAGACCAATGACTTTACATAGCCCCACAGAAAGTAGTCTAGCGGTGTTAAATCACAAGATCTTGGAGGCCAATTCACAGGTCCAAAACGTGAAATTAGGCGGTCACCAAACGTGTCTTTCAATAAATCGATTGTGGCACGAGCTGTGTGACATGTTGCGCCGTCTTGTTGAAAGCACAGCTCCTGGACATCATGTTTGTTCAATTCAGGAATGAAAAAGTTAGTAATCATGGCTCTATACCGATCACCATTGACTGTAACGTTCTGGCCATCATCGTTTTTGAAGAAGTGCGGACCAATGATTCCACCAGCCCATAAAGCGCACCAAACAGTCAGTTTTTCTGGATGTAACGGTGTTTTGACATAAACTGGAGGATTATCTTCACTCCAAATGCGGAAGTTTTGTTTGTTGACGTAGCCATTCAACCAGAAGTGCGCTTCATCGCTAAACAAAATTCGCTTATGAAAATCGGGAACAACGTCAATCTCGTTTTGGGCCCAAATTGCACTATTTGCAAGCGTTGTTCAGGCGTGAGTCTATTCATGATGAATTGCCAAACCAAACTGAGAATAAATCACTTCTCAGCTGTTAAATCGGTCGCCATATTCAACAGTAATGCCAACTTAAAGTTCTATACCTCTAAAAAAATACCCGTTACATTTTGTGAAATCAAGCCAAGTGTTTTTATTTAACATATACAAGCATTTGGGCTATGTTCTTGAGTGAACGAACAAATACAAATATAGTAAATTCAAGCGATCGAAATATTTGTATTGTATTGGTATTTTCTCAGTGAAAACTCATAGCCATAACCCTCAGAAAGTAATAAAACCAAAATTTTACATAATTCAAGAGTAAATAGCACCAAACTGAAATATTATTTCCTAAATATTAAGCATATTGATTCTTTATACCATTGTTAGTATCGAGAAGTCACTGTGTTCGACGAAACTCGTCTACTCAATACATTATTATAATATGTGAAGGTTAACAATGTTAATCGATTCCTCCCACAAAAGAAGGGGGAAAATTTTATGTATTGTATGATCGAAAACACGTGGCTAAAATACAAAAAAATTATTACTCGATTGGACCGGTACTTGATGAGAATCTAAATAGACAATTTAAATAAAAATAAGTACTTTTTTTATTTTCACTATAATTTAGTCAAACATAACAATATTGTTTCACACTTTATCATCTACATCTGATGAAGCCACTGTGTTGGCGAAGCAGTATAGTTATGTTTAACTAATTTATAGTGAAAATCTAAAAACTACTCACTTTTATTTAAATTATCCAAAAAAATTGTTTGAAACATTCGACTCAATGAATGACACATAGGTTTCTCTTATCAGTTAGTGAAACATTATATTAAATAATAGTTGATTAAAATTAAAGCACTTGACTGAAGTTTCACTGAATATCATAAACCTTAAAACACTTGGCTAAGTGAAACTTAAACCAAGCGTTTTAATATTAATTTACTATATTCGAATTAAGTTTCGGGCTACTACCACATTATCAAGAGTTTTGAAGCAACTGAAATTATATTTTTTTAAATTATCAATTGAATAAATTATTAGTACGATAACAATTCTTCGTGATTTCTGTCCTCCAAACCTTTCTGACAATTGTACAATGGAATATTTTTGTAGACAATTCATATGATGTAGATTATTCTTCATATTCATCAAAATTCATTGAGGGCTGAGATTTTGTAATATGTTGATTTATTCGTGTTTTTTAATATGTACTCCTTTGAGGAGAGACTTCAATTTCAGCTCATTACAGTATGTTTTATTGAGTTTTACTAAACAAAACAATTTGTTCTGAATGTGGTACAGTTTTTCAGCTAAATTCTTAACTACTCTCACAGCGCGAGGGTCAGAACTGAAAACCCGAAAGGAACTTCTTTCCAGAAATTCAGAATTTTTAAGGAATTTGATATTTTAGTGCATAAACTACGCCTTTATTGAAATGAATAGGTTCTATGAATTCACGAATACGACAATATGTAAATGAGCAAATTGTTGAAATTATTCCGCGGATAACCGTTGTCAATTTTTTCATGGAGTTTACTCCATTGGTCATCGAACAATAATGAAAGCGATAATTAAAATGAAATTTGCTGTTGTGAAAGTGTCTGGCTTGCAATCATTTGATGTTTTAGTACCAGATTAGTCGAATGAAATCGAAGAAAACTGGATTTAATGTTACAATATAATCTAACAAAAATTACTAGAAATTTAGTCAAAACTTCACCATTAATTACAGATTACTTAGTCAAGAGTTGCTCAGCAAAATTTATGTATATGTATATATATATATATATATATATATATATATATATATATATATATATATATATATATATATATATATATTTTTAATGTTTTTAGCAATAACAGGCTTTTTTCAATGTTAAAAACTTTATTTTCGTTGTTTATCACAACTTTGTCAAAACTAATGAATAATAATAATACATGTCAAAACGTCAAACGAAAAAAACAAATGGGCTTTTTTGTTTAGTATTATATTTATTATTTGATTTTTTTCAAAAAATAAGTTTGACGTTTTGATATCTATGTTAATTGATAATATTCAATTATTCATAAGTTTTGACAAAGATGCAACGAAACGTCAACGAAAATAAAGTTTTTAACATTGAAAATAGCCTGTTATTCCTAAAAACATTAAGAATAAACTATCCTAAACAATCAATAAACTAATTTTAATATATATATATATATATATATATATATATATATATATATATATATATATATATATATATATATATATATATATATATATATATATATACATATATATATATATAAGTAAATGAAGTTTTTGTGCATATGGCATCGAATGAAATATTTCAGAAAATGAACACTAGAACATTCATTTGAAAAATTCAAATCAACCAAGAGAATGTTATAGTAGAGCTAGATATGTGAACGTGTACGATGTGATGTATCCATTATCATTCAAGGGATAAATGTTAGAGAAATATTGAAATCGATGCCACACCTGATGGAAGTGCGAGACATATATGTTTCGTTTTGCAAGGAACTCGTCAGTCGCACCACGTCCATCGAAGTGAGGCAACGATTTCAACCTCCAAGCATCTTCTTGTGACTCCAAGTGGAAGACCGTAGAGTAATGAATACACCACAATTCCATCTATAGGAATCAGTAGAAAACACTTCTCAGATTACAGACACACCAAGCATCGAAATTTCACATATCTTCTATACCCGTAGGTATCTACTAAATTGCAATGTCTATTTGACAAATATCATCATACGATATTTTCAAAGGTCAATAGGTTGCGTTAGTAGTACGCTCGCGTTTATTCCCGTATTTCAGGGGCCTATTCGGCGATATTTTAAGGAAATGAAGTTTTTTTGTGCATATGGTACTGAATGAAATATTTAAGAAAATGAACACTAGAACATTCATTTGAAAAATTGAAATTAATCAAGAGAATGTTATAGTAGAGCTAGATATGTGAACGTGTACGATGTGATGTCTCCATTATCCTTCAAGGGATAAATGTTAGAGAAATATAACTAACTCTACTAAAACATTATTTTGGTTAATTTGAATTTTTTAAATGAATGTTCTAGTGTTCATTTTCTTATATATATATATATATATATATATATATATATATATATATATATATATATATATATATCCAAAGTAATCTATGCTATCCTATTCGCCATTTAATTTTGCTATGAAAACTCTTGGAAACGTATATGATGAGCGTTATTGTTAATGAGCTACAGGATGTTGACTAGTTTATAATAGAAGAGATCTGATTGTATGTGAGATTAATTTAAACCTTAATTTTGTCCATCTAATTTTCACAAGAAATATGAAACATCCGCATTCGAAATGGTTATTGAACCGACGGAAAAAACAAAGAGACATTTTTAGCGCACTGCTTTCAATAGTCTTCAGCTCTTCTTTCGTGTGTGTGTTAACAACGATTCCTGCGTTTGCTGAACTTGATTGATAACCATTTGTTGTGGTTTTCGGGAAATTATGAAGTAGAAAGAAATTTTACTTGCAGTCAAAAGATAGTTTATGACAAACACATAACATTCATTTAAATTCGTATCTTGAACATTCGTAAATATATCGAATGATAAAAATACATATTGTCAGAGTTTTCAAATATTTTCTTTTGCTTCTGCATTCTGATAAGAATTCATCAGCATTGTACGTATCTGAATTTTCTCCGAACATATTTGGCAGTTTTTCAACATTCCGACTCTATTTACTGAACTAAGAAATGTGTAAAACGTTCAAAACTTCGAAGAGTGTACAGATGTTTCAGATAGTTAGCCCATCATCAATAGTATACAACAATATTACTGTAATATATAATATACTATAAGATACATGCTAAGCACACGAAAAATATGTAGGTATAGTTATCAATATATTCAGTGAAATGTTTCACCAAGTGATAAGCAAAACCTCCGTGTCATTTATTTGAATAAAATTAAATGAAATATTACAAAGAACTCAATCTAATTCAATTCATTTTAGTCAATTTCCCTTGCTCAAATAACTCCTTCATCTCCATCTTCATCTTCTTTTAGAATAACTGCTATGGATCAAGGTGTCATCAAAAGAAAATTTTGCCGAGGAGCACGAAATTTCAAAGCGGACAAGAAAGGAGGACAATCAGTGATGTTGTGCAGTAATTTGTACAAAAATTTCAGTGATAAAGTTCCTGTCCTGTCCCGCAATGAGATTAAACCGACTCAATAATTCGTCATGATTGACTCCTCTCTTTGGATAAACTTTATCCCCCCTCCAAACTAAGAATTTCAAGAATTCTTCTCTGAAAGGCCTCAAGATGGCGTTGATGGCAAGTATAAATAGGATGCCAGATCATGCTGCCATACCTCAACTTGCTACGGGATAGAGCATTAAATATCTTTATAAATGTTGAGGAATTATTGAAATATTTGCCATTGGGTATAAAAAGGTATACTAGGTATAAGGTATGTATACTAGGTATAAAAAGTAGACTAGGTAAGTATACTAGGTAAATATATACTAGGTATGTGCAAACTGTGTGTTTTCACCCTTACAATTACATATATTGTAAACGAAATAAATATTGAAAAAGTTCAAACCAGCAATGTCACGTTTATTTTTTATTTCTAAGATTTCGTCTTGTGAACTACTACTAATACCTATTAGAATAACATTTGAAAAGCACTGAATTCAGAAAACACAAAAACCTGCATATCTCATCCGGGATTCGATCCCAGATCTTCTCATTGGTAAACCTTCAATCCTACCTCTAGGCTATGAAAACGACTAAAAATTGGAGTCAATTAATGATCCAATTCATCATATTTTTTCGAGAACTGTAGAATGACTCATTATCAAGAATGTGGGGAAAAGTTTTGGAACGGTTCTCGATATCAACTGGGAACTACAACGAGACTCATTACTTTTCTCACGTCAATTCGTTCCTGTTATTATTCGAACAACGAAACTTGATTTATTATCATCACCCAGCCTGACAAGCCAAATTATTGAAACACAAAGCCACATCACATTTCTAATGAATTCCGTGGTTTAAATGCAACTAAACCATACTGCGGCAGAATAATCGAGTCCTTGCTGTTAAATGAAGTCATCAACGGTTCACCTAATTCCTTCTTCGTGATCTTTACAACGAAATGGCGTTTTTTAAATAGCAAGCTGTGATTATTACCTATTCGAAATTTTATAGCCTTGATTTTAGTTCAATTTGTCTTCTTTCGTGCGCTGATCTGATACTGTTGGTTTAACCGAAAGATGAATATAAGTTTTCATATTGATAAAAACAGACCAATTTTCTATTTATTATCAAAATTTTTGATGAAAAAATTATGAAGACGAAATATCGAAAAAGTTTATTGAAAAAACATGAAAAACCATCTATATAGTTCATTTCAAATTTAGAAAGGCCAAAATGAATATTACTCAAACTTTTGAAATTAATTTAGAATCAGAAATGCTCTGAATAAAACTATGAAATTTTGTATTCTTTATCATTTTTTCATAAAAGAAGAATTTGCATGAACGGTATTCCATATTATTATATGAACCCATATGAATATGTCTACGA
Source organism: Henosepilachna vigintioctopunctata (assembly GCA_030704895.1). NCBI lineage: Eukaryota > Metazoa > Arthropoda > Insecta > Coleoptera > Coccinellidae > Henosepilachna > Henosepilachna vigintioctopunctata. The sequence goes on along the minus strand of JARQZJ010000124.1, from coordinate 905,579 downwards.
TATATTTAAAGATGTTTTATATGAAAAGCATTGTGTTTGTGCAACCTACTGTTAGAATTTTCATATTTCCTATCGGTAATACTAGACAAACTTACTGTATGTACATAAGTACAATTATTTTGAGGCACTCATAAAGCTGATGACTATTAGGCATAACAGCTTAAACAAGAATTTTATGTTCTTTAATCAATTGAAGAACCATAAAACGATTATACAATACTTCTCCCAACTAGCGGACTTTATATCAGCGCTCCATGAAAATTGCATCAACGTACCGCGGACAATGAACATGAACAAGTTATTGTTATAATATGAAAAAGTAAATATATTTCAATGAGAGGTAATAAGAAATACTCGTCTAAAAATCACTGACTGAACAATTCTTATTCGACTAGTTTCGCCTTTAACGGCATTATCAAGAATGAATACATATTACAAAGACAACCTTTAAATATTTGCAGATCAGTTCGGTCCACAGAATACACCCTAAATTTGGTATGTTCTGTGGTTCGTTCCCTGGAGGTGATAGAATATAGAACATCAATATCAACTCCGTTCTATATTCGTTATCCATAGAACATAGAGATGGGGATTTCCAAACTATCAGAGATTTAACAGTGGGGAGTGGTTTAGGTCTAACTGATCATTACGACGATTGTAATTATCGTATGTTTGAAGTTTATTTATTTCAATGACTTCAAGGTAGTTCATTTTCATACCTATTTCACAGTAATGGAAATATTTGGTTTAAAACATACCTTAATTCATTTTTATCATTATTATTATTGATGTAGTGTGGCCTATATAAATATGTATTGATATATATTATATTGTAATAATAATAATGATAAAAATGAATTAAAGTATATGAGCATCCCTTATACACACGTCCCCTCTTCGAAAATCATTAAGTTCTTCAAAAATAATAATTTGAATATAGCTTTTTCAAGTCACAGCAGATTGGATAGAATGGTTTTTAATAACAAATTGTCCAAACCCGACCCAATGAAGAAGTCTGGAATTTATAGATTGGACTGTAAAGAATGTAAGTCATCATAGGTAGGCCAGACCGGAAGATGTTTTGAAACTAGGCTAAAAGAACACTTTAAAAACGGACAATCTGCTTTTCGGGAACATCTAGAGTCGACAGGACATAAGATCTCACCCTGTTTTAAACCAAATTTTCTCCATTATTGTGAAAAAGGTATGAAAATAAACTCCCTTGAAGCCATGGAAATAAATAAACTCCAAACATCCGATAATTAAATTCTTCTTAATGACCAGTTAGATCGAAACCACTCCCCTTTGATAAATCTCTGATAGTTTGGAAATCCCCACCTCTATGTTCACTCTTTGTTCTATGGATAACGAACAAAGAACGAAGTTGATGATGTTCTATATTCTATCACCTCCAGGGACCGAACCACAGAACATATCAAATTTAGGGTGTATTATGTGGACCGAACTGATCTGCAAATATTTGAAGGTTGTCTTTGTAATATGTATTCATTCTTGATAATGCCGTTAGAGTCAGTTCGAAATGTTCAGTCAGTGATTTTTAGACAAGTATTTCTTATAACCTTTCACTTAAATATGAACTATCAGAGTTGTTTCATCGTCCATTGATTTTATAAACACATTTCATTGAATTCACAGGTTCTCGAACTTTTTTCTCGTGAACCGCTTTCAAAAACTTACTTCAATCGGTGGACCAAAGCTGCTACAAATCTATCATATTTCAAAACCTGATTTAAAAATATGAAGATAAGATTTAACACTATAAATTTACTTTACTTTCAACCCTGAATCCGGAGTGCTAAACATTTCAAAAAACTTGAATTTTTCTAGTGTATTTATTGAAATATGATTAAAGATTCAATACAATTAGAATTGATAATACATGACAGGCCGTAAATTCAACAAATTAAAATCTAAAATTCAATTTGAAGGGGGTGAACTTAATGGTTACACTCTCCTTTATCAATATTTTATATTAGTGTGACAAAAATAACCGCAAAACTTTCCGTTTCGTCAAATCTTTCTGGTTTTTTTATTTTACAGGTTCTTTTTATATGGCCTAATAATAATAATAATAATAATAGTTCTTTATATGAAAAATTCTTTAATTTCAAAATCAATTAGTTTATAATATGCTTAGTGCTTCAAGTAGAGTCTCAGTTGGAAATTTTCTTCGTACATAATTTCTGCTCTACCTAGGTATTATGGAAAATATCCCTCAGTTTCTTCAGTTTTGCATGGCACTTTCGCTTAAGTTTCTGAAGTCGATTTTTTATTGGTTCTATATTTGTTCTTGCATACAGCAACTTATTAGAGGGGTTGTGTAGTTTGTACAGTGGGTGTCTTATTCTTGTGATGAATATTCTTGTATTTGGCCTATTTTAACCTATTGTCAGAATTTTTGTCGAAATTTTTTTATTGAAAAATATTATTTTTGTTTCGAAGCTATATGGCAAACAAAATATGCGACAGTAAAAAGAACCTATTAAGTACCAAAAAGTACATGTAAAGTGGATTAATCTGCAAAAATGTTCTAAATGGCTCACTCCACCCTAAATACAAGCATTCTATCTACTCGTCATTGACTGCCGATGCATTTCAACCTCAACAGAGTGATTTCTAAATGACTAACGTCCAGCAATTATTCTATTGAGCAAATAGTTCAAATTCCCAATGGAGTCTCGAAGATTAACGACTTTAGAAATCCCAAGAAAAATAACTCATGGAGTTTAAGTCTAAGGATCGAGCAAGCCATGCATGTGGCTACCTCGACCAATCCAGTGACCTCAGTATGTTGTTAAGAAATCACAAGCAACCAAACTGAAATGTAGTGCATTCATAATGAAACAATATTTAGAATTTTCACATAATTTTAATACAAATACGCATGACGACGTTTCGAAGCACTACTTCTCAGAGAAGTAGTACAAAAGAAGTAGTACTTCGAAACGTCGTCATGCGTATTTGTATTAAAAGTATCAGAAAATTCTAAATATTGTTTCATTATGGATATTAATTTTCTCCAAGTATCGGCCTCATCAATTTGAAAAAAGCTAAAACTATTTTTTTAACCTTGTGGTACTTAAAATTACTACTAAGATGTGCAATTACAAATCAAAATTTATACTTTTTCACAATGTGCCGGAAGAATAATGTTTTCGCGAAGTACCTGTCCGTGAACACCGATAATCGAAGTGTTCCTGGAGTGAGTGCCATAGCTTTTGGACAACATCCCTTTGTTCAAACGAAGGCATGTCTACAATATATACACTAAGGTAATTCATTCTGAACTGCTACATTTTTTAAGAAGTAGTACTTCGAAACGTTGTCATGCGTATTTGAATTGAAATTATGAGAAAATTCTAAATATTGTTTCATTATGGATATTAATTTTCTCCTAGTATCGACCTCATCAATCATCAATTTGAAAAAAGCTAAAATTATTTTTTTCGACTTGTGTACTTTAAATTACTACTAAGATGTGCAATTACAAATCAAAATTTGTACTCTATCACAATGTGCCGGAAGAATAATGTTTTCCCGAAGTACATGTCCCTGAGGACCGATAATCGAAGTGTTCCTGCAGTGAGTGCCATTGCTTTTGGACAACTTAGATGGTTCAGAGAAGAACAGAAAATCTTGTTCAAACGAACGGATGTCTACAGTATATACATTAAGGTAATTCATTCTGAACTGCTACATTTTTTAGGAAATAGTACTTCGAAACGTAGTCATGCGTATTTGTATTAAAATTATGAAAAAACTCTAAATATTGTTTCATTATGGATACTAATTTTCTCCAAGTATCGGCCTCATCAATGTAGTGCATTCTCCTGAAGCTCTGGCAGCGTTTCTTCTAAAAAGTTGCGATATATCTAGCCAATAAGGCTTCATTGTAGAGAACCGATCCAGCTAGATAGTCACCCACAATTTCAACCCAAACATTCAACGAGTACTGAAGTTGAAAACGACCTTCACATACCTCATGCGGATTTCCATCTGCCCACACACCGCATAATATCAGTTCCGACAAATACCAAATATATCAAATAAGTCGAGAATTTGTTTGCCCTGTATCTTCGAAACGAAACGGTTTCTCAAAAATCATCATAGTACAAAATTTTCTTGAGATAGGTCAAGCAATAACCCTTTAAAGCTTGCTGTGTGTTTACCTCACACTGTATAAGAATTGCATTAATTTTGTACGAGTTTTGAAAACAATTTTATCAATTCGAAAATTTTATTGAATATCTTCGCATAATCATTAATCAAACAATTAAATAATTGTTCTTTTAAACAATAATGAGCAGAAAACACTTTGTTACAGGGCATTGTTACTCGCAAGTTGTTTATCAAATGTAAAAGGCATTTTCATTGTTTTGACCAAAGAAATATTTATTATTAGGTGCGTTCGAAAGGCAAGGTGAGACTCCAGGTCCGTTAAATTTGTTCGAATCGTAGTTAACACGAATTGCTTTGTTTTTGAAATAAACGTTTCAAAATTACCGAGCGCAACAGGATCCGCACACGAGTAAGAGTAGAGTGACTCGTGCCAGGACACGTGTGTCAAGAACAGATGTGGCACGGCCAGCAGGGGACATTACGACAAGCATGTGTGCATTTCTCCACAGGGGTTGAACTTACCGCTAACAACGAATTTTCCATTAAATGATAACTCTTTAGATTCTTTACTGTGATTGTTACAAATCATTAGCGAAAACAATCATTTCTCAGAGCACGGATTCCTAAACTAATTTCCCCTGCAACCCCCTCCAGAATTTGTTACTTGAGGGCGTTACAAGAACTTCTATCTTGCTAAGTTCAAAAACGTTTATTGGAAACAAACTTTCTAGAAATCGAAAAATTGCGATGTTTTGATTTTCATCACTTTATCCTGGTATTTTACTGAATAACGAAATCACGGATTCCTAAACTGATTTCTACTGTAACGCCCTCAAGAATTTGTTCCTTGAGGGCGTTACAAGAACTTCTATCTTGCTCAAAAATCTCGCTGTTCTAAAAAATCTAAAAGTTTACTATTTATTTTTTAGGGATGAAATGTAGTTTACTTCACCAAGCGAAATGAATATCAGAAAATATGTAGTTTCCAAACTTCAGAATTTAATGTAAGTATAATTATTCGACAAAGTTCTTTCTTCTACGTGGGCATTATAGAAGCCAAACTCTTATATAACAAAACTGGTTGTATATATAATATGTATGATTATAATGTTGAAGGTAATTTGAGGAAAAACCTCAACGAACTTTCCTTTTCACTCTCACGAAAAAATTTCATAAATGATAGAAAATTGCCATCAAAATAATGTTGATTGTAGGTACTTCGATATTCTTTAAAATTCGCTGTATTTATTTTTAGAAAATCTATTAGGCATGCAACTTTTGTGTATCCACAATATTTTTCGTTTTCAAATTTACATGCAATTCCTTTAAATTCGATTTTATGACTCTATGACACTTCGTATACAAACAGATATATATATATATATATATATATATATATATATAATGTCTGTATATATATACGAATTTTGTAATTATAAACAAAGAAGGTACACACAGAAAAAAAACAATTTGAAACATTTCAAAATTCAATGAAAAAAGGGCTGGAAGGACTGACGAAACGAAAATTGTGGGAAGTTTCTTCGAAAATTCTATTGTTTTACAGTAAATAATAAAATGAAAGTATATAACAAACCATTAGAGTTCATTCCAAATCAATAAATTATAATAAAACGATAATAACAAAAAGTTAGGACAAAATCGGCAAAAAATATATGAATCATGATAATTGATATCATGACTGATCATAATTGATATCATGATTGATAATTCAAATTGAAATATTGAAAATCCAAATGAAGCAAAAATCGATGCTCTAACGAAGTTAGAGTCGAAATTCAAAAATCGAAGTTCTAACACTACGTATGTCAAAAATAGTATATTTTCAAGAAAAAATTTAATGATTTTATGCCGTGTCTCATAAGGTACCATGTTTCATTTTATTGGCTCTTCATATTCTACGATGGTTGGCTTCTGATTAGCTATAATAACACGTCTTTGATCTGAAGACATTTTGTTGCCAAAACCATCAAAAACTGTCCTAATTATGTGATTGTCTATTTTGTAGAAAATATCAAAACCGCAAAAAAGTAGTTTCATCTATAAAAAAAACCTCTCTGACTTTAAGTGTTTTTCTACTCATCAATTGTTCATCTTTTCCAGCCTGAGAACCCAAAATATACAAGTTTCTAGATAGTTCAATATCATCTACATAATCATTACAATTGTATTTAACTATTTATAGTTCAATATCATCTACGTAATTATTAAAATTGTATTTAAAATGAAAAATGCCAATGTTTCTATTCAATTCTCTTAAGAATGATTCGGGCAAGCTAGGTAACACTATCCTCATTTTGTTTACATCGAGAACGGTCCACAACCGTCTAACAGGATTAACAATGTGGCTCCATCTAACAAATATCAGCCGAACCTGTGCTTTCCACTTTGGCCAGATTCCAAATAAATTCGAACGGAGCCAAATACCTCACACACAAAGAAAAATCATCTAAAATTAGAAACAGTACGTTTATTAATCAGTGACGGGATCACATGAGAGTCAGGAGAAAGACAAAGGCGTACATAAACAGTAAAACAGGGATACGTATTTGAAATTTGACCCCTCCAAAGAAAGCGTGAACTCTGATTGCTGGATAAGGAAATGTAGACGTTATTGTCGATGAATTTGAATGAACAGCACGATCACAGATGTTGAATGGTGTTTTGGTATAGATTGTCTTTCGTTTTCACAATCCGCAAACTGGAAAAAACTTATCCGAGTATATGTAATGACAATGTGAAACGGTAGGCATAGAAACAAGTTTTTCAAAATATAAATAAACATATAGGGAGATTATTATTTGCATTCTTCTTTTTTCACTAATTGTAACTAACGTCTAACAACATTGCATCAAATGTGATGAACAGAATATCCAAGGAAAACGAAAACCAAATGAATAAAACACAGCAAAGTGAAGACAAATGAAACGGATGAATACATTAAATTTCACAAAAAAATAATTTCACTGCAAATTTTTTTTCAATAAACACTTTCACTGAAGAATTAGAAAACCTACTCAATTGTTCCTCATTCCAAGCTCTTGCTCTTTACGTATTTTTGCGATCTAATATATCTACATAACTCATACTTAAAACATTTTTTTGCGAATTACAGTTTTCTATGCCTTCAATTTATCAAAATGACGACGGTAACCATTATCTGGTACAAAGGAGAAATCAGAGTAGACAACCCATAATCACATAATAAATTTCACTTGATTTCACTGAAAAACTCGCACCATTATAAATGTATATATATATATATATATATATATATATATATATATATATATATATATATATATATATATATATATATATATATATATATATATATATATATATATATATATATATATATTTCTTTGAAATTGATTTATTGCCTGTTTAAGATATTTTATTTCGAAAGTTTTTAGCAATAACAGGCTTTTTTTGATATGAAAAAAATATAAAAAAATACGAAACGTCAACAAAAATAAAGTTTTTCATATCAAAAAAAGCCTGTTATTGCTAAAAACTTTCGAAATAATATATATATATACATATATATATATATATATATATATATATATATATATATATATATATATATATATATATATATATATATATATATATATATATATAGAAGCTTACTACAAGAAAAAGAATTCTGTAGTACTCGTGTTTTATTATCTTATAACTTTCTTTCGATAATTTTTTGACAAATTATCCAAAAGAGCATTATAGCAGAGCTGGATATGTTAAACATGAACAATGCGATATCTCCAGATCTATAGGAAATGTTTTCAACGAAAAACAACCAATCACTTTCAAGGGTGAATATTATGTAAATGCGTTCCGAAAAACATCGAACTTCTTGTATGGAATACCATACAATTGTTTCGTCCTAATATGGGTATCTTCAGTGGCATGCATCCAAACAATCAAATTTCGATGGTTTTCCAAACGGAGCTGCATTAACAGAGTTTCAAATTAACTTGTTAACTCAAATTAACTTGTTAACTCAAATTAAATAATGTTAATTTGAGTTTTTCAAAAGCACAAACGGAAAAGCCCATTCGTATTCTAAGTTATACATGTCAAGAGTTCTAACCATTCAAATTATTAATACTTTCACGAAATCTTACATAGTTATGTCTTGGCATTTAAATACTACTGGTCACGTGAGCAGTGAACATCCAATAATGAAAGTTGGCTAATTACTACGTTCGGATATTGGAATAAACAAATAAATAAAGAATAGATTAAGATAGCTCAAGGGTCATTTATATTATTCGAATCACACCGGGTGGAGTTCATATAGGTAGTTGAACAAAAATTAAACGTAATATTAAACAAATTAAACGTTTTTAGTTGAGAATTTGGATGGAAAAGCCATTCTCAATCCAGATATCTAGGCACATCCTTCGTTGTATTGACAATTAATAATCGATTGCACCAAACGTTAGATTGCTAGGCTATCCAACCACAGAGTAGGCATGAGTTGACATTTGAATTACATGTAATCAACGTAAATTGGATATCCTCTGTGGTTAAATACATACACTGAAGGTCGTGGGTGCAATTAGCATAAAGGGCACAAAGCCGTTCGGAATAATATTGAATCGTTTTTAAAAACTCCTGAAAGTTTTTTTTTAAAAAGTTTTCCTGAAAGAAAACGCAATTTGAGTGAAATAAAATATTCGGTTAATCAGCAAAAACAAATGAAAAATCACTTTTGTTATCAGAATGTCAATTATCTGAAGTGAACTGAAAGATATGAAAAGTATCATGTGAACTGACAAATCAACTCTTATCAAATTCAATAAGCTACTCATTGCTTAATATTGTGAACTCTGAATAATGCTTCGCTAAAAAACTTAATCACGATTCTCTTTGTCAACACGAGTTACCATATTGACGTGTCGAATGAACAAATCCGGTTCTGAGTTGTTGTTAACAAAGAATTTATTAACCTCTTATCTGGAAATGAGAATTGATTCTTTCCATTTACAATTTTGTCTTCCCGAAATTTGTTCGATTTTCTTCAACTTAAAATAATATGACCATGCATTATAAAAATAATTTGATACATACAGATGTTCCAGAAATGTGTGACATACCAAAGTTATGTTTTTTCTTATTTTTTTTTTTTTTTATTCAGTGGACCTACAGTTTAACGCCGGTTCCGAACGGCCATTCGGCTTGTAATCGATGTACATTACCCAGCATATTTCATTATTCAAACTACTCCAATCATAGACAAACACAAACACCCATGCCTTCAGTGGGACTCGAACCCGAGTTCTACCGCACCATAGTCGGGAGTTCTACCGACTAAGCTACGGAGACCGGCTGTTTTTTCTTATGGAACGCGTATTTGACTACGTTTTTGGGTTTTACGTAAAAAATAAGATATACTTTCTTCAATATGTCATATACCTGACAATTATAGTTTTTGAGATATTTCGATTTTTCGGAAATCTCCGAAACAATTGACTTTAGCGAAGTGAAATTTTTTGTGTAAATGAAAGATTACGGAAAGTTTTAATGATTTCACATTCACTTGAAGTTCTACAGAGTGTCCAAAATTTGATGTCCCTCTGCTAACGTATTCAAACTACAATATCATGCTTATCTTAAATGGGACACACTGTATTTTTCAATCCCATCATGTACCAAATTACATTCTCTTTGAAAAGTTATAGAGGTATTATGTCTATTTCTATCAGTTTTAGATTTATCTTCAATCATGTGAAATTATCATTTGTTCTCATCTATTTTGTTACTTCAGTATGCAAAACTGAGAATTTTTTACTGTTACTATTATCAAAAACTTATCACTTTCAGAAACTTGAGACCAACCTTGATAATTCAATAATATGTAAAATCGACACACAATTATAAAAGTATATGATAAATATTCAAATATAAAATGATATTCCAACAATCACATTACAACAAATGTTCAAAATGGCGACCATCCTGTTGAATGCACAGTGCTACTCGGTTTTCAAAAGAATTTCTCCCATTTCGTACCATATTTGGGGTTATTGTTTCAAAAGCATCTCTAATTCTTTGCTTCATATTTTTTTATGTTGTCGGGGGAGTGCTGTAAACTCTGTTTTTAATATAACCCCCCAAAAAGAAGTCCATTGGAGTCAGTCCAGAGAACCTAGGTGGCCAAGCATGTGAGCTTCCGCGCCCTATCCATTTGTTAGGAAACTTTCTATTTAAATAGTTTCGCTTATTAACTGAAAAATGTGCGAGAGTCCCATCTAATTGAAACATCATTTGTATTCTAATATTCATTGGAACTTCCAAAAGTTCCCAGAAATATATTTTTAAATATCTCAAAAATTTACGGCCGTTTAAATGACCATCAAAGAAATACAGCACAATAACTTGATCGGCTATAATTCCTCCATACACATTAATACTCCACCGGTTCTGACGATCTATTGTGTGGAACAAGTGTCGGTTTTCAGTATCGTAGTAGTGGAAATTATGACGATTAACCAATCCGTTATTGTGAAAAGTCGATTCATCGCTAAACAGTACATTATAAAAGTAATAATTTTTTTCGCCAACTTTACCCAATGCCCATAAACAAAAATTTAGCCGTCTTTGAAAGTCTATCCAATACAGGCTTTGATGCATCTCGATGCGGAATGGATGATACTTATGTCTTTTCTAAATTGTAGACACATTGTTACACAGATTTTCAGTTAGCGACCCCAATACCATGAACTGATTTTCATCATCATCGGTGACTGGTTTTGTTGATGTCTTCATTCGATATTTTACGCTTCCTGTAGCTCTCTGCATGTTTCAAATAGTTTTTCAAGCGTCTCTTATCAGGATGTCGCCGGTTAGGGTACTTCTGTGCATCGTTCTGCCAAAAAACAATTCTTAAAACATTCACCGAGTACTAACATCATGTCAATTCTTTCTTCGAATAATACATGTTTACACCTTTTGTGGATACCGGTTTAGACAAAACAAGTAAACGGTCTGAATAAATTTAAAAACTGATTCACTTTAATTGACAGCAGCCTACTTCAGAAAAAAAAAAGGAATAACTGACAGCCTACTTCGAATTTTCGAAAATGGGACACTTTGAAAAAGATAAATACTCAAAAACTCAATAGTGATCTAGAGCTCTTCAAAAAACTGATGAAATATTCAGAGGTGAAGCCGGTATGAAAAGTATGAAACATTTATCTTTTTTTGAGAAGAAGCACTCCACCTCTCGCATATAAAGTGACAAAATAGATGAAAATAAATGATAATTTCACAAAATTGAAAATAATTCTAAAACTAATAGAAATAGACATATAATACATTTATAACTTTTCAAAGAGAATGTAATTTGGTACATGATGGGATTCAAAAATACAGTGTGCCCCATTTAAAATAAGCATGATATTGTAGTTTGAATATGTAAGCAGAGAAACATCAAATTTTGGACACCCTGTAGAACTTTAAGTGAATGTGAAATCATTAAAACTTTCCGTAATCGCTCTTTTACTCATAAAAAATTCACATCAAGTCAATTGTTTCGGAGATGTTATCTTTTTTGTGGGCTCTCCAATTTTCGTAAAATCGAAATATCTCAAAAACTGTAATTGTTAGGTATATCACATATTGAAGAAAGTATATCGTATTTTTTACGTAAAACCCAAAAACGTAGTCAAATAAGAAGTCAAATATAGTTCTATAAGAAAAACCATAACTTTGGTATGTCACACATTTCTGGAACATTCTGAATGTATCAAATTATTTTTAGAATGTACCCTTGATGAATCCCCACATGACTGCGTGGTCATATAATTTCAAATATTAACCGTTTCATAATAAGAGACCATCGCGTCTACCTTGACTCACCCTGTATTTGACTTTTGCTCAAACTTTTTTCCAAAGTTTTAGCAAAAGTTTAGTTTTTTTTTTAGTTAAAAGAGTGACTAAATTTTCTTTTAGTCACTCTGTTCCGCATTTACTATTCATAATTATATCGACTAGTTTCTTCGGTATTCTGGACTGTTTCATTCTGTAGACATGTGCATAGAACTTTGCTTGTCGTTTTCTGATTTATTCCGTTATCGTATTTGTCTTTATGTTATAGTAAGTCATACTTTTTTTTTATAGAAAGCCTATGTTAGCTTGTAGGCCCTTTGGAGCTTGGTAATTCTCTGTTCATTTGAGATTCTGTTTAAACCTGAGTAATGTAAAACTTCTCCGAGGTAGTTAAAATGGCCGACTTGCAGAATTTCACCATGTTTTGTGATAAGAGAAGATTTTTTGTTTTCTTTCCATGTATTTGGTTTTATCATAAGAAATTTGTAACCCGGTTTTCTGCGCAATTTCATGTAGGTTTTCTACGGCGAGAATGGCTTTAATTATGTTGTCTGTGATGATAGCAATATCGTCTGCAAAGGCGAGACATTTGACATTTATTCGATTTTTTTTTGATACCCACTTGTATGCCCTTCACATGAATTTCCCATTCCCTAATGATCTTTTCTAAAACAATATTGGATAAAACAATAAAGGATTGGCGAAAGTCCGTCCCCCTGCCACACACCGGTTTTGATTTCAAAGGGATATGATACTGCCCATGAATTTTACCTTGGAAGTTGTACCTGTAAGTGTGTGTTCTATAATTTTTTGGGTCTTTCAATCGATTCCAAATACTTTCATGATTTCAAAAAAGGTTTCGCGGACTACCGAATCATACGCTCTCTTGAAGACAATGAATGTGATCACTGTATTTCTACATTTCCTTATCTGCAATATCATTTTTAAAGTCCAGATCTGTTCAGCACATGATCGGTCTTTTCTGAATCCAGCCTAGTATTCCCCAATTAGTGTATCAGCTTAGTGTTCTACTCTGTTTAGGAGTTCTGTAATATTTATTCATCTTGTCCCCTTTTTTGTGCAATGGATCAGCGCGCATTTCCAATCCCTGTATCTGTTCCGTCCTTCAGATTTCTGATATAAATGATTAAGTTTTTGCGTCATAGTAGTATCGTTCAGTTTCCAGAGTTCCGCACTAATCCCAGATTCTCCTGCTGCTTTGTTGTTTTTGAGTTGCTTTATAATAATTGCCGTAATTTCTTCCATATCAGGAGTTTGCGATTCTGGATGCGTACACACCGAAAAGTCGAACTTAAGTTTTTCTTGAGGTGGATTGTAGTTGAGAAGAGTGAATATTCGGCTAACATTTTGCAGTTATTTTTCGTGTTAGTTTCCGAAGTGCCATCGAATTTCTTGAAACAAGGACTGGGCGCTTGGTATCCTTGAAGTTTTCCCTGAATGTTTTGTAAAAATCTCTTGTATTATTATTGGTGAAATACTTCTGTACCTATTTCGTAACACCTAGTATTATCATATCTTCGTTTTTCTCTTCTAATTATTTTGGTATATATATATATATATATATATATATATATATATATATATATATATATATATATATATACCAAAAATTTTCCCCAAAAATTACCCACATTTGACCAATTTACCATTTTTGAGTAAATGACAAAGTTACAATTTTTCACTTGAATTTATTCATTTGTTTTTCACTGTCAGAAATTACTTACTTCAAAGACCTATTTTTAGTACTGACGTTAACTGATACTTAAAATAGGTGAAATATGTAAGCTATGTAGAATTAAAACTTCAAATCGCACATTGATAAGTGTATGTTTCTTAATTCAGTCCTTGAAGAACGTCTCGCAAGCCCAAATCCTTAGGAGGAGAAAAGATAAACAAAATGGAAATTTTTCTAATCCTCCATTCTTTGCTATATATAGACATATATAGTTATGTTTATAATATTTTTATCGAGGAAGGCTGTTTGTAATGCAAAAATATCTATTTTTGTTGACATTTCATTGTTTATAACATGAATTACGACTACTATGAATATCAAAACGTCAAACGTAAATTGAAAAAAAATTAGAAAGTAAAAAAGGTAAAAAACCGAGTTGATTTTTCAAAAAAAAATTAAATATTGGCGTTTTGATACTAGTAATTCATAAAATACATACAATTATTCATCAGTTTTGACAAAGTTGTAATAAACAACGAAACATCAACAAAAATGAAGAATTTTGAATTACAAACACCCTGTTATTGCTAAAAATAATACAAATATATATATATATATATATATATATATATATATATATATATATATATATATATATATATATATATATATATCTTGAAATTGATTTATTGCCTGTTTGAGGTATTTATTTTGAAAGTTTTTAGCATTAACAGGCTTTTTTAATATGAAAAAGTTTATTTCTGTTGACGTTTCGTTGTTATATTACAACTTTGTCAAAACTAATGAATAATTGAATTTATGAGTTACTATGGATATCAAATGTCAAACTTAATTTTTAGAAAAATCAAATTAGTTTTTTTGTATATTCACTTATTGATTTTCATTATCAGAGGAATATATATATACTTTTTCATATTAAAAAAGCCTGTTAGTGCTAAAAACTTTCAAAATATATATATATATATATATATATATATATATATATATATATATATATATATATAAATTGAAGTGAATATTATTCGTGCTTACCATACACGTACGGACATATTGTGTATGAAGAAATATTTTAAATTTGGAATCGAAATTACACCACAAAAGTTTTCAACCTCGACTGGGATACGAACCCAGGTCTCTCAGGTTTACGCCCTGTTGCTCTACCAACTCTACGTGGAGTTTGTTACTACTTTGTGCTACTGTTACTCTACGTGCAGTTTGAAGACGACAACCCGTGCGTCGATGACTAGCTTGCGAAAAAAAGAGTAATTAGATATAGTCGGAATTGCATCGCGAAGTAGTAGACCTCGGTAGCTTAGTTGGTAGAGCAACAGGGCGTAAACCTGAGAGACCTGGGTTCGTACCCCAGTCGAGGTTGAAAACTTTTGTGGTGTAATTTCGATTCCAAATTTAAAATATTTCTTCATATACTATATATATATATATATATATATATATATATATATATATATATATATATATATATATATATAGTATATAGTATATTCATCATATATATATATATATATATATATATATATATATATGATGAAATTTTTAGACTTTTATTGCTTTAAAATCCAATGTCTAAGATTCAACTATAATCGGAATTAATGAAATTTGGATGTAAATAAATAGCTAAACTTCAATAAATCACTTGGTTACGTGAGATGTAATAATTAATATTCAAAAATTTAAAAGGAGATAACACATTACCGAATCTTCACTGCGTAAAATTCAACGGGCTTAACTTTCTCTTTATGCAAATTTTGTTGGGCAAGTTTTAATGCAGTCGTTGAGATTCTTTAGTGAAAATTTTGTGAGAACTTGGTCATTCAGTTTTTACACTCGGAATGTACCTACAAACCATTATACATTTACAACAGATTATATGAAAGTCGATATAACCAAAGGAAAATCGAATAAATGTCAAACGTCTCGCTTTTGCAGACGATATTGCTATGATCACAGACAACAGGACTGCAGCCATTCTCGCCGTAGAAAAACTACATGAAATTGCGAAGAAAACCGGATTACAAATTTCTTAGAAGGAAAACTAAAAAATAAATCTTCTCTAATAACAAAACATTGTGAAACTCTGCAAGTCAGACATTTTAAATAACTTGGAGAAGTTATACAGTCCTCAGGTTCAAACCAAATCGCTAATGAACAAAAAAATATCAAGTTCCAAAGGATCTACAAGCTAAAATGGGCGTACTATAATAAGAAATCCATTTTGAGATACGCCAAAATGAGGCATCATAACACATCGATTCTTCCAGAAGCAATCTACGCAGCTGAAACAATGGTTATTGACGGTCATTCAATAAATAGAGAAATAGAAAAACAAGAACGGATTTTTCTCAGAAAGATTTACGAGCCAATCAATAGAAACGGCATTTGGATGAAAAGACCTCAGAACGAACTTTTTCAAAAGACAAATACAATAACGGAAGAAATCAGGAAACGACGAGCAAAGTTCTATGCACATGTCTACAGAATGAAACAGCCTAGAATACCCAAGAAACTATTCGTTATAATTATGAAGAGTAAATGCGGAATAGAGTGGCTAAAAGAGGTCCAAAAAGATCTACAACAGATCCAAATAAAACATCTCGAAGATCGCATTGAGTGTCGCTATAAAACCTCACCTGTGATGTTTGAGAAAAAATCAAGGCACCAACTTGGAATAAAATGGACAGATGAACTGAATACAGAGAATTCTGAGAGGATGAAGCGTTTTGAGGCAAAAAAGATGAAGCCAAATCCCTAAGAATTACGAATTCAAGTTCAATCGCTATAATAATCGTTATAATAATAATAATATGATGGTTAAATGTTTAATTTCATGAGAAATATTATTACAGCATAAGGTATTATTCGCATTGTCCCTCCTAAATGCGGTTTAGATGCGCATAAGTTGGTAGGACTTAAAATCCTTCCGAACTTTTCTCTATCGAAACACAAATATAACATGTGATACAGTTTTTCCTCTTTCAATCCATCCTAATCAAGTTTTCAATTGCAATCGCCTAACGTACAATATTATTGAGTTTGATAAGATTATTATTTACTATACATTATTGAATTATAAATGTTTGAGGTGAAGGAAATTGTCTAGAGCATTAAAACACAATAATATCATTTTAGTTTAGAACTTCCTGCACATATCAATAAATATCCACGACTGGACGATATGCAGGTGAAGTCATTAAAAATAATTCTGTTTGAATCTTTTATAACGAATTATTTGGAGCTCGAGTAAGCGGCAAGTAGCAGCGAATTTAGATGGATGTGGGCATTGCGAATGACAGCGACTCTGGCTGCTCTTCATCATATTAGGTGCCG
Organism: Henosepilachna vigintioctopunctata; assembly: GCA_030704895.1. Classification (NCBI taxonomy): domain Eukaryota; kingdom Metazoa; phylum Arthropoda; class Insecta; order Coleoptera; family Coccinellidae; genus Henosepilachna; species Henosepilachna vigintioctopunctata. The sequence continues at coordinate 888,520 of JARQZJ010000124.1, read as the reverse complement.
AATTTTGAAATGAAGCTCTTTTGAAATGTTCTTCAGGCAGGAGACACATTTTATAAGTACTTTGTATAAAATCTTCTATTTTGAACTCAAAATTACGAACTCAAAATTTTCAAACTGTGATGAAACAATTTGTATATTGTTTATACCAGAGTATATTATCTTCACTATATTACATAAATGTTTTTCCATGAGAAATCTGTATTCAAAGTGCATGCCGTTTGCTCAAAATCGATTAAAAAGTTCACAATAAGTCTGTAAGATGAACTTAAATCAAAAACATCGTGAGTGTTTGATTGAATGTTGTGAGAGGACAACAGCGGCGAAACCTTTAAACTGCTAAAAACTGAAATGTCCTAAATATTATCAAATGAAAAAATATTTCCAAAATTCACCAGAGAACAACATGTCCCAGTTTTGCCATGCTTTAAATAATATATACAAAAAAAATCAAATAAATATTCCTTGTTTATAAACAATAACAAACTATCATGGAAGAAAAACATACAATATATTTTATTTCTGCACATTTTCGACCATGGTCTATTTTCGAAAAATAAGTGCATCATAATAATCAGTTAATCTAACCTAGTTATAACTTTAGAATTCACACTCAATATATTTTTATAGTGTCCGTTCGACTTACCTTGGTTTGGAGACAGGACTGTACTCATTTTCAAGTGAACCTGTGGATTAAAAATGAAAAAATCAATATCGTTAGCATAATAACACGCTGAGCATCAGACGCATAAATTACTAGGCAAATCGAGATCGATACAAGAAATATTTGAAATGCCTCCTCGAAATCTTTATATATCAATGGTTTTTTTTTTATTCATTTATTTTAATATATTTATTTAATTAGTTATATTGAAAAAACCAGCATTAAAATTATAGATGACCCTACAGTTCATGACAGGTCCAAATGGTTATTGCATTTGTAATATGAGTTCATTACCCATCAAATGAATCATAATTAACTTAGACATGGGCTACCTAACCTGGGATTCGAACCTCGTACTTCTGCTTCACAAGCAGTAAAACCCAATTCAACAAAATGTTATTAACAAGTACTATTTACATAGATGCCATATGCCATATGAAAAATCATTAGTTCACTTATTCTGAGATGTATGTCTCATTGAAATTACTTATACCTTCTAGTTCCTACCTATTGGTTTTACTAGAAATCAAAATTAAGATTGACTACTACTTAAAGTAATAATAGTTACACCTGTACAGATACTTAGTTCTATGTAATATGTATTAATTATTTTAAATTTGCTTACAAAAAACTCTGTAGGTACTATCAAGATATATTTTGTTGGCCCGGGAACCGGGATAATAGATAGGGCATTTATTTTGGTAGTGATCCAATCAACGTTTCAAAATAATAAGGAAGGATCAAATGAAAAAATTATTAATTTAAAATTTGCATTTTTTTTTTAATTTAATATACTTCTTTAGGTTTAGTTAAATTATGAATTGAAACTAATGCTTCTTATTCTACAATAAATCAATGAAAAATCTTTTTATCGACGAATTTGGAAATAAACACATTTTCTGTTTTTTATTAACGAAGCGCATCCACCATAATTCGTTAATTGCACCCTCTTACAGAAATATTCACATAATTTTGTACATCTGAGTACTAAAATTATTTTTATACGATTTCTGAAAAATACCGAAAACTAAAGAATTCTCAATTTATTAAAGTTTTTTTTCGAAGTCTTAATATATTTTCTGAGATACATATTTCAATACAGAACGAAAATGAATTTCAATTACAATTGAAAGCTGAAATTTCATTTTTTCATACCAGTATATTCCTGACTGGAATAACCAGTATCAACTAGACATAGAAGAAAATTTTTAAATGGTCGAACAGAATTTCCAATTGAATAATAACGGAATAGTTGCACTATTATGTATATATTATTTTCATTTCATTTTCAACTGATGTAAATACAAATATTGAAATTAGTTTAATTCAATCTACTGTATTGAAGACACAATATCAAAAAAATCAAATATTTATATTTATCAGAGCCAATTTTGAAGATTTTTGGTACTGGGTTCATAACCGTAATCCCAATAATGAATGAATGAATTTTCAAACTGCGATTTTTTTCAATATACAAAAATTAAATTTAATCAAGATTAGGTAAGTGAAATTTAGTCGAAATTAGACTTGTTAAGAATTGTTACGTGAAACGCAAAAATGTCAAAAAACCCAAAATATCGGGAAAAATTAACATTTTTTTTTCTTATAATAAACATATTCACATGAAGTGAACGTGATTACTTCAATTCTTCCACATTGTTTCAATGTATTTTATGAAAAACAATTGTAAATGATTACTTTAGAGTGTTTACAAACAAACGAAAATGAGATCATCACTGCTGCTACGTCTGCGCATTGATGTGACCACGTGGTCAGACCGATAGCAGTCTGCGGAATTAACAGGATTATAAAAGTAAAAAAGTAAGGACGATAGGTGAGAAATAGCCAACTCCTGCAATGTTGGCGCCAATTAACTGCAACCCGTCAGGCGACTTTTCCTGTACAACCAGAACCTCAGAATCTATAGCATAAAATGTTTAAATTATAATACTCGCGCCTTCGCGAAATTGGTATCTCTAGATATGTCAAACTTATTTTATAAACTTATAATTATCAGCCTCAAGCTAATGAAATTCTCATTTTCGTTCTTTATCTTCGAGCTACTGTCGCTCCGACCGATACAACCTGTTTTATCCGATACTCGTCTAGAAAATAACCAACTCGCAAATTCGAAGAAGCTTATACAATTTCGACAACGAAACCACCTGAACAACGCGAATATAAAATATTATTGCCGATTTTTTCTAATCAGAAGAAGTGCAGAATTGGGTTTACTGCCCCGTGATATTTGATGCGCTCAGGTCGTAGGTCATGGAGAACGTTGTGCCTCTTCGACGATTCGAGTTGTGATAAGTGAGAAAAATAAATTGTAATTACCAGTGAATAGCTGCGATTAATAAAAATCCGAATAGTTGACCCCCACTGGCCTTTTGCAGAGACTTGGCGTCGAAAGACCTTCAATGTCAACACTAATATACCGGTGAAGGCCACTAAACACGTTATTTAGCTGTCGAACTGAGAAGAACTGGAACCGCACTGGTGATTTTTATATAAAATTATCGCACAGGGACCGTGTAAATAGTCGATATTTCCGATATTACGATAAATTAAGCGGCAAATGGTCACAAAACATGAGACAGTTAGCAGAACCACTTGCGCCATACATGACACTACTAGCCAAGTTACATCAAGTGCACTGCCCCCCTCACTTCGCTGATAGCGCCCCACCGGCACCCACTCTGACGTCAGCTGCTATTGATTTAAGAGAAGTGAGAACAGTAATGGTGCTGAATTGGTTGCGATGAGCACATGACAATGTACATTTATTCCAGCTCTTTTCTAAACAGTCGGCCACCCGCAAATGTCCAGTGATCATCGGAGATCACAATGGAGCCTCAACATTTCCCGGTGATGTCAGAATGACATCACATCTTGTAACCCCGGAGCGAAATTGAGACCTTGATTCTCACTCTCGCAGTCGTTCATTCGTTGCAAAGCACACTTGTATCCGCTCGACTTGGCAACTCTTGATTCACACGTGTTTTGGATGCTAAACATTGCCGAAGACATCGATAACTTCTTTTCAAAAGACTCAAAATTATACAGAGTAATTACGTTCAACTTTTCTCCTTATCGATGTAGATTTGCCATTGATAGCAATAATCCCATATCTATGAGTTTTTCCAGACATGCAATTAGCATAGCATACACTGCCCGAACAAATATTAGCACCTTTTTCAACTGAAACGTCAGTTTGATCTGATTTACTACAAACTTCACGAAATTATGTTGATTATACATAAAATATAATTTTTTATCGGTCACGCAAAAAAAACACTTGGCTTAGCTTCGAAGAATTATATAAATCACTGGAGAAAACAGTTTAAAATTAACTTTTAAAAATGGTGTAAAATTCCAAAACAATTGTCAATCAATTAATATAATTATGTGAGACCAAGCCAAGTGTTTTCATTCAATTTATACATCTTTATATCACAATACACGATTCATCTCTTATTATTAACACGATTACACGTACGATTAACACTTTTCATTTTATTACAAAAGTAATAAAATTTAATGAATGTCGGAATGGTTAATGAATGCCTGAATATACTAGTTTATGTATATTTTACTAAATATCCTAAAACTTATACTTCAAGTTATCATTTGTCTTTATGATTTGCAACATGATATCACATAATAAACATTCTTTTTGAATACAAATTCAATTATAAGATATAGGTTCATAGATATAAGTATTTCGATAGCCAAGTTTATGAAAACACTGTTTACTTAACATGCGTAAACATAAACAATGCTATTCTGTTACACCAGTTAACTGAACATAATTGTACGTGACAGTATCACGTGGTTATTGGTTTTTCATTTCAGAAAATAAATTACATTTTTTAAAGAATTTTCCGATAAAACAGTATATTTTGAACGCACATAATATTTAAATGCATGTATGTCGATAAAATTAAATTGAAAAAAACCAATAATTGACAACCACAAGACGTAAAAGTAAAAATGGATGTTTTATAAGAAATTTGACTTATATTGCATAAATTTCGCAAAGCTCAGAAAACAGATTTAAAACACAGGATATGCATGACACAATGTATTGAAAACATAGACAATTGAATAAAATATGAAAATAATCATGAAATCACAGAAAATTTACAAATTGAAAAAGGTAAGAAATATAGAAAATATTTTGGAAATGCTAATATCGAAGATATTTATCAAACACCCTAAATGATATGAAAAATTCAAGTTCAATTTATCCAGAAACCCAGATTTAATTCAATTAACACCATTCACTTCTCAATCACAATTAAAAAAATCAAAGTATATGGCAAACATTCGTTTGACATCAATTTTCAAAACTTAAAGTTGATCAATTTAACTTTAAAAATGGACTAACAAGTATTTTTATTCAATTTGTATTGAATCATGTTTCACTTAGTGAAAGACTTTTCATAATTCAAAATATATTTACAATATAAAAAGATATAAATAATTATAAAATATAGACTGAAAATTTGGTAACATTACATTATTTTAGCCTAGATATTCGTCAAATATCAATTAAAATTATTAATTTTCGAATCCATGAAATATTAATTGCATAGGAATATTTAATATCTCATCCTAACTGTTTACAAAAAAATATCAGAATTTTTTGTAAATGGCAAAATAACGACTTAAAAATCGAGAAATCACCCAAAAAAGCCAACCTAACGAAATGTTGATATAAAAATCCAGCAATACACAAAAATTATATATATATATATATATATATATATATATATATATATATATATAATGTACATGTAAATCGCACATGTGAAGTTTGAGCAAAAATCAAATCGCCAACCTGGAATAAAATGGACAGATGAATGGAAGAAAGAGCATTCAGAGAGAGAGGATGAAGCATTTTTGGAAGTCAAAAAAGTTAAACCAAAAGCCCTAAGAATTGCGAATTCAAGTTCAATCGCTCTCCTCATGGAGAACAATGGTTATAATAATAATAATATGTATAATGATGAAATTAAAAATGAAATATTATTGCAACATATCATATTTGAGCTTAACATACATTTTCGTTGAAAAATTTTTTTCATAGACCAAATAATGCGAATATCGTGTGTTAAAAATCTCCACTCCACTCTAATCTGTCAGTTTAAACATAATAAAATCATTTTTATTTCACCTGTTATCGATGGAAAACTACGCTTCCAACTCGATATATTTACGAGTAATTTGTTTAGAATATTTTTTTCCTTAGAACTCATATCATTTTCGTCAACCTAATTCAACAATATCATTCAGTTAAAAAATAAATACTTAGGTATACAACACGAGTTATCTTTCAATTGAATAGTTATTATATTTCTGATAAATATTTAAAAAATTTGAATTAAATAATTTATTATTTCATTCAAGTATATTAGAAGAAATTGCGAACGTTATAGTATTTTGATTGAATATGTACATATATGTATACAAAATGAAAACGTGATGTGTACGAAAACAATCTATGGCAGCATTTTGTTTGAGCGGTATAAGCAGAGATACTAAACATGCCTGATAACTGTAGGAGGATGAAATGTGGACACCATAACCTAGGCAACCAGTGGGACATCTCGTATGTAGATTTCACCCATCTGGGGACCATATGTTTGGATGGGCAAGTTCGGTCTTCTCTATATTGAATACAAGGGATACAACCAGATAATACGACTCTTGAAACACTCTCTACTAAAACCTATTCCAACGATATAGGTATCTCTATTTCTGTCTACGCTGTTTAGAAATTGACCGATTTCTGTGTAATTTATTAAATATAATTTTAGCTTTCTTTCGGTATAAGTAATTATTATACTTGATTCTAAGTGAAAACAGATTTTTGAATATCTGCTGTTAATTTTTATCCGCTTCAAATTGTATTTCCCCAAAACATTACTTTAATTGATTGTAGTTTAATTCGACATTTTAAGATTTGTTTACGCTTCTAACTAAATTTAAAGGAACATAATTTTGTACTTGTTGAAAAATGGCGAATTACAAGTCCCTGTAAGAATTGGAGTGAATATTGAAAACACATAATTCTAGACATTTTATCTACAAAATTCACTGAGAAGACATGTAAATTTTTTCAACTAACAATTTATAAAATACGAGTAGACGATAAACTTGCAAAAAACCAGTTTTCCAAAAACTCTTGTCAATGAACTGAAATTTTTCTACCTTTTAATTACTATATTCTGCGTCATTTGGGAATATTGGGAATAAAACCATAATTTTCGTAAGTTTTTCTATTTCGTAATCAATCCCAAATATAATATTTTACACTAATTTCTCGGATGATACTAATAATTATTATTATTCTTATTGTTCTGAGAGCAGTCCTTTAGTACCTGTATGCTTTAAGCTGTATTAAGCTTTTTGTAAATTATACCTTCGTAGAAAGCAGAAATGATTGCTTTCGTTTTCTGCCCTCCAAACTTATTTACGAATCGTACTCTGGAATAATTCAGTAAATATTTGAAATGTCCTTTCAGTGCCATCTGAACGATAGTACGTGAACTTTGACATTAATTAGATAAAACATTCAACTATGTTACAGATTTCTGTTTACATAACGTTGTAATGGAACTACGAGTTCTATTAATGAATGTTCTTGAATTTGCAGTATTAATTACAAGTAAATTATTGCTTTTATTAATTCTATTTTCAATTCTTATAATTCAATTATTGTTATGAATATAATTTCTCATAAGTTTCTCTAGCTAGAGATGAAGGGGCTCTTTCATTTTCATTACTTCGGATTATATCGATGGAATTTATTTTTATGACATTTCAAATAATTTTAATAAACTACAAAAACAATAATTACAGACTATTACTCCAATATTCAAATTAGAACGGCGTTAATTATGCAAAGATCTTCTACATGAATGATATCTTTTTATTTTGAGATATATGTTCATCCTTTGTCAATTAGTTTTTCAAGAAAGGAGCAAGTTTACTAGAGTAAGAAATCAAAATAGTGATTAGGACCACAAGTAAAAATAACAGTGCTTTGACAATCACTGTCGCTGAGAATAGCGTTCTTTGAAAACCACGGAATCGCTCATCTCTAAATTTCAATGCTCGCAAAATATATAATAATCTATAAAAATACAAAAAAATAATTGATGCTACTTTAAACTTTTCAACATAGATAAACTTTGGGGCTTTTATTGGATTTTCTTCGGAATAACTAAACATGGAAAAAACAATCCTATGAATACAATTTTTCCATTATATCAGTGCCATCTTTTAATTCCTGCCAAAATTTTTATGCCAAAGTAGTAGAATTGCCTGAAATAATTTTGCTGTTGTAAAAGAATAAGGTAGGAAGAGTTGGTGAACCAAATTAATGGTGTTGTAGTTTGGTGCTCTATCATGGAATCATTTCTGAAAGCGGAAAATTAGTTATGGATTTGCCTAACGTATTGAGCAAGGCCCACAACTACAGTCACAACAAAGATCAATCAGAAACCAGAGGTGAGAAATAATGATTTTGAATGCATTTTGATATAATATGATCTGTTTGATTATAAATTTCACTTAAATATTTGCTAGAGATGAATTAATGAGATGGTATTCTTTCGTTTCTATCAGTAATCATAAAAATTTAAATCAAACGAAAATGAATAAAAATGATATAAAGTAAATAAAAATGATAAGAAAATGCTGAATTGGAAATTCTATCTCACCTAGGCTTAGTAATCCGAAAGAGAGATGCTCTAAGAGAATGTGTAGGAGTTTTCGTATTATTCGACGAAAGCTGATATGGAAATAACCTTAGACTCGTTTATTTGAGAAAAATCAATTTTATCGAAGAAAAACTTCTCATTCATTAAAATCGCTACTCCTTCTTCTCCATCAGCTCTTTCATTCCGAGTGATATTAAAACATAACAAAAAATCGATTATTATACAACTCTATCTATTTCATTGCATATGATATAATCTCTAAAATACCCTTTCTTTGAGAAAAGAAATCTTTTATTTCACTGTATCTATTTCAACTTAGGTCTGACCAACAGATTATCTCAATTAGAACTTCTCCTGATTCAACTACTACCACAGCACATATCCTGTACCCTATATATGTTATAAATAATAAATAAATAAATAAAAAAAATTTCTCCAGGTTCAAATTATTGCTTCACATCAGAAGCAACGGATGAATTATTTTCAATCAAATTCTTGATATCTGGATTGGTATTTGTTGATAAAATAAACTCACTCTTTTTTAATGTCATTTCAAAAGCTTCCGCCAAATGCTTCTCAATTCACTTTATTCGATTTAAGAGTGATATCAACCAACAAATTGTATGGATTTCGATCAGCAACTGAGGCATAAAAGAGGTAATGGAGAATGTTTAATGCAGTTTATACACCAATAGTGCATCTGCCATAATAATTAAAAAAAGTTCGAAAAGATTTATAAGCATTTATCAAATTAATTTTTTTTTAGTAACTAGGTAATTTAAATATTACTTATGCGGGAAGATGTTTTCCAATGAAAATAACGAACAAGGACACAGAGGTCCGATATGTGTCATCCTGTCACCTGATAATTGTCATTTCTGTTTTTTCTTTTTGTACTTTTGTCTTTTTCTTTTGTAGTATGATTCAAAATTTGAAAATAACTGGTGTAACTAAGCACTCTATTAATTAAATTTATTTTGTTGTTATTTTATATTTTACGATTGTTAGTTGGTATTTGTATCGTAAGTAAAATACACAAGCAATATTTATACTTACTGACCATTGCGAGGTCATTTGCTCTTTGAAAGCAAACTTAATTAATTTTTTTTAATATTAATCAATTTTTATGTAGGATTAGTTCAAAACATTTTCATTTACCCGAGCTGCTTATTATTCGGTTTGTTCAAATTTCATTTATATCTAAAGAATGACAGAAAATTCAGAAGATGTCAACAATCTGACTACAGATGCATTTCCTAGTCCACCAAGAGCTAACACTGAAGATCTGCAATTCGGCACAACTTCGCAGAGGACAAATAGTGGTGAAAATTCCAGAAAACATTCCAGTGGAAGTAGTAGTAATACTAGAACTCAAAGGGATTCTGAAAGTGAAGATAGTGATAGTTGTCAACGAAAACATTCCAGTAGTAACCAAAGACGATTTAGCAGCAAATCTTATGAAGGAGTTCCAGCTCCAAATGGTAATCTAATTCATATGTTTTCTGACATTAAGTCCATAAAAACTATTCCTATGAGTGAATTTTTTCTTCAAGTTATTGGTTTTATTTTTTTCAGCTTTCGCAAGTGTTATCAATATTACTAACGCCACAGGTGTGCAAATAGGATCAAACTATACCTATATTGTAAAAAGCTCTAAAGAGAAACATTCAAAGAAGACAAAGGAGTATCCTAAGACTGATAAAATTATATCATTGCTCAATTCGAAGGAGTTGGTAACTGAGGAAGATATTCAGTTCATTTCAACTCATATGGATGAAACTTGGATGGAGACAGCCAGAAAATTGGATTATTCAAACGGACAAATCAGTCAATTTCACTGTGATTATATCAACAACGGATTGAAAGAGGTAAAAGAGATTTCATGAAATTTTGTTTTGCCCCCTTGAAGTTTTTCACTACGTCAAAATAAGTTTATTTACGTTAAATTTATGAGATTATAGTAATGACCTTCATTTTCACTTATTCAACCAAGTAGGTTTGATGTAAGGATACTTAAGAGCAAATTTGAAGATCGTCAGTATTATATAATAAATATTTTTTATAAAAATTGTAATACTGAAATATAATAGAGAAATTCGGTTCTCAGTACTTTTTGTAATTTGCTTTTTTTTGTGAATCAAGTTGTCTTTTTATTGTATAAACTAGAATGTGATTCAGATCAATGAATGTTGTAAATATTTTGTGAATACTTTTTGTGTACTCAACTAATTGAGGTAAAGAACCATTGTGGCTATAATTTTTCTTATTTTATGATCATTGAGAATAATTTGCAAACAATCGAACTGAAAACCTTTTAATAAATTGTTATAAAAGTAATGGATTTTTAACTTCAGGTCATATACCAGTTTTTACTGGATTGGATTCAGCATAATGGAGAAGATGCAACTGTCTCAAAACTTTGTGATGCACTATGGAATTCTGGTCAGAGAGATTGCGTCAGTAGATGGTCACAGAAATGATATCCTCATATTTCAACGAATAAGCATTTTATGATAAAAAGGAAAGTGCATAATACTTTTTTCAATGCTTTAAGACAAGGGGCTAATTTTGTTTTGTTCAAGCATATATTTGATATATTATCACGTCTTCCAGCTTGTAAAATTTTATGGAGTTACAAATTTTTTACTGATATTTGTTGTACATTTTATTAAATTAGTAGTAAAGTTGAACTTTTTGGAGTATTCCGATATATTCCTTCTCCAACATAATTATGAATTACCAATGCACATACACACTTAGCATGTGTATATATATATATATATATATATTTTATTTGATTCGTATTTGACATTTTGCCATTTACATTTGGGATAAGTTTATTACCTCGGTAGAATCGTGCCATCATATATATATATATATATATAATATATAAATAATATTTGATGCGGAAGAAGAAAATATATATATATATATATATATACATGTTAACATGTACATGTCAACTCAATGAATAAAATGCACTCAATATTTCGGTATAATTGGTAAAAGTTGTGTGGTAGTTCTTATCAGTTTTGTAGAATTCCAATAAAATATTGAGTGCACTAATGCAAATGTTCTCGCAAAAACTTCTTCAAAAAACTTTCAATGAGGAAGTTGAAAATGAACTAAGTAGGAAAAAATTAATTTTCTATTTATTTAGATTATGAACTTATCTTCATCAGACCCTTTTACAGAATTATTTTTATTGGTCTCCGTCATTAAAGTTCAACGATTTTCATCGAAGAAACTTTGAAATTCCAGGTCTCTTGTCTTAATATTATATTCGTAAAACATTGAACCAAGTGCTTAAATTAATATTTAATCTTGTTTTGCCAAGAGGTAAGCGAGACGTCAATCTCAGATCCAGCTCTCTATTCAAATAAGTACTTTTTACTGTCCAACTTGTATTTCTATTTTGGATGATGCGCCCTTATTAATATTTTTGAACACAGAATGAAATACATCTAAAACTAATAAAATCTTTAGATATGCTGATGAAATAAATTTTCACTAAGTTATTGTGGTAGCATTACATTTTTACAAAAATAAATGAGATTTAAAAAAAATGGCCTCGTTCATATTTATATTTAACCTTCCGCAATTATCACAGGTATTTTGAAATGAAATTTGTGTGATCTTTAACGTAACTAGAGTGAAATACTCAAATTTGAAATATGCTGAAAGAGTCTTTGTGGAAATTCACACTGCCTTTTACACTTGAATATCAGGACGGTGTATTTACTTCTCTCCATATTTTCTTGTAAAAGGCTTTGTTATTTATTCCCTACGATATATAATTTTTGATATTAAGCAATAATTTTTTATTAACTCCTCTTAACATTCTTATAAGCGAAATTCTTTTTTTGTAAACAAATACTAAAAATGCAGCAGTAAAAATTCAACCGTTTTGCAGTTAAGGAACGCTTCTTATTGTATAATTGATTTGTTGTATAGGAGTATACTTAGTACTTTTCATTCTGTACATTGCTATGAAAGCAATAGAACGAATGAAAATTAACCAATTACCTACTTACTCAACTCCACTACACTGGCATGGTATAAAGTTTATCCATATTATTAAGTTTAATAGTTTAATAAATGTAAGAGTAATTAAACATACAGAACATGGCAAACTCAAGATAATTTATGGGATGATTCTACAATCTCATATTATATATATATATATATATATATATATATATATATATATATATATATATATATATATATATATATATATATATATATATATATATATATATATATATATATTTCGAAATTCACGATTCTGATAACCAATATTTAAAGAACAAGTTGCTTATTTTTACTGAAGCATGTCATAAAATCTTTCTAGTAGTTTTCAACATTCTTTGTCGCAAAAAGCTTTTTCCAAATATCACTCATATTTAGATGCTTTTTTATTTGTAGCAATCCCAGTTATATTACTAACATACAAAATTTATTATGTGTATATTGTTCTGCTTTTCATTACACGGTTGTGGTGACACCTATGGAGAAAATGAGCAGTTGGACTGACGGACTCACAGTAGGATTCTCGTTTCAGACGTACAAAATGCATCAAATGTGTACACCGTGTAATAGAAAAATTTTTATTATACCGTGATGATTAATAGGGACATTACAAACGTAGAGTTGCTTACATTTTTATTGCAATTGGTATCTCAATATAATCATCATAGAAAATAGAGTTTTGCAGTATTTTCATAGAAACAGAAACAATCAAACAATGTAATTTATCGATAAAATGGAGATATACAATTCAAATGTGCCTAAAGAATTAAAGTGTGACAATTTATTGGTGTGCAAATGTGATTAAATTGGGGTGTTCTAATGTGAAAAGTAAAAGCCGCTAATATGAGATTTTGATAATTTCAAGTGAAGCTGTTTTGACGTCTTTGTATACGGATACATGATGCCCACTTTAATTGGAATTAGTGAATTTGTTGATGAAACTCGAGATGATTATAATTCACCTACAACATCCACATTTGTATCAAGGATGCATCATTGTAGAAATACAATTGCATCATTTGAAGAAGTGAGTTTCATATTACGTCAATCAATATACTTTCCCTTTTCACATATAAATATACTCTTGATTTTTCTTATCTGGCTATTATGTAAATATTACTGTTGATTAACCTTATTTAGAACTTATTTTGTACAAATTATTTGATCATACTGCGATCCTAACCAAAGGTGATTTAATTATCAAAATGAAATTCGTGTATTTGTATTTTATTGAGTACTAAATAGAAGTATTTGTTGAGAATAGAATTTGTTGAAAATTATTGAATTGTTTTGAAATATTGATATTAACTTTTCTTTTGATATATTGGTTACCTATTGGTGTATGTTACAGACAAATTCAATAACAAGTTAATGACGATTTATTAAATGAATAACTAAAGTTGACTTAAATAGTAGGCAATTGATTCCATTAACATTTCTGTGAAAAAAATTTTGAGCAATTTTTGTATCATATGGCCAACAAGTGCAAAAAAGTTGGTTTGATTAATATAGTCATTGGTCTATATGAACCCATTCAGATGGTTCTATTTTTAGAGTTAAACTACTGGACATTTCAATTACGTTCAAAAACTATTTTATCAGTGTTAGTATTATCTATCTATTTTGGAAAGGAAGTGATGTGGGCTGTTTCACATGAAATAAACACTTTGTGATTTCATACTCTACTCTGTACAGTCATATTTTAGAGAGATAATTGATTACTGTCTGAATTGAGGGATATAGAGAAACAAATTATCATTATGCATTAAGAGCTGCAGAAGACATATGTTGAGTTAGACCTATCTACACTAGTGTACTAAAATTACTGACACATGGATTTTTATACATTCTTACGTAATATTTCAGTATGTAGATGATCTTGCATTTCTCAAAATATTATTTTCTAAAGAGACATTCAAACACCCTATTCAGTCAACTCGTTAATTACTACAGCATTATAATGTATTTGAGAGCTATTTGAGATTTTGGAATTATCGATTATTTCGACATCGTTGAAATTTCTTTCATTTTCTTCAATTCTTTATATAGCAAGTGCCAGTGATAATATCAAAATAGATCAGTTCACGTTTCCATATTTGGTTATTTTGACATTTTCTCATTTTTCACATGTGTATTCCTGAAGATGATATCAAGTATTATTTAGGTATATTGATTTATTTTGACTGTTAAATCTTAACCATACTTATGTAGGTATATTGGAATTTTCATCAGTTCCAAAAATTGTGTAATTTAAGGAATACATGAATTATTTTCCGTAGTGGTAAGAATTACAGTTGAAAGTTTATCAAAAATTTAAGATTGATCATCAAATATCTTATTCACATAGAAATTCAACTTCACTTATCAATTCACTGAATTAGGGTCGTAAATGAATGAAAAAATTAATGTTTGTAGAATTTCTGCAATGTGAATCGGTTACTTCATACTGCAAATATTTTTTTATCATTTCTTGATCATTCATTATTACCTCTAGTGTATTGTAATTTGTAATACTTTGTGCAAAACCCAGATGATCATTTTTGGGTAATATGGGTGGCATTTTTTTCGTTGATATCACTCAGTTACTACTTATCAGTGTCACAGTAATCCTGTGGTAACTATGAGTACATGTTCTTTCGCATTAACATTTCATATTTTCATTAACTAAGAATGAATTCTATAGGAATATATTTTAACATTTGCATTTTGTGTAGGCTTTCAAACTTGAGAATTGCTCTGCTTCTTACATTATTTTGTTATTGAATAATTATTTTCACCATATTATAATTTATTTTTTTAAAATTCATTCATTGAGGAAAGAATAGACATTAGACATAAGTGGATGTTTAATATATTATATTTTTTAAAGAAAATCTTATGTAGTCCGTATTTGGAATGAAATAAAACTTTTTAGTAATCATATGCAATATTACCATAGCGGAATGGTAAATTAATGTGTAAAATAAATCGTTTCTATTGTTAACGACCTAAATAGGATCTAAAATTGTTTCATATATTCAGAACAGACTATAGCTATAAATCCTTTCATGGTACAAAAATGTATATTCTGTTTAGTTCCTAAGCAAATTATATCAGTATCGTAGTTTTTTCATCTTGAAATAGTTTTTGTATATTTCATTTCAACAGTTCATAGTTGTTCAGCTGATCTACAATCTCGGCCACATTGAAAGAGAATTTTCTGTCGTGTCCATAAATCATGCGCTATTCTAACAGACGTCGACTACTTCTGGAGCCACCCTCGTACATATAAACAACTATTGATTTTACTTGAATTTAACAAAATTAGTAAACATTAAATGTGTAGAACTTTATACCGGGGATCATTAATTCCAACTGCTGAATTGCATGAATATTATTCACGTGCCCGTTATTCTTTAGTATGGATGTGTTTCTTGAATATTCTCGGTAAGTTATTGAAAAGGCGTTTGTCGAGCTTTACAAGGCAAAACATGTTGAATCAATAAACCGTTTACAATAATTCAGTGTTAATTAACAAATATATGGTTTGGCGAAATTAGTTTTAATGTGCGATGTAATGTTATCTCACGTAGGTATGTTTATTTAGATGAAAGTTTTGATAAAAAATTTTCTACTACGAACAAAATGAAGTCATGTTTACTTTTATTCAAACTAGCTCAATTAATTGTTTTTTATTAACAAGTACAATTTTCACAACGTTGATTTTATGATTTGAAGTATTTGTCAGCTTCTCCATTGTGGTTTTTTCAATAATCGAAATACCGTGAAAACGTTTTACTTTCAACACCGTTTTAATATTTTGATAGAGCTGGAGATTAAGGCGGATGTGGAGAAACAGCAACATTTTTGTGGCCGAAAACTCGTGAATAATCAGTATAAAGGTGTGTTATGGCGCCATATCCTGATGAAACAGAAAACCATTGCCCAATTTTTTGGCATTTTCTCCTTATTTTCATTATGACATTAATAACGCGGGAGGTAGCGTTGCAAATACAAAAGTCATAGTAAGCCGGTTGATATTGACACATATGGATGGTCTTATATGCCTAATAAGTAAACCGCCTGTCAGCTGCTCAAGTAGCGGCGGGTGCGGGAGGCTGCGAAACATGTAAAAAAAAATAAATTGAAGTAATAGTACGCCGCTTGAAACTTTTTTCACAGGTACTTGACATCATATTAAGCTCAAAAAAATCGTCAGCTGCATCACGGAGGGGGGAATATGCGTCAGCTGGTTATATGAACTTGTTAAAATACACGTGAAATAAAGTTATAGTACGCCAGATGAAATTTAAGTCCTTGATTGTTTAAATAATCAGTGATAGGAAAACAATAATCAGCTGCTTGTTGAGTGGTGGAAAGACCGTCAGCTGACGCAGTGGAGATTTTGAATATTGTAGCTTTGCTACTATGCTGCGAGCAGCTGATGCACAAATTAGTTACTTTCCTGTAAAAACCCGTAAAATAGAGTATAGAATGCCGACTGAAATTTAACTACGTGGTTGTTTAAATAATCAGTAATGCATAATATAAAATAATCATCATGGTATAGCTCTACAACCCTGGGTGGGTATTGGCTGACTGTACAATCTTTTACCAGAAGACCCTGTCTTCCATTAACCTGTAATCAAAAGGGATGTTCATCTTTCGGAGGTTTGATATTATGTTGTCCGTCCAACGCATTCTGGGGCGTCCGAGTGGTCTTTTGCCTGTTGGGGCCTCTTCCCATGCTAGTTTCACCAGTCTTTCGTCATTCATTCTTTGCACGTGTCCTGCCCACCTAAATCGATGGTATTTGATCTCTTGCACAATGTCGCTATCGTTGTACAGCTCTTGGACCTCTGTGTTAGTATATAAAATAATATCTAGAGTATATTGAAGTTGACATAAATTGATAAAAAAGTTATATAAAAAAAGTTGAAGTATTGTAATTTGGAGCTTTGCAGAACTCACTCGTTATCGTTTGTATCGCATTAATAATCGTTCTCCGATGAACCGTCGTCCCAGCAGTACTGTAGAAAATCATTCTCTTTTCTTAATCCAATTATTGAGCGCGATTATCTTCATCATCATCTCTGAATGAACATTTCAACTATCAAAATTAAGCTAGGTACTAGAAATATATAAGTTGGAAGAAAGTGTCACCGACAAAAATTCCATACCACCAATATTTTCGCTGCTATTCATTATAAAGTTGACTGATGGGAGTACTTGATCTCCCTAGTTCCATTTGAATACGTATTCTTCTTCTGTTTCCTCCCATTCCCAGTCAGTCGGAGATAACTGAGAAGGATCTTGGAGGTTGAGCAAAAAAATGCATAAAATACTTTAGCACTGAGACTATGCTACATATATTTCGAGATATATTCTCGACGATCGCTTTTAGTTACCCCAGTAGATAAATATATGACACACACACACACAGATATATATATATATATATATATATATATATATATATATATATATATATATATATATATATATATATATATATATATATCTATATATATGAATACATATAAATATATGGCATGGCTCTTTCGGCAGTAAATTCCAGGACATGGATGCTTCCTCTCAGTATGGTTCCACAAATGATCCCTCACAAGATTCATCAAATAACTCTGAGAATTTTGCGGATTCAGAAAGAGCTGCAATGCGGACAGTTTTGGAAAGAGACGGCGCACTTTTGATGCTGTGATGAAGCGTGAAACAAAAAACCTAAAATTACATGAAACTTTAGTGCCTGGTGAAAGTCTTTTGCGATTATACTTTCCTGCAAAACTTCGACCATTGAAACAACTTTATCTTGCTTGGGTACTCTCTCATTTCTTTAAATTGCCATATACCCCATCATGGGTAGGATACAATAGCATGATTTATCTTGACGCCATTTGCAAACAAAAAGATTTCTATATAACGGCAATAAATTGCAGTAAAACTTTTATGTAAGTCATATACGATTTAGCAATCGCCAAAATCGCATTGTGATTCCAAGGCTGCATTTTACAGTAAAGGTGAGAAAAAGCCTTTTCAGTTGCGAAAATCCAAAGCGGGCATATAGATTTATATGCCCGCAAAGCTATATGCGGGTATATAGGCCAATTGAACGGATCTTCATAACGATTGAGGAATTTGTTTGTGGCCTGGATGGATTCAAAGCGATAAACGGTATAAACGCAACATGAGTTGCTGCGTTTATTAAACATTATCAATCCCACGACAAAAACGATATCCTCAAGTGGAAGAAACGGTAACGACAGGTCGATCTTTCCAACATGTAAATCCAAGCTACGCCAGCATTCACTGCGCACTTTGTACATAGCGCACCTAAAGGCATGCTCAACCTTCAAGAACCTTCTCAATTATCTCCCACTGACTGGGATGGGAGGAAACAGAAGAAGAATATGTCTTCAAATGGATCTAGAGAGATCAAGTACTCCCACCAGTCAACAGTATAACCGATAACAGCGAAAATATTGGTGGTATGGAGTTTTTGTCGGTGACACTTCTTCGAGCTTATATATTTCTAGTAGCTTAATTTTGATAGTTGAAATGTTCATTTACAGATGATGAAGATAATCGCGCTCAATAATTGGATTAAGATAAGGAGAATGATTTTCTACAGTACTGTTGTGACGACGGCTCATTCTGATGAACGGTTCATTCTGATCGTTCTCTGGAACGATTATTAATGCGATACCATCGATAACGAATGAGTTCTGCAAAGCTCTTAGTCCTATACTTCAACTTTTTTATATAACTTTTCTATTAGTTTATGTCAACTTCAATATGCTCTCGATGTTATTTTATATTATGCATTTTTTTCAAAATAAAACAAGACAAAAATAAACATTGAAAAACTCTATGTATTGCTCAAATAATCTGTATCTTTACTGTGCCAGCTGATGGTGTTTAGCCACCGCTTCACTCGCAGCTGATCGTTGTTTCTGTATTTTTGATTATTTAAACAATCGCGTCGTTAAATTTCATTTGGCGTACTATAACTCTATTTTACGTGTTTTTACACGAAAGTAAATTGTGCATCAGTTGCTCGAGGCATAGAAGCAATGCTGCAATATTTAAAATCTCTACTACTTCAGCTGACGATCTTTCTGACCACTCAACAAGCAGCTGATTATTGTTGCCTATAACTGATTATTTAAACAATCACGTACTCAAATTTCATCTGGCGTACTATAACTTTATTTCACGTGTATTTTAACATTTTCATGTGATCACCTGACGCATATTCCCCCCATCGCGATGCAGATGACGGTTTTTTTCAGCTCAGTATGATATCAAGTATGTGTGAAAAAAAATTCAGCCGGCTTACTAACACTTAATTTTTAATTTTTTTTACCACTTCCGCAACGCAATACTTACACCCATCGCTGGTGCGTCAGCTGACGCTTCATTCCCTAATAAGTCATTCGAGATCTTGAAAAAGACGGAAATCAATCGACTTAAAAGCTCTGTCAAAAATGCAACGCTACCTAGCGGATTAAAACGGTACTGGATTTTTAACAGCCTTGGTCACATTCATTAAGTACACGAGATATATTTTTTGGTTATGTTTGGGACCCCCCCCCCTATTGGCGAAGTGGTTTAGAACCTCCTTTCTTCCCGCTGGACCCGCACAATACATTTCTAGCAATTTAGAATATCTTACTAACAGAAATATATTTTCAATGCGTATAAAGAGAATTTCGAAAACATAATTTTTTTATCTTTAATTCATTAAAATAAAAAAACTGTAAGTTAGATTTTCACAACCTTTGCTGCATTTATTCAATTCTTTATAGATTTGTAATACTTTTAAGAATTTTAGAACTGAGATTTTTTCTTCTTCGCTTTGTTTTATTTTGAATAGAATTCATCTCACCCGGTTTCCCTTCTTCTTCTTTGGCCTCGCATTGTCCTGTTACGCGTGGTCGGCTTTCTTGATCTTGAGGCGTCATTCATTTCGCTGGTGAGCATCGTCATCCGATATCCCCAACCTCTTCATGTACTTCTGGACATTCATCAACCAAGAAGTTGGTGGTCTACCTCTCCCACTCTTTTGTGTAGCCATGGAAAGGCACATTCTGGCACCTTTGGACATTCGTCAAACAACAACTTGGTGGTCTACCTCTCCCACTCTTTTGTCTAGCCATGGAAAGGCACATTCTGCCACCTCTGGACATACGTCAACCAAGAAGTTGGTGGTCTACCTCTCCCACTCATTTGTGTAGCCATGGAAGGGCACATTCTGGCACCTCTGGACATTCGTCAACCAAGAAGTTGGTGGTTTGGAAAGGCCCATGGAAAGGCACATTTTTTCAGACCAGTTTTACTCTATGGTAGCGAAACAAGACCCTTAAAGAAGATTCACGAACAAAAATTATATACTACAGAAATACGTATGTTGCGATGTGTAGGAGTTACAATGAGAGACAAATTAAGAAATGAATTCATCCGGGGTAGTTTTAAAGTTGCAACGATCTCGGACAAACTCACCGAGTCCAGGCTAACATGGTATGGCCACGACGTGACCATACCATCTTCGGGACGTCGCTTAACGTGACCGTCACGTTAAGCGATGGTCATAAAATAAAAAATGTGCCTTCTACACATAGCTAAACAAAAGAGTGGGAGAGGTAGACCTCAAACTTCTTGGTTGACGAATGTCCGGAGGTACGTAGTTTTAAAGTTGCACCGATCTCGGACAAACTCACTGAGTCCAGGCTAACATCTGGTCTGACCGCTGATTAATAGACCTTCCATTTTGTCCTTATAGGCATTTTTGGATCACATAAGACTCCAGTAAGCTCACGCCATTTATTCAATCATGTGGTCTATGTCGCCGGATATAGACCCATCTTCTGTCATAACCGATCTAAGATATTTGAACTGTTTTACTCTAGGTAAAGCGACGTCATTAAGTTTTATTTCTGCCTTTAGCAGGCTAGGTTCCTCTGGCCCAAAATTGCACACCATGCATTCGGTTTTGGTTCTTCTAATGCGCAGATCGTTCGGCACGAGACATTTCCTCCATTCATTTAAATTCTTTTGAATTTCATTTTGGTTGTCCGCGATCAGGGCCACATGGCCCCGGTTTCCCTTGCAAAATAAAAAAAAAACATGAACGAAATCTGTTTTGTAACGTTAGTTGAAAACATTCAAATTCATTTTTTTAAAAAGATTTTCTGAGAAATCTGTGTTGACACATATAAATCTATGACCTGATGTCATTTTTTCTATGACTTCCTATCATAGAAAAAAACTTTCAATTTATTTTCTTAGTAAAATTAACAAAGAAATTATTTTCGCACTTTATTTTCAACAAAAAACTGTCCTTTTTGTTTCTTATATTATTCATCAAAGTTTGTTTCCTCGAAAACCAATTTGGAAATAAAGCCCATATCAAGTAATCAATTAATTAATAGTAATTAATTAATAAAGAGGTACAAGGAATTTTTTAAGTTTAATTTTGGGCTAGTTCAAATCCGTATTAAAAGGATCTTTCATCTTCATGCAATTGACACGCTAGTTTTGTTCTGCAGGGAAGCTATTGATCTTCTTTCTTCATTTTGACTGCTCCTTATTTCTCCTTAATTCCATAGATGTTGGACGTTTATCACCAATCTTCATGGCTTTACCATTTATTAAGCCATTTGTAAGCAAACTGTCAATTCTATGTTTACGTGTAGATGGGCTCTTGATTTTACCTCTTGGATTTGCAGTATTTTTATTCAGGGGCGGATTAGCGCCAGTAGCTGACGTTAACATATTTTCTTTCTTAATTCATTTGAAATCATAAAATAATCATTGAAATGATTAAATTATGTCAGTTTAATCATTTTAATTGATTAAATTGGCATAATAATTTTAGAAAAGCTAAAATGGGACATGGTACAAAAAATGTTGGAAAACGCTGTGTTATATTAATTTTGCGTAAAGAATGTAATATTAGAGCATAATTTAATTTATTTTTTCAGACACTGGATTATGACAGAGAAGGGTTGATGAAAATGAAGAAGGCAATAAAGGCAATTCATACTTCTGGAAATAGTAAGTATATAAACTGGAACTTGACAAAATCAAATATTTCTATTTTTTATTATAAGTATTTTGATAGAAACTATTATTGATTGAAAACACCGATACTTACTGGAAATTATATATATATATATATATATATATATATATATATATATATATATATATATATATATATATGTATGTAAATTTATATAAATATAACAAAATAGCAGAAAGGGAACGCTCTTCTTGCGTTATTCTTGAATAGAAAAGTAGATGTTCTCGCGTAATATTTGCAATATTTCGGAAGACAAGATGGATGCGGAAATGAGCTGTTATCACTTGAAAACCTTAAACATTGTTTTTCGGTTTCGCCATTTTTATCAATCTTTTCAAGAAACTCTCGAAGCACGAATCATTCATAATTGTTTAGAAATACCAGAAAGTACGTTATCGCTTGCATATATCTGCAGGAAACAGAAGTGGCAAATTGCCTTTATTTGTTTGGAATATTATCGCAACAGGTTTATATTTAATTAGTGTTGGAATAAAAACAACAGAAGCGATAACTCATATGAAATTGCACTTTATTTCTAAGCCGTTGTTACGTCGCATAATTTCCTTGAAAATATCTTAGCAAGTGATAACCTCTGGCCAATGTGTCATGATGTTTTCGTTTGAATATATCAAGATTTTAGATCATGATTCGGAACACTTTATGAAAATTGGGTCACATTTTTATTTCCTGTTAAATCGATTGAAATTATTTATTCTTATGTTGACAATCTTCAAAACTTTGCAATTTCAATGTTACTCTATTTGTATTTTATTCATATTACATCGCTCTAGAAGTACGTTTTTATAAATCACTCGAAACTATTTATCAGGTGTTTCATTATCCACCGGAATAAAAATTCAACTAACGCTTTTGAAATTCTATTCGTTTTGACGTACAGTATCTTCACTCGAATTGTTACTTTTGATTATAGGAATTTAGAAAAAAATAAAAATTCGATAAAAACGTTCGTACAATTTTTGATCTTAGAGATATGCATGGTTCTTTGAATGAATGCATGGTTCTTTTTAAAATGAATTTTACCAAAATTCATTGATGTGTTTCTAAAATTTCTATTTTTAGAATCTATTTATAGAAGAAAAATGAAAGAATCTTTATTAAAGTAATAGAAGTCCAACAAACCATTTTGAGAATTATTGTCTGTCGTATCAGTTTTTATCTATGTATCAATAGAGATCTTATATACAGTATATGAGATATCTTAATATCTCATAGAAATAGAAATAGATCTTCATATAAGATATTACAAGATAAGATAAGCTCCATTTCATCTTAAAAAAATATTTCAATCCCTCTGTTTTAAATTTTATATAAGGGTATCTTACGTTCTCTGGAAACTACTAGTTGGACGAAGTAGCTATATAAAGAAGCTAATTATTCATTACTTAAGAATTGGTATACATTAATTCCAGCTCATGTTGAAAATGAAATGTATTTGGGAAGAGCACTGGAAAAGATTGGCGTGAACACAATTTCTAAAGAGAATGAAGAAGTCATAGGAAACGCTTTTAACAAATTCGCTGTAGTTACAAAAGAATTGTCAGCTCTTATGAAGACCCTAATGCAAAATTTAAACAACATAGTCATGTTCCCTCTGGATAATTTATTAAAGGGTGATCTTAAGGGTGTCAAGGGGGACCTTAAGCGGCCGTTTGATAAATCCTGGAAGGATTATGAGAATAGGTATTCAAAGATTGAGAAAGAAAGGAAACAGGCCGCTAAAGATAATGGCTTCATCAGATCCGAGATTGAGCCAGCTGTAGTTGCTGAAGAAATGGAAAAAGAAAGAAGATTGTTTCAATTGCAGATGTGTGAGGTAAATGAGTTTCTTTATGATTCCACAGGGTTGTTCAACTTGAATTATTTATTTGAACCTTGCGGATTTATTGCGAATTTCTTCTCATAACCTTCACACCCTCTTTTTTGACCTGCAGGTTCTAGCTCTCTTCTGTTGTTAATTTCTACAACTACTTCAGGCGATTGAACACCCCTTGTTATAATTACTGTTTATAAAATCCTTTCCATATTTGGTTGAAATTGTATTTCTTAAAAACTGTGCTCTATCTCATATCTATGTGTCTTACATTTCTTTTCTTTCAATGTAAATTTTGTGTTCTAGTATTTATTGAAATATAATGAAATCAAGACTAAAAAAGGCGTAGATTTGTTGCAAAATTTAGTGGAATATTACCATGCTCAAACAAAGTGAGTAAGTTCTAACCTTTATAGATCTCAATATTTAATCAGAATTTTACAGCTACTTTCAAGATGGCTTGAAAACCATAGAACATTTTGGTAATTATGTAGCTCATCTAAGTGTGAAATTGCAAAGGATAAAACAAACTCAGGATGAGGAGAAAAGGAAGCTTTTAGAGTTGAGGAATTTGATCAAATCAACACCTAGCATTGAAAAAGATGTAAGTCAATGCATGTTCTTCAATCACTGATTACAATCAAAACACTGATAACATTGACTTTTATTCACTCCAAAAAAACTAAAGACGATGTATTCGTGTATTGAAAAATTCATTTCTTTGCTAAACATTCAAAAATTGCAGTTGACCTTAACATTTGTAAATTTAAATTATTGTAAAGCATGCACAAAGATTTTAATTTTAAGAAAAGAGTAAATTGGATTTTGGAATTGGAATTCTATTAGATATTATGTGTCAGTAGAAATGATTGATTTTTTAATTTAAGGTTGGGGCAAGCATAGATAAGAGTGCTGCGGGATATTCTTTGCATCAATTACAGGGCGACAAACATCACGGCGTAACGAAAACTGGTCACCTCTTGAAGAAATCGGAGGGGAAAATGAGGAGGGTTTGGCAGAAGAGGAAATGTCGTGTGCAGGCTGAAGGCTATTTGGATATCTGCCACGCAGATGAATCGAAATCGCCTACTCGGGTAAATCTGCTTACTTGTCAGATAAAACCTGTACCTGATGACAAGAGAGGATTTGATTTGATATCATGTAAGTGTTTGACATTGAATTGTGGACAATAGAATGACATCTTTTGTTTAGATAACCGAACCTATCATTTCCAAGCAGAAGATGAGGCTGATCAATATGCTTGGATGTCTGTGTTGATAAATTGTAAGGAGATGGCACTAATGAAAGCTTTCGATGATAGCTCCAAAACTGGCGGTGATAAAGTGAATCATAGTTTGATAGAATTACAGCAGGCTATAATAAGGTATATCCAGAAAATACCAGGAAATGATAGATGCTGTGATTGTAACTCTCAGAATGGTTTGTAATATGGCTTGTTCAGTTTTAATTCACAAACATGATTATGTATATTGCTTTAATTATTTCATTAACTTTTTAGATGCAACTTGGTTATCAACAAATTTTGGTATCATTGTTTGTATAGAATGTTCAGGAATACACAGGGATTTAGGTGTCCACATCTCTAGAATCCAGTCATTGATATTGGACAATGTAGGAACTAGTCAGTTGCTTCTTGCTAGATTTATGACAAATCACGCGTTTAATGACGTTATGGAAGCTCAGTTAAACCCTACAGACAAACCTGAACCGTCCAGTTCAATGTGAGTGAAGAATTCGAATATAATTTACGAAACATTTCGCAGTACAAAGTTTCCAAATTAATTCCGAATTGCTTATTTTCAGGGAGAAACGACTTACATTCATTAGAGCAAAATATGTAGAAAAACGCTTTGCTGTAAGTTCTTGTGATTCTAATCTAGATAAACTCTATGAACTAGAAGAGGCTATTAACCGAGGAGATCTTTATTTATTGCTACAAATGTGGGCTGAAGAAGTAGACTTTTCTGAACCTCTTCCTTCATCTGTGAGTATTAAAACAAGAATAATTTCCGCCCAAATGGTCTTGTATCTCTATTCTTTATTGAATGCTATAGGCTTTTAATATCAATGCATGTTGAACATGGTATAAACTCTTTCAGGTTTGATAGGCTGGGTCAACTGGAACTCCGATCTATGTGTCTATAAAATATCTATCTAATAGAGACATATTTATAAAGGTTGTCTCTAGGATAGATATGTAATGTCTTTAAGAAAGGGAGTTCCTATTGACCATGGGCTGTCAGCTTGAAAAGGGTTTATCTCCCTACCGTATCTTCAATCATGGTTTGCTTCACTCCTTTCCAAAGTCCTGTAGTGAATGTTCTCAAATGTTTAATTTGTTTCAGAAAAATGGTGAAACGGCTTTGCACAGAGCAGTGTTATATGAACCTAGTAGAAATCTTCATGTTGTTGATTTTCTAATTCAGAATATGACAAATGCAGCAATTGATAAGCAAACGAGCGTTTCATCTTCCACAGAGATTTCTGGATGTAATACTGCATTACATCTTTGTGCTTTATATGACAAAGTTGAAAGCATGAAATTGTTACTGCGAAGTGGAGCTAACACAAATATACGTAATTGTCAACACAAAACCCCAATGGATATTGCTCAAGAACTAGGACACCATACATGTATCGAACTGGTAAGTTACAGTAAATTTTGATGCTATTTATTCTTTGAAACACTTAAAACAGTATTTGATGTAGGTTAAATTTCACTTTTTTTCGTTATTAACTGAAAAGTTAGCGATAATTTTTCAGATGATTAATTCGATTTGTGAATTCTAGATTTATTTCATATATAATATTTCTAATATTTTAGCTTCAAAATGCTACCAATAGACTGAAAAATATTTTTGATAATATCAATATCGATTGGAACCTGTCACATGAAGATGGATCAACGGATTTTTCCGACGACGAAACTGTTATTGAAGATCGGGTGAGTTTATTGAATATATTTTGATAACCGATAAATCTTCAATTGTATTCCCACAGCAATATTTTTAATGAATATTTGCGACATTAAATTCTTGGTATTTTATTTTGCAATTTTAATTAATATATTAGCTATTAGAATGTTCGAGCGCTTATTCATGTATTCGTTTATGTGTATATTGCAAATACATATTGTAAATTTTTTTATATAATATTTCAGTTATTTTTGATTAACTACATTGAGCTAGCATCTGTTTGTTGATAGTTTATAACGTTGTTAACAGCTCATACCGTGCATGTTAGTTTTTGACGTATGATTTTGGCACAGATAATAATAATTGTCATCACAAATTCTTAATTAAACAGTTCTAATGGCGGCCATATAAATTCAGAAGATCTTACTCATTACTGAGGTCAAATACGACCTATTATGGAGATCATCTAGAGCATTATTACATACATTACTAGTAAAATTAAATGTATTTGGTAATATTTTAACTGAATATGTTGTAATTTTCAGAATGGATCGTTAACCCCAGAAAAAAAGAACAGATCTAGGCCGCCAAGTTATACTGGAGGAGAATCGCCAATAACAAACCGTTCGCGCTCATCTACATGTGATAGTTTACAGATGGGAAATAGTCCTAATAGTAATAGGCAAATGCCACCCCCGCATTTGCCTCAAGCTAGAAAGCCAGGTAGGTTGTTTCAAAAGAATCTAATTACTAAATTTGGGGCTTGGTTACTGATTTAAAAAGTTCTAAGAAATCCAATAAGAATATTAGTACATTTTGATTATTTTGTTGTTGATAGATATATAACGTCCAATTTTCTGAACACTGATGGTATTCAGTTCGCTTGTAAATTGGTTTTAGATGTTTTTTTATATTCGTATATTTATTTCACTAAATCAACAAATAGAATATTTTAGAATAGGTGATTTTATGAGATGAAAATGAAATGGTATTATTTAAATTGAAATTTCATATTTTCTTGTTATTTCAAACACGATTATATCAAATTATGTACATGTTCATGCTTCAAAAATTGTTATCTAAATCTTTAAATATTCTCCTTATAAACCTTATAATTTGTAAATGTGCACAACTAACCATCGGAATCCTGACTCAAATGAACTGAGCTGCTTTTGAGATTATCTTGTTTTGAAAAATTAAGTTTATTAGCAATATGGAGTTTTTGAGATTCTCTTTATATTTTTAGTCAGTTTCCATTCATGTTTGTTGAATAGTCGAAACAATTCTTCAAAAAACGCTCAGTTTTATATAATATAGCTTGTAGACTGTATTTATTGTTTTGTGGGTATGTGTAGATTTAAATTTTAATTTTCTAACTCGTTTTGAAGATACTAAAGGATTCCTTTGTTTTCATGTAGTCGGGATTTGCATTTATGGCAAATTAGGAATATAATTTTTCATTTTGTGTCGATTTAAATAACAAAAAATAATGTTTTAAGTTTCAAAATTAATTTTAATTTTTAAAAGGCATTTTATAGTTCCACTTGAATCTCACAGTTTTTTTTAACGAATTTTGATAGAGTTGTAGTTATGACGCTCCGTTTTTTCAATCAATTTTTATTGATATGAATTTTTTTACCCGGTATATATAACCTGTTTTCCCAATCTGGTTATCTATATCTCCTACTTAATGAATCTGAATACTTGATAGGTGAAATTCTTCATTTGAAGAACATTGTTCTTTGTTACATAACGTGATTTTACTGCTTTTAATTTGAAAAATTTATGACCTCTCAAGATATATATATATATATATATATATATATATATATATATATATATATATATATATATATAATATAAATGAAATTTTTATATAAATATATATATATATATATATATATATATATATATATATATATATATATATATATATATATATATAAGTGCTTATGGCACTGAATGAAATATTTAAGAAAATGAACACTAGAACATTCATTCGAAAAATTCAAATTAATCAAGAGAATGTTAATAGTAGAGCTAGATATGTGAACGTGTACGATGTGATGTGTCCATCCATCATCCTTCAAGGGATAAATGTTAGAGAAATATTGAAATCGATGCCACACCTGATGGAAGTGCGAGACATATATGTTTCGTTCGCCAAGGAACTCGTCAGTCGCACCACGTCCATGAAATCGTTGCCACGTGAGGCAACGATTTCAACCCCCAAGCATCTTCTCGTGACTCCAAGTGGAAGACCGTAGAGTTATGAATACTCTACAATTCCATCTATGGGAATCAGTAGAAAACACCTCTCAGATTATAGACACACCAAGCATCCAAATTTCACATATCTTTTATACCCGTAGGTATCTACTAATAGAAATAATAAATAATAAATAGCTATCTATCTAGTAGATACCTACAAGTATAGAAGATATGTGAAATTTCGATGCTTGGTGTGTCTATAATCTGAGAGGTGTTTTCTACTGATTCCCATAGATGGAATTGTAGAGTATTCATAACTCTACGGTCTTCCACTTGGAGTCACAAGAGCTTGGAGGTTGAAATCGTTGCCTCACTTCGATGGACGTGGTGCGACTGACGAGTTCCTTGCAGAACGAAACATATATGTCTCGCACTTCCATCAGGTGTGGCATCGATTTCCATATTTCTTCAACATTTATCCCTTGAAGGATGATGGAGACATCACATCGTACACGTTCACATATCTATATATATATATATATATATATATATATATATATATATATATATATATATATATATATATATATATATATATATATATATATATATATATATATATATATATATATATATATATTTCTTGAAATTGATTTATTGCCTGTTTAAGATATTTTATTTCGAAAGTTTTTAGCAATAACAGGCTTTTTTTGATATGAAAAAGTTTATTTTTGTTGACGTTTCGTTGTTATATTACAACTTTGTCAAAACTAATCTATATATATATATATATATATATATATATATATATATATATATATATATATATATATATATATATATATATCTCAGAAATTCACTACAAGAAAAAGAACAAGAACAATGGAGACATCGCATTGTTCATGTTTCACATAGCCAGCTCGGCTTTAATGTTCTTTTGAATAATTTTTCAAAAAAAATTTCGAAAGGAAGTTATAGTGTACTATGATAGCGAATATCTAAAAATGCGATAATATATCACGAGAACAACAGAATTCTTTTTCTGGTAGTGAATATCTGACATGTTTTGAGCAATGACAACGAGCGTTTCTACAACCGCAACCTAGATGGCGCATTACTTCACAAATTAGATGAAATTGCTCCAGCAAACTAAACTTGTACAATGTAGTGTCTTAATTGATAAGGACGTGTGGAACTTTCAATGTAGATGTATTCATGTGCTTTTCATTGATTCTAAGATTTGAGATGTATATTAATCTATGCATTATATATGCATACGACTTACTCTATATTTCTGTCTTACAATCGGCGTGAGGGTAATTGAGGATTGAAATCGTTGCCTTTTACTCGTTGAACGTGGCGTGACTGATGAGTACCTTGTAGTACGAAACAGTGACTTCCTCACGATTTCAATAAATCGATTTCCGCATCGATTTCAAGATTCTCCAACATTCATCCCTAGAAGGATAATGGAGATTCCAATATTATCTAACATTGATTCGTAGAAGGACAATAGGGACATCGCATTGTTCATGTTTCACATAAACCGCTTCGTGTTCTTTTAAATAATTTGTCAAAAAAATTATCGAAAGAAAGTTATAGTGTACTTTGATATGTATTTCATTTCTTGTTTTCTACATTCCGTTGTAACATGTAGTTGGTATTTTCTTTTGTAATGAGAGGTCATAGATATATTTTTCAAATTCATTCATATATATATATATATATATATATATATATATATATATATATATATATATATATATATATATATATATATATATATATATATATATATATATATATATATATATATATATATATATATCGTTATATATATATATATATATATATATATATATATATATATATATATATATATATATATATATATATATATTATTTTTGCGAACTCAACTAAAGAAGTAGATTTTTTACGCTTCTGTCTGTGTCCTTTTCATTGCATTCAAAACTTTAATTGAACACGTCGGTGCCCTATAAAAAACAACTAGATATTATTTTTGATCAATTAACTTCTAAGAAGCTCAGCTTAAAATCTCAACAACGTTCTTTTCTATTTTTAACATGTTCATTTCATTGTTATTAGAAATATAAATTTAAAAAATTTCTTTTTCTCCACAATATAATAGCTATATAAAGTTATATAATAGTTAATAGTTGCTATCAGAATTACACTTAAGATAATCGTATTCATTTTAAAGTACTCATTAATAGAAAGATTTTTGTAATAAGTGATTATGAAATAATTAGATTTATTATAAAACTAACAGTAACATCAACATGTGAAGATGTAGAAAATGCTGAACGGCATAATGGAATTATGAAAGCTCTTATCAATTAGTTTTCGAATGTTGTCACGTCGACATTAGATTTGGATTAATTCTTTGTGTGTATCTTCAGTGAATGTTCATGGTAGTTTAAAGAAGCGGGTGGCTCCTCCACCTCCCCCAGGATCGATGCAATACGGTACCCTTCCAAGTAGCCACAGTAGAACACCATCTGATCCGTTCGCAGCTGGTTACCACACTCTTAGTCATACACATAAACGTTCTCCAAGTACTGATTCAACCTCGCCCAGATCTGTGATAGGTACATAGATGCTTTGATGATTTTTGCCTAGGCGAGGAAACATGCATACCCAAATATTGCATCCGATTATAAGACAATATTCATGTGGTTTTTTTTATTGAACAGCTTGAAGTTTCGAATGGGTTGAAAGTTATGTCGTAAATATTCTGTGGTATAATAGGGTATTTGACTGCAATAAAAATATAGATCAAAATGTTGTTAGGTTGATAGTAAATATTATTTTAAACCAATATAGCCATTACATCCTTTTGAAATATATGTGATTTTTAAAAGAAATCAATAATAAAATAATTAAAATTTCATATTTGATCACGTGATTGAAAACGCACTGGATTGGCTAAATCGCGAGTGACGTCACCGTGCAGGAAACAAAGCCAACAAAGGCTAACGTTCATTTCTCTGATGTCTTTGTACGTGTGTGTTTGAGTGTTTATTTCCTGGTTTTATTAGCTATTTTATTTGTTAGAAACAAAACAGAGACATTATTTTATTATTATTCAGTGATTATAAATAGAGATGTCATAGTCGAAGTGGTAGAAATTTTAAATGTAGAAAGGCAAATATCTCTTGTACTTGATTTTGTTTGTACTGCCTTGCTTCTATAAGACACTTTGATATTTGTTTGAACTTGTTTGTCCACACTACTAATAGGCTCAGTTGATGTTTCTTTGTCACAATAGGTTGGTACTGAAAAAACATAATATTTATTAGTTTTTCCAAATAACATGATAATAAAGGATTACATTCAAATTACGTACCCATAATTTCCTCAGACATTTCAGGTATATCACTGTCATCATTCAGTGCGCTTGTTCCAGAGGCACATCTGGTGCAGCTTTTGTTTCTTGATCAATATTGGTTTTTAACCGTTTGATATAGGCTGTTCGTAACATGGTAGGGTCTGACAGTCTTTTCTTGCGATCAAGCTGACATTCAAACTTAGATGGCATAGCCCCTTTAACCATGATTATAGCTTTGCTGAAACCCATTTGATATTGTGTATAGTTTGCCATATCTTTTTCCATCTGCAATAACAATTTTATCATCGTTAATTGACCTCTGGCTAAAATATAACTCGCATACAATAAAGTATTGAAGTTTTATTATTTTAAATCTTTTATTATACCAAAGTATAAAAATACAAAGATAGGAATAAAATCCAGTTTATTCCGTTCAAGATCAACAATAAAATACGTACGTAATTAATAACCTCAAAATATAGTAGAATGTATAGAGAAGACTATAACGAATATGTAATAAAATCAACTCGTTATTTATGTATGAAATATAGGGTAGGAATTATTTACTTACGTTAAAGTGATCTTCACACATGAAAGCGTGAGATTTTACAGCTATATCTTTCGGGTTTCTACGAGAGAGAATTAACCACTTTTTCCGAATTTTAGTGTTTGTCGGAAGGTTCACAAACATTTTCTCCGGGGTTTTAATAGATGTGTTAGTACATTGTGGCACTACGCACCATTTATAAGACATTTTATCGCAGTAAAGTTATGAAATCGTCAACAATCACTAAATTTAATAGTCGACAGTCGTATTACAATGTGACGGTTACTGTGTTTATTGCATCGTGACGTCACCACATTAAGTAACCTGTATAGCAGTGTTTTGGCGGGTTTCTTATTCATTCAAACTTTCTCTGTCATTTTCATAAAAATTAGAAAAATTTAAAGAGAATTAATCAAATGGGAAATATGCATCAGCTATAACGAATAATTTGAGATATTTTTGTGGAAACAGTCAAATACCCTATTCTTTTCTGTACGATGAAATTATCTACCATAATTACCTGTTCATGAAATTAAATTAACTCTTTTTTTCTTGATTTTATGTACTTTTTTATACCTCTTTTGTTTCCCATTCCATTAACTTGATGTGTTAAATAATAAATCAATGATGGAAATGTATTGGCGGAACAATTGTTATGTTTTAACAATATATAATGATGATTTCATAACCATGCTAGTTTTATTTACAATATTCAGTAAATTTATGAAGTAACCAGGTTGCTTTGAATATATGTTTTTTGACAGTATGCCAGTACAATTTCAAAGATATCGTGGCTCAATATTATTAATTTTTCAATTTCTGTAGTTATTAATATATTTGAGTTCTGTGAAGCACATTGTGTCTTGGTTGAAGTAGTTAGTGCCTTTGGTGTATCACTGTGAAGCTCAATATTTAGTATGGACTTGAGATTAATTTTAATGAATATGTTAGAAAATTGGTTCGAATTGAAGTTGAAAATGTTTGAGTTTAAAATATGAACTCTTTAAAATCTTTAAATCAATATTTGTATATTTCAAAATAAATAATTCAAAATAATTCAATAATAATATTAGCAGCTCTACAAGAACAATAAGGTGAGCACATATTTAAACAACTTCAGTTGGATCACAATGTGTTTGACAAAACGCTTACCTTAGAGTAACAGATTTATTTGCCTGATTGGTTTGCAGAAGAAATTGAAGTGTCATTTGGAATCTAGTGCAACGAGAAATCTAAACGCTCAAACGGTAAAAACTGGAGTGTGTTTTTATGTCATTGACTTATGTCGTAATATTACTAATGGAACTAATTGACATAGTTTTTTTTTAATTTGTTTTATGTTTTTGATTCTTGTATTCATCAAATTGCCGCCTGTTTATAATTATTTTGATAATTTATCAATATATAATGATGATTTCATAACCATGCTAGTTTTATTTACAATATTCAGTAAATTTATGAAGTAACCAGGTTGCTTTGAATATATGTTTTTTGACAGTATGCCAGTACAATTTCAAAGATATCGTGGCTCAATATTATTAATTTTTCAATTTCTGTAGTTATTAATATATTTGAGTTCTGTGAAGCACATTGTGTCTTGGTTGAAGTAGTTAGTGCCTTTGGTGTATCACTGTGAAGCTCAATATTTAGTATGGACTTGAGATTAATTTTAATGAATATGTTAGAAAATTGGTTCGAATTGAAGTTGAAAATGTTTGAGTTTAAAATATGAACTCTTTAAAATCTTTAAATCAATATTTGTATATTTCAAAATAAATAATTCAAAATAATTCAATAATAATATTAGCAGCTCTACAAGAACAATAAGGTGAGCACATATTTAAACAACTTCAGTTGGATCACAATGTGTTTGACAAAACGCTTACCTTAGAGTAACAGATTTATTTGCCTGATTGGTTTGCAGAAGAAATTGAAGTGTCATTTGGAATCTAGTGCAACGAGAAATCTAAACGCTCAAACGGTAAAAACTGGAGTGTGTTTTTATGTCATTGACTTATGTCGTAATATTACTAATGGAACTAATTGACATAGTTTTTTTTAAATTTGTTTTATGTTTTTGATTCTTGTATTCATCAAATTGCCGCCTGTTTATAATTATTTTGATAATTTATTGCCTCTAATGCCATTGAATAAAATTGGGGGGGTTCTACATATTTTTTTCAAATTATAAGTGCTGTTAAATAATAGACGACTACATGTATACTGAGTATTCAAAGGTTGGTGTTTCCATTTGTAACTAAGGCAGATTCATATGTCAAATGTGATTTATATGACAAAAAAATTTTCACATACAGCAGTGAAACGTTTTAATGATCTTCCGTATAGTAGGAATAGTGTATCTTAAATAGATGTAAATTGTTGTTGAGCTTATTTATGATAGTAGAATGTGTAATAGAATGATATAACGTCTGTTGTGGATTCCTATAATTCTTTGGACAAAAAATTTAAGTTAATTTAAAAATAAATAATTAGAGTTCCAAGTATTTTAAACTTTTTATCTATATCGCCCGATTTTAGATAGTGAATTGCTTTTGATATCTTAATATTCGTCTAATATTTTTATGTGAAAATGTTTTCTGAAGATATTGATTTGCGTTAATCGTTCCAATTAACACCGTTGCAGTATGTGTTAAGCATAAAATTTCACTAGATCCTATAATCTCAAACTGTCAATAAAAGGCAGTTCCTAATAATATAAAGAAATGAAAAAATTAATAGATCTTTTATTTTGTCCAGCTTTCCGATTCACCGCCTCTAAAAATTTCATCATCTAGTCCCATATCAAGTGGCTCCCTCTGTTCGCCAAGATCAGCGACAAGTGGCCGCCTCTCTTACACCCCGAATGGTGCGAGTAGCTTGCGCAGGTGCAAAGCGTTGTACGATTGTAATGCCGATAACGATGACGAATTGTCATTTCGAGAAGGCGAAATTATCGTCGTTTTGAACGAACACACCGATGACGAAAACTGGATGGAAGGTATGGTTGAAAATGAACCAGATCGGACTGGTATGTTCCCGATAAGTTTCGTACATATGCTCCCCGATTAGTGAGAACTATTTTAAATCATTAAAAGTATTATATTTTTGTTGTAAATGGTCTATATAGCAGAAAAGTGTATCGATATAAAGACTTATATTTTCGGGTTTTCATTTTGACGTTGATCATTTGAATGATTCAGCTAACATAACTAAATTGTTTAAATTGTTAATTTACATTCAATTTACAATTCGTATTGAGTTTTTTCAATATTTTTCTAATTGTTCTCGAAAATCTGCATCTTTTATTTATCGCATCGTATTTTTTTAATAGACAAATATTTCACAACAATTTCATAATCATTGAATGCATTAATTCATTGAAATTTGAGAATGACAGGTAATTTTTGATGATTTTTGTTGTTTTGATTTTTAATCTTCATTGATAAATTCAGCGTATTTTTTAATCAAAAACACCAAAGAAAATTTAAAAACAATTGTTAGATATGGTTTGAAATCGAAAAAGTGTATAGTCGATTGCTTTAAAATTAAGCCTAATGTATATACTTCAGTTTTCAGCAATACACCAAAAATATTGTTATAAGATAATCAATTACATATACGCCTTTATTCCTAATGTATTTTTATTATAAAGCACTTAGTACTTATTGTACAAAACTATTGGAAAAAGGTGTAGTATTTCGAATTTTTTATTTTTTATCCTGAATTGAAGGACAATAATCAAATTATTTTAATTTAGGCATGAAGTTAGTTTGTTAGCCGAAACATCATAATACTGTACATTCTGTATAAATTAAAGCCATATAATTGTCATTATGAGTATTAACTGAAGTGCATTCGCCATAATATTTTAATATTTATTTTTAAATTTATTTTTCTTATTGTTGTTTAAGGTGTTTAATTATATATACATTTATGCGATTTTGTGTTCGCTCTCTGCATTTAATTTTGCACAATTTAATTCTTCTACCTCATTTGAAGTAATATCCTTAAAAATTTAAATATTTTCCAAAATGTGCTTTGATTACTAGTTACCAAAAATATAGAGCCCTGTTCAGTTTTCGTTTTAAACATCTTGGAATTTGTAATTAAAATTTTCCTGGAATTTTGAAGTTCGCAATTTTCTTAACTGTAACGCTTTGTGTGGTTTTATCAGTTGAAAAATATACTCAACGTGTGGTATGTGTTCACTCGTTATATAGTTACTATATACTGCTTCAATGTTATTTTATGATATCACTGTCATATAGATAATTGTTTATCATGCAGAATACAGTATACAATTTTATACACTATTTTCAAAGTTGAATATTTACAATGCTTTATTTTGAATTATATTTTCTGAACATGGTATTTCCTGTGATTCCAATGCATATATATTTTATGGATGGAAATGTGTATGTATGTTAAAAACAATTTTAAATACTATGGGTGGGATTCAATTTATTGATCATAATAAATAAATTGGATCAATAGTTAAGAAATGATTGTTCTTCATGACAGTACAAGATTTCTGAGGCTTTGAGAAAGGTTTTTAATTTTCTGACTCGCCATCTAAAGAAATTTTTCATTACCAAGAAATTGTGATTATTCATACAGCTTTATAATATACCATTGAGTTCTGTAATTGATATGGTTATTATATTTTTCTAAATTGTCTTATCTTTCTTTTCTTTTCATACTATATGTCTTAAACACCCTGTTTTATGCCTTTGGTTCTAGTTTTACAATGTTCTTGAGGTGTGTTTCTCTCCATTAACAATCAAATTATACAAGACATTTTTCATATTTATTCAATTAATTCCAATTGAATCAGTAATAAAATATTTATAGGTAATTGGAAAAATAGTTAAAGAAGTTCAAGTGTTACTATTTGTTAGTTGATATAATAATTATAATAAAAAAATAATTAATTGTGTAGTAAATCAATAGTATCATTTTTAAACAAATTATTCAATTTGTTTCATCAGGAAATAATCATATTTTTACAATGTCATCAGGCTTGCATTATTAGTTGAGGCCTTGAACATTTTTCATATCACTGGATTATTGGTCATCTTACAACATGAAGAAAATTGTTTTTGAATATTTATTACTCCAGGAAGAAAATTGATTAAAATATCAAAAAAGAACAGGATTCTAATTTTAGTCAGTTTACAATTTTTCAACTTTGTACAATACGTAGAATATTTACTATGATATTAATATTCATATAGTTGCCATAATTTTGCAATATAATTATGTCTTATAACCATGTCTGTTAACCATATGTTCGAACAGTGCTTTTTGGAGTAATTGTGTATTATGGCTATATTTTATGTAAAATTTTTTGTTTTTCACATTACCCACTTTTCTGTCCGACTTAATTTCAGATTAGAAATTTTGAAACTTCTAGTCAGACTATTAAATTGTTTTTTGAATAATTTTATCTGTAGCAAACTATATTTTGAGAATTCTGTTTCACTTTCAATATAACTTCAGAGTGATAGAAACCAAATTAAAAAATCTACGATGTGTTACAGTTTCTGATTTTTTTTTGTATTCTAATATGAAAGAGATATTATATCTCATGACTTTACTATACATTGTTAACTTTACTTGATTTTCTGTTTTTATTGCATCAACATCAAGCCAGTAAGCATAGATACAGAAAATTATCACTCCTACTCTCTCTTAGGTGATGAGAGTATTTTGAATGTCAATTTTTAACAAGGTTTTTATTTCAATAAATTGTCATTTTGTTGTATGTATCTTATATGACGCCTTGTTGTTATAATTAATCATGTAATATAATTTTTAATAATGGATGCCCAGTTAAAATAAGCTTAACATGTTTTTTAAAATTTCTGGTGAACTCAAAATTCATTTATTCCTTCCCCATGAGCATGTTTGTGTTTAGTTAAATTGTAGGAGAAAATTTTTTTAGAACCAAAGAGATTTAAAATAATCTTTGGTATGTTTTAAAGATTTAAGAATATGCTATTCATATATTTGTGTAAGAGTAAAAATATCATTCAATCGTGGAATAATTTCTATTTCGTGGACAATCTCTTATGAAAGGTCGAATTCAAGTTGAAGTTCCCACTGAGTTTCATGAAGTATGGTAAATTGATGATGGTTTATCATCAGTTTCAAATTATTTGCAAACAATATTGGTATCTAATGAAAATTTTTATAAATGTGTACTTCAATCAATTTATTTATTGATAATAGTGATGAATGTTGACAAACCTGTTCCTAATTCTTCTTTAAATTATCACTGATACACAAACATGCTTACAAAAACTAGCTTTTGATGTATCTATGGATGTATGTATGTATATGTTTCCTCTGATAGTCAGACTGTATTGTTTAGGTACTGTCCGTTAATTAAATGCAATTTATTTAATAACCAAATGAGTTTTTTTCCCTTGTATTTTCTTATTCACTGAAACTTTCAAAATCTATTTTATTATCATTGATGGTATAGTAATCATGTACTACTCACTAATCCGAACAATTATTCAAAGTATGAAATATTCTTCAAATTCTAATGTTTGGAGCTCTGTTTATTATGTTTCATAGTTTATAAGCTTAAATTCATTCTAGTTTATACAATTACAACATAATTATATAACTGGGGGAAATTTCAATTAACTACCGTTTCTAGGTATCAATATTGACTTGCCCATAATTTTTCAGAGTGTCAGACGCGAGTTCCACATTTAATGAATTGTTTTTATTTTGAAATATGCCACTCAAGTTATTTCAAGTTCTTCATAGTATTTTACGCAATTGCTTTGGTGACGAATAGTGTAAATGTAGTTATTCACTGTTGAAAATGAAACAAAATTAGGAGGGAATACCTTCCAAGCTTCTCTTGTGAGTGAGTCATATTGTTCAGAGTTCATCAGTTGAGTTATAAATTTTGTACTAATTTTTGTTTAATTGATTATTTATTGTTAACTTCCTTCTAAAAGGTCGAAAATTGAACTAGGTTAACCTCGAAAATGGTGTAACACCCTGAAACAATTGTCGATCAATTAATTTAATATTATGAAAATCAGCCAAATGTTTTTCATTTTTCAAATTAAACATCTCTTATAATCATCCTTGTCGGTTGTGATTTATATTGAGACCTGACAATGCGAGTTCAACGTATTGTTTCAATATATTTCCTTGAATAAAGACAAATCCGGTTTTTTCCAATACAAATTTCAGTAAATTATGTATATCAGCACAAAAATTCTTAATAAATGTTTTATTATGTCTTGATAATGAGTTCACAATTCGAAACATGTCAACTATCTATTACATAGTAATTTGTTAATATAGTGAAAATGTAAGACAAATAATTTTATTTTTTTTTGTATTTTTATTTTGTTTACGATATTTATAAGTAAAATAACTACATACATTACTCCATAAACGTTAAAACCTAATTTCATAATTTAAAGCTGAATGACTAACAAAAATTTCGAAAAACTAGATATGAGTAAGATAAATTTAATGTATAATAACAACAAACACTATTTCCAACCAATAATCACAAGCGTAGCTGACCTAATATTAAGTGAAGGACCGTAATGTCTCTCGTAAGCTTTAGTATTACGATCACCTTTATGGCATAAAATCCTGATAATAGTACCAATTGATAATTAATTTCAAAAATGTTGTTTCTACAAAACAATATTTCATTCAATGAAGGGAATCAAGTTAATGTTCAAGTGTGGTAATTATGTACTCTAGGTGTTTTAAATTCGTAGCGTTCAATTTTTGGAGTTGGTGGTGCTAAAATTTCTTCTGATAACGGACGGTATACAGAACCACTGTGCTTTTTGTGAGATATGGTTTCCCATCTTGGTATTTTAATTCGAGGTATATTTCCATTGTTTATATTCAAGGTGTTGTGCTTCTTTAGAATCATCAATGTTATAGAAACAGCTGCTGATAATACGATAAGTGCAGTAATAATGAATACAGACGTAACAGATATTATGTACGTTGTTTGGTCTAAACTGAATTTTCTTATTTCCTCATCCACTTCGTCCATATCTTCATCTAAGTCATCCGCCGCATCATCGATATCAGTAAAGCTATCGTCATTATCAATGTGTGGAACTTCTTGTGGAGGATTTACCTTAGGAACGGAGTCAATTTCTCGGGCATTTTGTAGAATTAGGTTCATTATGCGGTCATTGTGTGTGTTTTTCGATTCATCATCACTGGGCACACAAGCGCGGATAGCTAATTTCTGCCAGTGGTGCTTGTGATCATAGGTATCTTCAAAGTATTGAGCTGCATTGTCCAATAACTTCTCATTTGTTCTCACAAAAGCTGCACTGTCAGAGGAATATACTTCATGGATAGTGAGCCACTTAATCAAATTAGCTAAATGAATACTACATTGAATTCGGTTGTTCTCCAAATCGATCAACTTCAGATTAGGCATTACTTTGAGATCATCTGTTGTGATATCTTCAATCGAGTTGTTGGATATAGTGAGTTGTTCTAAACCGGTAAGACTGTAACCATAATTATCTGCCCAAAGTGATTTCAGTCCAGCGTTCGAAGCATCCAGTTTTCTCAAATTTTTCAAATATATGAAATCCTCTGGATACAATGTTTTCAATGGGTTTCCGGACAAGTTTAGCTCATTTAAATTTTTGTTGTCTTCGAAAACGGTGGAACCTAGTTTCGTCAATTTGTTACCAGAAAGATCCAATATTTTGAGACTATGAACTAAAGTAAACGCTTTCGGGTCGAGTAGCCTCAAGTTGTTGTCGGCTAAAGAAATTTCAACCAGGCCCGGCATGCTTCCAAATGTGAATGATGATAATGATACTATTCCACATTTTTTACATGAAAAATTATATATTCTGAATATATCGGTATGACTTTTGAAAATGGGAAGGGTTTTGAAATTATTGCCATCAAGAATTAGTTTCTCCAAAGCGCTATTGTAGGCAAACGTATCGTTGTCCAACACCGTGAGTTCATTGTAACTCAAATTCACCATTTCCAGACCTGGCATCTTAACGAACGCTTTCTGATTTATTCTTGTTATTTTGTTATGACTCAAATCCAATGACATCAAGCTACTCATGTCTTTACTAGAAGCGGCATCGAATTCCTCAAGCTGATTTTTCGCTAGTGAAAGAACTTCAAGGTTGGTGGTTCCTTCCAGACCAAAATGGCTCAATAAGTTGTTGCTTAGGTCTAATATCGAAAGTTGAGTATTATTAATGAACAGTTTTGGAGAAATAGCGGATATCTGATTATGCCCCAAATATACTTCTTCCAAAGAATCTAAAGCTGAAAAAGTATCATCTTGGATTGTTTTTATCTTATTACCGTCTAAATGAAGAATGCTCAAAGATGGTAAGTCCTCGAATTTAGGTATCACTTGCAACTTGCTATGTTTAATTGCAAGTTCTTCCAAATCGACGGATTGAATATTTGGTGGAATGACAAATTCACAATGCGTGAAACTTAATGAACTCAACTCATCTCGCAAGAATGCTTGCGAGTGCATATTTATTATTTTAGAATCATTGAATTCAACGTGTTCCAATTGTGTCAGCGAATTGAAAGCGTTGTCCTCAAAATTATCGACGGTTACTTGGTTAAAGCGGATGGTCCTGCACGATAAGCTGGACAGTAGATGGAAGCTTGAGGTAACGTTAATGGGACGGTAGCATCTTTCAATTTCCAATGCATCACTGCTGTTTCTGCACTGGCATTCCTCAAGACATGTGGTATTCGTGACAGTTCTCAAATCTCTAGTGCTCACCCCTAAGATGAAGAAAATACTAAATAAACCTAGTATCTTCATCGCTTCGCTGAAACAAAATGAAACTTAAGTTAGTAACAAACATTATTATTGAATTTCGAAAAAGTTGTACTTCAAAGATAATAACTAAACAATGCCGAACAATATAAGTTCGATGATAACCAAAAATATAAAAACAACGTTACTTTCTTCAGCCGACGTATAAAAGTCTTACATAAGC
The DNA here is from genome assembly GCA_030704895.1 of Henosepilachna vigintioctopunctata. Lineage (NCBI taxonomy): Eukaryota > Metazoa > Arthropoda > Insecta > Coleoptera > Coccinellidae > Henosepilachna > Henosepilachna vigintioctopunctata. Next base: position 845,134 of record JARQZJ010000124.1, on the reverse strand, counting down.
ATAATTTAAGTGAAACTAAGTGGTTTTCTGATTTTCACTAAAATTAATTTCAAACATGACAATATTGTTGTCATCAGATGTTGATGTTTAACTGATTTGTTGATGTTAAACTGTTTAACATCAACATCTGATGAAGCCACTGTGTTGGCGAAACAATATTGTCGTGTTTGAAATTAATAATAGTGAAAATCAGAAAAATCCTTAGTTTTATTTAAATTATGTATTTAGATTTTCATCAAGTATCGGCCAATCGATTAATGATCATAAGCATTAAAGCATAGGTACTCCTAAACGTTTCAAGAATGCTTTCAGCATTAAGAGGCATTTTATATTAATATTTTAGAATATACACTTAAGCACCGTATTCTAGACTTTAAAAAACGTGGTTTTATTAAAAACCATCCTCGTAGACATCACATCGTACACGTTCACATATCTAGCTCTACTATAACATTCTCTTGATTAATTTAAATTTTTCAAATGAATGTTCTAGTATTAATTTTCTTATATATATATATATATATATATATATATATATATATATATATATATATATATATATATATATATATATACTGCCCTTATGACTTCTGTCTCTTTAAGGTACTTTTTCACCATCGATTCCATTGAAGTAGTATTTTTAAAGAGAATAGAAAGTGACAACATTAAGAATAGACGAATTGAATCACTATTGAAATCTAGTCAATGGAAGGTTGATAACCGATTCGAATTGTATATCATACTCTATAGTAAATAGCTATCTAAAACTCAGATACCATGAACTTTGTGACATTTTCTTCTATTCGGATTGATGTCATATATCCGTGCAACACTGTCAGCTTTAACAAGCAATAATACTCATGCAAATGAGCTTTCTCTTCAGTCAAAGTAATGAATTTGGTGTATTAACTAAATATATATATATATATATATATATATATATATATATATATATATATATATATATATATATATATATATATATATATATATATATATATATATATATACAAATATATAAATATATATACAAATATATAAGTTGAATGTTTCACGACTGTAGATACATATTTTCAGTTTTTGACAAGAAAATGAGTTAGTACATTAGAATTTTCCAAGCTTTTGAATATGTTCATTTTCGAAATTATATATTAAATTATAATATTAACAGGTTATCTTGCTATTGAAAAATATTCTTACAATTACTGGGGAGCGTTATAGGGCCACTATAGCCCCCGGCTAGTGAGCCTATCAATTTACTGAATTCATAACCGATGAAAGTAATTTATATATAAAAACGTCCATGTCTCACCAGGGATTCGAACTCAGATCTCCCTAGTGAGAGACCATCACCTCACTATGCGTTGGAGACGACTGTGTCTCCATAGATAAGTCTTACAGAATCGAGAATATTCTGCTTGCGATTAGTGTTTTGATGTCATAAAAAGGTATTAAAGTATATATCTGTCGAATTAAAAATGTCCGACCAACGACAGCTATCTTGAGAGTTTTTATCACATTTCATCAATTTTTACAGATAAAACCCCTACCTTTGAAAAATAAAATCCTAGGATTATTTCAGTCCACAAAATTCACGACATTGATCCTGCTGCCAACAAAGGAGCAGTTTAACAAATACACTCATGCATACATGTTTCCTAAATGAACTAAAAAACAAAATAACTTTGTATCGATAAGGACGACGTAGCAAAACCGAATTGATGATGTTTTGATTACGTTATTTTACATTTAAAAAACTTCTGAGCTTACAATTTGAAAACTTTGAAGTCCAATAAAACTAAGACTAAAAAAGTCACACTAAAAACTAAAGACTAAAATGTCACCAATAGCAATTCTCCGTAAGCCATTATTAACGAAAAAACTTAATAAACGACTGAATCGTTAGTAGTTTGTTTACACTTTCAGATTTACCCCACAACTTAAGTTTGCCAAACAATTTGATGATCGCATCTGCGACAGACTTTACATTGACAGGTACCTGTACCTACATCGCAGGTCCTTGCAATATCCGAGAAAAAATATGAAGGAACTAATTCGAACAAATTTTAAAACCACGGAAACTAATTTTATGCAACATTACATAGAAATCACCTTGATCATTTTATTGACATTGCGATAGTAATAATCCATAAAAATGAATATTTTATTCTGTGGTTATGAGTTAGTTTTTTAGTATTTTAGCGTTAAATAAATTTGAAAGAAAACAGTGTGGATAAAATGAAGATATAAAAACGTGGTATCTGGCTTATGATTTTATGTCTGGATTGTCATAATCATAGATGATTACCTATATTTTGTATGAATTTTCGAAGTAGGAACAGGCAATTTCTCATTTTATTGAGTAAAAATAAAATGAACAGGTTTTAATCTCGTTGACATCCTAAATAAAAGGTTGAACTGTTTTTTTTATGAAGCCAACTGTAATATCCAAGGTCAAAAGACAAATACGTGAATTTCAATATTGAATATATTGTACATGTGACAGTGGTTTATTGTTCTTAATCGATAAGTACGATAATTGATTATAATCGATAAACCTAAATGAAAAAACATAAATTAAGATTTTCAAGCAGATTCATTTCATACTATTTCCTGCTTTTTTCAATAGAGTAAACAAACTAAAGGTTATTGAATAAATCACTAATTTAATAGTTATTTTGCTAAAGGTTGATATAAAATAGCAATTTTTTCATTCAAAAAAAGTGAGTGAGTATTTCAGAAAGAAATACCCTTCTAGAGACAGTAAGGTTTTCATCTGGATGAAAATGCTTCGAATGCTTTTGGTTTGAATTTCGATGTAAGGTAATATTCAGAAGAGCATTTTCTTGAATTCTGTCTGATCCAAAATTTGAATAATGAAACTAATGATCAATACAATTTTTAACGAAATCTATTATTTGTAACTGTTTTTAACGTAATTGATGCCACATTTCAAATGAGGTTGAATGTAGTTGAAATTAAGTTGAAAATAACCAAAAATTTTACGGTAGTCGATTTTCAATCCCATAATGTGATGACAACAGTTGAGTTTCAGTTTATTGTAATTGTTTTGACGGTTATCTATCTGGTAATTTTGTGCAATGAGACCAAGACATTGCATATTCCAATTTGGAGTCGGTATGTTACCTTGATATCCCATGCATGGTCAACGACAAACTGTCAAAATAAGCTAATACCATTAGTATAGATGATTGTAATAGTTTTCGTGTTTATGTTAAGGTCATAATTCAATAATTTATTCCAATGTCACTGGCGATATTTTAATTAACTATGTTCGGAAACCAGAAATCAATACATTCTCATTTTTTTAAATTGGATTTTCGGTTTACATATATATATATATATATATATATATATATATATATATATATATATATAAACAGGTTCATATATTTCTTGGAAATGGACTGGAAGAACATTTTTTTGAATCAGATGTTTCTTCATAACCTAAAAATTTAAAAAGAAAAAAGGGATAGAATCGTTTGTTACTATTGCTATAATTCTAAAAAGCCTCCACTGTGTGACAAGGAAACGATATCAGCCTCTTTCTCTATATCACTGTCTATGAGATAACAGGTGGAAAATAACGAAACCGACTGCTCTGAACAAATATTTTCCAACAAAATGCGAGTATATTCACTTCTATAAATGATACCTGTATCTGGGATTACTTAAAACCGATTTTAATTTGAGGAATATGAGGATTAGTCATTATGGCGATAAGTGCAATGCAAATAAAGGTATCTTACTCAACTATTTAATTCAGTTCTGTTCATTCAATGCTAAAGTCCTTCATTGATAATATCAAGTTGCTTGTAAAATATTGATTAACTGATCAGTTTAGATGTCTCCATTGTCCTTCTAGGGATCAATGTTAGAGAATATTGGATTCTCCATTATCCTTCTAGGGATAAATGTTAAAGAATCTTGAAATCGATGTCTACATTTATTGAAAGGGTGATACAGTCACTGTTTCGTACTACAAGGTACTCATCAGTCACGCCACGTTCAACGAATGCATAGCTTGAATAACTTTTGAGTTATTTCTTCAGAAGATTCTGTTTGAATGAACAACTTTTGAATAATTTGTCAAAAAATTATCGAAAGAAAGTTATAGTGTACTTTGATAGAGAATATCTGCAAGTGCGACAATATAGCACGAGAACTACAGAATTCCTTTTCTTGTAGTGAGTTATATATATATATATATATATATATATATATATATATATATATATATATATATATATATATATATATATATATATATATATATATATATATATATATATATATATATATATATACTTACGAGGTCTGTTCAAAAGGAAAGGTGAATTATGAATTTTCGCAGACTGTGCAGATTCGATGATCGAAATTTCTTTTTCGTTATGTTGGTACATATACGTTTTTCACTTGTTGACATTATTAGCTATTTTGGATTAGTAGTTTGTTTTTGGCAACTGAAAAGGTTAGTACCTTTTTGTGTGTTCTTCGATTTTTTACTTTTAAAAATGATGGATCAAAGAATCTGTAGTAACTTTGGCGTTAAAAATGTAATAAAGTGCTCCAATAAACTGAAAATGTTGACATTCGGAGACTCTACTTTCTCCCAAATAAGTTTTTATAAGTTGTACAAGCGCTTTACAGAAGGCCGAGAAGATGTTGATGACGATAAGTATCCTGAAGTTGCAACCACATCAACAAACGAAGAAATCATCAAAACGGTGAAGAAAATGGTTTGAGAAAATCGTTGAACTTCCAAATTCGAATAAGGGAAGTTGCAGAGGATGTTGGTATATGAATTAGCTCAAGCGATGCAATTTTCTCAGATGTTTTGGGCATGAAAGATGTGGCAGCGAAGTTCGTTCCGACATTGCTAAATTTTGACCAGAAGCAACGTCGCATTAGTATCGTCCAGGAGTTATTGATTGAATGATGTCAACGACGATCCAGATTTGATAAAAAAGGTCATAACTGGTGACGAAACCTGTGTATATGTTTATGACGTCGACACCCAGGAAAACCAATCATCCCAATGGAAGCGGCCAGAAGAGCCAAGACCGAAAAAAGCACGCCAAGTTCCATCAAATGTGAAAGTTTGCTCATGGTTTTCTTCGATTGCAACGACGTGGTGCACCATGAGTTGTTGCTAATAGGTCGTAGGGTTAATAAAGAATACTACAAGGTAAGCAATGTTTACGAGCATTGAGCAATACGGCTCGAACATTCAGAATTGTGGAAAAACAAATCATGGATTCTGCATCACGATAATGCACCAGCTCACAATTCTCGTGATTTTTTGACTAAAAACAACACAGTGATCATGCCTCAACCACCGTATCCACCAGATTTGACTCCGTGCAGCTTTTCCCTATTTTTCCAAAACTGAAGAAATCAATGAAATGAAAGCCACAATTGATGAGATAAAATCGGAATCGAAGAATGAGCTGATGGCCAAACCGAAAAGCGCATTTCAGAAGGATTGAAAGAAGCGCTGGCATAAGTGCATTATTTTCTTGAACTTTTCGAAAAAATTCAAAATTCACCTTTTCTTTTAACACCCCTTTTATATATATATATATATATATATATATATATATATATATATATATATATATATATATATATATATATATATATATATATATATAAATACAACTTCGTTTTGAATATTTTGATATAGTTCAAAGAAGAAAATATTACCGCTCTCATTCTATCTTGACTGTCAGTGATGTCTCATCACTTCACTCCCATCTGCAAAGTCAAAACAGTCTTGCATCTACTACTCCAGGCGGCTTCTTCTTTAAATACAAATTTTTCGTTACTTCACCGCTCTATAGCAAAGCTTGATTGGGGGTCGAAAAATTAATAGTTCTTAATACTCAAATTACACATACCTATTTGAATATGTAAAATTTGTACATTTTTCTACAGTTGACTTCATATCAGTTTCATTATAGAACATAAATTAATAATCATATATTTTTTTATTTTTTTTTTTAATTCAGTGGACCTACAGTTTAACGCCGGTTCCGAACGGCCATTGGGCTTGTAATCGATGTACATTACCCAGCATATATCATTATTTTAACTTCTCAAATCATAAACAAACACAAACACCCATGCCTTCAGCGGGGCTCGAATCCGAGTTCAACCGTATGTAATAGTTTATAAACAAATGAACTCTGCTTTTTTGGTTTATAAGTCATATGCACGTGTGCTCTACCGCATATAGAAAATAAGGTAGTTCCAAAGATAAAAAATTGCAAGTTCTCTATTCAATTGGATCTGTTCTTAGCTTTTCCTCTATTCGTATGGAGGAAATAATATATTGTACTATATTATCTTATAATTATATTAGAAATAATTTTTTTCAAATTTTATTAATAACAAATTGAAATTCAACAATTCTTCCATCTCTTGAATTCTGACAGAGAAAAACTAACTTTGTTTTTATGCGAAACAAACAAGGTGCTTTTTGTACGATTTCGATTTTTTTTTGAAGAGAGTTTTGTAACTGGTTCAGTTACTGTTACACTTCAAATTTTCTGTAAGTTTGAATTGAAAAATGTATATGCAAGATATATGAAAACCTCACTTATCTTCCTTTGGCACATAACACAATTATATTATTTTCCTTTCCATGCAAATGTCAGCACTTCTCGTTTGAAGATAACGAATTTTTTCTCTTCATACTTATTACAAAACATGTGGATTGTGGTTATTGTCGACTGGATCCTCTTCCAAAACCTTGTGTAAATTCAATTTCTGCTGATCTAACACCAACATCAGCGTTCGTCCACCATATCTTACCTCCCTACCTATCACCAGAAGGATTATATGTTTCTGACCTAATAGAGTTCATTCTTCTGACATGTTCACTTTCAGCTTGACGTTCAAGTGTAGTTGATTTTGATTTCAACACAAAATAAGAAGAGAATTTTGTATGCGGTTCAATTACTGTTACACTTTAGTTTGAATCGAAAAATGAAAATACAAGATATATCAGTATGAAATCCTGACTTATCTTGCTTTGGCACATAACACAATCATATTGTTCTTCTTCCATGCAAATATCAACACTTCTCGTTTGAAGGTAATGAATGTTTTCTCCTAATACTTATTACACAACATGTGGTCATTGTTGACTGGTTCCTCTACCAAAACCTTGTCTAAATTCAATTTCTGCTGACATGAACAGCAACATCAGTGTTTGTATGACAACCACCAGATATTTCTATCCTTACGTATCATTAGAAGGTTCAGATGCTTCTGACCTAATAGTGTTAAAAAGACCTGAATTCGTCTAATACTAGAAATAATGCCACCAGGAAAAATGTTCTGTCGCATATCCTCTAAATTTCAAAGATTGTAGCGCTTTGATAACCTCTAAGTTTGAAAAGGAATCAAAATAAATATGATTCGGATGAAATTTATCTTTGCTATAAGAAACTTTTCAGAGACGTATTCTTATATTCTACGTATTCTTGTATCTCTATGTCTTCATTATTTCATCATTTTTTCAAATTAGGTTTATTATAAAGAGAGTGCTACCAGAGACACATCCATTTATGATCTTTTGTTACTTTAATTGACCATCGCATTCAGAGAAAATATGAATTGAATAAGTTTTTCACTTTTAATGCCGCCCAGATGTGGCACTTTGGCATTCAAAAATTCATTTGTTGAAGTAAAATCATATTCATTCATTCCAATATTTAATAAACTTGTAAGTATATGGGTTTTTATGATCACCTCCCATGAAAAGAGAAAGCTCCAAAACCGCTCAAATTCGCCACAAATTGAAAACACCCCAGGGATGAAACCTTCCATTTATGGCTTTGCACAGAAGCCTTGTGACATTTTTATTTTGGAAAGATAATCTTGTGACATTACATTTTAAATGTGATTTCTGGCATATAACCGCCACGGCTGGCTCGGATGTAGTCCAATCTGGACGTCCAATTTTCGATGACTTTTTCCAACATTTGTGGCCGTATATCGGCAATAACACGGCGAATATTGTCTTCCAAATGGTCAAGCGTTTGTGGCTTATTCGCATAGACCAATGACTTTACATAGCCCCACAGAAAGTTGTCTAGCGGTGTTAAATCACAAGATCTTGGAGGTCAATTCACAAGTCCAAAACGTGAAATTAGGCGGTCACCAAACGTGTCTTTCAATAAATCGATTGTGGCACGAGTTGTGTGACATGTTGCGCTGTCTTGTTGAAACCACCTCTCCTGGACATCATGGTTGTTCATTTCAGGAATGAAAAAGTTAGTAATCATGGCTCTATACCGATCACCATTGACTGTAACGTTCTGGCCATCATCGTTTTTGTAGAAGTACGGACCAATGATTCCACCAGCCCATAATGCGCACCAAACAGTCAGTTTTTCTGGATGTAACGGTGTTTTGACATACACTTGAGGATTTTCTTCACTCCAAATGCGGCAGTTTTGTTTGTTGACGTAGCCATTCAACCAGAAGTGCGCTTCATCGCTAAACAAATATCGCACGATACGTATTCCGCACAGAACCATTATTTTCGAAATAAAATTGCACTATCTGCAAGCGTTGTTCAGGCGTGAGTCTATTCATGATGAAATGCCAAACTGAAAATAAATCACTTCTCAGCTGTTAAATCGGTCGCCATCTTCCACAGTAATGGCAACTTAAAGTTCTATACCTCTAAAAAAACACCCGTTACATGGTAACATTTTCATTGAACATTTCTTCATGTTGCCATGTTTTCATTATCTTTAAATTTTGTAAGATGTTTGATCTGAGCTCTATTACACTCATTATTCTGAGGAATAACGGGCGTAATAGATGAAGAACAGCTGTCGTCATCTATAAAAGAGACATAAACTATGACTAGAAATAACTATGGAAAATTTGTTGCTTCATCCTTTCCATGAATCAATTATGCAAGTTAAAAATAAATAGGAGATAAATAATGGTAATGATAATTTTCTTTTATGGCAATTTCTGATAAGGCAATTTTCCCGATATTTTATTTGCAAATTTTTTAGTCGTTCGTGGCCTTGGACGCATGTTTCTTCTATCAGCACGAAGTTGGATTTAATATGATATATTAGTTAAGTAGGCACTTAAATTTTTCATTTTATATGATAAAGTTGTAGATTTTGATGATTATGTTATCAACAGATGAATTTGAATTTGATGTACAAAGGGATGAAATAATTATTCAATGAAATGAACTTTTCATACTCGATATATGTTCGAATATATTTCGGGTTTCGACGAAATAATTAGAAAACTGCTATTTGAGCTATTTAATTTTAAGCTTAATGAATAATTAATTAATTAATAATTGTAAATTTTAATATAATGTATAAGTATGACTTTAAAATCTTGTATTAAAAACTAGGAGGGTTTTTCTTTATCAGTTAATTCATTTCTTGCATCGGTATCTTGCGTGGTTTCATTGATTTTTTAATTCCAATTGTTCTTCCAATTGACGTTTGACTTTTTGTCACAAAATATTACAACTCATTTGAAACAGAATGTTTTTCTGTTTTTTATCAGCGAATTATCTGCTTTTTTATTATTTAATTTTGCTACTGCTTATACAGATGTAGTCTTTTAATTAATGAATAAGTTTCTTTGATTTCCTATTTTCAATATGGTTTGTGGGTACGTAGACAAATTTTACAGTAACAATCGTAACTACAAAAATTAGTTGATTTGCTTTTATCATTTTCAGTCCATATTTCACTCTGGACTCATGTTACGTTTTTTTACGGATACTATGAAATGTCTGTATGTAATTCTATATGAATAATCTATTCTATGCATTTGTGGAGATCAGTTGATCACTTTGTATCAGCTCCATTTACACAACCTAAGGTTATGATGGAACTCAAGAGTTGAATGACTGATTTACAGTTTGTTAGCGGTAATGAACATATAATATAGAATCGTTATATATTTCAATCAAATGGCTATTTATGACAAGAGAATTCCATTGAAATGTTAGTTTATTCATACTTTTCGAATTGCTTCGTTGTTTTCGATTAATTCTGTGATTTATGTGACGAAATGGTATTTCCTTGTAATTGAAGTCACGTAATCAATTTAAATCATGGAGGTAGCTGCAAAACGGTAATTTTTAACGTAAGTTCGAAAATTCAAAGGAAATTAGATCGAAAAATTATAATCAATAAGTATTCATAAGTAAGAATACCGCTGACTTCGTCCACGAGATGACAGTAGTAATAGTTTTACAGATTTTTATTCAGATTGAATTTCCAGTTTTTTTGCCACTTTTACTGTTGAAAATATCCCATATAATATTACATAATACGTATCACTTATAATAATGTCAATAATTATTGATATAAGTATACATACATACGAGTATACAAAAATTATTGATGAATTCACATTAGCAATCGTTGATGAACATAAATGCTGTCTAAACTCTTTTCGAAAATTTTCATAATTATGTTTTTCATCAAATTCTTCCGGCATCTTAGACATAACTCTTCAACTTAAACATAATGAAAGAGCTGAGATTGAAAATAACTGAGATTGAATTCTCGCTCAACTCTTGGTGAAACATAATTGAATATTAAATTGAATTAAACTCTTGGCTTAATGTTTCACCATTTATTTAACAATATGAAATAATCAACATTCTCAACAACATTTTCAGAACATTGCATTAACTCTAACCACTTCATAGACTTTGAGAAAACCAAATGCCTACACGCAGGTAATAAAGGGAAACGTTTGGACCTTTTAGAAGCAATTGAAATAAGCAGTTCTTGGAAGAAGAAAAAAGAAATCGTAAATGAACAAGTACATTTTCAATTATCCTTCCTACTCACATCCATTGTATAGATATAAATTTGCTGTACGTTCCTTATTGTAGTTTAGTCTTGAAAATGAGCTTAACGCTCGAAACATGTTGACTCTTTCATATTGTTGAATAAATCGTGAAACATTAAGCCAAGAGTTTAATTTAATTTAATATTATAATGAAAGAGCTTTTAGAATGACCAAAATTCTAAAAAGATGATCTATTGAACATACATCAAATAAGAATTGCGCAAACAAAATAGTCTTTCGTCCTTGTAGTTTGAAAACACCTTGAAAACAAAACAAACCCTACTTACTTATATGATTTTCGAACAAACGTATTATTTTATTCTTTCATGATTCCTTTTTTAGTTTTATTCGCAACTATATATTTAGACTGACTCAATATTGGACATGAATGAGTATAGGGAGAACCGAAATTTGAATTATTTTACTGACCAACTGAAATAATTGAAGTTTGTATATCGTTCTTTTATTATAAATATCTCTATAAATAAAGTTTGCTGTTTTGTGTTAATTCTCTATTTTAATTTATTTCTTAACGATCGCTTGCTTTTTAAGTTCTCGTTTTCAGTGAACGTTAACTGTTATGTGTTTCTTAAGAATTACCAGAATTTTTGCTGTAGTATATCTAGATATTTGTATAGATTCAAACGTACTACATTATATATTTTAGGACGGTTATATCTATTCAAGAATCACCTGCCACCCTAAATCACCACGGTTCTTCTTCATTATACATTCTACCATACTTTACTGCATGCATATTTTGGATTTGGTTTATGCTGTTCGTTTTGAAATTAGGCGAGTCAATGTGTTCGTAAAGACACTCGTCAAAACTTTAAATACAACTTAAGTAAGTAAAGCCACGGCCACCTACAATACTAAGTATACTTCAAGTATTAAAGGTGGCCGTGGTAAAACTCTTTACACTGTTTTCACTTGGTTAAAGTATCAATAACTCCGTTTTCTTGTTAAACTATTATATTACATTTTATACTATAGCGATAGTAAAAAAGTTTAGTAAATAAACTGCATAGTTTTATATATATATATATATATATATATATATATATATATATATATATATATATATATTTTCAGTGTTTAATTGGGATTGCAGTCTAAGACAGGAAAATCAGTTACCTCTTTAGTATTTTCCAAGCTTTCGAAAATGTTTATTTTCTTCTTCAGGGCTAAAATAGTACAAAAATTAACAGTTTATATAGCAAGGCACTATAAAATTGTTAATTTTTGTACTATTTTAGCCCTGAAGAAGAAAATAAACATTTTCGAAAGCTTGGAAAATACTAAAGAGGTAACTGATTTTCCTGTCCTAGACTGCAATCCCAATTAAACAATGAAAATACATAAAACAAAAAACAAAAAGGTTGTCAGCGATTCATTTTACAACCATACAGGCTGTAAAATGAAGTTATATTTGTCGTCGTTTAGCAAAAGTAACATGTAAAATGGTAAAAAAATATATGCTTAAGCTATCTGTTATTGCTAAAATACCAAGCAATGTATATTATATTCTTTATGGTTTTATCGGTCATCAAATATTTGTAGTTATTTACCTTCAGTCTTAGCAATATCAGCTGAACACGATTTGTAGCCAACCGTCAAGAGTACTAATATATACTCTTGGTATGTACCTATATTCAGTCTTTAAAATATTCTCACCGAAACAAAACTATCATGGAATTTCAAAGAATGAACAAAAATTCAAAACACTTAGAAGGTATTCGAATTAACATATCTTTTGAATTCTTAATATTAACCGTAATGAACTTCCACTGGTATTATATAATTATATCACCTGCTATTTTAATAAAGACATTAGCCTATTTCAATCAAAATATTCCATAATTTTTCATCTGGAGAGAGTGATATATAATAAACACATTCATTTTAAAAAGTATTTCGTTTGTTTTTATAAGAACAAGAGTAATTTCTGATATTCTGACTCACGGATTCTCATTAAACCTATCCGTAGAGGATTAATGACGGTTATGGAGACCCCGTTTTCCGAAAACAAACAGTTGATGTATAATAATTATATCGTTACGAGTTTTCTATGGAATTCCTTCTAACCTTCTGCGTGGAATAACCAGAAGAACATAATGTTTAGCATTAAAATCTCCTTAAAAGACATTGTCTGCGTAGTCAATTCGTAGTAGGAATAACTCATTATTTACCCATCTATTGTCATTTGCGCAATAATAAAGATAAATACAATCACCTGTTTACAAAAGAGATAATATTAACGAAATCGTGTCGTTGTCTGTGTAGAAATAAGTGATAACGCCCATGTATTTAGATACTCCGTCGAAATTAAGAATTGTCAACCTAGAAATTACGCTGGTATGGTTAACGAAGAAGACCAATGTTGGTTGTCTCTTTGTGTTGCTGGAAGTATGATTAGCCTTGAGCGATTTGCGCATTTCGGAAATTGACTTAAGTCACTCACATTAGCTAAACGACTTCAACGTAATGCATTTAATAGATAATTTATACTGATATCAACTTACCTTTTTATCTAAAACGTATTAAAACGTAATGTCACTACTCAAATAAAACGGTCTCGTCAAAGTCCTCGAACAAACTGACTATTCCACCACTACCATAGCTGAATATTATCCTACCTGGTGTACCTCACGTTGAGGTTGAGATAACAGGTGCAGTGTTGTCGCATTCACAATATCCTCGTAGGACAACGATATTTTATTGATCTATCTTTCGATCCGTTATGTAGCTAGCGTTGGTTTCTTTGATATCACGCGGTGTCGACAGAATATGCAATTGTTATATTAATTCTGGTAGAGATGGAATTTGCGGTGAGTCACCCATAGACTGACTTAGCCATAAATCTATCGTTTATTAATTTGGTATAACGAAACGAATGTTCGGGAACGACCTTATTATGATGGAAAGTGCTTACGTCTGCTGGTTGCACGAATGCTTGCTCCAATGAATAAATGAATGAATGAAACATGGATCTGTCAAATGAGCGAAACATTTGGTCGTTGTAACTACTTCGTGTATAAGTTACGTGAGCATTTATTCTTTGAATCAAAACGGGACATTACTTTATTTAGATCAAATAAAGACTTTAAAATTTAGGCCAATGAAAAAAAAACACTTTTTGAAAGTTTTTTTTTTATTTAATGAAAGAATCTTTTTTAAAGTTATTCATTCAGAAGAAGTTAGTTGGGTTTAAAGTTACGAATCACAAAATATATGTAGTGAATATAATTAATCAAACACGATTACATTTTTCTTTTTACATTTAAATACTGTATTGATGTAATAAAAAATTCAATCAGAAAAAATTACAAATTTCAGTTTCCTTCAGAAGTGAAATTTGTTACTGGGTTTTCTCAGATGTCCACAATTTGTTTATAATAGAAAATACTCTTTCTACTGGAGCATTTGTAGCAGGCAAACATAAAATATATTGAACTAGCGACCCGCCCCGGCTTCGCACGCCGCAAACGCTACGCCCCGCAATTTTTAAATCTGTAATACCTATCTTCGAAAATATTCACTTAAATCATACGGTGTAAAGGGCCATATATATCTATATTAAATGAACAATGTATTCAAGGTATTTAATTGGTTAAGGATTAATGCTGTATGGGTTAAAATCGCTTCGAAAATTAGCCATTATTTGTCGCAAAAAGTAAATGACAAAAAAAAGTTATTGTGGGTTATCCATAAGAGATAGACATATACCATCACGGACTTTTCTGTAGACCTTTTCAATGTGTACAATACTTAGTACATTATTTTGATAAAACTCGTAGGGAGCCTGCGTTTGCAATGTAAGCGGAAAAAATGTAATTATTTACGACATCACATTAGAAACCTCAAAAATAACAGTACTTACTATTATACTACTACTATTTACTACTATACGTACTACTTTTATTATACATATAAACCTTCCTCTTGAATCACTCTATCTATTAAAAAAAACCGCATCAAAATCCGTCGCGTACTTTCAAAGATTAAAGCGTACAAAGGGACAAAGGGACAGAAAAAGCGACTTTGCTTTATACTATGTATTGATTACAATAGAAAAGTTTTCATGCTGAAAATTGTTGGTGCGAAATTGTTTGAATACTTCCACACAAAAAAAATTTTTGGCGCGGTTTCTGACAACGGGGCAATTTTGCGTTCCACAGTTCATTTCGGGGACACTGGTAATTGTAAAACGTTCAAAACGGGACGTCTGGTCACATTATGTATATAAAAAAACCCTTTTACTACATTAACACATTCATTCTTCTTTATCAAGAAAGATCAATTTTTATGAATTAAAAATGCAATGCAAAATAATTTTATTTAAAAATAACTAGTTATTTTTGTATCAGTCGAACAAATTTGCTTTAGTACAGCTGGTGAGGATTTTAGAAAAGAATAAAAATTCTAAGCACTTTTATTAATTTTATCTTGAACTTACAATATCGCTTTCAAATATGGAATATGTAACTGGGTTAATTCAGACGTCCATTATGTTCATTATGCCACCCAGCGAGCTTCTGTAGAAACTTTTCGATCCTTCCATTCGGTTATAATTTGCATCGTAAATAGTTACAAATTATTATTAGCATTGTTTTAAGAGCCGAGGTAAGAAACCTATACAGCTCCGTTGGACCTACAGTTTAACGCCGATTCCGAACTGCCCAATATTACGTGAGAATTGAACCCACCAGCACCAGTAAGCCGAGAACATATAGGTTCGCTATACCGCTCGGACACTGAGAATTTTCTGGTTCTGATAAGGTGAGAGATCTTGGTGAGGTCTTAGACCAGAAGCTTTCCTTTATCCCACACATCACCCAACTTATTTCATCTGCCGCGAAAATATATGGATGCGTTATACGTAATGGCAAATATTTTAATAATTCCTCAATATTCATAGGACTATTTAATACCCTAATCCGTAGCAAGTTGGCGAATGGCTGCATGATCTGGCATCCCATTTACACTTGCCATCAACGCCATTTTGAGGCTATTCAGAGAAGGTTCTTGAAATTCTTAGTTTGGAGGGATGATAAAGTTCATCCACAGAGAGGAGTAAATAATAACGAATTATTGAGTCGATTTAGTTTAATATCATTGCAGAGCAGGAGAGAAACTTTATCACTCAAATTTTTGTACAAATTACTGCACAATAGTATTGATTGTCTACCGCTCTTGTCCGCATTGAAATTTCGTATTCCTAGGCAAAATTCTCGCAATACAGAATTATTCCATCTAGAGACTCCGAGGATCAACTTCCTAATACAATCCCCCATTTGATTTATGGAGCCTACATTCAATAGAGTTGCCAATAATTGTGACATTCACTTTGACTCCATAGAAGTTACTATCAGGAGTTATGTGAACAAAGAAAATTGACTAAAATTAATTGATTTAGATTGAGTTGTTTGTAATATTTCATTGAATGCTATAATACAGTTATTAGTTAATATTTTTTTAGATTATATTAGCTCTTTGTTATATCTTTTTCATTTTAAGTTAATATTTAACATTGTTATTATTTTCTGTAATTGGGTGTTATACCTGTTGAGAATAAAGAACTTATTATTATTATTAATACTCCTGACTGTCTGTCCTTATTCGCTGCTTGTTTTATAAAATTTGGTAGCCGTATATTACACAAATTCATCAATTTAAGTGTCCTCGACTTTCAATGTCGCCAATAAACTGCTAAGTAACCAAATTGTCTGTTAGATGACTGATTTCTAGTGCAGCTTCAATTGTCGATAAAGATTCACTCTCACTAATAAAGTTTGCCGACGACAATGTTGATTGTCGTCAGCAAACGCAATATTGATTGGCAATTTGGTGAAAAAGATAATTGGCAACATTTGTCAATACTCGAAAAGTAGTTCAGTTGATAAATCTTCCACTATTTCGAAAAAAAGAACATTTTTGAGTCCCATTTATCTTTGGAGACAAAGGGACACATAATCGAAAACCGTCTGGTCAAGTTATGTATAAGTTTCTTAACTCTAGAAACCAAAATTATTATACGTAAACCGATGATTACATATGACTTCATAATAATAATATTTTAATTTGAGTTTTGTTTCATTTAGTTACTTTATATTAATATTGCAATTGATTTTAATAATTTTGTTTTGGTTGATTTCGTCAACTACATTTCATCAATCTGTTGACTACGTGTGTAATAGGCACTATTTCAATTTAAGTTTGTTCCTTTTAGTTATTATTCATTACTATTAAAATTTATTTTAATTTGATTTTCTTTGTATATATTCGCTTATACTCTCCCTTTTTCGTTTTTTTTAAATTTTTTATTATTTAGTATTATTTGTGTACAATTTGTTAATGACGCTGTTTCTTTTCTACATAAATTTTAAATTGTATTGTATTTTTCCCACTTAGTAGTTGGTTTAAACTGTTGAGTGGCGCATTTCTAAATAAATACATAAATAAATAAATTAGGAATTCGAATAATTTCAATAAACCGAAATATTTGTATAGGTACTTGAATAAACTAATATTATCAAAAATTGAGACCTTATTTCTATTTGTACAGGAGGTGTATTGAAATGAAAAACATCTATTGCAAGAGTTTTCTGTAGAACTGCATAGTATAAACATATTCTCTTTAGAGCAGACGAATGTAAACTAAGAAACAACGGTATATCTGTAAAATTAAAAACAAGGTCATGAATGTGAGAAAGACTGAACGCTCTAGCGATAAGATTTATCAGTGTAAGGTTTGAGAGCTCACATGAAGTCATTGGACTTCTAGATATCATGAAAGGAAACAGAAGCAACAAAATCCACATTTACTTCAATAAGAATATTTTCAAATATAGGTGTAGTGTCTTTTTAATTACGCAGTTTCTAATACAGTGGATTCCAGACGTTTTACTCATGTAGACCAGCCATACTCAACTATTATAGCCACCACAAAATGTTTCTGTACTGGTCTTGCTGGCCGCAAGCAAAAATTATTCAGGTGTATATGAAAATTTAATTTCAAAGCGACCTATGAGTTTTTTTATGAACATAAACAATTTTAGGCTTTAACACAGATGAGTTAGTCAATTTAAACGTTTTAGTTCGATTTTTGAAACTGTGAACAGTATTCCAAAACTTTATTAAGGACTGGCTTGTTGCTGCATTCTAATCTTATGATATCATCCTCATGAGAGGAGTCTGTGATTTTGTTACTGTAAATATTTTGTATGTACTTCATTTTGGAAAAAGACGATTCGCCCACGAAAATAGGCCCAATTAATCTTTATAGGATTTGGGCACTCATTTGGACGTTTTAATATTATTGGGGAACAATGCTCCAAAACCCTGAAAACTCCATCTCCTCTCTTCTTTCTCTTTGAATGAAATTCCTAAGTGGGTGTCAAAATCTATGAATTTATGGAACAACTTGTTAAATTTATTTTTAAATGCGATGAGTTTTTTACCAGTGAAAACATTTTTTCAGATTTTTCAAATCTTGAAAACTTTTTTGAAATTCATCTAATTCTGCAGTTATATAGTCTGAAATTGTGAAACAGTTTTCCTCGTTATAGTCCGATGTTGCCTCTATCATCGTTAAAAAGGTGTCGAGCTATTTATGTTGTATTTCTCCTTGCTGGATATTTAGTTTATCTCAGAGATATCTGGGAGATATCAAATATAAGAGCTAGATAATTTGATAATTTTGGTCTCAATCATGCGGTGCCCGACGAGACAACTTAATTTATTAATTCGAAGATAAAAAATTCAAAATTATTGACAAAATTCCATTCGGCCGCTGCTTAAGTATAACTGATGTTGACCAATTAGCTGATTTTTTCAACGTACAACCCTTAACTCCATAAATTTATCAAACGATAGTTTTTGGAAATAACTGCATATGATTTCTATCAACCGATCCATACAAATATTAAGGAGTATCACCTTTGTTGATAGAAAGAAATCGTGACTTCCTATAACTTTCACAAACTGGGTCGAACATTGTGGAATGTATCTTATAATTAAAAACGCTTGTCCAAATTCCACAAAATTCTTGAATCCGCCCGAAATATGTGTTTTTATTTATGCTATACACTTCTAGATTGAATTAATGAACCCTACTCGTCAATATTACGGTTTATGTATAGGGTGAACTTGCTAATTCGTAGGGAAGTCGCCAATAATAAAACTTGAAGAATGATGTATCAGTCTAAAAGTCTCCTGTAAGATGATTTTTGTAATTGATTTCGTTGTCTAGAATCAGTTCATTGCTGAAAATCTTACCATAAGTGTTAATGGCAAAAACAATCGAAGCTTAGCTGACTCGAAAAAATAGCTGGTCTGATAAATTGTACATCTCTGTCATATTCAAGGCCGTTGAATTTTTTTCGCTTCATCATAATCACCTAACATTTAAAGGCTCAGTGGCCGGTTCGCTCGTTATCTTGGGCCGTTCGGGATAGGCGTTAAACTGTAGGTCCAGCGAAGCTACATAGTCTCTGACCTACGCTTTTAGAACAATGATAATAATAACATTTTGATTTCTGGACATAGGCTTCCGTCAGTTTGTTCCTCTTGTATCTGTTAATGACTGACTAGACTTTCTGTAACTAGTTTGACTTTCTTTATTCTAAATGTTCGGTGCGTAAGTCGTTTGCCTTTATTTTGTGCATCCAGTCTGGGTCTTCCTTCCAAGAGTTTGCGAACTCATCTGATTCATTTCAACCTAGCTATATCGGTCTTCTCACATCTAAATTGGCCAATCTAATCTATATATAATTTGAGAATATTCCACGTAATGTTTTTTACATGCTCCACTGGGTTACCTATAGTCTTGATTGGAGTTTTTGTAAGTCTTGATGTCCCCATTTCGAATGTCATTACTATGAGTATATATTGTCCAAAAACTGTTCTTTTCGTGAATTTGGATTGTTGCTATTTAAGTCTCTCAGTTCACCGTATGCTCGCAGGTTTGGTTGGTTGGATTCACTTTTATTCCATGTCCTAGGCATAAAATTTGATACAGGTTTCACACTTTGATCTATATCTTCAGTTGTTCACTTAGGATAAAGTTTGTTATATATTTAGTCTAGACTCATTCATAGGCCGATTTGAAACATTTTCTATACAGGTATTCTATATTTCCTTTTCTCTCTTTATGACCATCAGAAACCAAATTACTTTATCGTATACAAAATGAAGGGGATTCAGTTCTGATAGTATGGCTTGGTCAATCTAATCCAGCTTTTTCTTTAACTATATCTTCATTATAACAACCTAATCTTCTGAATTGTTTTTTATATAATTTTTTTCATTTAGAAATAATGGCCTTGTATGAAAACATTAGCCAACTTAACAAACACTAGTTTAGATATTTCAAACTGAACCTACTGTATTTCTAAATATATCTTATTTTTATCCACTAACACCTTTAACTATACTTAGAATATAAGAAACTCAAAATTAAACCTATTTCATAAATGAAAATACCCAGGGATACTTGCGCCATGGGGCTAGTCATGGCATATTTTCTTGAAACAAACACATCAATCAAGCCTCGGTTAAAAGGAAGCAAAGAAAAAAAAAAGGGTGGCTATACACATGTAATTCTACGAATCATTATAATTCCAAACCTAAAGATTGAATATGTTCAAATATTAATTTCTATATATCCAACCTACTGAGGAATAGCAAGAAAGCTAAATTGAAGGGTTGATAAAATTCAGTTATTCTTGTCACTTTGAAAGAAAACTTAGAAGATTACAGTGATGCCTGAAATTGCAACAATTAAGAAAGATATGATCGGAGTACCAATTTCTTCACAGTGGCAATGTGGATTTTGCTTAGCAACTATTAGTTTCGAATATTTCGGGCGCTTAACATGCCCACTTCTTAAACGACAAATAGAGCGAATGATTTCTCGACTACAATCAATGTTTTTACACCATATACTAGATAGTGGGTTAGGCTGAATAATGCAATTGATTTACCATAAGGAACTAGTGTTGTCCTGGTTCGGGTCTAAGGGCCGTCGTCGGTTGGAATTTCTTCCTAACGCTTCGCTAACCCGAGTAGCGAGCTGCTTCAGAGGTTGTTCCATTTCTGATTCTAGAAGTAGACTTCTGGAAGTAGACTAGACCGGTCTACTTCCAGAATCAGAAATAGAACGACCTCTGAAGAAGCTTGCCACTCGTGCTAGCGAAACGTTAGGAAGAAATTTCAACCGACGACGGCCCTTAGACCAGACCAAGGCAACAATCAACGATTTCATTAGATGTATTCTGTAATTCTTGTAATTCCGACACGTGCTCTTACTGACAGAAATTGCACCAATATTCCTTTACTCTCCAGAATAAATATACGTTCTAATATGTATCTATGGATTACTGTAAATTGGTTACTAGTTTTGAGTTTTTCCAAAGGCAGAAGAGCTGACTGACTCTCTGAGATAACAACGAATTTATTTTCATTAATGACAGTATAAAAAATTACTACATATTCAAGGGCTAATAAAATAGCCGAAAGTTCACCAAAGACAGAAAAATAGCTGCTCAAAGTAAGCTGTTTAGATGCTCTCAGGAACCGATCAAATACAGCTATACCAACTGAGGAAGATGATGATTTTGAAGCATCCGTATAAAGTTGGTAATACCCAGAGAATCTTTTATTCACAAAATCATATAATTCTAATAGTTGAAATGGTTCGTTATATTCAGGAATGACAATTTCTAAAGAGCTCTTTATACACCAATAATGCAAAGTATACAGAGGATGGTTTTCTTCTATATGAAGTTTTTCTGATGCGGAGATTAGGGAACAATAGACAAAGATCATTAAAAAGGATAATTTCTGACTATTCGATATTTTCCGGTTCGATAAGTCGATAAAAACAACTAATCTATCTTCCTAACCTACAAACTCCATATGGCCATTCTTGTGATCAGAAACTTATATGTTATCAGTTTTCGACCTTTTGAATTCGTGCTCTTCTGTGGCCACAAAAACCTTAGATGTCGGAGTATCTCCATGTTTCACCTTATTTTCTATGTTTGAGCTTTGTTGTCTTCATACTAGAATTATGTAGTTGCATTACTTTGCATTTTATTGATGTTTGTAGATGGCTTGGTTTTATCGGATATTGTTGTAGATTTCGTTCATAGCGTGTGTTATATTTTCTAGCTAAGTGTCGAAGACCTTGTAAAAGTCAATAAAAGTCTGTGTCAAAGGTTTACTTGCTAACTACTTAGGACCTTTAATGACTACTCTACTCTGAAGTTGCTTTAACTATTTCGAAAAACATTTGTGATGTTATTTTCAGTATATTTTATAGGAACAGATATCTATCAGAAAACTAGAACGATCTCATGAACTAGCTTTGTTTGTATCTATTCAATATTATATTTCGCTGATGTTATCATTATCTACTGAAAAACATTTGAAGAGACGTATTATCTGAGAGACGCCAACGCAAAAAAGAACTGAGATAAGCAAATTGAATCAATAATGTTAATATCTGAAAAGTACGTTCAATTTCCTGTTGAATATTAGCAGTTATTTGACGTTAGACTTAGCAGTAACAAAAGTCTTTGGAATTTCGAGAAGTATTTATTATTTTTGACGATTTGCTAAGAAATTAACTTTTTTCAACTTTTTGACAATCAGTTGTCTTTAATTTCATCTGGGAGCAACAAAATAATCAATTAAATCTGAATAAAGTAAAAAGGTATATTATAAGTACGGCAATGTACAAATTTCACAAATTAACCAATGAAAAAAATGAATACAAAACCTGAGACTAAAAATATATGAAATTTTGAATGTTTTGAATTATATGTAATCATTGTACTTTGAACTAGGTTTTAGCGTAGATATATTCAGCGAAAGATAGCGAAAATTCCACTTTGATTAAATACTGAAAAGAGAAGCATTAATCTGCGAAACTTTTATTTGAACATACATTATTTGTTTTTTTTTTCTTCATTGAAGCTAATAGTTGGACGAATCGAACAAAAATTAGATTCCTTTTCACTATAGAAGTCAGTCAACTGTAACTAACTAAACTGAATGAGATAATTATTCAGAAGAAAATATTTATGTATATATATTCAAAAGGTTATGGCTTTCCTTTCAGTGATAAAAGAATTAAAATTTATTTGGTTCTATGTGTGACGCACGATATATCTATGCTTCGTGAATTGACGTATCAGAATATTCTACTACAATTTTACTTGTTGCGCCATCTACGATTGGATATCATAACTATCTATAATGGTGTTGAGTTAGTTGCTCCAAATATCGTACTAACACTCATAAAAATTACAGGAATATGCATACATTCTGAATCGAATTGCTCTAGAAAGCTAGAAGATATTCCAAATTTCATTGCAATAATTTTTTTACGTACGATGAAAAAAGTTTTGAAAGCCTTTTCTTAATAACTAAAATTAGAAAAAATGAGCATTCAAGAGTATACTAATATGTTACAAAATCGAATTTAAACGTCTTGATTGATAACAAAATTGTTTTTTCAATTAATCCCATGGATTGTATGTCTTATTAATTGATCGCGAAAGGACGTTTGACTATGGTCATTAGCACGTTAAAGTCTAAACATTTGTGTTAATATTTCGGGACCAACTTCTTTCGATGATATTATTGCCTATATTATATTTTGGTTTATTTTCCAGGATTCTCAGTCATTTACGTTCTTTTATAAACGATGAGCGTTATAAAGTAGTGAAGAGTACTATTTGGATTAGTACCGGCTATTTCATTGTACGCTGCCTTGATAGAGGATTTCTGTACCACCGTAGCTAAACATACCTTTCTGAACTTCGTTCATTCTACGTAAGATGTCAGGAATATCGCGATAAATTCAAAAGTCTAGTTCCCGCCTCAACATGAAACTTGAAATCATAAGTTGGATGTCCACGCTCCATTCCAGTCATTGCATAACGTATTTTCTAAGCTTGCAGTTCGGTACTCCGATTCCTACTTGTCATTCGTCTTGTCTTGCTTGTCTTCGTCAGTCTCGTGCAAGAAACTTTTCAATTGTCTTTAGTGCGGCACCATATATTTTCGCGCTTGATTGATGTCTTCGGAAAATGTGTGAGAGTGGGATTAATCAATCATTGGGAAATATTTATTAATTCAATTTTGAACATCAACATAAAAGTGAGTATAAATATTTCATATAATTGAAAATAATTTTTCAAGGTATCTCATTACGAGATATGGTATACCCGAGATTTATTGGTTTTTTTTAAAATTTTATCGGATGTTTCATCAACTTATCCTTGATCTTCCTTGTTTCGTGTACCCGGGTTAAACTCCATAACCCTATGTTAAATTTTAACTGCATTTTGTTTTTCTAATCACATAGTTAAGTTCGTGTCTTGAAAGTTCCTTCAACTTGTATGCGCTCAAATTGTAAAAAGATATAATTTCACGTATAAATCATAAAACTAAATTATGTTGAGGTGAACCAATACAAGTTTTTTTTATAAACGTGACGAGCTGAAGTAATAATGTGGTAAAAAAATATTGGATGTTCTTCGCCTTGGGAGCGCCTTGTATTTCGAACTCGTATAATAGTCAAGCGACGATAACTCGGTAGGTAAGTAGAAATAACGAAATCATTTATGCAGAAAATTACTTAGTTGTACAATATAGAACTTAGTTGGATTCGCTGTGTTTATACAAAATAAATTAATTAAAATTTCTACTAGTTACTGGAAATTAAGAACAATTGATTTTTTATTATATTAATTTATTTAATTGAAGTCAATAAGTGTTCTTTAATTGAATTTTTATTAATTCAACGATACCTAAATTTTTTTTAATGTCAAGTTTCTTGAAATTTCATTTAATTCGTAGATAACGAATAAGATCAAACTATTATATTGTTTTTTAAGAAGCAAGTTTATAATATGCACTACAGATCATTGATATTTTTTATTTGAATACACATGAGGAAGGTAAACGTGATAAATAAATTCTCTGTATTATGAATAACTCTATACTAGAAAATCTGGAAACTGAAAAAGATATGAAAACAGGCTCAATTTAGTTTATCCAAATTCTAGAGTCGTCAATATTGAGAAGTAAAGATTGAAAAATAAATTGAGAATGTGAATAATACAGTTTTTGGATATTCCAAATGTTGAGATTATTTATATCAGATCTCGATGAAAAATTTAACTATCATAACTGATTTGACAACTTTCTCCATTTCCATAGAACTCAATAATAAACATAGAAATGACAATTAGTCCGAATTGTTAACCATTTCCTTTACTTCTATTTATTCACGAATTGTAAAAAACTCCTTTCGAATTTTTTCATCAAGTTGGACATGGTGAGATGATTGTTATCATTTCATTATCTCCGCTCGCGAAGATTTAATAGATAAGATTATTTGATCAATTTTAAATATAGAACATGAGACGATACTTATGTTTGCTTTAATTAATACAGCTAGCGATGTCCGTGATGATTTCTCTTTTTCTTTTCACCGATGCTTTCCACGCATTTTGTGTCTGATACGATGGGTCTTTTTTCAACGTTTTGCGTCATCTACAATTATTGATTGAATACTTTAATTTGCAATTCCTGCTTATGGCGCATATCACATTGAAACAGGTTCAATTTGAATTAATTTGTCCCTTACTACCCGCTATTTTGTCATAATTATAGAGGGTACTATATACCTATGTTTATTGTTATTTAACTAAAAGAAATATATATATATATATATATATATATATATATATATATATATATATATATATTTCCTTTTTGATATTTAAATATAACAAAGTTAGGCAATAAGTCTCTTTGAAATATTGAGAACTCATAAAACCATATTTTTATTCTGACGTGCAAAGCGATAAAATCAAAACATAAATATTTTATTTAAAATAATTTGTTTATTCCAGATATTTCTTTTAGGGAATTCGGTTGGTGGATAAAGCAGATTGAGACCACTTACCGAATTTCAGAATTTTTTCTTTCATTTCGCTACAAATTCAGTTTTGTCAAAACTTTGAAATTAATAATTTCCACTGACAGTTGACATTAGTAAAGTTATAGAAACAAAATAATATTTGGATTTCTAAATTGCCATTGTTAAATATGTTCAAAAAAAACACTTGGCTTGGTTTAACAAAATTATATAAATTGCACTAAGGTGTGAAAAAAAATCAGTGCAATTTTGAAAACGGGTTAAAAAACCGAAACAATTCTCAAGCCATCAACATAATTTTGTGAAATGAAACGAAGCTAATTGTTTAATTCATTATGATATGTATATGATTAGATTCACTATTAATCTAATAAAATAATTGTTATCAAAACAATACACCGCAATCAAAAAATAATAATGAAATATATTAGAAAGCCAAATATTAATCCTTATTTTATTTCTATTATTTCGTTACTGATAATTTAAATTTTTTGTTGAGTTTCTAATTTTAGGCACACATTTTACTCAATTGATATTATGACATATTCAAAATGAAGGAAATCTCGAACTTCTATTGTATTCTACTTATTATTTCAATAGAGTGGCTTGAATTATGTTAATAATGTCATTTATTAGTCATTCTTTATATTGTTTAATGTAGGGTAAGGAAGTTCGATAAGTGGGTTAATTTCAATATATCTCTTGAAATGTTATAACGATGCAGTATATGCCTGGCGGTCAAGGGTAATTAGCACATATATGCACATTAGACTGGTATCAAGGTGACGTGAGATGTTCTCCAATCTATCCGAAGAGAAAGTTTCCTTATTTCATCCTATTTTGTGAAAGACATTCATTTATGCATAATAGGATGTCGAATTTGAAAATTCTTTTTTTTTTTTGGGCGCGGTCGTCTCTAATAGGACCGCTTTTTGACTGATGTTCTTCAAACTTACTCACATCAAATAATAAATTACAAACGTTGACTTGTGAAAACATATGATGATACTTGTCAAAGTAGAGGATGCAATTTAGTAGATACCTACGGGTATGAATGTCAAACCAAATCAAATACGTTTATTGAAACTTTAGTAATTTATATTTCATGAAACTTTACAAATAATTACAGTGGGAAGTTATAAGGTCTCGCGACCTTCTTCAACCCTAGATATTTAACATAATATGTAAAAAAAAACAGATATTTGTATTGGATACAATTGTTTTGTCTGTGGCCGACTTATTCATTACGTGCCATTTGGTCAAATGGCCGATTTTCAATTCATCAGACATTTTTTTTGCCATTGGGCTTGTAATCGATGTTCATTACCCAGCATATATCATTAATTAAACTACTTAAATCATAGACAAACACAAACACCCATGCCTTCAGCGGGGCTCGAACCCGAGTTATACCGCACGAATAGTTGGATGTTCTACCGACTAAGCTACGGAGACCGGCTCATCAGACATTTGATATTAAAGGAAACCACAGAAAACTTTACCCACGTAAGATGGTATAATTACAAAATTAATTGAATATTGTATGAAATGACATGAAATATTATTATTCAAGTTTATGACAAAGGATGATAAAATAAAATAATAGGCTACATTTCACGCTTATTCACTCGCGCACATTTGACTTTTAGCACACCGCACATTATCGCGCACTGCGCCACTAATCACGCACGCTAGCGGATACGTAGAGGTATGTTCTGAAGATGGTCGAGAACTTCCTCGAAATGAGGAAGTGCACCTCGGCGTGAGTACCATGGGGCCATCAGCGTCGCTTGGGCAACCAGATTTGGTCCTTGCAGAGTACGTAGGGCATATATCGAGCTTGAAGTTTTCTCATATGATCGAAAATTGGGGGCATATTTGTGTGCTCATGTATGAGGCGAGAAGGGTATCGATAGGGGAGTCGGAAAATGCTGCGACAGATTGCTCTCTCGCAGCTTTCGATTTGTTTGACAAATCTTTTTTGGAGAGTCGCATAGAGGAAACATCTATACGAAATTACAGGACGAAGGAATGTCTTGAAAGTGTTCAGCAGAGTATGAGGATTGCATCCCCGTATTCTGCGTTCAAGTGCCTATAGAAGGTTTGCTATGTTGCGAATTTTTTTCAGAGTTTTCTCGAGGTCGATTTTCCAGGAATTGTGTTTAGAGAATGTTACACCCAAGTAAGTGATTTCGTCCTGAAGTCTGAGGTTTTCGCCCCATAGCGTCAGGTGAACATCATTACTTTCGAATTTGGGGAAATGGGAATAATTATAGTGAGAGAATAAAATAGCCTGGGGTTTACTGGGGTTGGGTGTAATTCTCCAGTTGCTCGCCCACGTATTGTAGACGTATGGATGTGTGAGAACTGGGTGCTTGGTGTTTCTATGTTCTGAAAGATCGTTTCTATTGATTCCTATAGATGGCCTTGTAAAGTAGTCATTACTTGAAAATTTTCCACTTTGGAATCATCAGACGGTGATTTGAGATTGAAGTTGTTGCTTCGCATGACTATGGACGTGGCACAATTGATGCGTTTCTTCTAGAACGAAACTGTCCAGTGCTTCCATCAAGTGTGGCGTTGATTTCAATATTCTCTGATATTTATCCCTTGAGGGATGAATGAGGGTTCATATCGTACGTGATTCGTTTCGATTAATTTTCATTTTCAGATGAATGTACTAGTATTTTATGCAGCACTATGTAGTATTATATTATTTCTTCACAGAAGATCCGAGTTATAAAACAATTTATATACGAACAATTTATAAAAAAAAGACTAAAAACTATAATTATATAGTATTCTTATCTTCGAATTTATAGTGTATTAAAACCAAAGAACGTTTAGAATATTATTCATCAATCAGTCAATAGGAATTGTAATGAGATTTAGATAATTATCTTCGAAGCAATCATTGGTAATGACGCCCTAGAATGAGTCAATGAAGAAATAGTACAACAAACAATTAAATATTGGCTGAAATATGTTAGATTTCATAATAGACACAATTATTATCTCAATCATTTAGCATTTTCTATTCGAATATAGAAACAGAAACTGAAATTTAAATTTTGACTTATATAGCAATTCAAAATATGTTACATTGAATAAGCACTAATTGCTTCCACTATTGATATAATTAAGAGTAAAAGATATATATATATATATATATATATATATATATATATATATATATATATATTACGATTGTTCCCCATGAGGAGAGCGATTGAACTTGAATTCGCAATTCTTAGAACTTTCGCTTCATCTTTTCTGCTCCCAAAAACGCTTCATCCTCTCTGAATGCTCTTTCTTCTCTTCATCTGTCCATTTTATTCCAGGTTGGCGATTTGATTTTTGCTCAAACTTCACATGTGCGATTTTACAGCGATCTTCGAGATTTTTTATATTGATCTGTTGTTTAGACCTCTTTTAGCCACTCTGTTCTGCATTTACGCTTCATAATTATAGCGAGTAGTTTCTTCGGTATTCTGAACTGTTTCATCCTGTAGACATGTGCATAGAACTTTGCTCGTTGTTTTCTTCCGTTATGGTCTTTTGATAAAGTTCATTCTAAGGCCTTTTCATCCAAATGCCGTTTCTTTTGATTGACCCGTAAATCTTTCTAAGAATATTCCGTTTTTGTTTTTCTATTTCTTTCATTCTTGAATGACCGTTAATAACCATTGTTTCAGATGCGTAGATTGCTTCTGGAAGAATCGTTGTGATATATGCCTCAATTTGGCGCCTCTCTAAATGCACTTTTTGTTATAGTACGCCCATGTTAGCTTGTAGGCCCTTTGGAGGTTGGTAATTCTCTGTTGTAAAAAACCTGAGGACTGTATAACTTCTCCAAGGTATTTAAAATGTTTTATAATAAGAAATTTGTAACCCGGTTTTCTGCGCAATTTTATGTTGTTCTTCTACGGCGCGAATGGCTTCAGTTCTGTTTGTGGTGATAGCAATATCGTCTGCAAGGCCAGAAATTTGACATTTATTCGATTTTCTATATATATATATATATATATATATATATATATATATATCCACTGCAGAACGGATGCCTCCCCCTGCCTTTGCCAAGATTCCCTACGGCAGTCTCTCTCTTAAAGGCAACGCCCAACCAATCCACAAACTCCTTATCCCATCGATCGTGAGGGCGCCTTTTTGGTCTTACCATGTCTCTGGGCTCCCAATCACCAATCACAGCTGACCAACGCGCATCTCTTGTTGGGCTAGATGGCCTGCCCATTTCCACTTTGACCTTTTTACACGCTCCACGACATCCTTCACCTTTGTTCGATCTCTTGTCCAGCTGTAGCGTATTCTATCTCGTACGGTTAGGCCCATCATGTATCCGTCTATACTCCGTTGGGTTGTTCGAAGATTCTGGATGTGAGCAGATTTCAGGGTCCAAGTTTCGCTGGCGTAGGTCATCGCTGGTAATACGAATTGGTCAAACACTTTGCTCTTTAAATAGGATGGGAGAAAATATTTAAATAGTGGGGGCACATATCCATAGGAGAAAACCCCCTATGGATATGTCAAGCTTAATATATATACAGCCATTTACACATGTTTTGAGCTTGTTAGCTATCATAAGAACAGGGTGATCAGCTTTTAGTTCGAAATAAATGAACGACATTCCTCAGCAATAGGACAATCTCTCTCTTGTAGCTTTCGCAGGAACTCTCAGGATTGGGAGAAACATGGGAATTGTTTGTGCGGCTTCCATATTCTCATGACGTTTTTCTCCTGGAAAGTGTTTTTTGCCTTGTTAGTTTTTCCCCGGAGTGAGAACAAAGTTGTATCATTTTAAAATACATTTCTTATCCAGCCAGCTTATTATTCTTTATCACGGCCTGCCTGAGAAAATATTTGTGGAAATAAATTTGAGACATCTTAATGCAGGTAGTTAATTCATTATTTACATTGAATTCAATACTCTGCATTATGTAATCTACTAATCATTCAATTTATGTGAAGCAGGATACGTGACATTGAACTACGTTTAATATTAGTAATTTTTCATTCAACAAGTCATTATTTCAATAGTTTTTCTTGCTTAATGACCTAATAATAGAATCTCATATTCGGTGTACAATTCTCGTTCAAAATATGACGTTATTCAATTAAAATTAAATTTTAGAATATAGATTTATGTTTCTCTATATCACTCTTTCTGTTCTTATAGATAGAAACTTCAGATTTATTTCAAGAATATCACTTGGAACATAGACAAGAATCGATATTTCAGGCGGAAGTATTTAATTCTCAGTTTGTTATTTTGTGTAAATCCACCATGATGAAAAGTTGGCAATGCAATCACACCATAATATGGTGACCTTTTGACTGCATCAATAAACCCAAAATGGCCACCAATGTCATGATATGTTTGGAACCAGTTATATGAAAATAGGGAATATTGCGACAATCGCTATTATGAAGACCAATTATGGGGAAATCCTCTGTTTAGTCTTCCAAATTCTAAGCTAAACCTTCCTTTCTTCCACATATGGACCTTTAATATGCGATGCTCAACCTTGTTACTTATTTCTGTTATAAGTATTTAAGTAGTGGAATGCAAGACGAGTAAAATGCAATTTAAAATGATAAAACATGAAACATAAGTTAATAATAATACTCATATTTTGTGAGAGAATTTTGTGGTACCCAACTCTAGGGCATGAGTCTTTATCTTTAACGTTATGGGTTATGCATTCTGTTCTATATCCAACAGTTGTGTGCCCTTGAATTTAGGTATGGGGTTTCGTCAAGTGCCATTTATTAATATACCAGTATAAGGGCTTTTGAAACAAGGGATCTTTTGTTCAAATGTTCGTAGACGTTTTAAATATCAGGGGCTTATTGAATTATTTTTCGAGTTCACTTTATTCAAACTTAAATTCTCAGTTAACCTTTGTTGTATTAAATTCTTAATTTTTCTGATGACTTCCGCTCTAAACGATTAATGTTGATTGTCAAAATGGCCGTAAGAAATTTGATCAATCCAGATAATTTACTTATATGATTTGAGTAATTTCTGTGAAAATAATTTTTTCATTATTTTTTTATTATTACGATTAGTGATATTGAAAAAGAAGTGATGCTTTTTTATTTGTTGAAAAAATATATGACTTTCTAAATTAGCAAACTGTCAATTTCAAAAGTGCAGTTGATTCTACCGTTTCGATTATAGAACCTATATTATCTGTTGATTTTGACCTTCTTGATAAACTTTATACTTATCTGTCACTGATACAGACAAAAATTATTAAATTCTGAATTTTCATCAGATTTTATGTCAAACTATCGTTTCTCTCATACAATATATATTTTAGCCTCAATTCAATTATTTCACACGCATATTACAGCTGTGTTGACGCATACCATACACATTGATGACCTTTCTTCAGTAATCGTTCAAGTTATGAATTGATCATTGAAGTCTAATTGAGGATAACTAGATAAATGACAATGACAAGTTACTAATATTGATGTACATGCAGTGTTCCGACTAGTTTGACAGATGATGTTATCTTTTCTCTTGTTATCGCAATGCATTATCTTCATAACAGAGGTCTTTGGCTTCGAATTACTCCATCATTGATTATACCTCCAACATGTTCAAATAGTAATTTTCGTATTTTCACTTATCGAATAGAGAATATTTACGTTTAGTTTCATTCATGCCTTAATTATTAGATAACAGACGCTGATGGAGGACATTATAATCACGTTATGTCTTTCCGCTTCAGTAGTTCTTGGGTTCGATTCTTATCGTGCTCTTTGTTCCTTTCAGAATATCCCGACTTTACTTTCTAACATATGAAGAACAGCCATATAAACATATGTACCTTTGTGTAATGGGCCATAATCTGATCTAGTGAAACATAAAAAAAACATTTAGAACTTTATTTCAAACTTTTCTCTTTTTTTTCATCGTATTATTAATAAGGTCCATATGGTTTGTGCTATGGTGAAGAGTTTTAATTTCAACTTTATTAAGATTGAGACTTTCATAAACCCTTTTAAATGTAGTTTGTTCAATGGGTGGGTACTTTTTGTATTAAAACAAATGGATACGCATTTTTTGAAAATGTAGCGAAATGCGTAATGAAGTTTTATGGTTGATATAAGTGAATGTTCAATTTCATCTTCTATTATTTCAACTTTGATGATGAATTTCTATCAAATATCCATACAAAACTTTTCTTTCACGAACGTTTAAGTTGTACAATGCATTGTACAATGCACGTTCTGCATAAACAATGCAGAATGTGCATTGTACATGCAGCAAAAGTGCTATATGTTATAACCTACACCAACACTTTCATTTTTCATCTGAATAAGTTACACACCAATAATATGTACTGTTTACTTAATTTCTATGGAAGCTAATTCAATTTGAATATATTCTTTTTTGGCTCTCCCGGTACTGAAATGCCTCTAAGTTAGTGTATATCGATACCAATTTTCTGGGAAGTGAGGATAGCAACTTCAGAAGCTTGAATGTACTTACCTCTAGATTGAGGAGACATTTTAGTATTTGGCATAGAATTATGTACATTCTCTGCTAGGTGAACAAGAGTGGTTTCCTTCTGGATGTGCATGTATTACTGAAAACAGGCAATGGTATTCGAAGTATACGATTTGACGCTAACAGGGCCGACATAAGCCTTTTGAAGATCCAGACACTGAAACATGTAATTAACGAAATTCAATTTAATTTATATTTGTCATTGTTTTCCAATATGCCTGACGTATGTTTTTTACTTGTTTTGTAGATTAGTCCGAAATTGGTATTAGAATTAGACACTAATCCGTCTTTGTCAGGAAGAAGTAACTCTTTTTGAGCTATAATCACATATATTGACTCTTTTTTCATGTTTTTCTTGCATGTTTTACTTAATTATTGGACAATAATAGTCAGAATAAGTGTTTCCATTTGAGCCTGTGATTACTAAACAATTGAGCAGAATGTCTAGGTATAAGTATTCATTTATTACTATTATTTCGTCTACTTTGAATCATATCGACATATATATATATATATATATATATATATATATATATATATATATATATATATATATACTACATAGTATAAAGCAAAGTCGCTTTTTCTGTCCCTTTGTCCCTTTGTACGCTTTAATCTTTGAAACTACGCAACGGATTTTGATGCGGTTTTTTTTAATAGATAGAGTGATTCAAGAGGAAGGTTTATATGTATAATAACATCCACTAAATAGTGGAGAAGTACTGTTATTTTCGAGGTTTCTAATGTGATGTCGTAAATAATTACATTTTTTTCGCTTACATTGCAAACGCAGGCTGAACCCTACGAGTTTTATCAAAATAATGTACTAAGTATTGTACACATTGAAAAGGTCTACAGAAAAGTCCGTGATGGTATATGTCCATCTCTTATGGATAACCCACAATAACTTTTTTTTGTCATTTACTTTTTGCGACAAATAATGGCTAATTTTCGAAGCGATTTTAACCCATACAGCATTAATCCTTAACCAATTAAATACCTTGAATACATTGTTCATTTAATATAGATATATATGGCTCTTTACACCGTATGATTTAAGTGAATATTTTCGAAGATATTACAGATTTAAAAATTGCGGGGCGTAGCGTTTGCGGCGTGCGAAGCCGGGGCGGGTCGCTAGTATATATATATATATATATATATATATATATATATATATATATATATATATATATATATATATATATTATATATATTTTAGTATAAAATTATATAAATTTCATAATCCAATATTTATATTATTTTGACTGTCAAATATTTGTTGTTTTCTTCCTGATTCTTAGCGAATAAGAAGAAAAAATAAAATAACGAAATCAAGAATATGTATATACTTACAACACATTTCAAATTAAGTGGATATTAAAAACTGCAGAATTTAAGGTTCATAGCTAAATTGCCAAAAACTCCTTTTTGGTTGAAAAAGAAACACATATATATGAAGGTTGAGTGTAGTGAAGAGTTTTGAAGAATGAATTAACAAAATAAAACATAACAAACACAAATGGAAGTATAAAGAATGCCCAAAAAACATAAAAGCAAAATGCACAAACAGAATAATAATAGAAAAAGAAGAGAATCTTAATGACTGTTGTAATATGCAGGTGGAATAACAACTACACTCCAATTCTGAAATTCTTGAAATGTTTCAATTTTGTACACCATGTTTTATGATTTCCATAATTTAGTTCAATTTCCCAATGGACATTGAATCTTATGATAATACATCTGTGTAATATATGGGGAAGTATGAACTGGAATCCTATAACACTGTACAATCCTGAGCAGACTTATACGCAAATCTCACTTTCCTGTTAATTCAGAATGAATTAATGTTTTTTCGCAAGAAGTCGACCTTTACATTCTCTGTGACGCAAACTGAAACAAGAACGTCACTGAGCCCGGTCAAGCTCAAAAAGTATTCACCAACCTATCTACTTATAATTGTCTTGCATTAACTAGCTGACATATTATTCGGGTATATTAATTTTAATTCAGCAACACAGACAATTCGACGTTATTTTTATATCATGGCAGCGTTGAACCTACAATATAATAATTCACTTATAACATATATGTTTATATAATATTAATTCCTAGAAAAATAGGATTTACAAGTACAGTAAAAACTCGATTAACCGGACTAATTGTTGTCGTTAGGCATCCGGATAATCGAAAATCCGGATAATCGAATGTATGAAGAAAAGCGGGTTTTTTGCATATGTAGTATGTAGGTACATACATATGTAATGTTATGTGTTTATTAAAAACAACAAATACATATCAACGTAAATCAACATTTATTAAGAAATGGTACTTGATGTACGTATAATTTGGGCGTAATGCCAGTTCCGACATATTCATGTTAGAATAAATTCGGCGCGGTTGGCAGTCCGGATAATCGCGAATCCGTATAACTGAGGGCCGGATAATCGAGTTTCTACTGTAATAGATACTACTAATAGTAATATACGATACTTTTAAATGATAAAATTGTAACGTGAACTTTTATGTTACAAATTTAAAACTTTTACTTTGACGAACAAAAATTTAAATCCGAAAGTTTCTTAGGACTCCTCCTTAGGATCTCCTTAAAGTCTCCATAAATAGACAGTCTTTTTATAAAATCCGTATTTTTGACTTTCTCTATTTGTTTTTGTTTTATAGAGATTCAATTCAATATGTGCAAATGTGTGAAAGTCGCATGAGGAGGAAAATGTAATAATATCGAAAATACTGTTCTTATGGTGGATGGTACTAAAATATTGAAAGACTGGTACAAGTCCCAGTTTATAGAACAGGGGTCAATCATTATCGCGGTCAAGATTGCTTCCCGCAATTACATAAATATGCAGAATCTAATGAAATGGTTGCCTTACAAGACTTGATAATTTTTTTCACGGAGCTCAATGAATACTTTGTAGAGATACTGTCAAAGAATATGCGTGCATTCCTGATATTTTCTATGCAGAATCTCCTTTGCATCACAATGGAAAGAGTGCCTTATCAACTCTCATGAGACATCAACCTCAAATAACTATTTACCTGCTTAGGCGGTTTTGGTTATCGGTTCAAAAGGAGTATCCTAGTTTTACTTCAAAAGCTTTGAGAATTTCTTCTCCAACATCTTGTGACGTTGGATCTTCAGCTGTAGCTGTAATTAGATCAAACATCGTGAAAGGATCGATCTGGAGCCAGAAATGAGAGTAGTAGCACGTTAAGCTCTATTCCTCCCTTTGAAAAATTGTTTGTAACCACAAGCTTAGCCGTCACATTGATCAGATTGTATTGTATTTTACTGCATAAGTGTTTTCTGTATCAATTCCGAACTGTTGAAAATATATGAAAAAATTAATTTTCATATGAGAATGTTTTGATGTTTGCGCCTATCTGTCTATCGTTATTAGATACCTCTTTCTTTGAAGTATATCAATTGCCAATAGCTACTATGCTGTTCGAATTAATTAGGACAAAGAATAAAAACAATGTTTTCGTAAAATCTTACTTTTTAATGAAGTAAATACATACAAAATAGCGTAAATTATTCATATTAATATGAAGTATGTCCTCCTTTCGCAGAAAAAACTTCTTGAACTCGTCTAGGCATAGATTCCAGTAGCATAGCGCAGATTTTCTTCAATACGTCATCATGAAACCACACATTAATTGCACTTATAATCATTTTTCCTTTTGTAATGCAATCCATTTTTGCCAGTCGATTCTTTAAAATATTCCATAAATTATCAATGGGAATGAGATCAGGTGAATTTCCCGGCCAATCGAGTATTTATTTCATTCTCACGCATAAAGGCCTGCACTTGTTTGGAATTGTGGCAGAGAGCCAGGTCGTGCTGAAATGTTCCATCAAACGTTTCCACGAATGGGACAATCCTGGTGCGCAATATTTCCATATATTTCACTGAATTCATCATCTCTGTTATATGAGCTAATCGTCCAGTGCCATTGGTTGTGAAAAAACCCCAAAA
The DNA here is from genome assembly GCA_030704895.1 of Henosepilachna vigintioctopunctata. Taxonomy (NCBI): domain Eukaryota; kingdom Metazoa; phylum Arthropoda; class Insecta; order Coleoptera; family Coccinellidae; genus Henosepilachna; species Henosepilachna vigintioctopunctata. The sequence goes on along the minus strand of JARQZJ010000124.1, from coordinate 807,747 downwards.
CATTTGTTTCGAAGGATGTTTTACTGTTTGCTGGATGTGATCAGGCCGCAAAGTTTCCCCATCACTTCGTCTAACAACACTTGATTTGTACCCTTGAACAAACAAATGTGTCTCATCACTAAAAACCACCTTCTTCCAGTTGTCCACAGTGCTCTTTGGCCCATGCCTAAGGTTTCTTCATCATTTTCTGGGTAAGCAGTTGATTTCTTCTTGGTCTTCTTGCCTTACGGCTAACCGCCAGCAGTCGTTTTCGCACAGTTGAGGTGCTCACTTCCACACCAGAAACCATTAAATCCCTTCGAATATCAGTGCTTTTCTTTCTCGGATTAATTTTGCTTTTCTAATCAACAATTTGTCTGTTCTTGGAATAGTTTCGCATTTGCGGCCACAGTTTCCTTTTCTTTTTGGAGACGATGAGCCACTTTCTTCAAATGTTTTCAAAATTCTCGAAACGCTGGACTTTCCCACACGAACAGCTTCAGCTATATCTCTTAGTCTCTTATATCTCTTAGTCATTGATGTGTGTTCAATGAGCGCGATAATTTTGGAACGCTTCCTCTGAGTTATATCCATCTTTGGACAAGGACAATATAGCACGTATCAAAATTGAAAGCACCAACTGTCGCACCGGTAGACTCACAACTGAATTGCTGACGAGGTAAAACCGGTCAGAATGTAAATGATGGTCAAGGTCGAACCCTCACGTCACCTCAGGTACTAAACCAGCAGGTGTGAGGGTGTTTGGGCCACCCTGGTACTCACATACTTACTACAGTAACTCAAACGAAGAAAAAAATGTTTGTCCCAATTAATTCGAACAGGATAGTAGTTAGGTTAGGCCGTCATGACAAATACAAAAAAAACTTAAAAGAATAAACATTAAAAAAAACGTAAGTTCTTCTAGGGTTAAAATGTTTGGGAATTCTTGTTGGAGATAATTATACAAATAAATCCCTGAGGCTATAGATAAGGCTACGTTTCCTTCAAAATTTGGATGTTGTTGTTCCATACAACTTTGTTGTGTTGGGTCAGTTATCTTTCAGATCCTGTCCTGCTGTGCAATCAGAGCCGTAGATAGAATTCTTATGTCCAGGTGTTTATGTTTGCAGAACTCCAAAAAAGGACAAACAACAGAACGGAGTGAAATAAATACAAGTGAAAACTGAACGTGGCCTTTGGCGGTATTGAACTCATAAAATTTCTATTGCATACGGTCAATTGTTCATCGTTTATATTGACACATTTATCGCCTGTGAAGTATAAGATAAAATTTAAGCGATAAGAAGTTTATTGTCGTTTGGGAACACTCAGATCTGTAGCTGAAATGTTACACTCTTGTTAGCAAGTTATTGAATCATCACTAGTTGATATTAAAATTCAAAATTCCTAATTGTTTTCGGGTAAGGAAATAATTTTTCATCGGTTATGGTATTTATATTTTTTTGTATTCTGACTGAGATTGAATTCTCGCTTAATTCTTGATGAAACATAATGTTTCACTATTATATTTAACAACATGAATTTAACAACATGTTTCGAGCGTGAGCTCATTTTCAAGACTTGAAGACTTTTCAGTCTTGAAAATGAGCTATGCTCGAAACATGTTGACAAATTCATGTTGTTAAATATAATCGTAAGACATTAAGCAAAGAGTTTAATTTAATTTAATTTTTGTATTTTATTTGAATATTTTTTGAGTTCCTACAAATTTTGGTACACATTATATCGCACGAAAATTTGTAGATTCTTAATTTTTTCAAGAATGATTTAACTGACGCATCAATATTTCTGATTTTTCAAACAATGAATTGTAGGTGGAAAAGACGGTTTGAAATTAGTTTGATTGACGCAACATTAACGCGCAATTAGGTACTTGTTAATATTGTGATTCATTTTCGCATTTCAGATTCAAAGTAAATGAAGTTATTACTGTAAATATGCTCGACCAATATCTTTTGAGAAAGATATTGGTCGAGCAGTGGCCACCGCTGATACAAGTTTCTAGTTTTTAGCTCTCATCATTCAACTCGAACCCAATAAGCTTGAAGAACTTGCCAGCAGATATTATTATTATTATAACGATTATTCCCCATGAAGAGAGCCATTGAACTTGAATTCGCACTTCTTAGGGAATTTGCTTCATCTTTTTTGCCCCCCAAAAAACCTTCATCATCTCAGAATGCTCTTTCTTCTGTTCATCCGTCCATTTTATTCCAGGTTGACGCGTTGATTTTTGTCCAAATTTCATATCTACGATTTTATAGTGACACTCAGTGCGATCTTCGAGATTTTTTATATTGATTTGTTGTAATATTGATTCGTTTTCTGATTTCGTGCGTTATCGTATTTGTCTTTTGATACAGTTCATTTCGAGGTCTTTTCATTCAAATGCCGTTTCTATCGATTGGCCCGTATATCTTTCTGAGAATGTCTATTTCTCTAATTCTTGAATGATCGTCAATAACCATTGTTTCAGCTGCGTAGAATGCTTCAGGAGAATCGTTGTGATATAATGCCTCAATTTGGAGCAATTTGACTCTAGAAATATAGAGTTTTGACAAAGTTGTGATATACAACGAAACGTCAACGAGAATAAAGTTTTTTGTATTAAAAGAAGCCTGTTATTGCTAAAAACATTCAAAATAAACTATTTTAAACAGGCAATAAATCAATTTTAATATACTATATGTATTATATATTCAGAAAGAAATTATGGGGTTTTTTGTTCTAAAAATCATTTATTAAAAATCTTCAGCACATTACGTTACTGTGAACGTAATCGTATAGATTGAAAAGTAACATAATTTTTTAATGAAAGTGTCAATATTTGAAACCTTTCTGCATTTTAATATTGTTTCATATTGTAGTAATAAGTATTGTTTTTGTTTACGCGTGATATATAGATCCACTCAATTTGAAGAAGGCCCAAAAAATTGACCGAAACGTTATGTGCTGAAGATTTCTAATAAATAATTTTGAGCAATTAACCAAAAACCCCAATATTTCTTTCTGAAAATACAAATAAAATGGTTCAAGATAGCAATGAATATTGTTATTATTCTTATTAGGATTGTTCCCCATGAGGAGAGCGACTGAACTTGAATTCGCAAATATTAGCACTTCTGCTTCATCTTTTTTGCTTCCCAAAAAAGCTTCATCCTTTCTGAGTGCTCTCTCTTCCTTTCTTCTGTCCATTTTACTCCAGGTTGACGATTTGACTTTTGCTCAAACTTCACATGTGCGATTTGATAGCGACATTGAGTTCCATCTTCGAGATTTTTTATATCGATCTGTTGTAGATCCTTTTGGACCTCTTTTAACCACTCTGTTCCGCATTTACTATTCATAATTATATCGAGTAGTTTCTTCGGTATTCTGGACTGTTTCATTCTGTAGACATGTGCAGAGAACTTTGCTCGTCGTTTTCTGATTTCTTCCGTTATCGTATTTGTTTTGATTAAGTCCATTCTGAGGTCTTTTCATCCAAATGCCGTTTCTATTGATCGGCCCGTAAATCTTTCTGAGAATAATTCTTTCTTGTTTTTCCATTTCTCTAATATATATATATATATATATTTTTTTTTTCTTTTCTTCTTTTGTATAACTCTTTATATCGATTTGGATTTTATGTCATGCATTAGAGGCTCAGTAGTTGAACCGTATAGTGACACTATAATGCTTTCGGCCTACTGTTGCTTGTGGGTTGAATTCTCGCCATGTTTTTGGGCCATTCGGAATAGGCGTTAAACTGTAGGTCCAACTTTCAAAGAAGCACAGTTTTTGAAAAAACAACTCTGTTCAATATTGTAAATATTGGCGCCGATTTTAAATTAGCGCAAATTTAATTGTAGGCTGTGTTATGCAAAGAACAAATGAATTGCAACTGAAAATCAATCAATCTCTACCGTAGCGTTCGCTCACGAATCGAAGAACGAGCCTGAAACATAAAATTAAAGCAATCTGTCTACTTGAGACGCAGCTGCCGTTTCATTCTATCGATAATGGCCTGTATCGTTTGTGCAACATTCGAAAACCAGTAAAATTCAATTGTAAAAGAATACCGAGAAGACCAAAAATATAACTACCAGGTAGGAAATGCACTGCAATTTCATCACAGAACTAATCTGAAACATATTCCGTTCATGGATGAAAATTGTTACCCTAGGGCTTCTCGAATTTTGTCTACCAGCGTATAATTTGTGAATTTAGAAAATTTTCTCTACCTCGACATGTGGTTGAAGCTGAAGGGGGTTCGGATTCTAATAACCCCCCTGTGGATAATCTTACATACCATGCTATTTGGAGTATTGTCATCTCATAAATATATTTCAGAGCTGTCACCAAACTGTAGTTATGTTTTTTTCAATCAGAGGGTGGTAACCCTTAGAAATAACCGGGAGAGTCAATTCAAATACTACGCTGTCAGGCGGACAAGTGCTCGTAAAATATTACTTAATGAAATAAGGGACAAAGATAAATATTTGAATTTTCAAAGATGTTTGCTGAATGGTTGAAGATAGAATCCGATAAAGTGCCCCCCTTGGCATTTGATGATATTTGATTCGTATGCATTTTCAATGCAGTTTGTGGACATCTCTAAATATCATATAATAAATCTTTAATGTAGCATGTATTTGAAAGTAACTTAATCAAGCGAATGTACCTAAATCGAAATAACCACTGTCACTCGTATCCTTTGATAAAGTTCATTCCTTTATTCTGACTCATAAACCGATTTGCTTGTAGAATACTTCACTGCGGGAATTCAATAAACTTAATTTGTTACATTTTAACTCAATTAACAAAGATTAACTATAATTTCTATCGTAATTTGGGAAAATATATGTGACGAAATTGAATTGACATTGCCCTTTATAGAAATCCACACTGGAAACAAGTAATAGTCTCAAACTATTAAATACTTTCTAATTAACAAAAGGAGTTATTATATACGAACATCCCTATATTATGCTAGATCGTTTTATTTTCAAATACGAATGAATTTTCAACTTTCAGGAAATTCCTATCTTTACGCATTTTGACATGAGTCACTTTCAAAATATTAAAACAATAACTTTCTAAACATAGTGAAATCATAAAATTTTATCTCATTTCCTCCTAAATCACGCGCTCCTTATGGTCTCGATGAATGATGAGCTATATTCTTCCCAAGTTTTCAATGTTGATTCTTTTTTTTTTGGTCAGCAATAATCTCTAATAAGTGTTTTTCCATTTGGTTTCTTTCCTTTCTTAAGGTTTTCGTATTTTCAAAATCGGTTGAATGCAATAGCTTTATTGCTTGCTTTACAAGGGAGGCAGATTTTTTATTCGTTTGTCGTCGAATATTTATATTCATTTATTCCTTTGTTTATATAAATCTTGGTTAGTGTTGCCAACATAACGAACAAATATTTTTTGATTTGAGTTAAAAACAAACGAACAATTAAATAATTCATGTATACACTTCAAAATCTAAAGGGCCTGTTAAATCATTGGATTCATGAATTTTATCTAATTTATTTCATCGCGTTACTGATTTTGTAAACAAGAGTTGTTGATTTGAGTTCGAAAACTTTTAGATGTGACTTTAATTCTCAATTTTCACTATAAAAATAATTATATATATATATATATATATATATATATATATATATATATATATATATATAATTATTCTTACTTCAAGTGAAGGCATACAAGTGGGTATCAAAAAGAAAATCGAATAAATGTCAAATGTCTCGCCTTTGCAGACGATATTGCTTTCATCACAGACAACAGAACTGAAGCCATTCTCGCTGTAGAAAAACTACATGAAATTGCGCAGAAAACCTGGTTATAAATTTCTTATGATAAAACCAAATACATGAAAAGAAAACCAAGAAATAAATCTTGTCTATCACAAAACATGGTGATGTCCTACAAGTCGGCCATTTTATATACCTCGAAGAAGTTATACAGTCCTCAGGTTTAAAACGAATCGCTAATGAACAGAGAATTACCAAGCTCCAAAGGGCCTACAAGCTAACATGGGCTTATTATAACAAAAAGTGTATTTCGAGAGGCGCCAAATTGAGGCATTATAACACAACGATTCTTCCAGAAGCAATCTACGCATCTGAAACAGTGGTTATTGACGGTCATTCAAGAATTCTTAGAAAAATTCTTAGAAAGATTTACGGGCCAATCATTAGAAACGACATTTGGATGAAAAGATCTCAGAATGAACTTCATCAAAAGACAAATACGATAACGGAAGAAACCAGAAAACGACGAGCAAAGTTCTATGCACATGTCTACAGAATGAAACAGTCCAGAATACCGAAGAAACTATATATACTACATAATTATGAAGAGTAAATGCGGTACAGAGTAGGTAAAAGAGGTCCAAAAAGATCTACAACAGATCAATATAAAAAATCTCGAAGATCGCACTGAATGTCGTTATAAAATCGCACATGAAGTTTGAGCAAAAATCAAATCGTCAACCTGGAATAAAGTGGACAGATGAACGAAAGAAAGAGCATTCAGAGAGGATGAAGCGTTTTTGGGAGGCAAAAAAGATGAAGCAAATGCCCTAAGAAGTGCGAATTCGAGTTCAATGGCTCTCTTCATGGGGAGCAATCGTAATTTTATATAAATATATATATATATATATATATATATATATATATATATATATATATATATATATATATATATATATATATATATATATATCTCGCTCTTCAGTTCATGAAAATCATAAACTTGAAATAAATATATGATATTAATGACTCGACAAGTAGAAAAAACGCAATTTAGCTGAGAGAAGTGTGCTTTAAAAAGTAGCTGGTACTTCCGAGGAAAAAATAACTGAATTACCAACTTGTTTTATGAGCAGATTAAAAATTATGATTCCAAGTAACGATGAAATGTGACGAACTCGTTCCATAACGAAACTAAAAATTAATATGCTAATGAATGGTAAATATATATTCATGGAGTTTAACAGTGTATCTCATTTTGAAAATGTTCTTGAAATTGAAAGAATTTAGGAAATCGGAATCAATAACAATATTCCCAAGAACAAATTAATGAATGGAGTTGAGAAATGCACAAACACTATTCGATATTATCATTATATCTAACAATATTGGTGATTATTTTGTTGTGGAAATTCTTCCTAATATATATGAAAGAAACTAATTTTGTTATTTTCTGCTATATTTTACATGTTTTCACAATGCTACGAGCGATTTTGATTAATTGAAGAATGACGCAGTTGCCAAAACCGGTTGTATCATTGTGAAAAACAATATAGGTATAATAGTTCTGGGAATTTGGACTAAATTAGTGAGCCCATTCACAGAATAGACAGCGATATTTTTGATTTCTGAAAATTGTTTATCAGAAAATCATCAAATGTAAATAGATTCTTCAAAATAATTATTTTTTCATTTGCTTCGATTCTTAAATTCTTCACAAAATTAGCGACGGTTGTTTATATCTTCAATAAAATTATTTATTCAGTTGTTTAGAGACTTTAAAAATTAATTTTTCAGAAAATAGCTGTTGAGATCTTCTACAAAAGTATTTGTTCAGTTGTTACCAGACTTAAAAAATTGTTAGAAAATCAAGGCAGTTTAATTACTTTATTAACAGATATATTTGTTCAGAAACACTTGAATAAATAATTCGACAAAAATATAGATACAGTTGTTAAGATCTCCAAAAAATTATTTTAATAATTCTATGAAAAATTGACAAAATTGTATTAATTTTTCAGAAAATCAGCGGTATTTGTTCCGTTGTTTACCACCTTAAAAATTGTTGAAAATCAAGAACATTTGTTTAAATATTTCAACAGATATATTTGTTCAGTTCGTAAACTTTTGAAAAAATAGTTCGTCAAACAATCAAAAATATAGATACAGTTGTTAGATCTCAGAAAATTATTTTTAATAGTTTTATGAAAAATTGTATAAACTTATTATACCTATATAATACCTATTATACCTATATAAACCGATTTTACAATTTCAGATTGTATAATATTCTGATTATCTAAATCTACAACAAAATCATTTCAACAAATGATTTTGATCAAAATCTAATCTATACTGATTAGATTTTCAACAAAATCATTTGTGTAGTTGTTCACGAGACTTCAATAGAATTATTTGAGTTTTTCTTGAGTTGTTTTGAATTCAACAAAATTGGTAATTCAAAAAATCGACGATATTTCTTCAGGCTGTATTATTTAAGAATGTGATTGAAATATCATAATGACAATTATGTGGGGAAATCATAATCTTTTTTTAACATCCATTCCTGGATTATTTTGTGGTAGTATGATAAACCTGTTCCAAAACACCAACCGTCTTGAATGAGCAAATTAAAAAATATATATTCAGTATTTGTGTTAGAAAATTCAAAGCTATAATTTTTGAAACTTTGTGTGTAATAAATTAAAAAATGGTAATATAGACTTCGTTTCTTGAATATAAGCAAGAACACTGTGCAAAATTCAACTGTGAAAAAAGGAACCTAATGACCTCCATCTTATAATGAAAATTCGATAAAAACCTAATTTGTTAACGGATTTTTTGAAAAAATTAGGAATGTGTCCTCCAATTCTTTCGTCTTTTAGCACCTATTGTATACTTAGTCATTTCAGAATTTATATTATGATATGAAAGTTGACTGGTTACTATGTACATAATAATTCACGGAAAGAGTGAATACAATTAGCAGTTGAACAATTGTGTAAATATCATTCGCGTTTATTATATATTTTTATTTGTAATATTCGCAGGTTCATGTATGTTCTATATTACTTAGAAATCCATTTTCAAAACAATTCTTGGGAAATTCATTGCTTTTATTGAATTATTCTGAAATGCCATTGCAATTATTCGAGTTCATTTATCTATTGCGATATAATGAAATTATTGAAATAGATTTAGGAGAATTTAATCAATCATAACACATTTTATTTGTAAGAAAATACAGTTCCCTCTCTAGTCTAGACAATAGATTAAGAAAATAAATACAATGAGATTTCTACCAAAATGTGTCTGTCATGGTGGTCAGAGTATATAAAAAGTAGTACTGATAGACTTTTTCATATCTACAATTGAGGATATAACTACTGTAGGAACTTAATATATACGTTAGTGGTAAATTCACTTCCAAGAATTCATGAAGGAATCGAGTTCAACACCCTAAATCCACTGGAGACTTTCGAAAAACGACCGAAAATTTTTATTAAAACCTTGTGGCACGAAGCTATATTGTAGTGGACACGTCTCTTAATTTTCATAAGGAAACCGTTAGCTTTGCAAAGTGATCACAAATTACTGTATTGATTAATTTTTTGTCCATATATGCCATTTGCCACCTCGCTGTCTGAATCATCCGATGATTCCGAACCAATAAAGTTCATTCAGAAACCTCGTCTGTTTGGTACTGCTATCCTATCTTGTTTGGCGGTGGTCGGCAAACATCCTTGAAAGGTCCATTGACAGAACCGGCTTAAGCAGCTGTGTATTCAAATTACCCGTGAAGTTTCATCACTATATTTTGGTTCACTGCATCCGACACTTACACACGTCTGTAAATTATACAACTTTCTTCATTTCGTTGAAGCAAGAATTTTTTACGATTAAAATACATACTTCTACCGTGATCGTATAATCACTATATAGGTACATATTTGTTTGGAGAATATCTTGGAATTAATATCGAATATTTGATGTATAGATATATATCATATATATATATATATATATATATATATATATATATATATATATATATATATATATATATATATATATATATATATATATATATATATATACTAGCAGACCCGGCGAACTCCGTTTCGCCACCAGATGGCTTCGTTTTATGTAACATTTCGTTTGGTGATTAAAAGTTTTATATTTGAAAAGGAAAAATTTTATTTCGTTTCTCAACAGTAATGAATTCATTTCGATTACAAAAATGAAGTGTTATTTAGTTGAACGTCTCTAAGTAAATGAAAGTGAATCAAAAGTAAATACTGAATTATATCCGTGTCCGCAAATTATCCGTTTCATTGAAGTAACCACATTTTTTGTTTTTTGGTCTGACGTTAACACAAACAAAGCGGATGGTTTCCCAACTCGTGAACACGCAACGTATAACTGCCCATGTGAAAAACAATGATTTTCTAAATTTATCCCGCAAACACTAAGCGATTGGCCTTGCGACTTGTTCATTGTCATTGCGAACGCAAGGCGACCTGGAAATTGCAATCGTTTGAAGTCAAACGGAAGATCAGTCGGAATCATTGGTATTCGAGGAATACATACATTTTCACTTGCGTACTTTCCGTTAATAATGGTTGCCTCAATCAAATTCGGCATGTCTTTTAACCGAAAGTCGAGTACCGTTGCAAAGTCGCGGTGGATTCAAATTACGCAATATCATAATAACTGTACCATCTTTGAGTTGCAAGTTATGTGCTGGAAATCCTGGTAACTCCAGAGAGTTCAAAAACTCCGTTGGATAATTTACTACATCATCGGGATTTGTTATGGAATCAACGGATTTGTATGTCACCAAATCGCCTGCAATTTTTGATTGAATGGTGAAATTCAGTGCGTGTATATCATTATTCTTTGCTGCAAGAATTGTTCGTTGACTTAACTAAGCATAATTCTGATAATTCTCACTAATGTTTGGAAAACATCTTCAATAAAAGCTAATTGAGAGTCTACAAATCGGCAAAAGTTGTTGGTAAGAGTAATTTATCCAGATGTCGCATCAACTGGGACTTTTCAATTTCCAACAGCTAATAATTGTTTGGAAAATTGTGCAGCACTTTGATCATTTTGAAGTTGAATTCTCATATTAGTGGTTAGCGATAATGTTTTTACGTTATTCCATAATAACGGTAACATATAAAGGTGATGCCATCAGGCAAGCATTCAATTCATCTGCAGGCGTTCCACGGGGAATTACTGGCAACGTCTGCCTGAAATCGCCTGCCAACAATATCATCAAGCCGCCAAAGAAATAAACAGCTATAAAAAATAAGGGTTGATCGTAGAAGGGTGAAAATTTAGTATTGTATGTATTTTTGTATGTTGTATCATAAAAAAATAAAAACTGAAAATTTTGTCTAAAAAATAAAAAACAAAATTCAGGGGTGGACTACCCCTAACATTTAGGGGGATGAAAAATAGATGTTGGCCGATTCTCAGACCTACTCAATACGCTCACAAAATTTTATGAGAATCGCTCAAGCCGTTTCGGAGGAGTATGGAAACGAAAACTGTGACACGAGAATTTTATATATAAGATATATATATATATATATATATATATATATATATATATATATATATATATATATATATATATATATGCAACCACACGTTTGTGTATTCACGATGAAAGAAAAATAGGTGACGGATTTCTTCTGTTAATGGGTTTCTTTCATAGCACGTGATCTCTCACCACCAAATATTCTTATAACCGCTATTATTTATACCTATTATTACGGAGCAGGTGACGCTTCCCTTGCACCGGTTTGTTGTAGGAATCGAGAGGCAGCTGATTTCTGCAAACACAGCTTTTAAATTGAGTTGTTCAATGTAAAATGCCCCTTTTTGATTGGTATATATATATACTTCAATTTCACAAATCTTTCGTAAAACTGAATAGTGTTCAGTTTTACGAAAAGTCAATTTCCAACCAACAATAAACCTATAATATTCTTGAAAAAGGCCTAGAGCCAGAACATATGTCGAATAAATAATTACTCCATCAAGTTTAAACTGTGCTCATTCCCAAGAAACCTTCACACTTATATTATATATATATATATATATATATATATATATATATATATATATATATATATATATATATATATGTATATATAAATCACACTCATGAGAATCACCTGGCTTACCATGAGTTTTTCAGAGGTTTCCTCATGGTAAAGAAGACTAAAACTTCCGAAGCACATTATTTACATATATTAATTGAAATACTTTAAGCCAGATATATTCCTCTGAATACTAAAAATGAATATGTAAAAATACAAAAAGCCAATTTGATTTTTTTCAAAAAAATAAGTTTGACGTTTAGATATCTATGTTAATTCATAAAATTCAATTATTCATTAATTTTTCATAGGTTTCCTCATTATGAAGAAAACTAAAACTTCCGAAACAAATGCTAAGCAAGAAATATTCCTCTGAATACTAAAAATTAAGAAGACAAAAAAAGCCAAATTGATTTTTCCAAAAAATTTGTTTCACGTTTTGATATCTACAATAATCCATTTAATTCATTAGTTTTGACAAAGTTGTGATATACAACGAAAATAAAGTTTTTAACATTTTAATTAGCCTGTTATTGCTAAAAACATTAAAAATTATGTATATATATATATATATATATATATATATATATATATATATATATATATATATATATATATATATATATATATATATATATATATATATATATATATATATATATATATATATATATATATATATATATATATATATATATATATATATATATATATATATATATATATATATATATATATATATATAGAGTGTGTGTAGATAGCTCATCTTTTCATTGACATACATTAATTGAAATACTTCATAGAATATTGAGTAGATATCCTCAGATCTTTCAGAAGAATATAAATCATCTATCTGACTTTTGCTATTTTATATTCGTTTCTAATTGACAGTGAAATATTTGCTTCGAATGCTGCATTACAAATATGACGTGAAAAATACTAGTGCTAATGAATACTCAATGTCACACAGTTGTACTGGAAGTTTGTCATAATTTATATAATTATTTGATAGGAGTTGTGATATCTTTGCAATATACGACACTAATAATTTTCTGCAAATGACATTCCTATTTATATTCCCCTTGAGAATAACGATTATGGTGTTAAATTTATGGATGTATTTATGTATAACTACTCAAGTGAATTTACTCTCTTGTATTATTATATAAAACGTAGGCAGCATATGGAGTTGCCTAGGTGTATATTGGTTTGTATTAATTTGTGAGCTCTGATATATCTACTAAAATGTGTATAGGAGTTCGAGGCAGACTTGCTCTATTTTTTTAGTGTTTTCAGTTCCACTCTTCCATCACAAGATTCAATTACTGAGATTGTGAGTAGCAAATTTAGTCTACATATGAGGGTTATATTCGTGTAGAGTTTCACATCTGTAGATCTAATAATTATTGACTGTTTCAATCAGCAAAACAGTTTGTGTCATTGAATTTTTTATTTATAAATATTTGAAATACTTCAACATTTTTTTGAAATATATTTAATGAAAAAATGGCCTCGACAAATGTCATTAGCCAACATAATTCAGTCGATCTGCTAAATTTTATGAAAACAGAAGCAAACGAAGGAAAATTTTTTGCAACGAAATATCAAATTTTTAGGCCAATAGAAGTAACATGATTGAATAAAAGCTTATAGATCTGTATGTTATGGAGCGATAATAAAAAAGCTACGTTGAAAGGCTGATTATACTTTATCGTTTTCTGTATATTCTGTAGTAGTGTTACGGATTCATGTCTGTAATTGCTACAGAATAGTAGTAGGTAAGTGAATATAACTTAAATTCAAACACTTGAACTTATGATTTACACTTTATTGACTACATAGCATGACGCGTTTCGTCGTTACAAACGACTTCTTCAGATGCTTACAGAATAATGAATAATTATTATATTCGTTATATCGAAAATTTTCGAACACCAAACTAGTTTACAATATCCGAATCATATCCGATGCTTATCATATTAATACTCTGCCTATTTATTTTACTGGGTATGATTATAAATTTAAATTGTTTGTCATATCATCATATTATCGGTTACGTATATATGGAATTATTTGCACACACTTTAATGGTTTTGGTAAATCTTCAAATACATCAAACCTGGATTGAAACGAATGACATGAGATCGATCTGTTGATAATGTAGAATAATTATTTGCATTTATCATTATATTTGTACAGATAAAATATCAGTTTCGGTAAAAATATGTTTTATTTACTTGTATGAGATATTTCATTACATTCCATGAATATAAATGTAAAAATTTTCAATTAAAATTTAATCAACAGTGATACTGAACTGCCATTGTGATTCTAACCTAGTTCTTTACCTGTTGTTACAATTTATCACAACCATTAAGCTCACAGACACACACAAACGGCCATATCTCCTGTTCGAACCCAAATCTCCCAATTCAACTCTACAAAATTTTATTCACAAAGGACTTCTTGAAAGTGTGCCCTGACATATGTAATATCTCAAACTGACTCAGTATAATACATTCAATTCATTGAACGTAAAATTCTTCACGGTTCTAGTTTGTTCCTGTTGGTTTTACTGAAAAGTTAAATTTTCTAGTTGAAATTAGTCTAAATTATTCTACTTGAAAGTATATATATATACGTATATAAGTTCAAGTATATGAGGTATATGAAGTTCAAGTTGATATGTAATTGAATATTTAATTTTTTATGGATTATTCTAAATATTATTTCTATCATAATTTCATATACAAGGCAGGTCTACACTATATCTTCCACCATATTGGGGTAACCTTGAGATTTTTATTCGAATGGATCGATATTTTCAAAGAAATATACTACCTTTACTGATTATGCTATTGTTGAGTGAGGCACCCAATTAATTCCATTGCTTGTTATTATGAAACCTAACTTCCGAATATGCTGTTTTGTCTTCTGCGTATCTATTTATTGACAAGATACCTTGTCAATAAACGATTTATTGACAACACCTTATCAAAAGAACGCAAATTTCTTTGGCTTATAATTATTAGATAAGCTTATATAATCGTATGACATATCCTCAAAGTTTCGAAGTATCCTTTAAAAGATTGTTTAAAATATATTTGAATATTTGGTCAAAGGATATATTTAAACAAGTGGTTTAAATTGTGGTTAATTAAATGTGTTTGTTCAAACTTTTGGAAATAAGAATTTCTAGTTATCTCCACACTGAATCAAAAAACATAGTTATTAAAAATTCAAACACTATTATTCAAACATTTCAACACTGAATTAAAAATTTGAGAAAGGAATGAAAATGAATGTTTTTATATTTGCTTATTATGTTATTAGCTCGTGAAGGTAATATTTTCTTTAAATTCGGAGTGCTCTACACTCTGCTCACATAGACACATTTTCAAATTGTTTGCACCGAGTGAAGCTTCCAATTAGTGCATCTACTTGTAATTAGAACCCAGATAACTTGTGAAAGTCTTGTCTACTAATAACAATTAAATTCATTAATATTAGATTTTTCAATTTACAATTTTAAAAAATTAGCTATTAATTTAGGTACTATCAAAGTTCAAATGTTATTACACATTTTGGGCATAGCTGTAATATAGCAACTATAAAGTCTTATAATAGTACACAACGCTCATAATCAACGAAAAAGTTGTAGTAACTGAAAAGGATTAAAAATGTAGGGATGTTTCAGAAATGCCTTTCACAGTAAATAATAATAGATTTAATAAATTTATCGAATCACAACAACAAATATCACAACACACCATAACCAACAAACTATAATATTCCTTTTATATTTACTGTCGAACCAATAAGAAAAATAGAGGTAAATAAGATCAATTCACCTTAGGAGTATGAGTACACATAAGAACACAATCGCATCTGGCCTACTATCAGTTTTTCTCAGAAATCTCTTAGAAAAGAAGGTGAATAAACATCGGAAGTGCAGAGTCAGTATTTTCCTCTGCTGAAAAAGTCAGAGTGCTAAATTGTTAATTATTATTTTAATTCTGTCTCTGTACTAATTATATCTTTCAGTCGAAATGATTTCTTTTTAGTTTTGACAAAGTTGTATTATTAATTAATAATTATTGTTAATATATATATATATATATATATATATATATATATATATATATATATATATATATATATATATTCATTCCATTTTGGACATACTAAGCTTTTCTCTCAAAAATGATGAGTGATTTGTACATTTGGGAAAGCAAATAATGTAATTGTGTGACCTTTCAACTGAATAAAGATTATTATATATATTACATTTAGTAGAAGTCGTGTATTAAATTATTCATTATATAACTTTTCTCACGAAAGCTCTGAAACGTTATTCAAGAAAAATGTATTTTTCAACAATTGAACGAATCGAAGTCATTGAGTCGTTGACTAGCGGCGAATGCTGCAGGAACTATTGACATTCGACCTGAATTTTAATAGGAGAATGTGATTTTTCACGACAATAATATAACTAACTGGAAGTGTACAACACTCTCTCCTCAAGAAGTGACTCATAACCCAATTTCGACTTTAGTAGATATTGTATGTTTCCATTTCGTCTTTGATTTTTGGGACGGTAAATTCAAAAACTGATGAAAAGCTTATATATTTTCCAAGTACATTATATATATATAGTTATTTTGAGAAATTGAGATATTTTAATATTCCACCTTAAAATTTGAATTTTTCGGATTTTCTGAAAGGTAAATTAAAGCCATATTGTTGCAAAACAAACCATTCGATTTTTACTGTACTCATTTGAATTGAAATTCGGGAAGAATTTTTACTATACAATGAATAATGAATAAATCGTGGAATAATTTAATATATTTACCATATTCTGACAATTTCAGTTAATAAGTCAAATTGTTACCAAAAGCGTGGTAAACATGTGTGCTTTTCATCATGATTGATTATCACGTTTATATTCCAATTTCGTCTTTCTTATTTTTGGGACGGTAAATTCGAAAACTGATATAAAAAATGTGATAATTTAGTAAAGGGTGTTTTTTTTCGAAGTATAGAACTTTAAATTGCATTGAAACAACGATGGATCATTCGATTGACAAGAATTTTTTTATTCGAAAGATAATCTTGTGGCATTACATTTTAAATATGATTTCTGGCATATGACTGACACGGCTGGCTCGGATGTAGTCCAATCTGGACGTCCAATTTTCGATGACTTTCCAACATTCGTGGCCGTATATCGGCAATAACACGGCGAATATTCTTCCAAATGGTCAAGCGTTTGTGGCTTATCCGCATAGACCAATGACTTTACATAGCCCCACAGAAAGTAGTCTAGCGGTGTTAAATCACAAGATCTTGGAGGCCAATTCACAGGTCCAAAACGTGAAATTAGGCGGTCAGCAAACGTGTCTTTCAATAAATCGATTGTGGCACGAGCTGTGTGACATGGTGCGCCGTCTTGTTGAAACCACAGCTCCTGGACATCATGTTTGTTCAATTCAGGAATGAAAAAGTTAGTAATCATGGCTCTATACCGATCACCATTGACTGTAACGTTCTGGCCATCATCGTTTTTGAAGAAGTACGGACCAATGATTCCACCAGCCCATAAAGCGCACCAAACAGTCAGTTTTTCTGGATGTAACGGTGTTTTGACATACACTTGAGGATTATCTTTACTCCAAATGCGGCAGTTTTGTTTGTTGACGTAGCCATTCAACCAGAAGTGCGCTTCATCGCTAAACAAAGTAGTGCGCGATACGTATTCCGCACAGAACCATGATTTTCGAAATAAAATTGCACTATTTGAAAGCGTTGTTCTGGCGTGAGTCTATTCATGATGAATTACCAACCCAAACTGAGAATATATCACTTATCTGCTGTTAAATCGGTCGCCATATTCAACAGTAATGCCAACTTAAAGTTTTATACCTCCAAAAATCACCCGTTATATTTACCATATACCGATAATTTCAGTTAAAAAATCAAATTGTTACCAAAAATGTAATGAACATGTTTGTTTTTCATCATTATAAATTATCTCGTTTTAATGACGGAGTCTTATCTGCCAAATCAATTTTTTTCTGAATTTTAAGGCTACAATAATCGTCTTTCATAAAGTATTTTTGTTCAGGTTAACCTTGTTGATTCAAGATTAGCCTTTTATTCTCTTTGCAATTTACTACTTGCATAAAATGTTATTTACCATTGATAAAATCGACTGTCTACCAAACATATTGATTCTTCGAATATGTTATTTGCACTCGTTTATAGCAGTCTAGACAAGAGTAACAATAAATGATGCTGCTCTAATCAATAATGGATTAAACTCTGCGAAACAAAGGTGTATGAGTGGTTAAACTAGAATCGATTGATTGATTATATTCACCGTATGAGTGTGTACATGTGCATTCATTTTTGAATTAAATTAGTTGGGCGCAAGGTTCACTTTCACATAGTTTTCCATAAATGTGTTCTTTTATTGAAACAAAAAATAGTGTTTAATTATTTATTATCTCTAGTAGGTATTGAGCGAATTCAAATATGTGCCCTTATCTCGGAATTAGACAATGACTAATACGTTAACAATATAACTGAACCTTACTCCCCATATTATCTCCAATATGAATGATTAAAGCGATAGAAATTTCGATTATAATGTCAAAATATCCCAAGTAATGAATATTTAACCTACTTATGATGAGAGAATAAAAACTTAAATTTTGTACTCATGGCGGATAGCTTTAGAATAAGACTTTCTCACCTTAAGCTGAGTTCAAACCTTGGTTAATATTGTTTTTGTCGATTTTACTGAGATTTGTTGATAGAAATTGTTGTTCGATTGCTGCATTCAGTTATGTGTCCAATAAATAGATAGAAGAGATTTCTTGATAATATGTCATATTTTCTCGCGTAGAACTGTTTTTGATTTCTCCTGTAGATGACACATGGCTCTTCTTGACATCTCCAGCGAAATTTGATTTCTAGAAGTGAAAGAGTTGAACACTTTGTTGAAATGAGTGGAGTTAATTTCAAAGACCCTTTTTAGGGATTTAATTTTTTCCTTGAATTTTTAGTATCATTACAGTTGATTTAAGCAACATACCAAATTTAGAGCTTATCAATATTTTCGAGACAATTAAATTCACATTAATATTTGTAGGACTATGAATTATACTTTGTAGGGAATCCATTTATATATATTATTGATGTATTACATAAAAAACAGCAACTTCTTTTAAATGAAGGAGAGGTAGTGATTGTAGTATTATTGTACTTCAAAAGAGCGTTCGAAACTTTATGTAGATCATTGCTGTTGAAAAAACTAAATAAAATTGGTTTTGAAGGTTTAGTAAACAAATGGTTCAATTCTTATTTACATTCGCGATCTCAAAAAGTTGAATTCAGGGGTGTTATTTCGGACAGCATTGTAGTTGATTTTGGCGCACCTCAGGGTACTGTCTTAGGTCCACTGCTATTCTCCTTATAAGTACGTTGATGAATTGTTTTTGCATGTAGAAAAATGCTCTATACGATTGTTTGTAAATGATACTTTGATTTTTGTTAGTGGTAAAAATATCCAGACTTTGACAGAATGGATCAATAGAGACTTGGCAGCAATAAATGAATGGCTAAGCGATAACAGTTTATCGTTAAATGTAACAAAGTCTAAATTTATAGTTTTTGGTACAAGTAGAATTCTTAAGGTAAATAGTAATGAAAATATAAGTATTAAAATTGAAAACCAGAACATTGAAAGGGTATAACTTGTTAAATACTTAGGCGTTATGTTAGATGAGACATTGAGTTTCGATGATCATGTCGACTTGACATCATCTAAAATCTCCAAGAAAATCAATTTTCTCAAAAGAATTGAAAAAAATATGAACACATATATGAAGTTATTGGCTCTTTAAGTTCATAATTATGCCACACTTTGAATATTGTTCCACTTTGGTATTGGGATTGAGTAAAGAAAAAACTCAACAGCTACAAAAGTTACAGAATAGAGCTATGTGAACAATTTTGAAATGTAATAGATATACTCCAATCCAAAGCATGCTAAATTGTTTCGAACTAATGTCAGTTAAACAGAGAATACTTTTTGCTACATATATATTTATATTTAAAGTTAAAAACAAATTGTTCCCATATAAAGTAATAAAAAATGTAACATGAGTCAGTGATGTGCATAGTTATAATACAAGAAATGCTGACAATTTCTACATGCAAGTTTGTAAGCATTCTAAACATAGGAATAGTATATTTTATGAAGGATTCAACGCATATAATTGTAAATAATATATTTTGAACCTGAACGTATGTATGATTTTGTAATAGCTAGTGCTGAAATAAATATTATTATTATGTTATTCAGACTTGATATTCCTGAAGATGTTAAGAGTTTTATAATTAGTGTTTCATTATAATTATTACCTTTGATTATCAGAATTTTTAAATTATTATTCAGAAATAGCTGATGGTATTCTTCGAACAAAAATCTATTGTTGATCTCTTTAGTTGAAGTAAAGTTGTTGGGGTTTTTCAGTGTTGTACAATAATTTTTCAATTGAAATATACAAACATTGTTCTTCATGGAACAAAACTTCACTTTTGTTCCGTGTGGTAGGTAAGTGTTTGTAGGATTTTTTGTCGGAAAGAGCTCATATGAAATGAAAGTTCTATATTGAATTTATGGATTATTATCCCTATGTGGCATCTACATAACAGTAAGAAGATATCTATCACAGGTATAGAAAAGAAGCCATAGGCAACGGATTAAATATTTCAATCAGATTAGATGTTCAAAAAGGTAGGTCTGGTAGTTATCTCTTGGTAGTCAAGCCGACTGAATATATTATGGCACTCTATATCCCATTATTTCCATAGATTGTACCTTCCATTGCATAGAGATATCTTGAACTTATAATTTGTCATCTATCATTGTAGGTGCTTTAATATAACACTATATTTCAATTGTAATGTTATAAACGTTAGTTGCTCCAGCGATTTTTTAAAGCAAATTTATTGGAATGAGATCGATACTGTTCGAAATATATTTTTGAGTATAGTTATTTTATATGCAGTTAGTATTATCTTCATTATGTGAGTAGAATCTTCATCAAATGTCAGAATCGAAATGATAAATTACTGAATATTGATTTTGTAGCCTTATCAGATATGAAAATATGCTTCTTAAAACCTTGCTAACAGGTTCTACAGTTCTATGGTTGATCTGTCAGTGCATCGTCAATTGTGATAAATTGGTTCAAAATGGCAGATCAGAGCAAAAACTTGTCCTTTTGTGAAGGATCTATATAATTTTGAATAAAAATGAATCGTAACTTTGTATACACGGTGCTCATTTTGAATTATAAATTTGTTATCTGAACACTTTCAAAGCTAGATATAAACAGTTGATTCCCTTCACAGATAAATTAGAAAATGTTATAAAATATTATTTGTACTTATTATATACAAGTATTAGGGGCCATTCAAATATTACGTAAGCAGATTTATTACAATTATTTACCCCCCAACCCCATTGTCAGGAAAAGTAAGGGAACCTCTCACTCCCCCCTCATGCTTACGTAAACATTTTTTAATTTATATATTGATTTTTTTAATGATTCATGACCAGAAGTTATAATTCTAAACATAATAAAATAGTTGTAGGATAGAGATTAGATTTGACTGATACGTTATTCAACATAGAGTAAGGTACAAAAATATTATAATATTTAGTAATATTACGAACATAAAAACTTACTTAAAATTTTTTTACACATCGAATTAACAGTCCTGAGACCATGATACCCGAATCCATGATTCTAATTTTTCGATGACATTGGACGTTTGCTACTCAGCGTTATGAGTCTGCTCACTTTCATCCAAATTTGGAATGTCTACGTTATTTTCATTGAGTCATTCAACATCATCGTTCTCTAAATTTTGAATAATGCACATCAGTTCATTAGCACGACGACCAGCGACTCTTACACGTCTAACTTGCTTATCCGTGCGCGTGTTCAATTTTTACTCGCGGTAATTAAAACATATTAATTATTTGAGGGAATCCCAGAAAATGCGTTTAGTTTTCCACCAAAGACAACGTGAGGGTTGCCATATGTGTAAAAAAGTAAATAACTGCTGATGACGTAATCATCGTCTAGACCCCCCCTTCCCCCATGTCATCCAAAATGAGCAAAGCAAAGACCCCCGTCCCCCTATAGTGCTTACGTAATATTTGAACGGCCCCTTATATTCATAGTATCTATCATAGTATTATATATTAATTTATTTTTTATTTATAAAACAATGGCCTCGACAACCGTCATTAGCCAACATAATTCAGTCGATCTGGTGAATTTTATGAAAACAGAAGCAAACGAAGCAAACATTTTGCAATGAAGTATCAAATTTTTAGGCCAATAGAAGTAACGTGATTGAATAAAAGCTTATAGTCTCTATGGAGCGATAATGAAAAGGCTACATTGAAAGGCTGATTATAACGGGTGTTTTTTTAGGTATAGAACTTTAAGTTGGCATTATTGTTGAAGATGGCGACCGATTTAACAGCTGAGAAGTGATTTATTCTCAGTTTGGTTTGGCAATTCATCATGAATAGACAAACGATCATCAAGCAAGGCGTAGATTCGTCGAATGGGTCCAAAACGGGATTGCTGTTGTTCCCGATTTTCTTAAGCGAATTTTGTTTAGTGATGAAGCGAACTTCTGGTTGAATAGCTACGTCAGCAAACAAAACTGCCGCATTTGAGGTGGAGATAATCCTGAAGTGTATGTCAAAACACCGTTACATCCAGAAAAACTGACTGTTTGGTGCGCTTTATGGGCTGGTGGAATCATTGGTCCGTACTTCTTCAAAAACGATGATGGCTAGAACGTTACAGTCAATGGTGATCGGTATAGAGCCATGATTACTAACTTTTTCATTCCTGAATTGAACAACTATGATGCCCAGGAGCTGTGGTTTCAACAAGACGACGCAACATGTCACACAGCTCGTGCCACAATCGATTTATTGAAAGACACGTTTGGTGACCGCCTAATTTCACGTTTTGGACCTGTGAATTGGCCTCGAAGATCTTGTGATTTAACACCGCTAGACTACTTTCTGTGGGGCTGTGTAAAGTCATTGGTCTATGCGGATAAGCCACAAACGCTTGACCATTTGGAAGACAATATTCGCCGTGTTATAGCCGATATACGGCCACAAATGTTGGAAAAAGTCATCGCAAATTGGACGTCCAGATTGGACTACATCCGAGGCACCCGTGGCAGTCATATGCCAGAAATCATATTTAAAATGTAATGCCACAAGATTATCTTTCGAATAAAAAAAATTCTTGTCAATCGAATGATCCATCGTTGATTTATTGCAATTTAAAGTTTTATACCTCTAAAAAAACACCCTTTACTTTATCGTTTTCTGTATATTCTGTAGTAGTGTTATGCATTCATCTCTGTAATTGCTACAGAATAGTAGTAAGTGATCTATGTTGCCAATTTCTCCACAAATGCACAAATTATCTTGTTTCAAACCAATTCTATGTAAATAAACGGGACTAAGAAAATGTTCACTTCTGAGTCGACTCACTGTCTTGATATAAGCTCTTCTTATATACATACATAGTATATAGTATATATGCACAAATAAATGACGAATAATATAGCTATAAAATAGTAAGAAAGTATGTGAAGTTTTGTAAAAACACATTATAGGATTCCATCAATTTCCTGAGAATCGAAAAAAAAACTGTTATCTTTTTCGTCATACTCATGCTTTGTTTAATAAATATTAGAACTCTTTTATTAATTTTTGATAAGTACGTGGACTCTCCTCTCTGATCAGGAAACAAAAACATATTACGTAGTAGTGAACGACGATCTCTGACCAATTCCAGAGTTCAAAAATAGTACGATAAAATCTATCAATCAATTCAATCGAGGGTATACATTTGTTGATCGCTTTCTCTCGACGGTTAGTTAATATATATCAGTTGCCTTTCCTTATTCTACGAAACTTCCACAAAACGGCGTAATTCACAATCCAACGGTGGCTAGATCAGGTATTGGGAGGGTCGGGGTTATATTAGGTAGAGTAGCGTGAGATATCGCCACAAGGAATTGGTTGGAGAACAAATTGTCATCTCAGGACCGTACCTAAATAGATATTTAGAGAAAGTTATCTCGGCGGTATAGGGTACTATGATTTTGCCATTACTTTCAGTAAAAACGCAGAATTAAGACATAATATTTTAGATTCATATCATGTTAGCAAAGTTCATTACAATAGGGTATTTGGCTGCATTAAAAATATAGATCAAAATGTTGTTAGGTTGATAGTAAATATTATTTGAAACCAATATATCAATTACATCCTTTTGAAATATATATGATTTTAAAAAGAAATCAATAATAAAATAATTATAATTTCATATTCGATCACGTGATTGAAAACGCATTGGATTGGCTAAATTGCGAGTGACGTCACCGTGCAGGAAACAAAGCCAACAGCGAACGAAGCCTAACGTTCATTTCTCTGATGTATGTACGTACGTGTTTGAGTGTTTATTTCCTGATTTTATAAGCTATTTTATTTGTTAGAAACAAAACAGAGAAATTATTTTGAATAATTATAAATATATATATTATATAAGGTACGATACAGAGCAATTTTGTTGAAGCTGATAGCACAAATCTCCCAAGAATAGACGCTATTAGGGTTGGACAATTTTTTAAAAACAATTCTGATTTGTATGCTCCAGAATTAAAGAATGTAAAAACAGCATAGTACTCTGTATATATCTAACCCTATATATTATAAATTAACTCTAAATGAATGAATGTTATAGAAAATGTTTAAAAAAGTTTACTTAATATCACAAACATTTTAGGTTATTTGATAAATGACCATTCAATACTTACAAGCTTTAGTTGAAAATAAGTGTAAAATAGATGAAGCATGAAAATTAATATACCTATACATTTTTGAGTTTATTTATTTATTATTAACCAATTTGCGAACCAAAATCATAATAAATTCAATCAAGTGCAGTACTACTTGACATTAAGATTAAACATGTAAGAAATATACTATGGGTTCCTTTCTTTTACAAGTTCTCTAAAGAAACTTACGGAGACGATGCTGTTGGTTGTGTTCAACTATTTCTATAATGTTTACCATATCTTTTTCTATCTTCAATAACAATTTTATTATCGTTAATTGACTGCTGGCTAAAAGATAACTCACATACAATAAAGTATTGAAGTTTTATTATTTTAAATCTTTTATTATACCAAAGTATAAAAATAAAAAGATAGGAATAAAATCCAATTTATTCCGTTCAATATCAACAATAAAATACGAACGTAATTAATGACCTCATAGTATATATATATATATATATATATATATATATATATATATATATATATATATATATATATATATATATATATATATATATATATATATATATATATATATATATATATATATATATATATATATATATATATATATACTGATATATATATATATATATATATATATATATATATATATATATATATATATATATATATATATATATATATATATATATATATATCAGTATATAGTGGACTCCATAGAGAAGACTATAACGAATATCTAATAAAATCAACTCGTTATTTATGTTTGAAATATAGGGTAGGAATTATTTACTTATGTTAAAATGATCTTCACACATGAAAGCGTGAGATTTAACAGCTATATCTTTCGGGTTTCTACGAGAGAGAATTAACCACTTTTCGAATTTTAGCGTTGGAGGGTTCACAAACATTTTTTCCGGGGTTTCAATAGATTTGTTAGTACATTGTGGCACTACGCACCATTTATAAGACATTTTATCGCAGTAAAGTTATGAAATCGTCAACAATCACTAAATTTAATAGTTGACAGTCGTATTACAATGCGACGGTTACTGTGTTTATTGCATCGTGACGTCACCACATTAAGTAACCTGTATAGCAGTGTTTTGGCGGGTTTCTTATTCATTCAAACTTTCTCTATCATTACCATAAAAATTAGGAAAATTTAAAGAGAATTAATCAACTGGGAAATATGCATCAGCTATAACGAATAATTTGAGACATTTTTGTGGAAACAGTCAAATGCCCTATTTTAATTCTGATAATTTCCATAAAAATGCAACAGCTCTGAATGAATTTCGATACTCTTGTGTTTTTCTCCTCAGTAAAATCAAAATTTCTGTTGAAATAATGACGGATTGAAATAATGTCTAAAGCACATAATAATTCTTCTCCTGATGAAGAAAAATGACGGATCTTTTGAATATAATGTCGGTTTCCTCGAGAAGGATTGAAATATACGACTTCAAATTCGCCAATTTCGATGTAATTGAGACGACTAATTTACATTTATTTTCGTTCATTGTTCTAATACGATATTTCTTGTATTTTCTACCTCATTTTTTTATTTATTTTCATGAATTCAAATGAAAATAAATATGGAAAAATTCCTTACAAAGCATATTTTGTTGAAGGCTAACAAAAAACTATTTTTGTTCTACGATTGTAGAGGTGTTATTATCGTTCTTGTTAACCTTGTTTCAGCAAGTTTTTAATTTTCTAACTAATTAGCGTGGTTGTTTTTATATAGATCAATATTGATGAAGGTAAATGAATTACATGGGGAAATCCATTGTCACATAGGAGTTATTTTATATTAAATTGACTTCTTATTTTCCATTTAAACTAGCATTGCCGATTTTATTTTTGTCCTAACCATAACATTTGCAGAGTCATTCCCTTCTCCGCCTGCTCTTCGTTACTCTTGCTTCAATGCCTGAAATGTTACTTTTGAAGTTATGCAATTAGCTGTACTTTTTTTACTCAACCTATCTTCAGTTTTACGCCGGGTTTGAACGGAGCACATGTAATCGACGTTGAATGAATGAATGATAAATGATTATTATCGGCTGTAACCACTAAAATATCAATTTTTTACTCGGAATTGGAATCTCCAATAAATTCGGGGACATTTAACAGGCACTCCATTTTAGCTAATGCTGTCAGCGCATTACTTCGAAGAAAAAGAGAAAGGAGAAGCAATTTTAGCATTATATATCGTTATCGAGTATCAGAATATGATAGGCGTTTCATTTACTGGTTCATACATTCACCTGTTATTTTGAAAGCTTAAAACTACAATGTTGAAAATGCACTACTACAATATCAAAAATGTTCGGTTGCGAAACTTCGGTTCATCATTTCTTTTCGAGGGAATGCCGTATTATTATACTTATTTATTTTCGATAAGATTTCGACTATATTCCAGATGTACTGATTATGTCAATAAATATTTCCTGTTGAAAATGTCGTATTATTCAAATCAAAATTATCTTGAAATCCTAACACTTCGTGATAATAGCTGTAAGATAACATTATTGACCAAGAATATTTACACACTGAATGGAGTTTTAAGTGACTGAAACGTAATGTTTATTGATACCATTCATCTCATCTTCAATCCATTTATTATTTCTTCAGTTCTGAATATCTTTTTTTGTTTCAGGTTCGAACAAAATGAAGCTGCCCGTGATTGTTCTATTCGCTTGTCTTTTCAACCTGGGATATTCTGCAGTATTTGATCTTTGCCCAAAACATTGCAAGTGTGATTTTACAGAGAACTCATTAAAAGCCAAGTGTACTTCCCAAAAGTTTTTATATAAATTGACAGAGAAACAAGCTAATGTTATTGAAAGCTTAGATTTGAGAAATTCTTCCATAAAGACAATCGATACGCGGTTGGAGAAATTACAGAATCTGCATCATTTAGATTTATCGAATAATGAGCTGACCAACATACGATATTTCCCTAGTCTGAAAAAATTAGAAAAATTATCGTTATCCAATAACCAATTGAAAACTATATCCTTTTCAATGTTACCTACAGGAATCACAGATTTAGATATATCTTCCAATTACATCGTGGACCTTCCGAAAGACTGGCATTTGCTACATAATCTCCGAGCTATTAACTTACGTGGCAATCCATTAAATTGCGATGAATCCGCTATTAACAAATACGTCAATTTGCATCAGAAAGTCAACATTACAGAACTGGTTCTGTGTAATTCGCCCAAAAAATTGAAAGGTACAACGCTGCAGTCTTTGATAGTTGAAGCACTCCTAAACCCAATGTTAGGGGACCAAGAAGAAACTACAGAAAACGAGGAAGAAGTAGATAATACTGAGTTCCTGAAATATTCTACTACACCACCAGATCCCTCTGAGCAGAGTGTACAAGCTGATTTATTTGAGGGAAGTGGCGAGGAAGAAGGCAGTGGAGACTCCGATAAAAGTGAACCTTCCGCTTGTATTATAGATTGTTCAACTTTCAAACCATTAACAAGAGAAAATAACACTTCACCTTTCCTCACTATCAAGGAACAGGTAGGAATACTACTTGAGGATTTGTTTGGTAAGGAACAAGAACAGACTACATTACAATCAACACCTACAACAACAGAAAAAACTTCAACTACTGTAGAAGTTCCGGTTGAGAAAAAGGAGAATATACCTATTAGTGAATTACCTAAGACCACGAAAAAGACTGAAAAGTTAATAGTTGATAATGTAGATAACAAGGAAACAGAAAACTTGGAACGAGCCTCTATGGAAGTAAAAAGCGATACATATACTTACTACCTCATTGGAGTTGTCATAGCATTGATGGTGCTTGTTGCAATTTTCATCATTATCAAAAAGAAAACTGCACAAGGCAGACCGAAGAGAAAGAGGAATTCCATAAATGAAAATGGTATCTGCGAAGAGATGAAGCCGTTAGGAAAATATAAAGAAATAAGTAATGGTACCAATGGGGAAAAACTAAAAGAAGATGACATACGTCCTGAACGAATACCTTTGATGAATGGCCAGAATGGCAAAAGTGACATAACAGCATCTCAGAAAGGTTCACTAGAAGATTTAAATGTTAACGACACTCCCAGTCCTAAACTTGAAAGAGTAACAATCACAACAAGTGAGATACCTCCATCTGTTCTGAAAACACCTCAGTTGGTACACCGCGAGCTCAATAGTGAGGGAGAAATAGTCACCAAACCACTAGATGATAGTTACTGACTTCGTTAACTATGTGCGGATTTTACTTGAATACTATTGTGATAATTTTGACTTATTGACTTGTTCCTAATTACTGTTTTTATTATTCGCTGATGGTGTGTGTGGTTACTGCCCGATTTATATAATTTGTGAAATTTGAAGTGGCATTGTTGTTTCTGAAGTTGAAGTATTAATTTCGATAAAAATTATATTTCGCTTACCTACTTCATATTGCGTTCAGTTTAGTAGTGAAGAAATTTGCATTGATCTGCCAAATGGGAGGATGTTGCTTTGTAAGGTAAATAGCGGTAGTTCAGAACTTTTAGAATAATTCAAATGGAATTACGTAAATGATCTTTAACATGAAATTAAATGTAAAATGTTTGCTTGTAAATTTTAACTTTGAACTCCAAATGATTAAAATACCTCAATAATCATAATCATATGCGAATGTCAGAGATGTGAGAGAGCTCAAAATCATAGCCAAAAATTCAGTTTTAAAAATAATTCCAAAAAAAACATTATTTGAAGGAATTTTTTTACAGCTTGTTCATTCACATGGCTTGTTTTATTTCTACTTTCTCCAACGAAACAAATAAATATAATATTACGTCCTTGAATGTTTATTGCATATAATTTCGCACATTTGATTTGCATCACATTCATTAATTTCGAATAAACATTAGTTAATTTACTTCATGATGGGGTTGTGGTATTTGAAATAGGGAAAAGTTCTTTTTGGGAGTTTTAGTTATTATTTGTTGTTGACTTTTATAGTACTGTTTTAATCTAGGTACACTATGAAATTGTTATATTAAATTAAAATCTGATATAGTTTTGAAGAAAACTTTTGTGTAGGTAGATTCACAATATATTGACATTCTGCATACCCGAAATAATTATACGTTTCAACGTTAAAAATATACAAATTTAGACTTCCTGAATTATATATGAGAATATTCAATTTGACAAACCTCATAATATTGTATATTTTTAAGCTAGTGTCCATTTAATTTGAATAATCAAATTCAAGTTGATACCTTTTTCGGCGTGTAATTGAGTTCAGTATCGAATTCCACACTTTTTCATCGATGACGTATTATTTAAATGAAATCAACACATAGGTATTGATACATTTGTATCCCGTGAATTTCCAATTCAGATTTTATTGATGTTCAAGAATGGAACTATGAAATATTTTCATTTTTAACTTGTGTGTGTTTTATAGTACGGGGTAATTGAACAAAAAGTGTGACGTGCAAAAAAATTGCTTATTTTATAACTCAAATTTATTCGGAGGAAATACCAGTTCCTCCGTATTTATTCGAAGAATAAATACTGATGATGTTATGCTTCATGAACTGCATCCAAATTCTAAGAAATATTCGTTTGTATGTAGTTTTCCATTCATTAAAATTAAAACAAAAAAAATTATTTCAAATTAATTTTATTATTTAATTTCAAGTTTTTAAGGCTTTTCGTTTTTTCATTATCAGTTGAAGTTCATCCTTAATTCTACACGTAAAGTGAAAACATATTTTATTTCACTATTTTACATGTCCAAATGACTGAAAATTGTTACAATATTACCACATGTAACTATCAGTCAAGGGGTTGTGACAAGGGTACGTTTATACCACCAAAAATCTAGAGTATTACGATTTTGATAATTAACCAATAAACCAAATTGTGTGCATTTACGTTTATTTTACTATGTATATTAAAATTTCTGTATATAGATATCATTTGTGTAGATTTGTAAACCGTTAGTAATGTGTAATCTTCAGGGCAAAATTGAATATGTTATATCATTTAAGTTTCGTTCCTTTCACATTTTTAAACGAATGTTATTTAAAAGTATTTATATATTAATGTTATTGTTATCAATATATATTTATATCGAAAATTTTAAGTCAATTCAAGTATGAGGGATTTTGAAAATTTTATCTCATATACTCAGTTTTTGTATCGTTTTGCCATGACTAAATACATAAATAAATAATTTGGAAGTATTTCTTGTTTCTATGTTGTTTATTTACTACCAATTTGCGAAATTAAACTGCTAATAAAGATTTCTCAATTTCATAATCATGCTACTGCTAAGATTAAAAGAACTTTACTATATATACCTATATAGATTTTTTTTGAGTGTTCTTGTTTGTTTATATTTATACTTACAGAAATTGAATTTTGAACAGTAGGTTTCAAAAATGGAAAAATTAGTGACAATTATTTATTTCGAGGTTTCCACAAACAGCGAAACCTGAACAAGAAATAAATTTTCATTGCAAAAGAAACTGTTATTGCAAAGAAAATCAAGTTTCAAAAAATCAGAATCAGTTGGATTTCTGAATATAATAAAACGAAGTCATGTTTTTTCATGGTATCTTTCTCTTTCCAATTATTATTTTATTGATATAGAAATGTACATTTATAGTTTTTAACTATCTTCGAATCATTGTAGAGCAACTTTCAGCATCTCCTGATAATGTTAGACAATTAAAATTAATTTGAATTAATTGATGAGTGGAATCTGGTTCGATAACTCCTAAGATCTACAAAAAAGACACAGATCATCAACCTTACTAACAGATGTTTTTTTTTCTGAGGTATTTGACTGAAATTCATTTGAATATATTGAACCAGACCTAATGAGCACATGATTTTGGGTAATAGTAAGTTTTAAATTAAATTAAACTCTTGTTTAATGACCAAAAGAGTCTAAAATTGACTTAAGTTCAGTCTTGAAGATGAGCTCACGCTTGAAACATGTTGACGAATTGATGTTGTTAAATATAATCGTGAAACATTAAGCCAAGAGTTTAATTTAATTTAATATTTAATTATGTTTGACCAAGACTTAAGCGAGAATTCCAGTCAATATGAAGTTCATTTATTTTACTTTGCAATTCGACAAATATTGAAAGTGATAATGCTGATTTAGGTTTTAAGTGCAAAAATTGATGAGTTTATGCAAGTGGAAATTGGTTTTCCAATTTGAAATTTTTTCACGTTTTGCAATTTACACGTGGATATTCAAACTCAGAAGAAATATTTTGATATTTGTTATAGACAGCTTTGTGACAGAGGTTCTTGAGTTTGAAGACATTGTCACTTATATTCACAGATCTGTGCAGCAGATGTGCAGATTTTTGCAGATTTGCGAAGCAGA
Organism: Henosepilachna vigintioctopunctata; assembly: GCA_030704895.1. NCBI lineage: Eukaryota > Metazoa > Arthropoda > Insecta > Coleoptera > Coccinellidae > Henosepilachna > Henosepilachna vigintioctopunctata. Next base: position 775,573 of record JARQZJ010000124.1, on the reverse strand, counting down.
TGAGTTGAGTTCCAACTTTATACCTGCATGATCCCTTTTAGCCATTTGCAACATTATCAAAGATGATTGTTATACCATAGGTAACACATTAAGTAATAAAAAATATACAAATATTCACCTGAATAATTTCAGTCATACTCCATCTCTAGCATAGTACCAATATGGCTGATTCAATGCATTACATTCTATTATTTATAGGAAATTTGATTCTATGTAGTCAATGGATATACTCACAAGGGTTTTTAAATAATCCAAATACCTTTGAGTGTCGATCTGTATAATCAAGCGGTTGCTGGATATGTAATGCCTTATAGATTTCTAAGTAAATTATCAAAGATTTCTGAGAAATGTGTGGGATTCATATTTCCGAAATTTCGACAAACTCTTAGAATTCAGAAAATTGGGGATATACAACTTTTCTCACTACTCAAAAGAATTAAAATTCAAATATAGTGTAAATACTGACTACTATAATGTCATAATAAGTAACGTAAATGTACCAAACTATGTGCATCAAGGATGTTTAGATTAAGCATCAAAATGATCTAAGATTTTCCTTGTTTGAAATTCAGAATAAACCCTGAATTCGCACTTAATTCATCAAAAGCCAATTTGCAGTTTTATATATTAATCGTTATGATCTGTTTTTGAAACACTTGGTTTCTTTCAATTACCGCTTGACGTATTACCGCTTAACCTGATTCTTTCTTTGTTTGCAAAAAGTATTGTTGATTTTTTCTGAAAAACCTGATATTTTTGACCGACTATAAAACTGACGGTAACGAACTGCAGTGTTGATTTTTCCCTATATTGCCTATATAGTAATCTAAAACTTGATATAGTTATAACATGCTTTAAACAAAATTGCATCAGTTAGAACATTTTAATTGAAAAAAAAACATTTCAACATAAAGCAAAATAGCACAAACAGAGAACTTTCACAGAGAACAAATTCACTTTTGAATATGCTATACCAGTAATTAGATGTAGCAAATGACATTTCTCTACTAAACATTGTTAATGCTGTTTGTTTTTCTTGATAGAATTCACATTACGTAGTTAACTTAAGTGTCTACTTTTTCTGTGCTATTTTAAGCTTAAACCTTATCTTATTTAGTGATTTTTTCGCAAAATGGAACCTTTTCATCTGTTCCGAAGCTCAGTACAGAACTCTTGTGATCGATTTTGTGAGCAATTCTATTTCCTGACGAGAAACACCTAATTTTATTTTTATAAGTTTATGTTAAAAATAATTTAATAAATTAATGATTAATTTAATTAATAAATTAAATTAAACATAGATATTGAAATTCCGAAAAGTGAAACACTCTGTATATAGTCATTAATTTTTAAGAATGGGCTATATATAATAGTGAGTCATTTACAAACAAAGGAAACACAAAATTTCACCGAGGTTCAGAGACTCCATTAAAAACATCCGAAAAAAACTCATTGATTTTTTCAAGTTTCCATTTCCTGGTCGGTACAATTTTTCCTAATATGCTAGTTAATTATCTCTAATAATTTGACGAAATAGGCTCAGATTCGTCGTACCAAATTGAAAATACTTTCAATTTTACCACGTTATGGCTTTTATGATGAACCTATAAGTAGTTAGAGTTCAGAAATTTTTCGTTCTAAAACACACTTATTGTGATGTAACTTATTGTTATTGTGATGTTGGAAAGATAAGAAGAAGACACAACAGTATGATGTACGAATAGATTTAAAATAAGTAGAGGAATAATTGCATTCCTGACTTAACAATAGATATTGAAGAACATTTAATCACAAGTGATAGCGTTCCCTGGAATTGTGGATACATAATTTAGATAGTCTCGAACAAAGAAAAAAATTCGAAATATTCGATTGTGCGCAATTTAAATACAGATATAAGTAAGTATAGTTTATTCATAATCGACATATTCCATTTTCAATTTGAGCGAGATAACCCTTTGTTTTTCAATTCGAGGATTGATATAATAAATTGGTTAGTTTGAATGTTTTCAACATACTGAAATAATTGAATATAAACTTAAATTCAAACACTTGAACTTACGATTTACACTTTATTGACTACAATAATCCTGTATTATTCTGTAAGTATCTGAGAAGTCCTTTGTAACGACGAAACGCGTCATGCTATGTAGTCAATAAAGTGTAAATCATAAGTTCAAGTGTTTGAATTTAAGTTTATATTCATTTATAATGGATTCACTTCAAGTAAACGCCAATACTATTAAATACTGAAATAATTCGGTCTGTTTCGGTCCTTTTCTTGGGCCTTTTTCAAATGAAGTTTCATCAATATATTGTCATCAACACACAAACAAAAACAATACTTATTATTATATTATGAACCAATATTCAAATGAAGAAAGGTTTTCAAAATTGGTTTAATTTTATATATATTTATCTTAATTTACACACGATGCGCTGTCGTTCACGTTCAGACAAAGTCTCTGTATGAAAAAAACTCAATTTTACGAAAGATTTGTGAAATTGAAGTCAATTTCCAACCAACAATAAACCTATAATATTCTTGAAAAAGGCCTAGAGCCGAAACATATGTCGAATAAATAATTACTCCATAAAGTTTAAACTGTGCTCATTCCCAAGAAACCTTCACACTTATATATGTATATATATATATATATATATATATATATATATATATATATATATATATATATATTTTATTATATATATATATATATATATATATATATATATATATATATATATATATATATATATATATATATATATATTATATACATATATTTTTTTTGACAAATTAATTTCCTTTGTTTAGTGCTATAATTTGCAAGGTATTACAACTTCATTGAAATAACTTAGTGATGATTTTTTCCATTGAATATCGTACAGTGTTTCAGTTTGAATTGTGTTTTTACTATTGCTATTTGAAATAAAACAATTTTAGTGGTTCAATTCATTCTCCCAAAATTGAACAGAAATAAAATTACTTATTCAAAATATCCATGAATGAATTTCAAATAATCGGTGTTATTTTATGAAATGTCTTGTGAAAAACCTGCCTTGAATGCGTTTTCGAAATCTGAAATTATCTCCTTGAATTCATCGTTCGTGATAGTAACAGAACATTGTGCTTTAAAGTCGAATAGATGTTATTTCTCATGGAGATAGCCATGAGACGATGGCTGTTAGTAAACTCATGAAAATATGATTATCATTCATTCAAAGTATTTACTTCAGTTATGAAAATAACTCAAAGTAACATGGTTGTTATGAAAGAAAAATGAAGTAATACTTAATTGATCTAACGCATTAAATAGGTATCGTTAATTTTCACTACCGTAGGTATAAACAACACTTATACATATTTTTCTCAAGTTAATGATCGTTAATTACACATTAAAAATTTTTGGCCAATTAATATTTGTTAAATTCAAATTGAAAATTTATGCGCAACACTCATCATCTATTATAATTACAATTATAATACCAATTTGCCTAAGATTTGGTAACATTTGATTGAAACATTTCATTTTCGAATTATTTTTGATGAATACATTCCTTAAATACATTCTTAAGAGAATTGAATAATTCGAAAAACGTTTGCGCAAATACTCCACTCAAGTTGATTTGTACTAATATAAATTAGTTTTGACAAAGTTGTGATATACAACGAAACGTCAACGAAAATAGCCTGTTATCGCTAAAACATAAAAATATATAAAAAAAACACAAAACACAAAAGTAGACACTGTCGGCATATCCCGCAATTAGTAGCAGCCGTTGACACGTGTTTTCAGCTTATTGGCTCTCCCCCAGAACGGCGTAGTCAAGTTCAAGTTGTACGAACCTGGAGATGGAAAAACAAGAAAGAACAGACACTCCACTGAAGGAAGGAAGTTTGAAAACGCGGTAGCCAAAAATGTGTCGACTTTCTTCAGTGGCTTGTCTATTCTTTCTTGTTCTTCCATCTCCAGGTTAGTACAACAAGGGCGAAGTAGTTTTTTCAAATCCCCCAACCCGGAGAGTGAAAACGCGGTAGACAAAAATATGTAAACTTACTTCAGTGGAGTGTCTGTTCTTTCTCGTTTTTCCATCTACAGGTTCGTACTACTTGAACTTGGCTACGCCGTTCTGAGGAGAGCCAATAAGCTCGAAACACTTGTCAACGGCTGCTACTAATTGCGGGATATGCCGACAGTGTCTACATTGATTGAAATTTTCCCTTGCGTTGAACATTATTTATATATTGTATGTATATATATATATATATATATATATATATATATATATATATATATATATATATATATATATATATATATATATATATATATATATATATATATATATATATATATTTCATTTCGAAAGTTTTTAGCAATAACAGGCTTTTTCTGATATGAAAAAGTTTATTTTTGTTGACGTTTCGTTGTTATAATAAACTAATGTACTTTCGGACTAACTTCACAGTAATTGTAAGAAAAAACTTTTTATAGTGTCTTGCTATATAAACTGTTAATTTTTGTACTATTTTAGCCCTAAAGAAGAAAATAAACATTTTCGAAAGCTTGGAAAATACTAAAGAGGTAACTGATTTTTCTGTCCGAGACTGCAATCCCAATTAAACACTGAAAAAAAAATATAAATATATATATATATATATATATATATATATATATATATATATATATATATATATATATATATATATATATATATATATATATATATATATATATATATATATATATATATATATATATATATTTTTTTTTTTTTATTTCGAAAGTTTTTAGCAATAACAGGCTTTTTTTGATATGAAAAACTTTATTTTTGTTGACGTTTCGTTGTTATATTACAACTTTGTCAAAACTAATGAATAATTATTAGTTTTGACAAAGTTGTAATATAACAACGAAACGTCAACAAAAATAAAGTTTTTCATATCAAAAAAAGCCTGTTATTGCTAAAAACTTTCGAAATAAAATATCTAAAACAGGCAATAAATCAATTTCAAGAAATATATATATATATATATATATATATATATATATATATATATATATATTCAGTATCAGACAAAATGTAAGTTGAATGCATGTAAATAGTTCAACAAACTGCATGGGGATAGTATCGAGAAATGTATCAATGGCCAGGAAGTTGGGAGTCAAGCGGTACTTTTGAATTTCAAAATGCATTGGTAAATGTTGTAAAGCGTAAATAACCCGAATTGAATGGTAAATATTGAACAGTCCAGTTATGCGATTTCCTGGTTTCCACAAAAATAACAATGACAGTCAAGGATGAACTTTGCATCTAACTTTCATTTTGTAGTAAGTTTAAGTATTGAAACAACACTACCTGCTTTTTTCTGAGAATATCTTTGTAAGAGCATCCTTTTAGAATGCTCATATCACTAAAATTATCAAACGCATAAGAATACGCAAGTAATTTTCAGGAAGTAAAACTCATGTTTTATTTTAATTTGACTGTAAAATAGTATGACGTTGCACCAGGCATATATATATATATATAAATATATATATATATATATATATATATATATATATATATATATATATATATATATATATATTTTGAATGTTTTCATTACCTGTTGGATATGTTTGGCTTTTATAATATTTTTAGCAATAACAGGATTTTTTGACTGATAAAATTTTTGTTTTACTCAATTTTTCGTTGCGAATTTAAACTTTGTCGAAACCATTAAAACTATTCGAAAAACTATAAACGTCAACTAAAATGAAGCTATTCTAACTAAAAGTGCTATTCCTGAAAATATTATTTATTATTACTTAATTTTTCTTTATTCATATAAAAAAATTATTGATAGGGAAGCCCGAAGTGTTGTGACTTCCTGTATCGGAATCACTATTTTTCTTGTTTTTTTCTCCATTTCCCGGTTCCTACACCTTGGAACTTGCCTACTCCGTTCTGAACTATATATATATATATATATATATATATATATATATATATATATATATATATATATATATATATATATATATTATGTTATGTAGTAAAATTAAATGCAATCTTAATAATAATATAGAAATTGAAAATTACAGATATAATATAAATTTGTTGAATGATTCGTATGATACAGTATCAAAATTCTTTGAATATATATGCAGTATCAATAGAAATTAACAATGTTTAATGTCAGTTTTCAACACGTTTTTATTTAGTTGGTGCTTCTAAGCTACCGAATTGATTGTTTCGACAACAAAGTCTTATTTGATGCATTTTAATTTATTATGTAAAATTTAAATACATACTTACAGTTTTGTAGATATCATTAATTCCATTTGATACTATGTTAAATTTTTTCAAAAGTTGGTAACCTATATTTTTGTTATTCACCATTCAAAACAAGCCTTAAAATTAATAACAACACTTGTATATAGTTAAATAAGTAATATTCATTTATTTTGATTCTTATTTCTGAAATAAAGCATTTATTGTTACATAATAATATTCATAGATGTATTTGTGTAACCATTTCTAATATTTGATCAAATATTTAATAGTGTTGGCGTTTACTTGATGTAAATCCATTATAATTGAATATAACTTAAATTCAAACACTTGAACTTATGATTTACACTTTATTGACTACATTGCATGACGCGTTTCGTCGTTACAAACGACTTCTTCAGATGCTTACAGAATAAGCTCTACCTTATTCTGTAAGCATCTGAAGAAGTCGTTTGTAACGACGAAACGCGTCATGCAATGTAGTCAATAAAGTGTAAATCATAAGTTCAAGTGTTTGAATTTAAGTTATATTCAATAATATTTGATCATGAAATCGATCTAAGTCTCAAATCAATAATGAAACTTAATTAATTTGAAACAGTAACCTGGAAATTCAAATATACGAAAAAACATAATTCAAATGTATTCCACCCCACCAAATGATGTATTTACATATCAATATTTATTAGAAATGTTCAAATATTGAATAAATAATTAGATTTGTAAATATGAAATTGTTTATAACTGTAAAATCATAACTCAATTGTGAAGTTTTGAGACAGAAGTACAGCATAGACAGTAATAATTGAATGAAATATCATAGAACTCAAGTTTTTCGTACGAAATTCAAAAATATCACATCAAAGGTTGCTGTGAAATAAACCAGAGCAAAATAATTGATAACAATCGGCAAATGATAACAAGGGACGTCGAGTTTAGGAGAAGATAGTTTGAGTTGAAATAAAAATTTGGAATAGAAAGATTAAAAAAGAGAAAATAATTTGGAAAATATCAGTATAGAAAAATTTTGCATGAATTGAATTGAAAACAAGAAATATTGAAATACTGCCACAGGAAAAATTAAGAGAGCTCGAAGGAAGATGTACCTTAAATAAATTTCAATAATCAATTTTATTAAGAGGCCATTTCAAATTCTTAAATTAAGTTGATTTTAGTTTTGAAGAGTTTTGTTAGTATTGTTCCCGTTTTCATGAATAATTTGTGATATTATTATTATATAATTAAATTATTTGTGACATTCGAAATGTAAGAAATTTATATTTCGAAAATTACTACGAAATAGTAATAAAACTTCAGTAAGAAAATCATAACAATATATATTATATATGTATGTTTGAGCATTGTCAGTGCAATACAAGTCGAAAATCAAAAACACGTTTTCAATATAGATATCATTAGCATTAATAATATTAACATTACTTATCTCTTTTTTTATATTCATGGTCAATAATCAAAAAATTCATAATTATATTTTTTTGAATTATTCACTGTTGGCTGGAGTGTTCTTGATATCGAATGAAGCCGAATCAACACGATTCAGTGCAACTGACACGAAAGCGATGGTCGTTTCATATATTCAGGGTTACCAACTCGAGAAATCTTTTCCCACGTAATCGAGTTGAAAAACACCTAAAATCCACTAGAATTGTTTTTAAAATCAAAATTCAAAGAAAAAATATATATAAAGGTTTAATTTTGCAATTATAACGTACTTAAGTGTTTTTATTATTAAAATTAAAATATTATTAAATATTTATTATTATTAAGTATTTATTATTATTGAATATTTATTATTATTTGATATTATTAAAATATTATTTTATTATTATTAAATTTTTTATTTCATTATTGGAAATAAAAATATTAGGAATAGTTTATAGGGTATTATTTTACACAAAAATTAAATTATTTTTTTACTGATTTTGAAATTTTTCATTAACCAACCTACATTAAGCAATTGTATTGAATATTGTCATCATGAAATGCATTTTTTTATTCAGGACAGAAATGAAAATTAATTTTAGTTATTTAAATTATGATATGAAATATTTTGAAATACTCTAAAAATACGCCTAAGATTACACCTGAAAATTTTAAGCCCCCAAAAAAACCCCACCAATCATTTTGTCCCCCTTTATTTAGGGGAAAAACCATCAAGTTGGTATGCCTGCATATACTGCTCCCAAATGTAGCAAAAAGGACCTATGAATTTCTCAGCTAAAAATTCAGTAATCAATCATTCAAATTATCGACTGTCTGTTGCCTCTTGTCGCCATTCAGTGATCACGATCGCCTACCGAAATGATCTACGTGCCAAGTCTTCAGCGCCATTTTTGGATTCATTCTGAAGATTTTGGATGCGCTTCCGGTCACGATTATACACGAGTCATTTCCTGTCAAATTCGTAGAAACAAGGGAGTTCCTCATTGAATGGAATGGTCATGCCGGAAAATGTTGTATTTATGTTTTCTATAATTGTTATTGTGTCGCACATAATGTAAACAAAAGCATTATGTATTCCTCTCGCACTTTCAGTAGCGCCAGTGTTAACGTCTGTTTAAAATAATTTTGTTTTTCGATATGACTAATTTCATTAACATATTCAATTAGTCTAAAAGAGAGTTCATCATCTAATGACTCAAAATTAATAATACCACCTTAAATATTAACCGATGCAGGTTCATATTATAAATATAGGTAATATATTCATTTATTAATAATAATAATGATATAATATAATAATAAAATTTATTGAGAAACATTCCTTTCACTGTAAAATTATATTCATTCAATTGATACAATGATTACAACTAAGAAGAGTGCTTACAAAAGCACTGAATTCAGTTTTGAGTCTGATTTTCCATTCAGACCTCGAACAAAAATATTGGTTCAAAGAAAAATATTGGCTCAGTTTATATTCACAATAATATACAACTATATTTGAAAAGAAAAGAAAAAGTTACCTCAGAAATATTGAACATTTGAGACAATTTCACATGGTGGAGGACATTCGTGGTAAAAAAATAAACATATGATACGAAAAATTGATTAATACATTATTGCCTACATTCGAATCATCGAAGTACTCTGCCACACTATAGAATGCATTTGTTAACATCAATGACTTAACTTTCTTCTTAAACAAATGAGCTTTCAGTAATTTCAAATTTGACGATAATGGTTGAAGATTTTAATACTCTGACAATAGAGTGAGTGCTCAAATTTAGCTGTTTTATGCTTAGGAATAAGTAGCACATCATTGTTCCTTGTTGAATACTCATGATTACTATTCAATTTAATAAACTTCATTTTCTTTAACGTATATAAACATTTATAAATATATAAACTAGGTAGGGTGAGTATGTAATTATTAATGAAGATATGTTAACAAGATGTTCATTGATGAATATTGAATATTAACCGAAGTATTCGTTTCTTTGCAATAAACACCCTATTTATTTCTGTATAGCAGCTCGACAGCAGCATATTATAATTTGGATGACTATATACAAGACTGTAATACACATTCATAACACAGTTTCTAGGTACAATGTTCTTAATTCTAGAGATTGCAAAAAATGGGTTACTCATTTTTTTACATAAATCATCAATGTCTGTTGTCCATCTCAAATTTCTGTCTACATATATTCCAATGTAGGTAGGCAATGTATTCATATATATTATATGTTATATATTCATTTATTACATATATAACATAAATTCGTATTTTAAAATAAATGCTTTTTAAAGAATTCATATTCATATTTGAAAACAAAAGTTGTTTTTAAAATAAATTTTAAAGTATTACAACTACAAATTATAAATAAATTTTTATTTTTTCTGGTTGAATTTGTTGAAACACGTCTTTACGTTTTTTTCATGTGGTTTTTTTATTCTTGGTCCACAAAAAAACAAACCAGTCATGCCAAAACTCAAAAGACAAGCAAAGACAGAGACCTATAGAAGAGAGTGCGTTTGGAATATTTTCAAATATTACCTTTCACTATTCACTAAAAAATATCCAAATTAAGCAACATTACAAAATTGAATTAGGAAGATTTATTAGGAAAAATTATTCGTAGCAATAATATACAACACGTCACGAGGTTTTTAGCTTTCAGATAACAGTTCAACCATTCACAATTACTCAATTACACTAAATATGTGAAGAAATATTTCAATACATCCCTGGTTGTTAAAATACCCACGTTAACTTCTCAGAAAAAAAGAACGAAAAACTTTTCTATGGCCATCTTTTGCCTCCTTAGTTTCTATGTATTCTTATCCATAAAGAAAGTTCTTTTTTCGTTTGTTCATATTTGACAATGCCGAAGTAGGAAGAACTAGTTGTATGTTACAATAAATTCAATGGTTTTCAAGACTTGTACTTTATTAGAGTTTTTTTCATAAGTTTATTTATATAAATATAAATGAATATGTATATAGATGTATATTTTATACGTGTCCAAAAGATTAATTACCGGAACAACAGTGTAGTGGACGAATATTAAGTATATTGAACACGTTTCATGATAACAGTATTGCAGATTTTTATTGTTGTCAGATAGCCAAGTTTGGTTAAGCTGCTCCAGATACTCATATCCAGTTTCAATGCACTGGACAATTAAATAAATACTACAAAAGCGAGTCTAGGTCAATGGTTCTACAAAAAGTTGCTGAAAGTGAGAAATATCTTTGACTTTCCCTTATCGAAGCGAATATACAATTCATTATATTAATTAGAAAGAATTTATTATGAAATGTTAACTGTACTATTAGTAAAGTTATTCATTAGGTACAATTTATTCTCTTCCAGGTGCGGTAAAGCTTGCTTTATGTTTTGCCGATTTATTGACCTGTTATATATCGGACAGAGAAATGAATTAAAACGAACAAAACATCTATTCGATCGTTTTAACGGTGAAAAAGTATTGTTTGCCAAGACAGCATGCACTGCAGTATAATTCATAGTTATGAAAATATCATTGTCGACTCATTTAAATTATAGGATATATAATACTAAAAAAGTTTATTCGCAATCAAACAAAATAAATTATAAAAATATTTTCATGAAGTCCATATTTATCCTAAGTTTGAGAATGAAATTAATTGCAGAGACATGAATGAAATCTGTACGCGATATATAAATGAGTAAATCTATTTTCATGTTTATGTTTACACGTCACTCAGCTTAAAAAAAATTACCAAAATTTGCATAGAAAACTTTGAATTTGTAAACAAGCTGATAAAAAATATTCAAACTTAATTTTGCGGCAGGAGCAGAATGCTCCACATACCTATTATGGGTAGAATGAAGCAATCAATTTTACGAGATTTTAAGATATGTTGATATATGTTCGCTGATCTCTTGGTGAAACAATGTTTAATATTTTTAATAGAAACAATTGGCTTGGTTTCACAAAATTAATGATAAATACTTGACAATTGTTTCGGGGTGTTACCCCATTTTCAAAAGTTGTTTTCAAAACTATTGAACAGTTTAACTTTTGAAAATAAGGTAGCACCCCGAAACAATTGTCAAATATTTATTATAAATTTTGTGAAACCAAGGCAGGTGTTTTTATTTAATATACAGGCAGTCCTCGAACTTTCGGCATGTTAGGTTCTCAAAATACGCGACGTAAATCGAAACTACCTACGTAAGCAGTGGCGTAGCTAGGCAACCAAGGGCCCTGAAACAAATAAAAAAATGGGGCCCCACTGCTATCTAAACTCATTAGGTTTTATCAAGTAAAAATATAATATACAAATACTTCAAAAATGCTAAGATTATGCATCATCATCTCTTTTTTGTGCACTGCAGGGCAGGTAATAAAGAGATTAAATAGTAACAACATATTTAATAGTGTTGGCGTTTACTTTATGTTAATCCATTATAATTGAATATGAACTTAAATTCAAACACTTGAACTTATGATTTACACTTTATTCACTACATAGCATGACGAGTTTCGTCGTTACAAACGACTTCTTCTTAAATATGGCAAAAAGTCAAAACATTTTTGAAAAAACATAATTTCAATATTTCATTTATATGAAAGCTGATGAAGCTGCAGTAGGTATGTGAATTGGCATAGTCGTGTAACGGAATGACCTCTCGAATCAGTTGGTCTCGTTTGTCTATACGCATCCTTCACTCAACAGCTCCATCAGTGAGCAGCATCAATTGTGTCCCATTCATGCAAAAATTCGATAAGCGATTGCCTTGATGTTCGAAACAAAACGGTTTAGAAGCTCTTGTTAACCAGCTGACTGTGGATTCCACAGTAATTTGTCATGCCTTACCTACACGTGCAGGAGTATCATCCGAATTCACCTTCTCCTGAGAACCTTCTAATTTTCAATCAAAACAGAGGAACCTATGAGACAGAAACATCAAGGAAGAGTAGGTCATTTGGGGTGTCCGCTTAACAGCTCATTCCAATTAGAGCTCTGTGGAGATTGTTTGAGTTGAAATTTTTCTTTGCTTTTCAAAACTTCAATGCATCGATAGTCCCCCAAAAATATCGAACGCAGCACCAAAGTTGAGATCTATTATATCGGTCTGTGATCAGCTATATTGTACCTCATTTTCCTCACGCTCTCGTCCTTCCAGCACTGTGTAGCCAGAAGTTTTATTATTATATTAAGTGTGCTGTGAAGCGAAAGGATGTAGCTCCTTATGTGAAATTGTGAGCGGTACTGTAGAAGTGGTTGTGAACAAAAAACTGTTGATTCCGACTACTCCGAATGTACTGGATCTTACATACTAGAAGCAGGGTTTTTTCTTACCAGTTTTAATTGCGTACAAACAGAAATCCTCCTTTTTATTTGATTCACCCTCGTATACCTTACTGAATGAAGTACTATGCTGTTCGAATTAATTGGGACAAACATTTTTTTTCTTCGTTTGAGTTACTGTACTAAGTATGTGAGTACTAGGGTGGCCCAAACACCCTCACAACTGCTTGTTTACTACCTGAGGTAACGTGAGGGTTCGACCTTGTCAATCATTTACACTCTGACCGGTTTTACCTCTCCAGCAATTCAGTTGTGAGCCTACCGGTTCGACAGTTGGTGGTTTCAATTTTGATACGTGCTGTATTGTCTTTTCCAAAGATGGATATCACTGAATGAAGATGTTGGCGTGGGAAAGTCCAGCGTTTCAAGAATTTCAAAAACATTTGAAGAAAGTGGCTCATCGTCTCCAAAGACAAAAGGATACTGTGGCCGCAAACGCAAAACTACTCCAAGAACAGACAAATTGTTGATAAGAAATAGCAAAATTGATTCGAGAAAAACAAGCACTGATCTTCGAAGGGATTCAATGATTTCTGGTGTGGAGATGAGCACCTCAACTGCGAAAACGACTGCTGGAGGTTGGCCGTAAGGCAAGAAGACCAAGAAGAAAGCAACTGCTTAACCAGAAAATGATGAAGAAACGTTTGGCATGGGCCAAAAAGTACCGTGCGTGGACTGTGGAACGACTGGAAGAATGTGGTTTTTTTTGATTAGACACATTTGTTTGTTCAAGGGTACGAATCAAGTGTTGTTAGACGAAGTGATGGGGAAACTTTGCGGCCTGATCACATCCAGCAAACAGTAAAATATCCTTCGAATTAGCTCCTTTAACAGGGATGATGAATTCAGTGAAATATATGAAAATATTGCGCACCAGGATTGTCCCATTCATGGAAACGTTTGATGGAACATTTCAGCACGACCTGGCTTCCTGCCATAATTCCAAACAATTGCAGGTCTTTGTGCGTGAGAATGAAACAAAAGTACTCGATTGGCCGGGGAATTCACCTGATCTCAATTCCATTGAGAATTTATGGATTATTTTAGAGAAACGACTGGCAAAAATGGATTGCACAACAAAAGAAAAAATGATTATTAGTGAAATATTCAGGTGTGGTTTCATGATGACGAATTGAAGAAAATCTGCGCTACGCTAGTGGAATCGATACCTAGAGGAGTTCAAGAAGTTATTTCTGCGAAAGGAGGACATACTTCATATTTATATGAAGAATTTACACTATTTTGTATTCATTTACTTCATTAAAAGTAAGATTTTACGAAAACATTGTTTTTTATCCTTTGTCCCAATTAATTCGAACAACATAGTAAATCCTTTCGGAATGAATCCTGTTTTTGTATTCGTTAGATGGAAGTACGTGTTTATTATTTGTTCTGTGCATTTTGGTCAGTAGTATTATGAAACGATGACATTTATATTGTGAAGTAATTGTGTATCAGTGTTAATAAAACTAATAATAATAGCTTATTTTATTATTTCGTTCTCCTTAGTTTACCACTGGAAGACATCATAATTGCCTAGTGCATGTAGAATTAATCCTAATGAACGTTAGATAGTAGGTAATAAAATGTAGACTATGCAGAAGCTCATTTGCAGTTTATGAGTTTGCATTAGTCTTATACTGAATATATTTATTTTGTTAGCATATTATTTATTTTGCTTCATTGTAATTAGAGTGAGAATGCAAGGCTCCTGCTTATTTTCTACAGTCATGAAGTTCTATTCATGTTTAGCAAAGCAATAGTTGTTGTTAATTTCAGAAAATTTCACTATGTATCGTCAAATTGTATTGTCTCACATTGAAATGGTATTGTCTCACTTTCAAGTTGAAAGTCACGGACAAACATTATTTCTTGCCGTTTCTAGAGTGCGTATGTAGGTGAGTTCTTGTCATTTTAAATTTAAACTTTCTGCAAGCTTCCGGCGTTCCTTTTGAATAATAACCGAACACTAACTTTCTGGATTGGAAATTATGCTGCCGTATTTTTTTAAGATATTATTTTCATGTCACTTCATTCAACCAATAATTCGAATTAATTCGATAATCTGTTCTAATAAAGAATTCTGTTCTAATAAAAATAAGTTTCTCCATCAGAAAGTATTAAATTAGTTGCAAAACGTTCGCCGAGATATTTATGTCAATTGAATTATATCTTCTAACGCGGATTTCGATTAATTACGTGAGATATTATACTATTAATTTGGTAACCGTCTTCTTCGTGATATGTTGAACCACCTACCTTCCTTGTCGTGAAATTCTTTCAATAAATTCGAAGCGAATTTCCTCATTCAACCAACGCCTGGAAAAGATTGAATTAAAGTTGAAAAAATTGTTTTTTTGTGCGTTTTTACTGTATTTTTCAAGACTAGTGAAGTTTGATGATTTCATAATATTCGAAATCAATTCGGCACCATTCTGTCGAGAAAATTTTGAATAAGAATTGTAATATTTAACAATAAATCAACTTCAAATGTTGGTCAGTCTTTCCTTTTTCGCCAAATGTATAATTTGGATCATTCTCCAAGCAAACGTTATACATATATTATAGACATATAAGATTTCTTCTTTTAAAATACGACAAATTTTCTTTGGTTCTAGTGTTTATTATACCGTGTAATGATCAAAGATTAAGACACTTAGAATGACCTCTGTGCTTATGAAATTCTTGAAATCACTTTGGTCACACCGACTATATTATAATTGATTATCGAGGTGTCCGAAGGTTGAGGCTCTTCTACCTCAACTTAATCCGATAGTAGGTAGGGTCGATACTTGATGAAAATTCAATGCCTCATTATAAATGGAAGTAAATCGTTGTATTAAAAATATAGCAATTGCTCTACTTATACCCTGGATTCATCAGATTTATATGTTAAACTGAAAAACGTACGAATTTTTGCAGTAACAAATAGATTGGTGGAAGAAGAAAATATAGGGTGTTTTTTTAGAGGTATAGAACTTTAAATTGCAATAAAACAAGGATGGATCATTCGATTGACAAGATTTTTTGAATCGAAAGATAATCTGGTGGCATTACATTGGAAATATGATTTCTGGCATATGACTGCCACGGGTGCCTCGGATGTAGTCCAATCTGGACGTCCAATTTGCGATGACTTTTTCCAACATTTGTGGCCGTATATCGGCTATAACACGGCGAATATTGTCTTCCAAATGGTCAAGCGTTTGTGGCTTATCCGCATAGACCAATGACTTTACACAGCCCCACAGAAAGTAGTCTAGTGGTGTTGAATCTCAAGATCTTGGAGGCCAATTCACAGGTCCAAAACGTGAAATTAGGTGGTCACCAAACGTGTCTTTCAATAAATCTATTGTGACACGAGCTGTGTGACATGTTGCGCCGTCTAGTTGAAACCACATCTCCTGGACATCATGGTTGTTCAATTCAGGAATGAAAAAGTTAGTAATCATGGCTCTATACCGATCACCATTGACTGTAACGTTCTGGCCATCATCGCTTTTGAAGAAGTACGGATCAATCATTCCACCAGTCCATAAAGCGCACCAAACAGTAATTTTTTCTGGATGTAACGGTGTTTTGACATACACTTGAGGATTATCTTCATTCCAAATGAGGCAGTTTTGTTTGCTGACGTATCTATTCAACCAGAAGTGCGCTTCATCGCTAAACAAAATTCGCTTATGAAAATCGGGAACAACGGCAATCTCGTTTTGGGCCCATTCGACACTATTTGCTAGCGTTGTTCAGGCGTGAGTCTATTCATGATGAATTGCCAAAACAAACTGAGAATAAATCCAGTAATGCCAACTTAAAGTTCTATACCTCTAAAAAAACACCCGTTATGTACATCTATCATCTATAAACAGATGATCAAACGAAAATCTGAAAAACTGATGTTTCAAATGAAGTAGAGAAATTCAATAGGGAAGTTAATAAATCCACATCTATGCAGGTGAAACCTAAACAATATTACATTTTTCAATGAAAAAAGAACGCTCTGAATGTCTGAAATAGTAATAAATCGTTTGATCTCACTGCAATCGAATAGTAAGTTTCTTAATGTGAAGGTCTTCAAGGTATATCAGTCTATGACATGCTTATCGCACCTAAAAAGTTGTTGCGTGAATGGAAATATGTCATATATAACATCGTAAATCCTCAAATAAAAAGCTGTTAATCGGCATTAGTAGTTGCCGATTTGTGGTCTTGTCAGATTTGTGTCATTCTCAGCCTTCCCATATTCAAACGATTCAACTATTCGTTGGTATTATATGAAACATTCGCATCATTTATTACAAACACATTCTAGGAACACAAACACAAGGT
Organism: Henosepilachna vigintioctopunctata; assembly: GCA_030704895.1. Taxonomy (NCBI): domain Eukaryota; kingdom Metazoa; phylum Arthropoda; class Insecta; order Coleoptera; family Coccinellidae; genus Henosepilachna; species Henosepilachna vigintioctopunctata. The sequence continues at coordinate 758,140 of JARQZJ010000124.1, read as the reverse complement.
AATATTTGACTGAATTTCTCATAATATGGCGCAACGGAACAATTGTGAAGCGAATTTCACCAAAAGAATATGCCGCAATGGTGCGTATCTTCCAGTTCTCCATTACATAACGTCTATTTCATAATACGACTGTGTCAATCTCTCCGGAAATTATTGCACTGGTTATTATAATCTTTTCTTGATGGTAGTCGTTATATCTAGCTGAGTCACTCGGTCTTTAATACACCTTGCATCAGATAAACTAGGTGTAGGTCAGTAACTTCTGTAATTTCAATTTTCATTATTCATTTACTACGATCAACTTTTCAATTCAAGGTTAACGAGTTGAAAACTTGCCGAGAAAATGATATCTGAAGATTTTACAAAAAAAATCTTGTGTCTTTCGCGTTTTGAATATATTTCAGTCATCTAACTGATTTTGACAGACATTTATGGAACAGGGGTAGGAATTTGTGTGACTTCAAAAAGGCAGGGCGGAATGTTCGAATCTCAGTTAAGGTATGGATGTTTATTAATGCAGGTCACAGTCTAATGACTGATGAATTAAAAAAATTGACTTCCTATAGATATTTGCCAAAAATTCATAAATCTTATGAAGCATGAGAATGAGAAAGAAAATTGTCTGAAATTGAAAACATAACCAGTTTAGAAATTTGAATGTTAACGGCCATAAATCAATGTAAGCAAATGAAAACTAGTGTATATTGTATTGAAAAACACTGTTTTCTAGATTAACACAATTTTATTGAACAATTGTGGTATACATTTCACCATTACCAATAACCAGCCCGAAGAAGCCATTGTAATGGTAAAACGTACGTCACAAATGTTTAATAAAACGTGTAAAACAAAAAAACACTGTTCTTTGTTATCATTTACACTAGTTCATATTAGTTCACATCTATTTGTGTCTAAATCTTTGCTAACTTTCAATTGCTGAAAATTCATAAGCCGTTCTTCATTGGCGATATAATCTGAAAAAAAAATTTGAAAATTCAGTTGAAAAATTGTTTCATCTGATACTAGCGACCCGCCCCGGCTTCGCACGCCGCAAACGCTACGCCCCGCAATTTTTAAATCTGTAATATCTTCGAAAATATTCACTTAAATCATACGTTGTAAAGGGCCATATATATCTATATTAAATGAACAATGTATTCAAGGTATTTAATTGGTTAAGGATAAATGCTGTATGGGTTAATATCGCTTCGAAAATTAGCCATTATTTGTCGCAAAAAGTAAATGACAAAAAAAAGTTATTGTGGGTTATCCATAAGAGATAGACATATACCATCACGGACTTTTCTGTAGACCTTTTCAATGTGTACAATACTTAGTACATTATTTTGATAAAACTCGTAGGGTTCAGCCTGCGTTTGCAATGTAAGCGGAAAAAATGTAATTATTTACGACTTCACATTAGAAACCTCAAAAATAACAGTACTTCTCCACTATTTAGTGGATGTTATTATACATATAAACCTTCCTCTTGAATCACTCTATCTATTAAAAAAACCGCATCAAAATCCGTTGCGTAGTTTCAAAGATTAAAGCGTACAAAGGGACAAAGGGATCAGAAAAAGCGACTTTGCTTTATACTATGTAGTGATTTCTTTCACGTATAAATCAACAAATTGTTTGGTGTATGGAATTGCGTGATAGAAAAATTTGTTATTCTTCACCTCCTACTCTGTAGAACTTCGGAAATGCTTCCTTGAAGTTATTAGTGAAACTATTTGCACGAACTATGGGCAAATACCTTGTATTAAATATTTGGATAATGATTGTAAGGCTATAAATTATGATTAGATAATTCTTTCCGAGTTTAATCTAATACTACTTGGATAATACTTTGAGTTGATTTTTTTCTGCCGTTCTCGGTGTTGAAAACGATAGAAATCATATTTTTTATTATTCGTTAAACAATTTAATATTATTCACAATTTTTCAGAAACGATATTTGTATTATCCTACTATAGAAACGGAGCAACAATTAATTTATGATTCCTTCAAAAAAATGTTTAGAATAGGTTAACCATACTAACCTAGCTTTTTAATAATAGTGTACAGTATAATGTCAGTCTATATACCTTGTTCGGAGCATTAAGTTTTACTAGATAATACACGGAAAACTTAATGAAGGAATGGAATTTCGTTGCTTGAAATGCATCTCGAAATCATCTGTTGGAAATTCTGTAAAGGATAAAAAGTCGCCTACTTGGAAAAGCAATGATCCAATCTCCCAATCTGGATGGGTCAATCAAAAGTCACAACTGGTCACTACTTCGAGGAATCTCCGACACATATCAACGGCTGGTTTGAACTGCAAGATATATCGTTATCTTCTACTTTTGCTTTTATGATATCTATAGAGTTAAACCTTTCACTGTTATTTATATAATAAAACAATTGTTAAACTGATTTACACATATATTAAAAAGAATACTGCATGACGTACGTTTCGATGAGATTCACCTTTTTCAAATGCTACTACTGTGTGCAGGCTTGCAAGTCTGCACGTAGCATTTGAAAAAGATGAATCTCATCGAAACGTACGTCATGCAGTATTCTTTTTAGTATATGTGTAAATCAGTTTAACAATTGTTTTATTATGTTTATCGATTTACATCAAGTATCGGCCTCATCAATTATTAATTTGTTATTTATATTATCGGTAAGATATTTCGTGAACAATGAAGAGTAGTAGCCTCCTTGGCGAAGCAATGATCAAAACATTCAATCTGGAGATTTCATTCACAAGCCACAAATGGTCACTCCTTCTCACGAGTCTCCGTTTGTTTATAGTCCGGTCAATTTAGACATAAAAATAGTGGTCAAATAACAAAAATTCCCGGAAAGCCAAATATTGGTGGAGAGCTGAGGTTGGCCATTACAAATAAAGTTTCAAAAATTCCCAGCGATCCTACGTGTGCAACAAAAGTTATTCGGGGTCAAATGTTAAAATTTGAGGTTATTCGGATTATTTTCGAAAACGGTAAGTGTTATGAAAACAAACCTCAAACCAAAGTTGTAGATCTTAAAATTCTCTATAAAAATGGTCTCTGTAATTTTTTTTGAGATTTACCATTCGTAAGATATCACGGTTTTAAGAGTCACATTATGTATGATATGCAAATATCATATACTCGTAAGCCACGTATATATATATCAGGCACTTAAGACAAGTATAAATACCTATTTGAGTCTCTTTTATATATATTATACTATCCTCAAAAGATTTATTAAAAAGATAGTCAGTCCCTAACTGAATCCCCTCTACCTACGTGGTCTTAAAAAACTCATATGCTAAAACTATATTTTATTTTTACATGCGATAACCGGCTGCGATACTTCGTCAGCAATGTACAGAAGGGGAAAAACGCCAGTATTGAAATTATTCGAAAAAAAAGATTTGACTGACTGCGCTAAAGTATTTACAGAAATTGATTCCAGATTCCAGAAGGAATTAGCTTTCTACTTGCGGTTTATGGAGCTCCAAAAAAAGTTACTTGCATTGATAAATACCGATACCTAACTTTTGTAAAAAAAACGCGAAACAAGGAACAAGTACAACTATCATGTTTTCCTCCAATATCGGCTTCTGCTATTCAACACTTGTATCGAGTATACGATCAAGTTCAAACATGGCTAGGCAATCAACTGAACACAGAAGACTGGGGTTGGAAAGTGATAGATAATACTCTGAAACCGATTAGAACTTTACTCCCACCTGGTCCAGAAAAACTCCTCAACACTATTTTTCACAATTGCAAAAAAGGTTGTAGTGCCAAATGTGGCTGTAAAAAAGTTTGGTTGCTGTGTTCTCCAGCGTGTACCAATTGCCAAGGTCAGTCATGCTCAAATGTCCAGTTGAGTACAATAGAAGAAGATTCCTGTGATTTTCCTGGAGAGACCAATGACTCGCCTACATTTGAACAATTTATGAACATCCAGCAAGAGGAAGAGGAAGAAGAAATGGAAGAAGACTTGACGGTTGAAGTAGACTTTCAAGAGTATGAATCTGATAACTAAAGAAAATAAGGAATATCTAAAAAAATCAAAACAATAGTTAACCCAATAATCAATAGCAATATCAATAATCAATATCAATAATAAGGTAATATCTAAAACTTGACGGGTAATGTTCCCTTAAATTATCCTAAAATTGTCATGACAGTTAGTGGAGAGTAGGCCTACATGGGAAACCACGGTAAAAAAACGCGCGATTACACTACCTCACATTATACATATCATATATAATGTGACTCTCAGATTCTTGGATATCTCATGAATCGTAACTCTTAGAGAAAAATCATAACAACCATTTCTGTAGAGAATTTTAAGATCTACAACTTTGGTTTGAGGTTTTTTTGAGAAAACTTATCGTTTGCGAGAAAAATCCAGAAACCTCAAATTTTGACCTTTGACCCCGCATAACTTTTGTAACACACATAAGATCGATGGGGATTTTTAAATCTTTATTTGTAATGGTAAACCCCAGCTCTCCACCAATATTTCAGAATTACCGTCTTTCCGGGAATTTTTGTTATTTTGAATGTCTATATTGACCGGACTATTTCGTCATCTCCAAGTTCGTACGTTCTTCTGCGGAGAGCCAACAAGGTCGAAACGCGTGAATGGCAGTATGGCAGTGCGGAATATACTGTTGCATTATACTTTTGTTTATTCCTTCAATTGAAAAAGCTTTATTCCAATTAACGGTTCTTTGTGTCTGGCAACTGAGTTGTGAAATTATCTTTACTTTACTCAGTGCTTGTTTGGAAATTCCTAGAAAGTTTTCATTTTTGTAATGATTAACTCAATGTACTTTGAATCTCTTAGTCATACTTGCATATCCTACAGTATGCTAATGGGTAATTCCAGATTCATAAAATGTTCGAAAAATCTGATTTACTACAGTTGCTGAAATGGCGTGAGAGTTCATTCAGATAAGATACAGGTTAAAGTATAATCTTGGCGGTTCTACTGTAATCCGAATATTGTGAGAGATATTAGTTCGTGTGTATTTAACGTTTCTGGCCAGTGACGTATCGAGATGGGGGCGATTCCACTCAAAGCTCCGTAGTTATAGAAGCCTAAAATATTACATTTCATGGTGTTTTGTAAGAAAAGTGAGATAAAAAAAGTCACAGTTCAAATTGAATAAACATAGAAATATTCTTAACTTAACCATTATATTTCGTGCAATAGGGTATTTGACTGCAATAAAAATATAGATCAAAATGTTGTTAAGTTGATAGTAAATATTATTTTAAACCAATATAGCCATTATATCCTTTTGAAATATATATGATTTTTAAAATAAATCAATAATAAAATAATTAAAACCTCATATTTGATCACGTGATTGAAAACGCACTGGATTGGCTAAATCGCGAGTGACGTCACCGTGCAGGAAACAAATCCAACAGCCAACAAAGGCTCACGATCATTTCTCTGATGTCTTTGTACGTGTGTGTTTAACTGTTTATTTCCAGGTTTTATCAGCTATTTTATTTGTTAGAGACAAAACAGAGAAATTATTTTGAATAATTATAAATATATATTATAAAAGGTACGATGGAGAACAATTTTGTTAAAGCTGATAGCAGAAATCTCCCAAGAATAGACGCTATTATGGTTGGACAATTTTTTAAAAACAAAAAATATCTCACATACAATAAAGTATTGAAGTTTTATCATTTCAAATCTTTTATTATACCAAAGTATAAAAATACAAAGATACGAATAAAATCCAGATCAACAATAAAATACGTACGTAATTAATAACATCAGAATATAGTAGAATGTATAGAGAAGACTATAACGAATATGTAATAAAATCAACTCGTTATTTATGTATTAAATATAGGGTAGGAATTATTTACTTACGTTAAAGTGATCTTCACACATGAAAGCGTGAGATTTTAAAGCTATATCTTTCGGGTTTCTACGACAGAGAATTAACCACTTTTTCCGAATTTTAGTGTTTGTCGGAAGGTTCACAAACATTTTCTCTTGGGTTTTAATAGATGTGTTAGTACATTGTGGCACTACGCATCGTTTATAAGACATTTTAACGCAGTAAATATATGAAATCGTCAACAATCACTAAATTTAATAGTCGACAGTCGTATGACAATGTGACGGTTACTGTGTTTATTGCATCGTGACGTCACCACATTAAGTAAACTGTATAGCAGTGTTTTGGCGGGTTTTTTATTCATTCAAACTTTCTCTGTCATTTTCATAAAAATTAGAAAAATTTAAAGAGAATTAATCAAATGGGAAATATGCATCAGCCATAACGAATAATTTTAGATATTTTTGTGGAAACAGTCAAATACCCTATTCTGGAAAACGTTTGACATCAGACACAATAATTCTTTCTCTTTCGATTTACTGATGCTGGTGGTACGATTCCCACTGTGTTCTTGGGGGTCTTGTCTTGGTTTCATAGAAATTCTAATTGAATTAATAATCATATAATATATTCAATTGGTTTCACAAAAATTATATTAATTTGTTGTCATTTTCAAAATCTAAAGTGCTAAACAGCTGAAAAGCTGAACAGTTTCGCCATGAATATGGGGTAACAACCCGAAACAAGTGTTAAGCAATTGAAATAATTTTTGTGGAACCAAGCGAAGTGTTATTTGTTCAATATATTCAGCAATGTTTCACTAAGAGATATCGGCGATCATTCAATCAACTTTGAATAATCGTCTAATTGATAAGTGCCTTCTGAATTTAGGTCAATATATTGCTATCTATTTGATGAATTGTGGTTAAGTTGCGAATTTTCTCAGTAGGCATGTGGTGAATAATTTGCTTCCATGATAATTTCAATAATTATAGTTGTACAATTGGAAACACTCGGCTAAATTGCACAAAAAGTATTTAATTCACGTTACCCATGTTTTGGGCTGTGAACCAGTAATCCAGAGTTCATGTAACGAATTTGAAATAAATTTTATTATTTCTTGACGATAAGCTAGTATCTCGATACAAATTACTATTTTATATATTATTTTTAATGGAATTTGAGCAAGTGCTTCATTGATTAAGTTTTCACTATTAAACAAGCTTCCACCAAAACTGAATTAAATAGATAATTTTAATTTTATCGTTTATTCATCGATACCATATAAAAGAAATTTGATGTCAATGAAATAGTTAACCCTAAAAGACCTTATATTTGAATTTGCATGAATTTTGAATTCCAAATAAACGCCTCACTGAGAAATATTCCCGTTACTTTCACTATTAGTACGCCAATGTATCCGTTTCGAACAAATTGGAAATTGATCTAATAAATAACCATCAAAAGTTACAAAATTCATAAACATATTCGGGTATTTACGTTAAAAATAGAATGTAACTACCAAACAGTATTCAGAAACTGATAATTAAAAATACATTATTGATAAATTCAAAGAAACCTTTGTCAGTGGAGAAAATATATTTTTTGTTGTTGCAGGTCAACACTGAGCCAGATTGTGTTCTTTTATTAATCAATAATTTATTTTTATCATTTACATGATAAAAATAAATTATTTTTCGATTTCTCTCAAATAAATTCTGTATATTCATGAATACCCTACATGGAAAAAGACCAAATATCCTACTTATAATTTTGTATTTACTCTATTTTTTATTAAATATCAATTTTCTATTAAATATATTTTTGTTAAATTTCTTGCTTGCTCATTTGAACTTTTGCATATCTTCACGTTATTGATGGAATATACCTGAAGATTTTGAAGAAAAATACAGGATTTTGATTTATATTGCTGCGGATAATATGCTCTAAACTGTATCTTCCTGTGAATATATCAAAATGACTGCTATTTTGCTTTTGTATCTAGTATTTCGAGCTTGAATTGCAGTCTGATGAAAGGAGAAGAAAGATTGTTTCTTTCTACTAAGTACTCATCAGTTGTTAACCACGAGTATAGCAAATAGACAATTCAGTTAATAATTTTAATCGTCATTCCATGAATCCAAACATGAATTTGTCAAGTATGCTTGTATCACTTGAGAAATATTGATATATTCATACTATTCACAAGATCAATTGCCTATTCTATTACTCTTTTTTTATTACACTGTTGTGTAATAAAAAATTTTTATCTATTGAAAATCTTCATTTTCGGAAAAGTTATTGATAAGTTAGGAGGGCATCACTTACATATTGCTAGTATAAAAATAGTATGTATACATTCTCGGAAATTAATATCAAACAAATTCCCTCAAAATCGGTTTAATTTGATACTAACTGTGGAAAATGAGAAATAAATCCCATTGTTATTTTTAAGTTAATACTCGTAAAACATTCAACATGCAGGGATGGGGGAAAATTTACTATGTTTCTTATTTCGTGAAAGAAAAACAACGTACATAACGCTTCAATCAGTTAAGAAATGTGTCCCTAAAACTCAATGAAAATAAAGTGGAGTACATTATTCCATTTCAAAGTCGAAATAGGAGTGACTTTAAGTGATCGTCTTTCTCAAAATAACCTTGCTGCCGAGTAGTTCTAAATATGAATCCTAACAAATAAGACATATGTGTGACTAGTTATTCCTTCTAGAAATAGTTCTTACGATCTTTTAACCTGTTATTTGGATTTCTTCGAAAGAATATCTGAATATTAATAAGCTACGTAATTTGGGATGAGGTTGTTCATGTGAAATTTCGATGGAAAAAAAGATTTATTACAATCAAAATTTCAATAAATTGGTCAACACTTGATGATGATCGATGATTATTTAAAAATCGAAAACAGTGAATTTGTAGAAATGTTACAAAAGTGGCTTCTCCGCGTAAAATAGAAATTTTCATAGTTCTATTGAAATAAATTTTATAAGAAATACGAAGAAAAAATGAACAAAATGAAATACCCCATTATACATTCAAAATTACATTGAAACTATAGTGGATTGAACAGGTGACCACGTAATACATCCCCTTATATGTAATTTTCTCAAAGTTGTTTGGAGTATATTTAATATGATAATTTTTACTTCGTTCGTTTGAAGAGCTCTTTGAATGTTTTATTAAGAATTTTAAGGTTATATACAATTATAAATATCGTTTACAGAAAACCCGATGAAGGAAATAGTTATAATATATAAATTAGTGATATTCAGCACCCTCAGTCCACACAAGTTGAATTTGTTGTTTGAATATTTATCAATTCATTAGAAGGAATAATTTTTACTGATTGGCAGTATGGACTGCCTATGTCTGACTTCGTTGTGACTCCAAACAAAAGCTTGTTAGTGTCAAATTCCATAAAAATATGTTAGTTTAGTGTTTTCTCATTTTTGGTGATAGAAAAAGAAGTTCAATTTTTGTATTTTGTTTAATCACCCTGCTTTTTGAGCAAATCATTGAAAACTTTTCGTTTGAAATACGGGCTCCAAAACAAAATGTATGAAGGCAAAGATTTATTGTATCCCAAAAATAAGAAAATATTGAATATAATAATTTTTATGGGACTTTACCGTTGAAATATTTTTTAGTTGAAGCCAATTTTCGGATCTGCCCCCTTCTGTAATGTCAGGATTAGGTAGTAAATTGAAAAGTCAGAAGTTCTGTCAAAGCTACTACTTGTAACAAAAACCAATTTTTTTCACTTTTCACTGCCTATTAATAATTGTTTTCATTGTTGCTGTTACGAAAAGCGATTCTGAGTTGAAATAATTGACAGTAAAGAAAACTCTCAAGAAGAGAGAGATATTAAATATATATATATATATATATATATATATATATATATATATATATATAATGATAAGAGACTCTTCATATCATTTGTATATAGTTGTATTATAGTTGTGTATACTTACTGTAGAGAAGAATAAGAATTATATCTGTGAATGGGTATCTTTCAAGAGGAAGGGAGAAACTTCATTTCAACAGAGAGAATTGAACAGATTCCTCTACAAACTAAGAGAGATATAGATAAGATGTATTTGTATAATAATAGATAGAAATATATAGTGTTCTGTCTGTTGAAATGAAGTTTCTCCCTTCCTCTTTAAAGATACCCATTCACAAATATAATTTTTATTCTTCTTTACAGTAACTATACACAACTATAATACAACTATATACAAATGATATGAAGAGTCTCTTATCATTTTACATATATGTATATATATATATATATATATATATATATATATATATATATATATATAAATATATATATATATATATATATATATATATATAAATATATATATATATATATATATATATATATATATATATATATATATATATATATATATATATATATATATATATATATATATATATATTTTCGGATGGACGTTTCGTTGTATATCACAACTTGGTCAAAACAAATGAATAATTGAATTTTATAAATTACTATAGATTCATAAAATTCAATTATTCATTAGTTTTGACAAAGTTATGATATACAACGAAAATATAGTTTTCAATATTGAAAATAGCCTGTTATTGCTGAACACATTAAAACTATCTTAAACAGGCAATAAATTAATTTTCAAAAAATATATATATATATATATATATATATATATATATATATATATATATATATATATATATATATATATATATATATATATATATATATATATATATATATATAGGACGACTTTATACAATATATTTGTTAATATAATTTTCAAAATAATATCGAAATTCATTCATTTTGTTCCATTTTACCACCCATTTCAATTACAATATATTAATAAATGTATTAGACATTTCTTTGAACGCCTTTTCCCCACAAAGAATTAATGAGAAAGAATATATGATAATATAAGTGCACTTTGCAGTTACGTCAACGATAGATTATATCTTATCAAAGTTGAATCCACAATGTAATATTGAGGTCAGGTATATAAAATGTTCAGAAACGAAAAATAGACGATGTCAAACAGAAGAGAGTACCTTAAATCTTAAAACCAACAAATTTTTAGAAATTCTGATAAATGAAGTAATCAATACTTATTTTCAAATAACACTTGAGAAACTTAAAAATACTCGTTACAGCAAAATGAACCAAAAGAAATTTTAAGCAGCATGAATAAAAAAAGAGAAAGAATTTTCAGATAAAAAATACGTGAAGGAAATTATTATAGTTGATAAATTGAATCTTTGGAGATATAGATGAGATTCCCTAAAATCTGAACAACCTTGGACTTTCTCCTGTACATTTGTGTAATTCTATACTTGAAACGTCATCACACACTGATGGATAAGAACGAAGTTTAATTTTCGAATAATACTTATGAGTATCCGGAATTTAATTTCACACACAATTATGTGTATAATTTGTTTAGATGAAATGAATTTCTGGTCTCTGAAAGTGAACAATGAAGAGAAATTTGCATTCGGTTTCTTCGCCTTGAGAGTCATAAGTGGAACATCTAGCGTAAACAGGTCTTATGATAAAATACAGAATATTTACTTTGAGCGGAATATGCAATCTAGTTGCTTGCATCTGGATGCTAATGCTGCTAATTTTACTGCCTTAACTTCTATTTCTATGGAATTCCTTATTTTAGAAAAAAAAACGACGTATTTAGTAATGAGAAAACCTTTTACAAAAATAAAACTGATTAATCACGAAATAAATATTCCTTTTTTCATCGGTTTAGCTTTTGAAAATGGTGTAATACCCCGAAACAATTGTCAAGCCATTATTACAGTTTTGAGAAACTAAGCCAAGTATTTTTCATCAGTTTAGAATTAACTGTCAAGCAATCATTATAATTTTGAGAAACTAAGCCTGGTATTTTTATAAGTTTAGAAACAATTGCCAAGCAATTATTATAATTTTGAGAAACTGAGCCAAGTGTTTTTCGCCAGTTTAGCTTTTGAAAATGGTGTAACCCCAAAACAATTGTCAAGCAATTATAATTTCAATAAACTGAGCCTAGTATTTTTCATGGTATCAGCTTTTAAATATGATGTAATACCTTGAAACAATTGTCAAGCAATTATTATAATTTTGAGAAACTGAGCCTAGTATTTTTCATGGGTTCAGCTTTTAAATATGATGTGATACCTCGAAACAATTGTCAAGCAATTATTATAGTTTTGGTAAACTGAGCCTAGGATTTTTCATGGGTTCAGCTCTTGAATATGATGTAATACCTCGAAACAATTGTCAAACAATTATTATAATTTTGATAAACTGATCCTAGTATTTTTGATGGGTTCAGCTTTCAAATATGATGTAATACCTCGAAACAAATGTCAAGCAATTATTATAATTTTGAGAAACTAAGCCAAGTATTTTTCATCGGTTCAGCTTTGAGAAAATAGTGTAATACCACGAAACAATTGTCAAGCAATTATTACAATATAGAGAAACTAAGCCTAGTATTTTTCATCAGTTTGGAAACAATTGTCAAGCAATTATTATAATTTTGACAAACTAAGCCAAGTATTTTTCATCGGTTAAGCTTTTGAAAATGGTGTAATACACCGAAACAATTGTCAAGCAATTATCTATTATAGATTTGAGAAACTAAGCTTAATATGTTTCATCAGTTTAGAAACAACGTCAAGCAATTATTATAATTTAGAGAAACTACGCCAAGTATTTTTCATCGGTTTAGCTTTTGAAAATGGTGTAATACACCGAAACAATTGTCAAACAATTATTATAATTCTGAGAAACCGAGCCTAGTATTCTTCATCGGTTTAGCTTTTGAAAATGGTGTAATACACCGAAACAATTGTCAAGCAATTATTATAATTCTGAGAAACCGAGCCTAGTATTTTTCATCGGTTTAGCTTTTGAAAATGGTGTAATATTCCGAAACAATTGTCAAGCAATTATTACAATTTTGAGAAAATAAGCCTAGTATTTTTCATGGGTTTAGCTTTTGAAAATGGTGTAATACCCCGAAACAATTGTCAAGCAATTATCTATTATAGATTTGAGAAACTAAGCCAAGTGTTTTTCGCCAGTTTAGCTTTTGAAAATGGTGTAACCCCGAAACAATTGTCAAGCAATTATTTTAATTTTGAGATACTAAGCTAAGTATTTTTCATCGATTTAGCAGAAACAATTGTCAAGTAATCATTACAATTTTGAGAAAATAAGCCTAGTATTTTTCATGGGTTTAGCTATTCAAAATGGTGTAATACCCCGAAATTATTGTTAAGCAATTATCTATTATAGATTTGAGAAACTAAGCCGAGTGTTTTTCACAAGTTTAGCTTTTGAAAATAGTTTAACCCCGAAACAATTGTCAAGCAATTATTATAATTTTGAGATATTAAGCCAAGTATTTTTCATCGATTCAGCTTTTGAAAATGGTGTAATACCCCGAAACAATTGTCAAGCAATTATTATAATTTTGAGATACTAAGCCAAGTATTTTTCATCGGTTTAGCTTTGAGAAAATAGTGTAATACCACGAAACAATTGTCAAGCAATTATTACAATATAGAGAAACTAAGCCTAGTATTTTTCATCAGTTTGGAAACAATTGTCAAGCAATCATAATAATTTTGATAAACTGAGCCTAGTATTTTTGATGGGTTCAGCTTTCAAATATGATGTAATACCTCAAAACAAATGTCAAGCAATTATTATAATTTTGAGAAACTAAGCCAAGTATTTTTCATCTATTTAGCCTTTGAAAATGGGGTAACAGCCCCAAACAAATTATGAAATTATGCCAAGTGTTTCTTATTCAATATAATTTTGAGAACCTATTAAAGTGCAATTCTTATGCAGTTTGTCGAATAAAATTGATCAATATCCATGGCGTGATGCAAATAAGACATGACGAAAAATGCATAACCTTCCAATGAGCTAAATTAATTAAATATGGGTAATTGAAATAACTCCTGCTTTATTTCGTTGAAATTTCCAATTAAGTGTTAATAAAACAAGGTGATCAATGATTTGAAAACATATTTCCGGGGACATTGCACCAGTAGTACTCAAATTTCGCCAGTAATGCCAATGCCAAATGCTGAACATGGCAAAGCACTTATTTGAGTCCGAGTAATTAGATATCTTTTAGATAAGTCAATGTTCCTACTTAAGAGTTTCTGTCTACTAAAATTGCCTGAGTTAGACAAAATAAGGCACTTCCTTATTCAATGTAACACGTGACTTACATTTTGTCAGGAAAGTAGAAAAAGTCCGTCCTTGGCAAATAAATGGAATGTAGAAATATAATAAAACGAACACATTCCTACGATAATTCTCTCTATTTTTAAAGAATCCAGATTCTTTTGCAGGTAAATTTCTTAGAAATAAGGGTAGCTATTATATCGACATATACCTGTATATGATACACATGCATGAACATTTTTCTCGAATTTTTTCAAGAGTAGCGGCGTTAAAGATAACGATTAAATTTTGTTAGAAATTTCAACTCGACAACATATTTGTATTTTATAACTTCACTATAAAAACTGATCCTATTTTATTACTATCGAAAGCTTTAATGTCTTGAGATGCCAGATCAAGCAGATAATAATAATAATATTTCTAATACGAAAAAGAACATGAATTATTATAAACTGATTAATTTGTAAAATAAACTTTGAAACTAAATTTAAGCCAGTATCAATTATTCTGGACGTGCAAATCTCCACAAAAAGGGGACAATTTATTATATTATTACTATATTTCTAACCATTCCAGGAAAAAAATTTGAAAATTTTGAAATTTTCAAATCTAAAATTATTAAATAATTTTTGAATTAGAGTTTTTTATTGAATTTGAAATTTTGTGATCAATAAATTGAAAGACTTTCAGCACCTTTTATATTATGTATTTTCTACTAAACAATAAGTTTCGGTATATCTGCAATACCTTCATCAGATGTAAATCAGTTCGGCAAATTAGCTCATCTATTATCACAAAATTTCTGATTTAGTACAGGTTAGGTTTTTATTCTGTTTTTCGACTAGTGTACCCTTATCCGGGATTTGATCCCGGGTAACTCTAACAAATTTTGGATTTTATTTTATTACTATCAGAAGCTTTGATATCGTGATGTGTCTGATCAAACAGATAAGGATATTTATAATAAAAAAAAATCAACCTAAATAATTATAACTAATGTGCTTGTGGAATAATCTAAAAAATTAAATTTGAGCAATTATCAATAATTCTGTACGTGAAATTCTCCACAAAAGAGGGACAATTTTTTATATTATTATTATTATACTTCGAACCATGCCAGGCATTTGAAAGAATCTGAAAATTTTGAGTTCTAAAATTATTAAATAATTTTTGATATTTAATATTGTTGGCACTTACTTGATGAAAATCCATTATAATTGAATTTAAACTTAAATTCAAACACTTTAAACAGTTTATTGAATTCAATATTTTGCCATTATTAAATTGAAAAACTTTGAGCAATTGAAAAAAATTTTTGATATTATATAATTTTACTGAACAATAAATTTCGGAAGATGTAAATCAGTTCCGAAAATTAGTTCGTCTATTATCACAGAGTTTCAGGTTTAGAACAAGTTAGTTTTTTCATTCCGTTTTTGGGCTAGTATACTCTTACCCGGGATTCGAACCCAGATCTTCTGCTAGGCTGACCTTCACCTTAACCTATAGGCAACGGAGACGACTGGGTAGGGACTTACGTCTATTTTTTCATCCAATGTTAAATCGGTTCTCTTATACTCATTAATTTCAACACCTTCTAAAACATTGAGGTTCAAACTTTTGTCTTTCATGTATGAGATCTCCCACTAAGTGCTTAAATTGTGGCTTAAATCTTTTTTTTTAATTCAGAGGACCTACAGTTTAACGAAGGTTGCGAACGGCTATTGGGCTTGTTAATCAATGTACATACATTACCCAGCATATATCATTATTTAAACTACTCAAATCATAGACAAATACAAACACTCACTGGGGCTCGAAACCGAGTTCTACCGTACCATAGACGGGTGTTCTCACGACTAAGCCACAGAGAACGGCGTGGATATCTTCAATACAATGATTTGCAAAGTGTAGGTAAAAAAAAAATGTTTAAAAACAGATTGTTTTCTTGATTTGGTAGCTTCTTTGGTTAATTCATTCGTATTTCAAATATTCCTCCTGACTGTCGAATATAACATCTTCCACATTCCCTTTTAACTTATACACTTCAGTATTTGATCCCTTGGCCTGTCTCTGTATTTTTTAATAAAATATGTTATTTCTCTAATATGTTATTTATATGCTTTGCTTTATTTTTCATAAAAAATTTTATCTCAAGTAGAGATTTTTTTATGTGAGTAGGTAGTACCTGCGGAATAAGAACTGATTACGGCCTGCTTTTTTCAATTTTGGAAAAAATTAGTTCTAGTGTGAGTGTTTTTTGACAATGCAAAATCAACTATTACAGAGTATATGATGGGCAAAGGAAAAATTGAAATAGAATGAAATTCAATAAAAAAAATGGATGAAAAAATAAAAATTTAATTTTTATTCTTCTTTTTTGATAACTCTTTACTCATATTTTCGAAAATATTGTACAATGGCTTGTGAGGTAGATCTTCTTATACAAGAAACCCAACCCATATTAGATAATTAAGGTTTCCGTATGGGAAAATTGATATGTGTTGGTCTGAAAACGTCATATTGAACATAAAATTTAAAATACGTCAAAAACGATAAGATTTACATATAGCACCTTATACACAAAGTATATGTAGAATTTTCCGAGGAATCCAAAAATGCAATAATATATAGGGTGTGTTTAAAATACGGAGGTTGACATCTACTTCCTGCATAACCGGAAGTGCCGCCACCTTGAAAATATTTTAGCCGAATGGTCCCCATCTACATTAGTTTACTACCAAATTTTCAGATTCCTCTCAAGTATACTTTTCCTTATATGGATCGATGGAGTTCCCGGAGCACCACTCTATATAGTTTTCATAAACTGCATTATAACAATGCGTATTTGCCCGATAACATAAGAACTCATTGTACCTTCAGACTGGTCAACAGGTACATAATTTATTGATATTAAATAACATTCCTTATAAAAAACTAGAAAAATAAACACATTATTTGTCCTTGCTCACTATATACAATTATTAATACAAAAAAAAATCTCGAATAACTCTTCCTAACTCTGAACAACTATAAATTATACATTAGTAACTTGTTATTTGCCATAGACGAAGCTCATTTTGATATGAGAAACTTCTTTTTATGGTTCAGTACAACGGCTGTGATTGTGACTGTTATTTTTATGGATATTTGTATGAATATATAGTAAAGATAAAACTCCTGACTTGATTACCAAGATAAAAATTCTTTTGAAGGTCGAATCGGCAGACGTAAGCATAAGGAAGGATCTTATTTGTGAAATAGGTGCTGTGTTTTGAGATATTCTTAACAAGGCCATTCATTTTTTTCTACCAAAGCGGGACATCTGTGAATTTATATAATAAAAATTTTTTCCAGTGTTTTATAAGTTTTTCTTTATAACGGTTGTTTTTTTTAGAGGTATAGCACTTTAAGTTGGCATCACTGTTGAAGATGGCGACCGATTTAACAGCTGAGAAGTGATTTATTCTCAGTTTGGTTTGGCAATACATCATGAATTGACTCACGCTTGAACAACGCTTGCAAATAGTGCAATTTTATTTCGAAAATAATGGTTCAGTGCGGAATACGTATCGCGCACTAGGTCCATTGTATCTGAAGCGCACTTCTGGTTGAATGGCTACGTCAACAAACAAAACTGCCGCATTTCGAGTGAAGATAATCCTCAAGTGTATGTCAAAACATCGTTACATCCAGAAAAACTGACTGTTTGGTGCGCTTTATGGGCTGGTGGAATCATTGGTCCGTACTTCTTCAAAAACGATGATGGCCAGAACGTTACAATAAATGGTGATCGGTATAGAGCCATGATTACTAACTTTTTCATTTCTGAATTGAACAACTATGATGTCCAGGAGCTGTGGTTTCAACAAGACGGCGCAACATGTCACAAAGCTCGTGCCACAATCGATTTATTGAAAGACACGTTTGGTGACCGTCTAATTTCACGTTTTGGACCTGTGAATTGGCCTCCAAGATCTTGTGATTTAACACCGCTAGACTACTTTCTGTGGGGCTATGTAAAGTCATTGGTCTATGCGGATAAGTCACAAACGCTTGACCATTTGGAAGACAATATTCGCCGTGTTATTGCCGATATACGGCCACAAATGTTGGAAAAAGTCATCGAAAATTGGACGTCCAGATTGGACTACATCCGAGCCAGCCGTGGAGGTCATATGCCAGAAATCATATTCAAAATGTAATGCCACAAGATTATCTTTCGAATAAAAAAAATTCTTGTCAATCGAATGATTCATCGTTGTTTTATTGCCTTCAAAGTTCTATACCTAAAAAAAAGCACGCTTTATAAAGAAGGGTCTTGTTTTCAGATAAGTGAGGCAGTCACCAACCCTTGTGGCTTAGTCGGGAGAACACCCGACTTTGGTGCGGTAGCATTCGGGATCGAGCCCCGGTGAAGGCATGCGTTTATGTGTTTGTTTATGTGTCTATGATTTGAGTAGTTTAATGATGGTAATTGATGGGTAATGCACATTGATTACAAGCCGTTGACCGATCAGAACCGGCGTTAACTGTAGGTCCACTCAAGTAAAAAAAAATAGTGTGTAAATTTATGTAAAAAACACATTACATGATTTATCTTTATTTATTCTCGTTATCAAAATAGCTCTTATTAACACTACACTTTACTCTGTTTTATCACTTATCCATTTTTATTGATTTGAGGAAAAAACTGTTTCGACTGTGCATCAGTCCCAGGCAGATTTACAACGTACTCGATAATTTTGCAAAAGTTTGTTCAATGAAGATTGTTGGTACGAAAGTTCTGTGGAAACATTATCTGCATTCCAGCAAGAGACTTTTTTCATATGTTGCAAAATTGAAAATAAGTAAAGATTTGTCAAAGTATCTTGGCTGTTAATAATAAATCTTTTCGTGATAAATAAATACTGCAATTTCTGTACTTCTTTCCATCAGGCACTGTTGTTAAAGCCAATTGAAACACTAGAAGTGTTTCAGTATGGAATTGATACTACTGCTCCAAGTCTTCTAACTCAGCCGCTCAGATTTTACGTTCTACTGGCCAACAGCAGCTTCTCATTCTTGTCTTCTTACAACTGAAGATGTGAGGTAGAAAAATCCATTTCGTTCTGAGTGCCAAGTGATATCGGCGACGATTAATTTCTCTGGCAGGCTGATGGCCGACACATTGTACACTTCGATTTTCAATAGAGCTTCGTAAAATGTCGTTTCTTGTGTGTGCAGAAAATGTACTCACAAATTTGAGCTGAGATTTTTGAAAACATCTTGAAAATATTTGGGCTTTTGTCGATACTCAGAAAAGAGTATTTCCAAGTGGGAAACCTTTTAATAACTTTCACAAGCGTGGGCATCAACGCAATCCACCTACTTTTACCGCATACCAGCGGTTTTTGATACTCTGCAGATTTTAAAAAAATGGATAAATTTTCACTATAATGAATTATCCAGAGTAAATCAGCAGCAATTTTGATCGTACTGTTGGGGTTTATTATAATGTATACCCAAACTCCGTTCAGTATGTACAACTTTATTTAATAACTATTTACAACTGAATACATTTAAGTGCACTAGTAATGTTTGTTGAAGACAGTCATGTTGACTGCTTGACGACTAGCGCCGAAGTCGACGAGATCTTGTCGACTTCTCCTGAGGTTGCGTCCCGAGCATGCGCAGTCGTCTTTTCTTCTTCTTCCTTGCTGTGACTAGTCTATCGGTTGGTGCATCCAGTGGCAGGATGTGACTAGTCGCCGCAGTACTATGGATTTTGTGATTTCCAATTCGAAGAGCTCACGCGGAGTCGACCTATTGTCACTTCCTTTGGAGAAGTTCTTTCTTTTCTTCATTTTTAAGTTTGTGCATATCATACTACGCTACGCTGTTGGTTCCAAGTGTGGGCTATACGGTTATCTTCTCTTTTCTTTTTATAATACTACTGTTTTAAACCTTTTGTGTATTTTTTCTAAAATTTTCGATGATGAATAAACGAAATGGAGATAATGTGTTTTGTGGTTTGTTATGTTATTTTCTACATATAAAGGAAATCTACATAACCGCTTTTTCAGCCGGTTGCAGTAAACAAAAATTGAATAGAATTCTTTTTTCAATTCAAACATCGACGAAATTATAAATCCTTATGAACTAATTAGTACGTTCGTAGAACTTTTAGTGATAAATTTTAACAAGGTTGTTCGCAATTTTTTTTGAATGACCGTGGCAAAGCAAAGAACGATTCATAGATAATTGACAAGATGCTTGTTTTATTAGTCCTAATCGAATTCTGTAGACTTTTAATTAGTACATCAGATTCGGCCGCAAAATAGGTCATTATTGTCTTTGAAGGTATTAAAGGTATTATTGTCCTTCAAAAACAATATAAATATAATTTCTTAATTGAACAGGACAAATGGACAGAAAATGTTATTCTTTGCATTAATCGAATTACAAGAGTCTGAAGAACTGGATCAACCTTCAGAATGTCAACAAATTCTGACGAAACATTGGTTAATAATTAGTTTAATCGATTCGTTTAATTAGTTAATTAGAAAAATCTGTCTTTCTAGGAGGACAAATATAGACGGATTTATGTATTTCCTTGAGTTCCTTGTCTGTCAATATTCAAAATACAAATTTATAGTCTTAGCAATAACGCACCGTAAAAGTGACACTGACCAGCTTTGTTCAAAAGAAAAGATGAATTTTGAATTTTTTCGAAAAGTGTTTAGTTATTTATTCATCAATATCCATATTGTCCCCTTCAAAGTAATTCACTTAGATATAATGCCAGCGCTTCTTTCAATCCTCGAAGCACTTCTGAAATGCGCTTTTCGGTTTGGCATCAGCTCTCTCGTCCTTCGGTTCCTACTTCATCTCATCAATTGTGGCAAAACGCTTTCTTTTCATTGGTCTCTTCAGTTTTCAGTTTTGGAAAAACGAAAAAGTCGCAAGGGGCCAAATCTGGTGAATTCGGTGCTGAAGCACGATAACGGTGTTGTTTTTGGCCAAAAATCACGCACAGGCATTGATTTGTGAGCTGATGCGTTATCGTGATGCAGAATCCATGATTTGTTTTTCCACAATTCTGATCGTTTGAGCCGTATTGCTTCACGCAAACGTTGCATAACTTCCTTGTAGTATTCTTTATTAACCGTACGACCTGATGTCAAGAAGTCATGGTGCACCACGCCGTTGTAATCGAAGAAAACAGTGAGCAAAAGTTTCATATTAGATCGAACTTGGCGTGCTTCTTTCGGTCTTGGCTGTTCTTTCCGCTTTCATCGGGATGATTGGTCCTTGGTTTTGACGATATAACCATAAACCCACGTTTCGTCACCAGTTATGACCTTTTCGAGCAAATCTGAGCGATACTAATACGACTTTGCCTTTGCTCAAAATTTAGCAATTTCCGCACAAACTTCGCTGCCACACATTTCCAGTCTATAACATCCGAGAAAATTGCATGACATGAGCCAATTGATCTGCCAACATCCTCTGCAACTTCCTTAATAGTGGTTCGACGATTTTTAAAAACCATTTTCTTCAATGTTTCGACGTTTTCTTCGTTTGTTGACGAGGTTGCAACTCCAGGACGCTCAGTGTCATCAACATCTTCTCGCCCTTCGCTTGTACCACTCATAAACACTTTTTAGGGACAAAGTAGACTCTTCGAATGCCACAGTCAACATTATTCCATTAAAGGTAATTATATTAATTAATATATAATATAAATTTATATTATAAATTAATATTTATAATATAAAATATAATTAATATATAATATAAAATATTATTTAATGCCACTACAACATTACAATGAAAGGTAATTTGAAGTGAAGTGCATTAACCGCTTTATTCTATTTATAACGCAAAATTTGATCCATTTGATCCAGATTTTTTGATCCATTTTTTGTTCAAAAGTAAAACATCGAAGAACACACAACAAGGTGCTGACCTTTTCAGTTGTCCAAAACAAACTACTAATCCAAAATAGCTGATAATGTCAACATATGAGAAACGTGTGTGTACCAACATAACAAGAAAAAAGTTTCGATAATCGAATGTGCACAGCGAAAATTCAAAATTCACCTTCTATTTTGAGCAGACCTCGTATTTCTTTTGGGCGTTTCGCTTTGATCAAACTTTAAAATGAATGGTTTTCAATGATTCACGAAAACAAAATAATCATCAAAATTTAACTATTCAAATTTCTTCATTTATCACAGGAAGTTTGATGAAAAAGATAATTGGCGCATTTTTGTTTAGCTATAATTTCTCTGTCTGAAAAAAATCGTATCTGGATGACCATTATTCCGATTCAAATTTAACAATTGTGTCATCAATATCGAAAGTGTTAACGAAGATCTTGGTATATTCATTTTCTCTGTGTTTTTATCAATGTTACAGTTTATTAGCAATGTTTTTGAGTTTATAGGGTTTTCAGAACGGTTTTTACAGAATTTGAAAAAGTTTTTATAGGGTTTAAATTGTATTTAATTTCAAACTATATGCATCTTCTCATGCAAAAACGTAGAAATATGTTCTAATCGGCATTTGGGTTCATAACATATACGAAATTTGTATATATTCACAAGTTTACATAAATCTAACCTAATGGCTCATGAAGAATTCAAAGTCCACACCTGATTTATACTGCAACTAATATATAAAAAATTTCGAATTTCAGTTTTTAATTTTTTGTTGTTCAATATTCCTAAGACATTGTTTGTTACCAACTTCCTTTGTATTTTTGTTGAGACTAACAGAAGAGTTATTCGTATAATATTATCAGTAATTTAAACAGATAGAAATGGTATCAGTTCCTAAAAGACAGGATATTTACATTCTCTTCGACGTCAATTCTAAGGATTACTAACTACAATAGTCACTTCACGATTATTGCGATGTTGTTAATATAAAGATAAGAATTCTAATAAATCGAAAATTTTCCAGGCCTAGTCATTTCGCAAATACTTTCTTCCGTTTGGAATTACCTACTTTTGGAGGAAGGATGAGTAGATATGACGTATTCAAATACTTCACCAAAAAAAAAAAGAAATCCACAGTAATTAGGCAATCCATAGTAATTCTTGTATTCAAGAATGAAAGCTAAGGTGAAATAATCTATTATCGCCCAATATCCGTGTTTTTCAAGGTAATTGAAAAATTGTTGTCACCAGAATGCTATTATATAAAATAATAAGTTCTTTTTTCTCAACAGGTATAATGCTCAATAACAGAAAATAATAACATTAATGCTGAAGAATAACTAAATAAATAAAATGAAAATGAATACAACAAAGATCTAATCTGAAAAACCTAAAGAAGTAACTAATAATTAAAAAATAAAATTAAGTGAAATATTACGAAGTACTCAATTCAAATCAATTCAATTTAGTCAACTTCCCTTGTTCACATAACTCCTAATAATAACTTCTATTGAGTTGAAGTGAATGTCACAATTATTAGCAACTGTTTGATAATCCCAATAGATTTAAAATAATTCAATTTGTGCAACATGGTTCCAGAAGCTGCCACTCAACTCAATCAGCAGCAGTTAAGTTTTTCGAATCCGTTTACGAGTGTTTGGATGTTTTGTGATGGGAAGATTTTTTAATTTAACGCCGCCATTCCCTATCTTTCGAATTCAACATTGATAAATGGTACAACCTAGGTTTTAGGGATATTCTGGATTGGTTACATAGTTACCTTTAGGAAAGGACGATGATAGTGAAAATAGACAAGAGTTATTTCCAGAGATATCATATTGGTCTTGGGGTTCTTCAATGTTCTGTACTTGGACCTCTTTTTTTCATATGTTCAGAAACGGTCTGCATGCGAAGTTGTCCCGATTTTTCGAAACACTATTTGGGATCAGTAAGTTATCATCCTCATCAACAAAGTTTCTTGGAATCTTGGTCGACAGAAATTTAAGATGGGCAAGTCGCTTTTAATATTTATGTAAAACATAAATTAACTCTTTTTTCGTAATCTCTAGAATTGAGAACACTGTGTAATGAAAATTCTGCTGAAGGGCTGCTCTACAGAAATAAATAGGTTGTTCGAAATAATATACGATATTCATCAATTATTAGATATTCATCAATTAGAGCTACTCAACTCTTTTTTTATAGATTTATAGATGTTTATTATATGTTAGAGAAAAAGAAGATATGTTCATTAAATTAAAATTGTTAAAATCATGAGTATTCAACAAGAAACAGTGATGTGCTGCTTATTTCGAAGCATAAAACTCAAAATTTCAGCACTCGCTCTATTATCAGAGTATTAAAATCTTCAATTATTTGCCGTCGAATTTGAAATTACTAAATGTTGATTTTTTTAAGAAGAGAGAATTGAACCAATTTTTTCAATTTAATGTTTGTTTACTTTTTCTTATTATGACTATCCTTTAAAATGTGAAATTTTCTCAAAGAATTCATATTTCAAGGTCATTTTTCTTTTTCAAATGACGTATGCAATTGTAAATTCCACGAAAAGTTTAAGCAATATTTTCGAAATCATTCCCTCTTTCTTAGTTGTAATTACTGTATTGATTAAATAAATTCAATAGTACAACGTAAGGAATGTTTCACAATAAATATTATTATTATTATAAAAAAATTGACAAGTACTATTGCCTCATTCATTTGAATTTGATATTTGAATTTGGAATTTCAAATATCTTCTCTTGATTCAACTCACAAAAAAAGTTCGTACAGCAAAATATGTTATGAATATTTGAAAATGTGATATTTCTCAAAAGTTATAAGAATTGTTTGTGTTTATCAACGAGAAATTAAGTTAATGTTAACGTTGCCGGTTTGGCGTTATGGAGTGCATTTATTTATCAATTTACGTAAATAAGCCTTCAAAACCAAAATTTTGTGAAAGTGGGTGGTTGATTCATCCTTATCTACCACGGAAATTAACTTCTTTGTTGAACGTCCCTGTTATCTACTAAGAAAAGGGCTTGGTATAAAAATTCATAAAACCCCAAGAATGCAGACGCCTGGTCAGTCTAGAACTAGCAAGCTTGAAAGGGATTAAAATGCATAAATGTTTAGGCCAGGACCGCCTCAGACTTATTTCTAAATTATGTTTTAGGTATGTGACCATTCAATATGGTCACATGAAACCGCTCAATCTGGAAAAAACCGTTAGATGTCTGTTTGTTAGATTTCATGCTGTTTGTTTAAGTCATTATATGCACCAAGTGATTAATCAAAGATTTAAATTTTTTCAGAAATATATTGGTGAAAATTACTAAATATGAATAATTAAAAAAAAATCAAAATATGAATTAAAACACGAAATCAACTTCATTTCTTTACAATTTTCCTTAGTGCTATTTTCTTACGACAGAAATTAAATCTGTTCAACTCAATATTCTAATTCAATAATCACATATTATAAAACAAACTCGCGTTCTCTCTCCCTATATCCCTATGTATGCTTAAATCTTTAAAACTACGCAACTGATTTTGATGCGGTTTTTTTTAGTAGATAGACTGATTGAAGAGGAAGGTTTATATGTATAATAATATCCATTACATAGTGGAGAAATACTGTTATTTTTAAGGTTTCTGATGTGATGTAAATAATTACATTTTTTCCCTACGAGATTTATCAAAATAATGTACTAAGTGTTGTGCATATTGAAAAGTTCTACAGAAAACTCCGCTATAGTATATGTCTTTCTCTTATGGATATCCCACAATTTTTTAAACTATTTTTTTGTCATTTACTTTTTACGACAAAAAATGGCTAATTTTCGAAGCGATTTTAACCAATACAGCATTAATCCTCATCCAATTAAATACCTTAAATACATTGTTGATTTGATAAAGATCTGAAGATCTATATATATATATATATATATATATATATATATATATATATATATATATATATATATATATTTATATGGCAAAACAACGTTGGCCGGGTCACCTAGTACCTAATATTATATAGGTTCACATGTATCATTTTTTGTAAAATTTTTCAGTGGTCTCCGAAAATTACGAGCTTGGTGTCATTCGATCCGTATTGTTACCTATAAAGTTTCAAGAAAAGTCGGAAAATGCGCTGAAAAAAATGACAAAAGTTATAAACAATAAAGTGAAAAAGAAGTAAGGGTTCGGTTGTTTTTCAATATCTCAGGAAATATTGAAAATTTTCAAAATTGCAAAAAAAGATTTAAAAAGATCAAAAAATTTGCTAAAAAAACTCAGACTCCCGTAACTGTAGCTCTAATATTTATCAATTTTACAGAGCCTCGAAAATAGAACCAAAAGCAGGAACTCTGGCTTCCGCGCACGTTGCTTAACTGTGACACAACAACGAAAAAAATTATTTAAATATATTAAATATTAGCATTAAGGAATAATGACATTCATGGAGTGTTGGGATACATAAATGAACAATAATCAGCGGTCAAAAAAATTTTGTCCCAATTTTAACATAATGCATTTGTTAATTAACTATTTTTTCTGAGCAGAAAGTTAATATTGAAACCCAGATAATTATTAAACTAATAACCTAGAATTTTTTTTACTTAGTAAAGTCATTCTTAATAGTATAAAAATAGATTACCGTTACAATAAAGAAAAAGTTTTGATTTGCCACTTTTTTATTAATATTTGAAAGTTATACAATAAAAAATATTGAATAAGAAATTTTTCATTCAAATCATTTTGAAGTCTCATCATTAAAAGCGACTCAACAATATATTTTTTTACTGTTATTGTTTAAAAAACTGTTACTAACAAATGAAAAAAATTTCTTATTCACTATTTTATATTTCATTTCAACTTTAATTGTTAATAAAAAAGTGGAAAATCGAAATTTTTTCATTATTGTAACGGTAATCTATTTTTTATAATATTAAGAATGGCTTCACTAAGTAAAAAAAATAATTCTAGGGTATTAGTTAATATTCTAGACTCTGGAATCTAGAGTATTAGTTTAATAATTATCTGGGTTTTAATATTAACTTTCAGCTCAGAAAAAATAGTTAATAAACAGATGCATAATTTATGTTAAAATTGAGGCAAAATTTTGTGACCGCTGATTATTGTTTATTTATGTATCCCAACACTCCATGAATTTTATTATTCCTTAATATTAATATTTAATATATTTTAATAATTTTTTTCGTTGTTGTGTCAGAGTGACGCAACGTGCGCGGAAGCCAGAGTTCCCGCTTTTGGCTCTATTTTCGAGGCTCTGTAAAAATTATAAATATTAGAGCTACAGTTACTTGTAATTTTTTTCAGCGCATTTTCGGACCTTTTCTAAACTTTCTAGGTAACAATACGAATCGAATTTTTCTCGTTATTTTCGGAGACTATTGAAAAATTTTACAAAAAAGGGTACATGTGAACCAGACTGATATAGATAAGACAGAAATTATTTAGGATGGTCGCTGTAAACATTATTCAATTTAAAAAACATTGACGGCATCTCTTTCTTTTTGACGACATCGATTTCTAAACGCTTTTAAAAAAATATTCTCTATTCAAGGAAATGTAATCATTTTTTTCATAATGTTAAAAATTCATTCGACTTACGAAATAATGAATATATTTTTTTGTACAACTTGATTTCGATGAAAACTTCAAGTACGAATGAATAATTCATATAGTTTTATAACATTTTAAATGTGAATACCACAATAAAAAACGTAAGCTAAAGCAACGATGTACATTTTTCATGTTTTACGATATTCAATGCGAAAATAACTGTAGGCTTTCTATTTATGCAACAAGCTAATCAAGATATAGTAATTATTTTCTGAAAAATTTTGAGATTATTACAGATGTAAACCAATTTACATCAGATTTCCTTTTAGATACCTAAATATATACCTAAAATGGAAAGCAATTCGAGGAAGAATCAGAAGAGTGCCGTTCAGACCGAGCAATTTCAGTAACGATCTTATGCCAGTGCCGAAATATTTGCTTTGACGGTCAGTTTACAGCCACCATTTGTCGTCGTTCCTCGTACAAAAGCGCTGTAGAAGTCTTAATGATGATTGATGCATTTGGGATTTGTTCTTGTGAGGCGTATGACAGATAGCCATATGTTCTTTTCTGTTGTATTCGAATCAGATGGTCAGATACTTGTTTTAGGATAAACATTCATACCATTTTTCTTTCCCTTAAAACCTTTTTTTTTGTTATCGTTGAAGGATTGTTTAAATTAAAATTTAGTTGATTAAGTATGAGATTCAAACCCCAAGTTGGAAGTATCATATGATCATTCTGAATTCTATAATATTGAAAAAAGATTACTTCAGAAATGTCGATTTGATTTTTTCAAAAACACTTGATGCAACGCTATAACGTATAACTAAAAACAACTGGCTAAATTTGTTTAATACTCTAGATAATGGGTTCATTGCCCGGAAATGTTTTTAATTATAACTGTTTAGTGATGAAAGTGTTAACCGTTGATGGAAAACTGGAAAATTTACGATCAATAATGTAAAATATAAAATGTCGTGAAACTGATCCACTTCACTAGTTCTTTATACAAATATTTTCGAAGTGAAGTAGAAATAATATATTTTCTAACCGAATAAGTTGAATGCTGGATTGAGCAAATAAAATTTGAAAACAAAATTTTATAATTATTGACTTAGAGGTCTTGATTTATTTAGATGAATATTCGATATTGTTAATGCATATAGGATTTTTAACTTCATATTCTTACACATTGCGGTGAGTTTTCTGTAGTGATCGAATAAAATGTCTACAAAGCCTTGCACTCGCGCTACTGTTGTCATGAGTAGGAATCTTGAACGCTAGGGAGAGTTTATACGTCTTTTCTCAGATAGAGGGAGCTCACGTGAATTATACACTGAGAAAAATTCCCCTCAATTTGGTATAGGACCTATGGGCGTTTTGAAAATTATCGATTCTTGATTGATAGATTAAATATGGACTGATGATTCATAATAATGATGAAACAATTGTATCCTGTTATCGTATTATATTAGTATCAACAAGATCGATGAATTTTTCAAAATACTCTTGATATTCACTCTCGAAAGCGATGGGTTAGTTTTCGTTGACAACATTTGTGTAGACAGCTCTCTGAGAGTTTCATTTGAAATATTTCGATATTTCGATATTTCGATTAAGAGTCTCAGTATTAACTATTATTGAACGATTTGTGAATCTTAAAAATATATATACACACACACACATATATATATATATATATATATATATATATATATATATTTTTTTTTGAAAGTTTTTTTTTGAGCATTAACAGGCTTTTTAATATGAAAAAGTTTATTTCTGTTGACGTTTCGTTGTTATATTACAACTTTGTCAAAACTAATCTATTGTTATATAATAATAATAATCTAATTGTAATATAACAACGAAACGTCAACAGAAATAAACTTTTTCATATTAAAAAAGCCTGTTAATGCTAAAAACTTTCAAATGAATACCTCAAACAGGCAATAAATCAATTTCAAGATATATATATATATATATATATATATATATATATATATATATATATATATATATATATATATATATATATATATATAACGAAATGAAATTTTTTTATACTTATGGCACTGAATGAATATTTAAGAAAATGAACACTAGAACATTCATTTGAAAAATTCAAATTAACCAAGAGAATGTTATAGTAGAGCTAGATATGTGAACGTGTACGAAGTGATGTCTCCATTATTCTTCGAGGGATAAATGTTAGAGAAATATTTAAATCGATGCCACACCTGATGGAAGTGCGAGACATATGTTTCGTTCTACAAGGAACTCGTCAGTCGCACCACGTCCATCGAAGTGAGGCAACGATTTCAACCTCCAAGCATCTTCTTGTGACTCCAAGTGGAAGATTGTAGAGTAATGAATACTCCACAATTCCATCTATAGGAATCAGTAGAAAATACCTCTCAGATTACAGACACACCAAGCATCGAAATTTCACACATCTTCTATACCCGTAGGTATCTAATAAATTGCAATGTCTATTTGACAAATATCATCATACGATGTTTTCAAATGTCAATAGGTTGCATTAGTAGTACGCTATATTGCTATTAGTGGTGCGACTGACGAGTTCCTTGCAGAACGAAACATATATGTCTCGCACTTCCATCAGTTGTGGCATCGATTTCAATATTTCTCTAACATTTATCATTCGAAGGATAATAGAGACATCACATTGTACACGTTCACATATCTAGCTCTACTATAACATTCTCTTGGTTAATTTGAATTTTTCAAATGAATGTTCTAGTGTTCATTTTCTTATATATTATATAAGAATTATTTATATATATATATATATATATATATATATATATATATATATATATATATATATATATATATATATATATATATATATATATATATATATATATATATATATATATATAGTAAATATTGTGAATACAATGGAACGTCAACGAAAATAAAGATTTTTGCATTACAAATAGCCTGTTAGTTTAATCATTTTTTTATTATTTTCTTTAGAGTTTTCTTCTGTGTTCCTACTGAGTATCGTTACTCTCACTTCTTTCAAGGTAATGAATATCTGCAAATATAATAAAATTCAATTGGTAAATATCTATTCAATCCTATGATTGTTGTTATATTTACGCACACAACTACACTGAATCAAAACATTGAATTGTTTTCTGAATATCCAGTTTTATAGAACGAAGTATTCTTAGAATATTTCTTATGAATTCATGGAAGAATAAAATGACGCTATTGTTACCTTAGAGTAAATGAAATTATAGCCCTAGTAAGTATGTAGCATTATTCATTGGCAAGAAATGGAAATAAATTGTAATTGTAAATTTTCTCATTAATATGTTCAATGCGTTTGTTGATGATCTAGCAGGAAAGATAGATTAATAATACTTGACGTCTGAATTACAAACCAATATTATTCAAATATGAATATATATATATATATATATATATATATATATATATATATATATATATATATATATATATATATATTCGAGATTGTAAGCAATAACCTTCAAATGGAAAAATTTTATTTTTAGTTGACGTTTTTTTACAAATTTCAGCTTCATCAAAACTTGAAAGAAGAGTTTCAAATAACAGTAAATGAAATTTTTTGTTTTGTTTCTGTGATTCAATGTCATTTAATGAAAACTATTCGTAAGAGTATTCATTAAAGCACTGTAGAGAAACATCAACTAAAGGAAAAAATTTCTCATTTCAATGTCTGTTATTGCTGAAAATCTTGATTTTCATTCAAAATATAGACAAGAAAGCTTTCGAAAAATAATGGGTGTTTGTTTTAGAGATATAGAACTTTAAATTGCAATAAAACAACGATGGATCATTCGATTGACAAGAATTTTTTTTTTTCGAAAGATAATCTTGTGGCATTACATTTTAAATATGATTTCTGGCATATGACCGCCACGGCTGGCTCGGATGTAGTCCAAGCTGGACGTCCAATTTTCGATGACTTTTTCCAACATTTGTGGCCGTATATCGGCTATAACACGGCGAATATTGTCTTCCAAATTGTCAAGCGTTTGTGACTTATCCGCATAGACCAATGACTTTACATAGCCCCGCAGAAAGTAGTCTAGAGGTGTTAAATCACAAGATCTTGGAGGCCAATTCATCAGGCGGTCACCAAACGTGTCTTTCAATAAATCGATTGTGGCACGAGCTGTGTGACTTGTTCGGCCGTCTTGTTGAAATCACAGCTCCTGAACATCATGGTTGTTCAATTCAGGAATGAAAAAGTTAGTAATCATGGCTCTATACCGATCACCATTGACTGTAACATTCTGGCCATCATCGTTTTTGAACAAGTACGGACCAATGATTCCACCAGCACATAAAGCGCACCAAACAGTCAGTTTTTCTGGATGTAACGGTGTTTTAACATACACTTGAGGATTATCTTCACTCCAAATGCGGCAGTTTTGTTTGTTGACGTAGTCATTCAACCAGAAGTGCGCTTCATCGCTAAACAAATTTCGCGAGATACGTATTCCGCAAAGAACCACTATTTTCGAAATAAAATTGCACTATTTGCAAGCGTTGTTCAAGCGTGAGTCTATTCATGATGAATTACCGAACCAAACTGAGAATAAATCACTTCTCAGCTGTTAAATCGGTCGCCATCTTCAACAGTAATGCCAACTTGAAATTCCATACCTCTAAAAAAACACCCTTTATATATAGACAGTCATGAATTCAAATACGCTCTCAGTAAATATAGGTATATAGGTAACGACGGTTCAATGCTAGGAATGTTTAAATTATTATTGGGGATCATATATATCATCGGCAGGTACTGATGAGCTCATTTGAAATCGCAGGAAAATTCAATTACGCGGAAAATTGTTTTTATTTTAACTCTTAAGTGCAAACGGAGACGTCCAATAATTCGTACTGTTACGAGAAGGCCTACTTTTCGGTGAGGAGTAGGTACTGCAAGCTTGTGAAAAAAGCGAGTTACTGTAGAATATAACACTGGGAATCAGATATTTTGAATAAATCATTGTATTTTCTTGCGATTTTCGAAATTTGTCATACGGAAAATGTTAGATTTAGTTCTTCCCTCAGAATCAAACTCATTACATTATTTATTATTTAACTAAACCTTTTGTTCACTTAAAAAAAAAAAAAGTTATCCTATACTCCACTGTTCAGTGGAGAATAGGATAACTTTGGTTCGTTTTATAGTTTGAATCAAGGGCGGTTTCACGAATCATATAAAACACAACTTAGGATGTTTGACCGTGTATTAACTTCATTAATTCGATATTTCATATTATATTTCCCTTTCCATATGCATAATTAATTCAATAATGTGGTTAATAATGAAACTATTCCAAAATTTTATTCTTATCAACTCACTTTTTTCTTCATTCAATATTGATTAAAATGAGTTTCATCTGCCTATCAAAAGTCGTCAAATATTTTCGAAATATTCAAAGCTAGAGTTAGGCAGTTAAAATCACATTAGCTTCATCTTACTTGCAACAACCACAATAAAATTAAGCTGCCTTGAGGTGTTCTTCAACTGATTTGCATAGACGCTAGATCCAACTCACTCGTGGAGTTAAATTGCTAAATTACAGAATATCAAACTGATTATTCCAACAAACAGTTCCTGTCTTCTATCTCAAATTAGCGGTTCTTGGTTTGAATCGATAGAAGTTATTTCTTAACCATCAGGTAAGCTAGTGTGAAAATTTTACTCGAAAATCATTATGCGTGAAGGGTATTTTTTACGCACTCCTAATATTTGATTATATGGGAAGTTCGTATAATGTACCTGTGCTTCAATTTCAAATGTTAATGAGGTGGTAGTGCAGTGAGTCTGAACCGATAAAAAAGCAATGAAAATTATGGGTTCATATTTGGCCATCTGGTTTTCATTGAGTAAAGTATTCTGAGAAATTGGACGTATTTCATTAACTCTCTTTAAATTATACATTGAATTATTTTCGAATATAAAAATTTAATTCTTTCTTATCTCAAGTTATGGTAAACATCAATTTCCAAAATGACTGAAGATTTAAAGGTGTTTGAAATTATAGCGATGGTGACACTAATTACAAGTTCATGTTTCGTGCAAATTTTTTTGAAATTATCAGAATATTGAAAATCAAATTTTCAAATTGAATATGATGAAATTATTATTCAAAGCTGTATTAATCATTTACTGTGACGCTACTGAGAACACAAATAAGGGCGCGTAACGCGCCCTTATAATAATAATAATATATATATATATATATATATATATATATATATATATATATATATATATATATATATATATATATATATATATATATATATATTTATATAATGTTCGATGAAGGAGGGAAATTTAAACAAAAGTGAATATTGTCGGAATATCCTGCAATTGGTAGCAGCGGTTGACACGTGTTTCGAGCTTACTGGCTCTCCTCAGAATACGCGGTAGCATCAAATGTCTCCATTTCTTTTAGAGGAGTGTCTCTTTTTCCTGTTTTTCCATCTCCAGGTTCGCACCAACTTGAACTTGGCTACGCCGTTCTCAGAAGAGCCAATAAGCTTGAAACACATGTCGAAGGCTGCTACCAATTGCAGGATATGTTTATTTTTAGTTATATATATATATATATATATATATATATATATATATATATATATATATATATATATATATTTATATCTCATCATCTTCAACCTCTGCCCGTCCACTGCAGAACGAAGGCCTTCCCCTGTTTTTGTCAAGATTCCCTATCGGCAGTTCCCATCTTCCAGGCAACGCCTAGCCAATCCACAAGCTCATTATCCCATCGATCGTGAGGGCGCTTTCTTGGTCTTCTTGTTCTTGTTCTTGTTCATCTAGGCCGAACAAGAGTTAAGCGTTGGTCAGATGTGGTTGGTGATTGGGAGCCCAGAGAATATATATATATATATATATATATATATATATATATATATATATATATATATATATATATATATATATATATATATATATATAAATGTAATTATATGGGTTATAGGCAAATGAAAGGCCACTATGAATAGGTTTTATTCAATTTGGATGCCTGGTCAATATTTCGATTGTGATTACAATCTTCATCAGGACTCTGAAAAACATTTACATACAATTATACTTGTAAAAATTATGTTTGACAACTTACGGCAAACTAAGAATAAAAGGTATGGCCAACAACCATCCAACAGGAATATGTTATTTAAAAAATAATAATAATAATAAATAGTAAAATAAGCAGAATTTAAAACAATTAAAACAATAATCAGTAGAAATTGAAATTGTAGATATAAAAATGTTTCCGTATGATAACCAAAATTAACAATCGAATGAATTGACAAGAAGCACAGAGAACATTGACACCGAAAAACGAACACAGAGGTGAGAGAATAGAATACTGTAGTCACAAATGTCATGTCTCACATGTAACAGATAAAAGTCTAACAAGGTTGGAAAATGTCTGCGAAGGTTACTTAAAATGATGTGAAAGTAAGTAACTGTAGATGCAGCTAAGTCTGGAAACGTCCGTCTTCTTATTAATGCTGTTAGGATTACTATTGATGTGGACCATTTCCAGAAAGACCCTTTTGTGGTAATTAGCAGCCACATCCAGTATCTCCACACTATCAAAGTCAAAGCGATGTCCCTGTTGTGAGGAATGTAGTGCTAAGGCACATCTATCAGGGCGAAGTTTGACATCACTCTTGTGAAGAGTTATTCTTCTTTGATGGTTTGGGAAGTTTGGCCTATATAGACTCCTTCACAATCAAAGCATGGAACACTGTAAATGCAGTCTGATGTTGACGAAGGTGGTATTCTATCTTTGAGTCTTGTGAAAATCATTTTGCCCGTGATGAAATTATATTTGGCAACTTTAAGGTCATCTATTTCACTGAAGATATGGCACAGTTTTGCTGTGAGTGAGGTGAAATAAGGTAAAGATCTGTATCTGGCTAATGGAGCTGGTGTGTCTGTGTTAGGATCCATATTCAAGTCTGTTGAGGTGAGAGACGGTGGTCTGGTGACTGTATTACATAGATACTTTTTAACAAGTGTTTTCGGATAACCATTGTCAAGCAAGATAACCTCCAGACGCGCCAGCGAGCCACGACAGTAATCCTCGTGGACAATGTTAACAATTCTGTTCTTAAATTGATTGATGATGTTCAGCTTCATGTCAACATTGTGATGAGAACGGAAGTGAAGGTATCTACCAGAGGAGGACGGCTTTTGATACCAATCCAACTTGATTATGTTGTCCTCGGACCTAACTACCCTGGTATCCAAAAACGGTACAGATCTTGCTGTCTCCATCTCTACAGTGAACTTAATGTGTTCGTCATAAGAGTCAAAAATGTTAACAATCTCTTCTATTCCATCTTGGGGCAGACAAAGGATGAGGTCATCCACATATTGATACAAGAATTGTAGATCAAATGTCAAATTAGGAACACATGTATTAAGAAGAAGACATCACTATAGAAGCCATAATGGGACTGAGACAGCCGCCCATGGGACAGCCAAAAAGCTGGGAGTAGAATACGCTTTTATAGGAGAAATAAGTTGTCTCAAAAATGAAATCAATGACGGAAATGAACTGATCCTCAGGAATGTTGGTGTGGAGATCAGTTCATTTCCGTCATTGATTTCATTTTTGAGACAACTTATTTCTCCTATAAAAGCGTATTCTACTCCCAGCTTTTTGGCTGTCCCATGGGCGGCTGTCTCAGTCCCATTATGGCTTCTATAGTGATGTCTTCTCTTCTTAATACATGTGTTCCTAATTTGACATTTGATCTACAATTCTTGTATCAATATGTGGATGACCTCATCCTTTGTCTGCCCCAGGATGGAATAGAAGAGATTGTTAACATTTTTGACTCTTATGACGAACACATTAAGTTCACTGTAGAGATGGAGACAGCAAGATCTGTACCGTTTTTGGATACCAGGGTAGTTAGGTCCGAGGACAACATAATCAAGTTGGATTGGTATCAAAAGCCGTCCTCCTCTGGTAGATACCTTCACTTCCGTTCTCATCACAATGTTGACATGAAGCTGAACATCATCAATCAATTTAAGAACAGAATTGTTAACATTGTCCACGAGGATTACTGTCGTGGCTCGCTGGCGCGTCTGGAGGTTATCTTGCTTGACAATGGTTATCCGAAAACACTTGTTAAAAAGTATCTATGTAATACAGTCACCAGACCACCGTCTCTCACCTCAACAGACTTGAATATGGATCCTAACACAGACACACCAGCTCCATTAGCCAGATACAGATCTTTACCTTATTTCACCTCACTCACAGCAAAACTGTGCCATATCTTCAGTGAAATAGATGACCTTAAAGTTGCCAAATATAATTTCATCACGGGCAAAATGATTTTCACAAGACTCAAAGATAGAATACCACCTTCGTCAACATCAGACTGCATTTACAGTGTTCCATGCTTTGATTGTGAAGGAGTCTATATAGGCCAAACTTCCCAAACCATCAAAAGAAGAATAACTCTTCACAAGAGTGATGTCAAACTTCGCCCTGATAGATGTGCCTTAGCACTACATTCCTCACAACAGGGACATCGCTTTGACTTTGATAGTGTGGAGATACTGGATGTGGCTGCTAATTACCACAAAAGGGTCTTTCTGGAAATGGTCCACATCAATAGTAATCCTAACAGCATTAATAAGAAGACGGACGTTTCCAGACTTAGCTGCATCTACAGTTACTTACTTTCACATCATTTTAAGTAACCTTCGCAGACATTTTCCAACCTTGTTAGACTTTTATCTGTTACATGTGAGACATGACATTTGTGACTACAGTATTCTATTCTCTCACCTCTGTGTTCGTTTTTCGGTGTCAATGTTCTCTGTGCTTCTTGTCAATTCATTCGATTGTTAATTTTGGTTATCATACGGAAACATTTTTATATCTACAATTTCAATTTCTACTGATTATTGTTTTAATTGTTTTAAATTCTGCTTATTTTACTATTTATTATTATTATTATTTTTTAAATAACATATTCCTGTTGGATGGTTGTTGGCCATACCTTTTATTCTTAGTTTGCCGTAAGTTGTCAAACATAATTTTTACAAGTATAATTGTATGTAAATGTTTTTCAGAGTCCTGATGAAGATTGTAATCACAATCGAAATATTGACCAGGCATCCAAATTGAATAAAACCTATTCATAGTGGCCTTTCATTTGCCTATAACCCATATAATTACATTTAAATTACCAGGCAATACTCCTTCTGATTAATGTTATATATATATATATATATATATATATATATATATATATATATATATATATATATATATATATATATATATATATATATATATATATATATATATATATATATATATATATATATATATATATATATATATATATATATATTGAAAATTTTTCTTGCGGTGAAAAGTACAGATGACAAAAACACAATTTTCGGTATAGCCCGCAACTCAATTGGAACCAGCCGTTGACACGTGTTTTGGGCTTATTGGCTCTCCTCAGAACGGCGTAGCCAAGTTCAAGGTGTACGAACCTGGAAATTGTGTTTTTGTCATTTGTACTTTTCAACGCAAGAAAAATTCTCATTCGTTGTTAACTTTGTCGGTTGAAGACTCCTTGAAGGATAAATATTCGCCACATTGGCGATACGTTGACGAAATCTACAGATCAGGAGAGTTCACGTGGAAGCCTAGCAGCGGAGAGCCAATAAGCTCGAAACACGTGTCAACGGCTGCTTCAAATTGAGTTGCAGGCTATACCGAAAATTGTGTTTTTGTCATGTCATGTGTTCAGAACTCCGTTTGAATCACTGTTTATAATGTCAAGTAATTAGCATAAAAATAATGATAAGTTCGTAGTAGTTTGTTTGGTTGATTATTTCGGAGATAATCATATGGCGATGATGATGTTGGATATATGTGCAATTAAAAAGAGGTCTCATTTTGTGTACGATCAAGTGTCCTGTATGTCCTGGACACAAAGTTTGCTCTGAGCCATACGCAGTCTTTGCTGTTGTGTGAATGAAAAAAATGGTTCTGTAAAAGTAAGATTATTTTAGGTTAAGTTACATAAAACGATAATATGTATTTGTAGAGTACTCAATTTATGTAGGTACTACGATATATTGTATATAAGTAATCAAAATTTACATCGAAGTGATGTGAAATAGGCGATAGTTTTTGTTGTTAATGCTGATATATTTCTTCTTGTAAGTTTTAACCATTTTCTCCTGATTTCTACATCCTTTATCCCAGTAATAAACAATTTTTTCCTTCAGTAATTGTTGTCACCACACGGACACTGCACAACATTTTAAAATTTTGTTTTTTGTGTTTTTTCAAATGTTTGTGAGATTTGTAAAACTTTGTGTTCATTTTGATGGATGCAAAGTTTGTTTTATTAAGAAAACTCATACATTTGACAAATTCTTATGCATCGCGAACAATATCTAGCAGTTAGTGACTTCACTTGACAGATTGAGTTTTATATTCCTCTATTTAAGTATATTTTTCCAACGACATAGTTATATTTTCAGGTAAAATATAGTTTTTCATGAAAAACAAGAGTCGTTCTTCGAAGTAAAAGCAATTCCGAAAAATTGTTATAATCCCTATTATGCAAAGCAAAATTTCAATACACATTTATTATTTCAAATCAAATAATTGAGTTACTGATATTGAACAGATTTGGTTTTTGAGAATGAAGAAAATTTCACATTTTTAATCACTCTAATTAACTTGTCAGTTTGGAGAGATTTCACTAATTCCTTTATGATTTACGACAATGGTTCATCTTTCCGACAAGATTTTCACGAAAGTTTTTTTCGACAAATACCAGTTTTTAATATTCCAAAAAAATGTATAGTTCTCGTAAACTTGTCATGATTATGTTATTTGAATGGAATTCCGTAGAAAGTTTTAATTGGGAATGTAGAGCAATTGATGGAGCTATAAAGATACAGTTGAAGTAATTCTTTCTCCAGATTTTGTGGTTGTCAATTTATGTACTCATTCAATTGAAACACTGTTCAGAAATAGATTGAGGTATAATTTTATGAATAATTTGTACTATAACTGCGATTTTCATTTCACTGAAATGAACAAATTTTAGTTGATTTGATTAAGTACTAAATGGAAATAGTAATGAAAATTCTCTTTTTCTATGGGGACAATTTTAATTCGAAAATTCAACTTGGATGTCAACGAACAGTTTGGACTGAGTGCTCGCAACTATTCATTTGGTTTTTGAGACAGCAAAGCTAAATTTCTTTTATCCTTGGTCAAATTTTCATAGATTTTGCATAGATCGAGAAATAGTGTTTCGTTGTATTATTTAATATACACTTTACCTATCACAATGAATTAGATTTATTTCACATAGAAGGTGAAAAGAATTTCTAATTGGTTAGAATATCTTTCATGGAAAGTCATGATGGTTAATAACATTCCAATGTCAGTTACATTTTGCATTTCAACAGTTTATTTTTGGCTCCTCAATGGGCAGAATACCTCATCAAAACGTTTCATCCTTGTTACGTGAAAGAATGCTCTCTATCTTCAAACATTTTCTAATAGAAACAGAACTTTAATACTTTCGATTGAATAACAAGCTCCATCACCGTATTTTAACCCTTTGTTTTTTTTGTAGGCCTTTTGTCTGATGGTTTTGACATACCATTTGAAATATTTTCGAAATTATTTATGCTATTGCCTGAAAATAAAAAATGCAGTCCTTCAACAATACTTTTGTGTAGTTGAGATGTTCATAACCACTTCTATCATAACCACTATCACAGAAAAAACATATATTATTTCTCCAAAAGATAAATTGAAAACTAACAAATGCTTGAATGATGTGTTACTAGGTATGTCCTAATTAAGAGATGAATTTAAAAGAGCAGGCTCTGAATGTCGATAGAACGCAGTTGGAGATATGATTTTTAATTTGAACGAATATTAGAATTATGTAATGGAAAATTGGTTCAAATTCTCCGTCTCCAAAGTCATCTGAAATTTAACGACGCCGTTCTGATGAGAGCCAACAAGCTCGAAACAAGTATCATCTTCTGTTTCCAAGTTCGGACTGAAACGTTATCTATCACTTTTGTTTCAATGGTTTCTCCCGCATAAAAGCTTTAAGTATTTTTTCAATTATCGGTTATGGATTCCGTGAAGAATAAAAAGTGGCCTCCTTGGGAAAAATGATAATCGAGTCCCCCAATCCGGTGAATTCCATTCTAAAGCCCCAAATGTCCAATTCCTTTACGGGAGTTTTCGTTCATGTTTTCGTCTCCAAGCACGTACATCTGAAAATTGACCACGCTGTTCTAATGATAGCCAACAATTTCGAAACAAGTGTCAAAGGCTAGCTCCAACTATACCATTATCTGTATATATATATATATATATATATATATATATATATATATATATATATATATATATATATATATATATATATATATATATATATATATATATATATATATATATATATATATATATATATATATATATATCATCATCAACCTCTGTCCGTCCACTGCAGAACGAAGGTCTCCCCCGTCTTTGCCAATATTCCCTATCGGCAATCTCTCTCTTCCAGTCAGCGCCCAGCCAATCCACAAGCTCCTTATCTCATCGTTCGTGAGGGCGCTTTCTTGGACTTACCCTGTCTCAGGGCTCCCAATCAGCAACTACAGCTGACCAACGCTCAACTCTTGTTCGGGCTAGATGGGCTGCCCATTTCCACTTTGACATTTTTACACACTCCACGGCATCTTTCACCTTTGTTTGACCTCTTATTCAGCTGCAGCGTATTCTATCTCGTATGGTTAGGCCTATCGTGTATCTTTCTATACTCCGCTGGGTTGTTTGAAGCTTCTGGATGTGAGCAGATTTCAGGGTCCAAGTTTCGCTGGCGTGAGTCATCGCTGGTAATACGCATTGGTGAAACACTTTGCTCTTTAAGGATAGTGGCATATCTGATTTGAAGATGTGTTTCAGTCGGCCAACCGTACCCCAAGTTGTTCTGGTTCTTTGCATGATCTCCGGTGTAATATCCCCGTTTCCCCTGACAATCTGTCCCAGATATATATATATATATATATATATATATATATATATATATATATATATATATATATATATATATATATATATATATATATATATATATATATATATATATATATATATATATATATATATATATATATATATATATATATATATATATATATATATATATATATATCTATATATATATATATATATATATATATATATATATATATATATATATATATATATATATATATATATATATATATAAATATATTTCTTGAAATTGAAATTAAATTTTTAAAAAACTAATTCATTAGTTTTGACAAAGTTGTAATATAACAACGGAACGTCAACAAAAATAAACTTTTTCATATCAAAAAAGCCTGTTATTGCTAAAAACTTTCAAAAGAAAATATATATATAAATATATATATATATATATATATATATATATATATATATATATATATATATATATATATATATATATATATATATATATATATATATATATATATATATATATATATATATATATATATATATATATATGCTGTTATATT
The DNA here is from genome assembly GCA_030704895.1 of Henosepilachna vigintioctopunctata. Classification (NCBI taxonomy): domain Eukaryota; kingdom Metazoa; phylum Arthropoda; class Insecta; order Coleoptera; family Coccinellidae; genus Henosepilachna; species Henosepilachna vigintioctopunctata. The sequence goes on along the minus strand of JARQZJ010000124.1, from coordinate 715,818 downwards.
GCGTCATATATCTTATAGTTTATTATACGTAAGAGTAAATTGCTCGTTTAATTTAATTCTGATTAATTGTATCATTGGATGATTCGCTTGAATTTACATTTGTTACAGTTCTCAGGCTTATCAGCGTTCTTTCTTAATTTAAATGAAACTAAAGTAGAAAATTGTCAGTAGGTGTGAAATGAATGATGCGAAATGATTATGATTACATTAAACGCCATTACAAATGGTTAAAGCCGGAAGAAAAAGATTGTACATAAATAGAGTTTGATCTATGTCATCAACAAATAGGCTACCTACAGCTGCAATGGACCCTGACCTTGTCTTCAAATATATTACGGCATCGTGTTTTGTCTGGTCCAAGTTTAGAAGATTGCATATTTATAATGCGGCCTGTCTATCTTTGGCAATACTTTGGTCGGAATATGACTAATATTCTTCGATGGAATATTCGTGTTAAAATATTTTAAAACTGTGGACATCACTTGGAATGAAAAAGTTGTGGAAAATATATTCTAATTTCATTATTATATGATGATAGTGACATATGTATATACCGTCAAATAATTGTCAAGTATAGATCTTATGAAAATATTAATGGATTGAATGATTCTAGTTAATATGATTGTTTCATAAAAATTTGTAAAAGATTGTTTTTCACTTCACCTACCATTAATTTCAGGGGATATCTTCAATTGTCTCATATATCATTTCCATAGTTCCATTCGAAATTATGCAATTTTCTTCTTGACAGCATTCTGTAGCAATATACCGATTATTAATAACTACATATATTGTTATGTTTGAAACTTAAAATGCTTAAACTTAAGAACTTAAGGGGTTTAAGTAGGAGGCGAATCTTATACTATTCATCAGTAAATTTTTCTATTGAGCGAGAGCTCTCAAATCTGTCTTCTGTTGACAGGAAAAATAGCCTTCAATCTCAAAACACTCCTCATTATGCAAATATTTTGTGTTATTGTATTGTGGATTTCATTGTTTTTGTGCTTTGTGGACAATGTCACAAATTCAAATATGAAATTTTATAAATATATTATTTCAATGTATCCAGAAATTACAGCTGTTGTAATTTCAAAGTTTGTATTATTTCAGGAAAGTACAAGACTCACCTTTGTAAAAACCGAAAATTCAGTTTCATCGGCTTGCTTTTATTTCAAGTGCTTCATAATTATGTGAAATAGTCCATCTGTCAGCATTTCACTAATCCACTTGCAATAATAGTATTAATAATAGTAAACTAATTAACGCAAAACAGGGGGACGTCAAATATTTGACCCTACAGAATAAAAAGGGAGACGTGACGCCGTAACAAAGATTGTGCTTCAAGAACTTGCGTTGAAATCTTCTACAGAAGGAAAAATTGCCTTACTCCTACTACATTCCGGAATCAATTTTGTAGAATTAACGGTGTAGACCCTACAGGGACCGCACTATCTTTACTGACCAAACAGTTCCCCACGATAAGCCTGAGTTTGTCCTAAGTAGTTAGCAAAGGAGCTAGAGCCAGAGCCAGAGGAACACTTCAATCGAGGTGGCCATTCCAAATGCAAGTTGAGAAGAAAGACAATAAAATTTCAAAATATCGAGAACTTGAAACGCGAGTGCAGAGGCAGTGAAACATGGACGTCGTCAAGACTGTTCCAATGATCTTTGGTTCAACTGGTGTAATGCCAAAAAACCACATGTTAAACATCAATCAGAGAACTAGGACTGGGCGAATTTCCCTAAAAGGAATCTCAGAGATCGGTGCTGACCGCCAGAGCAAGGATTTTCTGTAGTGACAGGCATCAACACCATGAGATCGCCTCGGTGATGTTTGCTGCCATCGGGACCACTGCCACTGTCCTGATAATTTGGAAAAGAAACTTCTCCTGCGAGGGGATGTAAGAGCCACAAGGCTTGCAATCGGAGTGATCTGAATAGTGAACACGTTTTTGAATTTCATTATGTAGTTTATTTACACAATTTTATCTAAATTAGGCTTCGCCAATAGAATCAGTACTCAGTACTTTCAATGACTATCTGTTATATATCTACCAGTTTGTAGATCATGCTTTTATTATCTGAAGCAATAGCGAATGGAAGTTCACAAGTTCGTTGTACATAAAAAATTCGCAATGGTTTCCTTGGAATCGAACAAACTCTGGAAACAACAAACAACATGAATATACTATATTATGTGCCATTATGTACTAAGTAATGGTTTATTTCCTATAAAATATAGTTGCATATTGCAGCAAACTCGATTTCTCAGAGATCACTACTTTGTGTTTACAGAAAAAATTCAAGTATCTTTAGACTACTTGCTAATGTATAATTATATGCATCGTCGGTGTCCGTAGCTTAGTGAGGAGAATACCCGATTATGGTGCAGTAGAACTCGGGTTCGAGCCCCGGTGAAGGCATGGGCGTCTATGATTTAAGTAGTTTGCATAATAGTGATATAAGCTGGGTAATGTACATTGATTACAAGTCAAATAGCCGGTAATGGAACTGGTGTTAAAATGTAGATCAACTGAATAAAAAAAAACAACGTATAAAACAAAACACTTTGCTGAATACTACAAAACTATTTATTAGGCTTGACATATGTTTCTAGCGAACAACTGATTACCAAGAGTTAAATACAATTAATTTGACGATAAAAGAATTATTCTAAGAATTATATTTAATGCAGGTAAACTAAAATTAAGTAAAAGAAACTTACGTTGAAAACCTACACATTTTTCTATATAACAGCCGTTTACATATGTTTCAAGGTTATTGCCTATCGTCAGAACGGCGTAGTTCAAGTTAAAGATGATAATACTTGAAGAGATATATAAAAAAATATCTCTTATTTATTATCTATCTTTCTAATATATCTAATTTTTATATATCTCTTCAAGTATTATCATCTTTAACTTGAACTACGCCGTTCTGACGATAGGCAATAACCTTGAAACATATGTAAACGGCTGTTATATAGAAAAATGTGTAGGTTTTCAACGTAAGTTTCTTTTACAATTAATTTGAAAAGGAAGTGAAAATCTGAGCATGTATCCACTGAAAAGTATTAAATACACGAGCTCCTTCTATAACTATATTCACATTATGCAATTACTTGCGTATCTATAAGGCCGAATTCAATCCTCATTACAAGGAACATATTTTTTTTTCATGTTGATATATCGTGATGATCAAATTTTTCAGTGAAATTTGTGAACGTATATCACTTCGTGATAATGAAGAGTTTCGTTACTAATAATTTCTCATCATAAATAAGCCTTAACTCTATTATCGGCAACTCAGTCGAGTATTGAAAATTTATCTTCATCTATTATGCGATATAATAATGAACTTGAGGTTGAAAATTAACATTTGAGAAACCATAATAGTCCGGAATGCTGTGTAAAAGATCGGAATGGCGTTGCTTCTTGAAAATAAACTACTACACTACCTCATAAAGCAAGAATACCCTAGGTACCTACTAATTGAACGGTGGCAATAAAACTTGAATAGCTGCAGAGTGGGATTTAATACCGCTATATTCTTCTTTCATTTGAAAAGCGTTCAAAATCTGTATGCTACTACATGAATATATAGGCACCATCCTGTCAAGAGTATCATATATATATATATATATATATATATATATATATATATATATATATATATATATATATATATATATATATATATATTTATATATATTATTATTATTATTATTATTACGATTGTTCCCCATGAGGAGAGCGACTGAACTTGAATTCGCAATCATTAGGAATTTTGCTTCATCTTTCTTGCCTCCCAAAAACGCTTCATCCTCTCTGAATGCTCTTTCTTCCGTTCATCTGTCCACTTTACTCCGGGTTGACGGTTTGATTTTTGCTCAAACTTCACATGTGCGATTTTATAGCGACATTCAGTGCGATCTTCGAGATTTTTTATATTGATCTGTTGTAGATCCTTTTGGACCTCTTTTAGCTACTATGTTTCGCATTTACTATTCATAATTATATCCAGTAGTTTCTTCGGTGTTCTGGACTGTTTTATTCTGTAAACATGTGCATAGAACTTTGCTCGTCGTCTTCTGACTTCTTCCGTTATCGTATTTGTCTTTTGATACTGTTCATTCTGAGGTCTTTTCATCCAAATACCGTTTCTATTGATTGGCCCGTAAATCTTTCTGAGAATTTTTCGTTCTTGTTTTTCTATTTCTCTAATTCTTGAATGGCCGCCAATAACACTAACCATTGTTTCAGCTGCGTAGATTGCTTCTGGAAGAATCGTTGTGTTATAATGCCTCAATTTGGGGCCTCTCGAAATGCACTTTTTGTTATAGTGAGCCCATGTTAGTTTGTAGGCCCTTTGGAGCTTGGTAATTCTATGTTCATTAGCGATTCGGTTTAAACCTGAAGACTGTATAATTTCCCCGAGGTATTTAAAATGGCCTACTTGCAGAATTTCACCATGTTTTGTCGTAAGAGAAGATTTTTTGGTTTTTTTCCATGTATTTGGTTCAATCAAAAGAAATTTGTAACCCGGTTTTCTGCGCAATTTTATGTAGTTTTTCTATGTATCTCTTTTGATCATATATATATATATATATATATATATATATATATATATATATATATATATATATATATATATATATATATATATATATATATATATATATATATATATATATAGATACTACATACTTACATAATATGGAATACAGGAAAAATTATATAGAACATAATTATTCTACGAGAGGAGTTGCGAACACGCATGTGAAGATTCCTAGTGAAAAAAAGAAAAATATTAGCCTTCGATCTTTTGAATACTTGGCAGCAAAGTGTTATAATAACATATCATTAGAAAATAGGAAGATCAAGAATAAGAAAAAGTTCAGTAAATGTTGTCGATGCTTTATACATCAGAATTTAGATAGGTTTGAATTTATTACGACTTGATTGGTTTTTATGGAATTTTTTTTGCATTGAAAGGGGGACAGAGAGAGAGGAAATTCCTTGTTATTTAGCTTGAATCTATAAATATACTAACGTGTAGAATAAAAATAATTAGATTTGTCGAATGTAATGTACACATACAGCTCTTTAGTTAGCCGGTGTGCTATTTTTGTTTATTCATCCTTATGAATCACTTTCTTTTTTTTTCTTTGTTAATTAAAATAATGGTAGAATGTAATGTAATTGTTAATCAATTTGGATGAAATATATCTATCTATCTATATCTATCTGTATATGTCCTTCAATGTGAACAATGTGATTATCCTTCAAAGGATAAAAAATGTTGAATATTGACATCGGTGCCCACATTTACACATTAATATTTCAACGTGAGTAGTACTACTAGTACTGTTTCGAGCTACCATGCTCTCCTCAGTCACGTACGTTCAACAAACGTAACGCATCGACTTCATCCTCAAATATCCTCTTATGTATTATAAGACAGAAATATACTGTTAAATCGTATGCCATATAATGCATTAGATTACTATATACCTCAAATCTTAGTAACCAATAGAAAGCACATGAATATATTTGACATTGAAAGTTTCACAAGTCCCTATCAATTAAGATACTATATTTTACAATTATACTTTTTAAACAATTTCATCCAATTTGATCAACTACAGAATCTTTTTCTTGTAGCCGATGTCATTATGTTTCAAGTAGCCACTTGAGGTAACTTTGATAAATGATCAGCGGGCGTTTCTACAATCGCAACCTAGATGGCATTAGTTCATCAAATCAGATGAAATTGTTCAAAAACTAGAGTTTTAAAATGTGTATCTTAATTAATAAGGACGTGAGAAACTTTCAATGTCAGATGTATTCATGTGATTTTTCTATGTGTTACTACGATTTTAGATATATAGTAAGCTATGCATTATATGGCACACAATTCAACAGGATGTTTCTGTCTTATGATCCATAAGAGGGTATTGGAGGATTGAAGTCGATTTCTTTCCTTTGTACGGAACAACATTTATCCCTTGAAGGATATTGGAAATATCACATAGTTCATGTTCACATAGCCAGCTCTGCTATAATTCTCCTTTGAGCAATTCGTCAAAATAATTGTCGAAAGAAAAGTTTCATCATATATATATATATATATATATATATATATATATATATATATATATATATAGTTTGAAGATTCAAAAATCAATCATACTAGTAAATACTGAGACTCTTAATCCAATTTTGAAATATTTCAAATAGAACTCTCTGGGAACTGTCTACACAAATGTTGTCAACGAGAACTAACCATCACTTTCGAGAGTGAATATTAAGAGCGTTACGAAAAATTCATCGATCTTGTTGAAATCAAGAATTGATGACTTTCAAAACGCCCATAGGTCCTATACCAGATTGAGTCATCGATTCTTGATTGATAGATTAAATATGGACTGATGATTCATAATAATGATGAAACAATTGTATAATCATACAACAAGATCGATGAATTTCTCGGAACGCTCTTATAATATTCACTCTCGAAAGTGATGGGTTTGTTCTCGTTGACAACACTTGTGTAGACAGCTCCCTGAGAGTTTTATTTGAAATATTTCAGATGTTTTCTCATGGAGAAAAAAATTATATATTTCCGAAATGAATAATCTGCCAGTATTTTTCTCTGATCTATAAATAACCAGAGAGCTAAATTTTTTAGATCAATTTTTTCTGCCATCAATACAGCTATTCAATGATAATTGTTCATTCGAAATTCATGATTACATTGAATAAAAATTATAACATATAAATATATAAAATTAATAACATTAAATAAAAACTATTCTTTCTCTAAAAATATAATTTCATAAAAATGGATTAAATAAAACCATATTCGTACAAGATAGTTCTTACATAATTAAAGGCATCGTCCTAACATTCCATGCAGTTCATAAGAAAAACTTATCTAATTGATAAATTTTCTATATCTATACTTTGATTTATTCAATTTCTAATTGATTTTATTTTCAGTGTGCACTAAATGAAATGATTTATTCTTCTAGTTTGGTATTCAATTTTAAATACTTTTCAAACTACATGAATTAAATTGAGGTATGGGTTTCGAAAACAAACAAGTTATTCAATTGCCTCATTTGGAATCATTTCCTTCAGCACATAAAAACATTTAGCTGTACAATATCATTTCTAGAAAAAATGGCTTGTTTCATGATAAAAACAAAATATTCTTCATTTCCTAACATATACTTGCACTAAGCAGAAGTAGTGTTTTCATCGTTATTAAATATCAGTTCACATTACATAATACGAAAATTTGTCGATATATATATATATGCCTACATTGAATGTGAATTGGTGAAGAGAATGGAAGCATATTGCTAAAAACTACTTTCCTCTAGTTCGGTGTGCAGTGGTCTATCATTTTCTGAAGCTTCAGTTAAATTGGAACAGGAAGCGGTTCCCCTTGGAGGAGAGGAAGACTGTTTTCTCCTTCTACGGCGTCTTTGCCTTCTTCTTTTCGAAACATCTGGATTGCTGGTATGAACAGAAGAAAGGCTGGGTAAACTTCCCGCTAGGCTTAAATGAGACGAGTCCAGTCTTGGCAGCATCAAGGCTTCGTTGTAAGTTGGTGGCCCTTGGGATTCCCTAGGATCGGGGGCATTTCTTGATTCCTCTAGCTCTTCCAGACGTCGAAGGCGCTCCCTCGTATGTTGCCTCTGAATGAATTCGAGTCGTTCAGCGGCAAGCCTTTCTTCCATTTCTTGCTCATTCTGGTTTTTCCGATGTTTGTCAATTCTTTTTGAAACATAAACTAGAAAGAGTAATATGAATAGCGTCAATATAAATGACGTTCCATACCACCACACACTTTTTGCACTGGCGGCAGATTTCGACCATGAGCTGTGGCAGGCCTCTTCCCATGTCAGCCCTTCAAATTTTGCAGGTAACTGGCACCTCAAATATTTGGTATTCTGATCTGTTCTTATCATCCAGTTATACATTCGTTGAAGAGAAGCACAGTCACATAACCAAGGATTGTCCTCTATAGATAGATCGATAATTTGTGCAAAGTATGATGGGTCTGAAGTTGTCAATTTATTTCCAGAGAGAACCAGAAATCTCAAAGACCGCATAGCAGCAAAAGTTTCATTATTTATGGAACTAATATCGTTGTACCCAATATCTAAGTACACCAAATGAGCAGAGTCGAATTTATTTGGTATATGAGTTATCTGATTCCGCGACAAATGCAATTCGGTCAAAACAGGTAGATTTGATAAAGAATACTGCATTAAATAAGTTATTTCGCAAGAAGTGAGGTCTAGTAACTGCAACGAATTGCTGGCAATGTCTTTGATTCTTCGCAGGTAATTGTGAGAAAGATATAAAGACCTTAATCTGTTATTCTTTTTGAAGGTGTTCTTATTGATGTCTGTTAACCTATTATATGATAGATCAATGCTGATTAGGCGATCCAAACTTGTGAAACAATTCGCTTCAATCTCTCTTATAGCGTTGAATGATACATTTAAAATTTCCACACTTGCAAGATTTGAAAAACTCCTATTGCGCAGCCGTTGAACGTTATTTCCATGTAGATCCAATTCAACTAATTTTTTGAGTGACCCTGATGGTATATGCTCGATGTTACAATTTGAAATGTCAAGCCTCAAAAGATTTTCTGATCCACAGAGGAATTGTCTCAAATTAGGATTGTCATTTAAAGAAAGGTACAATAGAGATGTGATACCAGAAAACGCCTCAGGTTTGATATGTTTCAAATTGCAATAACTGATGTCCAGAGACTTTAGCGATAGAGAGACTAGTGAATTATTTATGAACGATATGGGATTTCTCGACAAATCTAACACTTCTAAATTGGGCAAACCTTTCAGTAAACTATTGTCGATGTAATCAATAGAGCAGCTTTTGAGTTGAAGATTTTTGAGAGAAACGCTCTGAAAGTTCATTTCGATGAATTTGATGTATGGATTATTCGATAAGTCCAAGTAGAGAAGTTTTGGTAGATTTATTATTTCTTTTGGAATCCCACTAAAACTGTTGAAGGATAAATTGAGCAACGTCACCTGAAATGAAAAACAAATGTTAATTAGAAGTAAAGAGACACAACCGTACAAACAATAATATTATTCTAATGGGATTTAGAATGATACCTCGAAATAGAATTACTTTCAAATTATCGACAATAATTACAGTTTAATTATAAAATTATGCTGATTATTTTGAACAACAGTTTTATTTGCTAGATCGTATACTCAACTTTCATAATTTGAAGACTAATTTCGGCAGATTAGAGGATGATTTTTCAAATCTTCAGAAGTTCTGGGTAATTCAGGGCAATTTTCGAAAATATGTTATCCTTTCAAATTAGTTCTATCCTAGGGGTTATTGATAAAATTAATATATACATATATATATATATATATATATATATATATATATATATATATATATATATATATATATATATATATATATATACGACGTGTTTCGATCTTTTTAGCGGTCATCGGAACTGCATAGCCAAAAAAAAAGCCTTTAGCTCCTGTCAGCGGCTGCATTCAAAATTCATCACGATCTTCTTTGATTAATTTTATATCACTACATAGTATAAAGCAAAGTTGCTTTTTCTGTCCCTTTGTCCCTTTGTGCGCTTTAATCTTTGAAACTACGCAACGGATTTTGATGCGGTTTTTTTTAATAGATAGAGTGATTCAAGAGGAAGGTTTATATGTATAATAACATTCACTAAATAGTGGAGAAGTACTGTTATTTTTGAGGTTTCTAATGTGATGTCGTAAATAATTACATTTTTTCCGCTTACATTGCAAACGCAGGCTGAACCCTACGAGTTTTATCAAAATAATGTACTAAGTATTGTACACATTGAAAAGGTCTACAGAAAAGTCCGTGATGGTATATGTCTATCTCTTATGGATAACCCACAATAACTTTTTTTTGTCATTTACTTTTTGCGACAAATAATGGCTAATTTTCGAAGCGATTTTAACCCATACAGCATTAATCCTTAACCAATTAAATACCTTGAATACATTGTTCATTCAATATAGATATATATGGCCCTTTACACCGTATGATTTAAGTGAATATTTTCGAAGATATTACAGATTTAAAAATTGCGGGGCGTAGCGTTTGCGGCGTGCGAAGCCGGGGCGGGTCGCTAGTTTTTTATATAAATCTTCTTTACCTATATGCAAATATATATTAGGACACTTTAGACAGGTTTCCTTCCGAATTATTAATAAATTTTTTTTCATCTTCTATACTGAAAACAATGAGTTCTAATAAATAATTCTATCTGTTTGGATAAACTCACCAAATTAGAGGATTTTGTATTGAAGAAAACCAGACAGAATCATAAATGCAGTTAGTAATGTGTGCATGTTAACTAATATTTGTTAACGGACATATGGCGCTCTCTACAAGTGAATCATATAAAAATCATATCACTTATTCAAGTTGCAGTATTTTTTGTTGCACAGTTTGGTGGTATCAGTATTATCACAACTATTCAACGGCAGATGGCAGTATCGTTATAAGCAGCAAATAATACAGTTTGCTACAGCAATACCAATTTATTTTTAATTTGATCTTCCAGATGGCGCTTACGTCACGATTCAATTCGACAAATTTTTACAATAATATGATATTTTAAAAATTTTTCGTAATTCCTCCGATGCTGAAATGGTGAAGAATTCTAGATTTTCGAAAAAAATTTCAACTGAAAACTAAAAAATTCATACTCTTTGCAAATAACAGATTGTAAAATTGAAAAATTGACTTTTCTTCGACTTCTCTAAATTTGTGAGCATATATATATATATATATATATATATATATACATATATATATATATATATATATATATATATATATATATATATATATATATGTCACTAAATGATAGTACTAATGACAGAAAAAAATTAACAATTTGAGTTTGGCTATCTGATTTTATTTCATATATTTTAGAGGAAAATATGGCTCACCATTCTCGCTCTTAAGTATTAATAAGAATAAAATTCAAGTATGTCATCTTCATTCATCATGACAACCTCTGAAAAACTCATGATGTGATGAAATTTATGAATTTTTGATTATTTACAAATGAATGAAATTTGTTTTATAAAAGAAAGTATTCTATTCGTCCCATGTTAGATCGTCAGTATTTATTTATTATTCATTGATTTTGATGTGTTATTTCGAGTTTTGTTATTATATTTATTTATCGAAAAATCGTTATGAAAATAGAACTTAATTTTTTATATCTGTTCAGTCATTGTAAATTTGTAAATTTGTCATTCAGTCATTTCGAAAAAACCTTTATTGTTATGGTACGAAATCCTCTCACCCTGCTATCAGGAATATAGGACGACTGGAGTGCATTCGAATGCCTGCTGAAAATACTATAAGCAAAATTTTCAGATATTCTCAGATTTTAGCAATATTAGGCAATCATGCAAGCAGGCAGTATACATACATCGAAAAACATTTATTTTTCTAGGGAATTAATTATTTCTTCAATCGAAATGATAATATATCATAACATATGAGAATATTTTAAATAAAAATCTCAGAGAGCTGCCTGCACAAATGTCAACGAAAACGCAGGCCGACAGAGTTTCATTTGAAATATTTTTCCATCAAAATCTCAGTGCCTGCTTAGAGCTATGAACATGTGTCACGCACGGCTGTTAAGATAACTCTTTCTTCGATCTACTGGTCACTAAGTACCAGGATTGCAGCAATGCGAGGAGTAGGGGTGTTCATTTAAAAAATACATCGATATTTTTTGCGATGCATCAATCGGAAAGGATGCATCGATGTTATTCGATATATCGGATGTTTCACATTGATGTTTTCGATGCATCGCTTAAAATATAAAGGAACAATAATATTGAGTACGGATTCAGATGTAACAGTATCCCTCGATTTATCAAAATTTATATGAGAATCTGTCAACATTCATAGTAATTTTGACAGCTCTAAGTACACATTTCAAAAATCGCGTTTGAGATCAAGATATAGGACAGACAATGAAATACAAATTAATATTTTAATAATCTTTTTTTAGGAAGAACATGAAAATATTACAATTTCAATCAAGTTTAGTCATGTAGGTAATTAGAATTTATAATTAACTTAAATATCCTAGTACTTTCTTTCCAAACTTTGGAGAAATAAAATTTTATTTACTCGCTTTCCTTGTATTCTGGTGCGTTGTTGATTTAAAACTTGTGAAGCTTTAGAAAATAGTCTTTCGGATGGTACGGAGCTGGCCACTATAGTTAAATATTTATAAGCAATTTTAAATAATTGAGGAAATTGTTGTTTATAATCATCCCACACTTCTAAGGGGTGTTCCTTCAATCTGCTTACCGGTGTTCGTAAATATACAGATAACTCGTCCGAAATACAATCTTCGCTTTTATTGGATTTCCAATTTTTATGTACTAATTTGTGATGGTCACTCCAAAAATCTTCTGACACTTTGTCAGACTCAGATTTATCTGAATCTGACTCCAAATTGTGCCTGTCGTCAAGCAAGGATTTTTTCATTATGTCCTTAATTTTTTGCACGGCATTTGAGCAAGCTATTGGGTCTTCAAAATGTAGTTTTTTAAATCGAGGGTCTAATATAGTACCAATAAGCAAAGTGATTAAAGTCATATACAGCCTTTTTAAAAAGTTATTTTATTATTACGTGATATTATTATATTATTCTAAATAATAAAAGTTCAATTGTCAATGACTTCGATGTATTGAATTAAATACATCGATGCATCGTAAAACATCGAATATTATCGATGTATCGAACGGATCCGATGTATCAAATGGTAAATATCGATGTTTTCGATGCATCGATGTATATCGAACATCGCTAGCGAGGAGCCTTTCGGTTACTCCTAATGGAACGTATGATCTATGCCAGTGTTTCCAAACTTTTTTGTGTCATGCCTCACTTTAGCCTTTCTGATAATCTTATGCTCAATCCATGTAACATACATAATTTTTAATATTGAAAAATTGAATTGTTAAGAAATAAATTGAACAACTTAAATGATAGGTTTTAGGAAGAAATTACTTCAATCACTTTCAATGCTCGGAGCGAAAGGGTTAAACTCGTATCCAGTCCATTTTCGAATTGCTCTCGTCGACAATGAAACTGCCCCCCTGAGAGGGGTGAGACGTTGGGAAACACTGGTCTATGCGGTACGTAATTCGTTAACAACATCATTGATTTTGAAAATATTACGGAATTCAAACACCCATGTACGTATCTTACATAGAATTATGCAGAAATTTCATTTAGAAAATGAAAGGAAAATGTAATATAATACAGTGTAAACTCTACATAACGACACAGAAGGTACTGTATATTTTATGGAGTTAGAGCGAGTTGTCGTTAAATGGAGAGAAAAAAATCAGAATTATGAAAAGAAAAAGTTTATTTCAAGTAGTTATGTATAAAAAAAATAATCTTATTTCAACGCTATTGCGTATATTCTGTTGTTTTTGTCTGACGTCTTTTACTGTAGAAGTAATTTTGCTGTATTTTTTAAATTATTCTATTCACGTCTTGCGATATTGAGACATCTCGGTGATAAAGGCAGTACTTTTCGTATCAGTAAAACTTTTTCGTTAATACAAAGTGATTTTCTTTTACTAGCGTTTACAGTGTAAACCAACCAAAGACGAGTGATTTCAACGCTTCAGGAAGTTTGTCGTTAAATCGAGTGACGTTAGATCGAGTTTACACTGCATATATATATATATATATATATATATATATATATATATATATATATATATAATGGTATATTGTTCCGGGAATACATCCGTTTGTTTGTTGAGTGCCTGTTGGGAACTGGCAGACGTTTCGTCAAGGTCTCACTTGACATTATCAATGCTTCAAATGATGGTTATCGATTACTCGAAGTCTGGTGACTGAAAAAAAGCACAAACAAACAAACGGATGTATTCCCGGAACAATATACCATTATATTTTTCCATCCGTGAATCCCTACGTTCAAACATATATATATATATATATATATATATATATATATATATATATATATATATATATATATATATATATATATCAATTATTTTAGCAATAACAGGCTATTTTGAATGTTAAAACTTTATTTTTGTTGAGGTTTCGTTGTATATCACAACTTTGATTGAATTTTATGAATTACTAAACCCGAATAACCTGAATGACTGAAAAACCCGATTTTGATCACAAGAATACAAAGATTTCAGCAACTGAGAAAAACTAAAAATGTAGAGAAATTTTAGAAATGTAATACATTCGCAAAAATTTGGAAAACACAGTAAATGAAAGAACATACATAAAACATCTCAATTCTAAAAGATTCTTGTTCGATAAAAAAACAAAAAAGCCAATTTGATTTTTTTCAAAAGAATAAGTTTGACGTATTGATATCTATAGTAATTCACAAAATTCAATTATTCATTAGTTTTGACAAAGTTGTGATATACAACGAAACGTCAACGAAAATAAAGTTTTTAACATTGAAAATAGCCTGTTATTGCTGAATACATTAAAAATAAACTATCTTAAACAGGCAATTAAGAATTTTTTTAAATTTAAATATATATATATATATATATATATATATTCCTGTCGATTAAAGGTGGTATATAATTCATGAGGTTGCGTATCCAGGACTTATTTTCCATTGAGAGGGTGGGATAACCGGAGATATTGTGACCTCTTCGGCAGTCTGAAATACCCAGAGAAGCAGAGGTCTCACGGAAAATATTGATGTTTTCGTGAATAAATATTTACCACATGTTTTTTGCACTAGCAACAACGTTATCTTTCACTCACGTATAATTTTTTTAGTTTTAGTATAGTAACGGATATTTTCGTCTTTTTTTTAGTGGGGCGTCATTTGTTCTCAGGGGCTCTTTCAGATACTCAACGACAGAGGGAAAAGGGGTTATAATGCAGATAACCTTCACAAAGTTCATTGACTATCCCACTGAATTTGTATTTTGTAGTTCTGAATTTGAGGATTCAAAAGCTTTCTCATTGGTACAAATAGGAAGTTTTCCATAAAAAGGAGTAACCAAATAGAAGATGATAGTATAAAATCGGAATGAAAATAACCCTTTCGATATTCCCCTTACAATTATTATATGTGTACGAATACTTCAATGTCTACGTGCTATTCTTAGTTCAATTGTTCTTGAAAACAATAGCGGCTACCTTATGCAGAAGTTCTATCAGCGTTAAAATATTTTAAAACATCCTAAAATAATTTAGATAACAAGAAAAATATTCTATGAATATATATATATATATATATATATATATATATATATATAATATATATATATATATATATATATATATATATATATATATATATATATATATATATAAAATTCTATATATATATATATATATATATATATATATATATATATATATATATATATCTCAAGTCTCTGCGATTATGTTAATTCGCGAATGTTAGGATATGAATGATTTTGTTAATTTTGTTTGAATTTGTTTGATGCGAATAAACTTATATATTATATATTATATATATATATATATATATATATATATATATATATATATATATATATATATATATATATATATAAATATATGTGACACAAGTAATTGACAAAATTAAAGTCCGCAAATGGCAATGGGCCATTTCCAATCCAAGTGCCCTTCTCTCTGGCACTCAGAGAGAAGGGCTGACGATAGATGGACCACAAAAAACACACAGTGGTATCGAAGAGGGGTAAAAAGACCAACAAGGCGCTGTCATTTGAAATTAAATGGGATGACGATATAAGAAAACTGGCAGGAATATAAATTGGCATCAACTTAGACTAGACCAAAATACTTGGCCTGAATTGAAGATACAATATATAAGGGAGGCTAGGTACACCTTAATTTAGAGTGGTTGAAAATAATGATGACATAATGTACTTGTAGAAATCCTATAATCCTAAAACTTTCTCTACATGAAATCCGGTAACACTAACCTATCATAGATCTTATCATACACTTTTCTATTTCCCAAAAAGTTATCCCGTAGGTATGAGAGGAATGATGAGGAAATAAACCATTTTCATAGTTTGAGAATCAACTCCTGCTTTTAATCACTAACAGAGAGAAACGGTTTATCTCAGTTATATTCGAATAATCTAACCATCTCATGTTCATGCGTTTTTAAGTGTACTATAAATTATATATATATATATATATATATATATATATATATATATATATATATATATATATATATATATATATATATATAGTGTAATGTCAAAGCAAATTTATTGACTTCAATTCTTCTGAAGTCATACGTGGACAGAAACATAGTCTTTCAAGAAATTCAGGACATTTGTTTCAGTTGTTTGTTCATTAGAAGTTGCGGCGGATTGAAAAGCACACTTATATGCAGTTGTACATAATATGTCTTCGAGAAATTTTTAAATATTCAATTCTTAATTTACTTTTTATGTTTCAAGATTTATTCATTCCAAGTTAAGTTTCCGGTAGTAGGATAAATGTGTAAGTACTATTTTCAAAATATTAAAATACCTTTTATATATTCAATCAATATAACTATTTTTTCAATTTTCAGCTGAGTCTAAATAGGTTTTTGAATAATTGAATAACAATACTGGTATATTACAATTTACATTTCCACAACAGTTAATATTTAAAGAAATATCAGTATTTTACTGTTTTGGTGCATATTATTATGTTTTTTTTTTATATTCTAGGTGCAATTGAACTGCCAATCTGTGTTTGATTAGTCTTAAGGCTTAATCGGTCTGAATTTTTTTTATCGGTTACATTAGTTATTGCTTTCCTTGTTCTCATGTTCAGAACTAAAAAAATACGATATCTTGCCATCAACTATTGCTTAAGGTTTTATCAATCAAAATATTATCTCAATATAAATATTGTAGGGTATTTACTTGATAAATATCACTATATACTAGGCAAAATTTAGCTACCTATACCTAGATACCTACATTTTTGTCGAGTTGTACGGGCACTTCAGTCAAATTGTTGTATCTGCAATCCACCACATTATCTATCACATCGCAAGAGCAAAAACTGGGGCACAGATTAGGTTCAATCCAAGATTCCGATATAGTTCGCAAACTCACAAACTTAAACATTGCAATAAAGAGTATAAAACACAGCACTTTCATTGCATCAATGATTCACATTCTTATTTCTTATTGATGCAATTGAATTGGTGCGAGTTCCAATTAAATACCTGTATTCCAAATGAAGTATACATTTCACTTGCCATTGTACCAGCGCAGATAACTAGTGAGTCAACAAAAGATTATCATGATAACTTCTAGATAAGCAATGTTAGCTATAGGCTGTGTAATATCTATAAAATGAGAACATTGGGCCAGATGAATGAATACCTTACTTTTATAATGAAATAGTGAGTGCTGTGGGTGAATTCAGAGAAAGAAGATAAATCTTATCAGTGACTTCTTTAATTCGGCGAATTCTTGAGGTTTGGAAGTATTTACTTATAAGTAGCTAAATTGCCTACACTTTAACACTGGTTCCGAACGGCCAATGGGTTTGTAATCAATGTACATTATCCAACAATTATAATCATCAAACTACTTATCTCATAGAATCCAACTGCAACATAGTCTTTTAGTTTTCATAGTTTTCCCAACTAAGCCTGCAGGTTACAAGTAGCTGAATTCTTGATGTTTGGGAGTATTTACTCATAAGCAAAATACCCCGAAACATTTGTCGAGTGTACAGAACAACTTTGGGCAAGTAATTCCAATCTTTTTAGAGGATACATTTAAAAATGTTTCACCAAAAGTTGTGTGAGAAATTGATCAACATTATTATACAATTTATCATTTAACTATGAAGATTGACATTTCAATAATCCTCAAATCATATATGTTTATGCGTGAACTAAATTCGATCAACCTGAGTGTGAAAAACTTGAGGATATGAATTTGTAGCAGAAATGGCAGGATTCTGACGATGTCTTATTCGGAAATTTCCCTGAAATTACCTTTTTGTCTGCAGGTGAACGACTGAAATAATTTCGGAAATTTATGAAGATGAGATGCCCGTTTTTCGCGACTGTCGTCTCAGCTGTACGCCGGGGACAAGGAAACTATAAGCTAGGCTTATTACTTCCGAGCGTAGCTTCACACTTGATCATATTTATGTGATGTCCGGATTATCAGTAGCTGACTAGCACTTACACTTCCAAGATGCCTTTATATCGATTTATGGGACACTCTTAGTCCTCGCCCAAGCCTTTCTATAAATCCCTATTAGGCGAAAGTAATTAGTTTTATATGATGACGTATCGCTAAGGAGCTAACTTGAAGGTGAGTTGTTCTTGTGCCCACATTTTTACTGTGCAATTGGAAAGGTAAAAACTGAAATTCAGAAATTACTTACATTTGTTTTTGGATTCGTTATGTTGCTAGATATGTATGAATTGTATGAAATATGTGTCGTGATTTTTTCATCCCATCCCTTTTGAACCGCAATAACTGATAATTTACTGTTAGTTGTATTTAACTCTTGGTACGCGTGTGGTCTGATAAATATGTCGATTGTACGAAAGAATTTCATGTAATTTAGCCAAGCGAGTTCAATTATTATATAGACTTCTTTTTTGTATTCATATTGAAAAAGATCTAATATGAAACTCTGCAATAACATTCCTCTCAAATCACAAGAAAAATTCTTCTCGCCCTTTTTGTGAATACAATAGTTTTATATTGAATAAAAGTTTGGAATTTAGCAAAAATTGATATGGACAGTAAAGGAATTATTCCTGCGGAAATCATTAAAGAAATTGCTAACGAGGTTTCTTCACAACTATGTTACATTTTAAATGAAATAATGCTAGATACAAGGAATTTGCCGTTATGAATTTAAAGTGGCCATGGTAAAACCTGTATTTAAAAACGAAATGAATCAGATCCATCAAACTGTAGGCCAATTTCAATCATAAGTAATTTCAATAATAAGTAATTAATAAGTAATATATTGAGATATGTAAGACTGGATTCCTTCTTCAATAAGCTCAATATATTATCCAACAAACTATGTGGTTTCCGACATAAAAATTTAACAGAAGACCGAATAGTTAATTTAGTTACTGAAATGTATGAAGCAATAGACAAAAAACAAACAGCTATTGCTGTATTCCTGTATCTTGCGAGGACCTTCAATAATTTGGCTCATCTGTAGTTGAATATAAACTTAAATTCAAAGACTTGAACTTACGATTTACACTTTATTGACTACATGGCATGACGCGTTTCGTCGTTACAAACGACTTCTTCAGATGCTTACAGAATAATCATTATTCTGTAAGTTTATATTCAATTATAATGGATTTACATCAAGTAAACGCCAACACTATCAAATATAAAAAAAAAAATAAATAAATAAAAAAAAATCATCTGTAGTTGTCGGAGACACTGAAAGATGTAGGAATACGTGGAATTCCAACCCATCTTTTTCAGTTTTACCTATTCAATTAATCACAGTGTGTCAAATTAGGGAAAGAATACAGTTCATTCGAATAGCTGAAATGTGTTGTTCGTCAAGGAACAATACTTGGACCGACTTTGTTTATTATATATTTAAATAAAATATTCACTGTCGAATTAAATGCGGATATTGTGAGTTTCGAGGATGACACTGTACTCTTTTACGTGTATAGTAGCTGAAATGCATTAAAAGGAAAAATTGAAGGTGACCTGAGACCAATTATAGATTGGTTCAACTATAAGTTACTCACTATAAATTTTGATGAAACAGTATCTCTTCCTCTTCCTCAATCAACATAAAAAACTCTTATAAAGTAAAAATCTTGAGATAATTATCGCTAGTCACCTTCGATGGAATGACCATGTGAAATACAAAACGCACAGCCTGAGAGCACTCTTGAGGAAATTAAAGTTTCTGGTACAGATTTTGCAGAATTGGCACAATTGAAAACAGTTTACGAGTATTATTTCCTTGTGGAATCAAAATTCACATATGGGATAACGGGTTGGGGAGGAGTATCCATTCGTCATTCGAAAATACTGATTATACTACATAAAATATTTGTAAGAAATTTTTATGTACACAGTAGTTGAATTTGAAAAAACATTATCTTTTGAAAACAGTATGTTTTAGCTATGAGAACAGGTATTTCATTGAATAGATCAGATATAATTCATAAACACTGATGAATTTTTAATTTTGAAATTTATGAATTTTTTTTAGATGGAAAATAGGATATAAGTAGGTTTATTTATACAGAAAAATGTTCAATTTATTTTCAGTAAAATAGGATGCTGTAGTTCACTAAGTTGGAATATGAATAGTATTTAAGGATACCCACCAACGTCAAGTTATTGTTTCGTGGGATTCATTTCTGTTTGTTGTGATTAATAATCTCAATACACTATTATTATTATTTTTATTGTTATTATATATCCGGAAAAGGAAATGCGTATAAGTATATACACAAATGTATATGAATACATACTGGTATATGTGCACACACATATTGTTTACATAAGTTTATATCTCCAATGTCCTTATGGAGATAGAGATGGAGAGACAATTAAAATATCCACTGGAAAAATGAAAACGATATTTTTATAGGGTAGCTCTGGTATTTACTACTTTTACATTAGCAGCAGACCAGCTTTAATAATTTAACAGTTTTTTTTATTTCTGAATTCTTGGATTTTTTCCAGATTTAAATTTATGAGGAAATCACATCATAGACTGATTACATGTAAAATACATCACAAAAAATTACAGAGACATGATTCTGGAATTATGTAATATACAAAGTTTCAGATTGCATTTTCATACATCCACGGGACGGAATTGAATATATTTCAATGAGTTCCACAGAGCGTTCTCAAATTTTCCTCGAATTCGCAAAACGGCACATCCTCGCATTCACAAGTGGGGATGAGCCAGGATTCAGCAACAGGTTAGCCAATGTGCCGAGTTAAGACTCGACCATGCCAGGGTTAAAATCACCGCCGTGAAAAGATTAATCTCACTGCCGTGTCGAGGGATAGTCTGCTTTGCCGACAACTACGTGTAAAATAGTCCATTAAGGGTTATTTTATGCCTGACGCTCGTATCTGCGTGCTATTCATGTGGTAAGGTTTTCCGGGACCAGTACCGTCTTTACCATAGCTCTACTTTCACAGCATACGTTTTCGCTCGTACGGAAACACGTCGAACGCCTTTTTGCCGTCACTGTGATGCTTTCACACTGCATACCAAAAAACTTACGACGTTTCGCTGGGAATATTTTGCTCTCACACTGCACAATAAAACACGTATGCCATTTTGAGCGTGACTGTGTTGCTTTCTTTGTGCAAGACAGATAGCATATGATATTTTACCGTGACTATGTTGCTTTCACACTGAACGTCAAAAAAGGAATGACGTTTGTCGTGGCTGTGTTGCTTTGATACAGCACCACAAAAACCATAGGACTTTTAAGGCTTTCATTGTGTAAGATAGACAACATAGGACCTTTTAACTGTGTTGGTTTCCCACTGCCAGTCAATGACGTAGGAATTTTTGTGCGTGCCAGTGTTGGTTTCATACTGGAAGACAGACAACATACGACTTTTACCGTGACTGTGTTACTTTCACACTGAACGTCAAAAAAGGTATGACGTTTGCCGTGGCTGTGTTGCTGTGATACAGCACCACAAAAACCATAGGACTTTTAGGGTGACTCTGTTTCTTTCATTGTATAAGATAGACAACATACGACTTCTTAAATGTGTTGGTTTCACACTGCACGTCAATAACGTAGGAATTCTTGTGCGTGCCAGTGTTGCTTTCATACTGCAAGACAGACAACATACAACTTTTACCGTGACAGTGTTGCTTTTACACTGAACGTCAAAAAAGGTATGACGTTTGCCGTGGCTGTGTTGCTGTGATACAGCACCACAAAAACCATAGGACTTTTAGGGTGACTCTGTTTCTTTCATTGTATAAGATAGACACCATACGACTTCTTAACTGTGTTGGTTTCACACTGCACGTCAATAACGTAGGAACTATTGTGCGTGCCAGTGTTGCTTTCATACTGCAAGACAGACAACATACAACTTTTACCGTGACAGTGTTGCTTTTACACTGAACGTCAAAAAAGGTATGACGTTTGCCGTGGCTGTGTTGCTGTGATACAGCACCACAAAAACCATAGGACTTTTAGGGTGACTCTGTTTCTTTCATTGTATAAGATAGACAACATACGACTTCTTAACTGTGTTGGTTTCACACTGCACGTCAATAACGTAGGAATTCTTGTGCGTGCCAGTGTTGCTTTCATACTGCAAGACAGACAACATACAACTTTTACCGTGACAGTGTTGCTTTTACACTGAACGTCAAAAAAGGTATGACGTTTGCCGTGGCTGTGTTGCTGTGATACAGCACCACAAAAACCATAGGATTTTTAGGGTGACTCTGTTTCTTTCATTGTATAAGATAGACACCATACGACTTCTTAACTGTGTTGGTTTCACACTGCACGTCAATAACGTAGGAACTATTGTGCGTGCCAGTGTTGCTTTCATACTGCAAGACAGACAACATACAACTTTTACCGTGACAGTGTTGCTTTTACACTTAACGTCAAAAACGTATGACGTTTGCCGTGGTTGGGTTGCTTTCATACATCACCACAAAAACCATAAGCGTGTCTCTGTTGCCTTCATTGTGTGAGTTAGAATATACGACTTTTTAACTGTGTTGCTCTCAACCTGCACGTCAAAAACATAGTACTTTTTGTGCGTGATACTATGGCTTTCATACTGAAAAACAGACAACATACGACTTTTTTCGCGACTGTGTTGCTTTTACACTGAACGTCAAAAAATTTATGACGTTTGCCATGGTTGTGTTGCTTTCATACAGCACCACAAAAACCATAGGCGTCACTCTGTTGCCTTCATTGTGTAAGTTAGGCAACATACGACTTCTTAACTGTGTTGCTTTCGCACTGTACAACAAAACGTAGGAGTTTTTCTGCTTGACAGTGTTGCATTAATACTGCAAGAAAGACAACATACGACTTTTACAGTGACTGTGTTGCTTTCACCTTGCATGACAAAAAATCGTATTTATGTGTAATTAAATTAAATCATTACAAATAAAAGGGAAGACACTACAACGAAGCTGTCGATTACGGCTTAAAACCCTCGATTTTTGAAGCATTCGTTTACATTATAGTTTTAATTTTCCTTCATCAGGAAAAGATGAAGACTGTAAACACAGTCGAAATATAGACCAGGCAGACAAATTGGATAAAATCTATTCATATTGGCCTCTTATTTTTGCCTATAACCCACAACAATTATATATATATATATATATATATATATATATATATATATATATATATATATATATATATATATATATATATAATCGTATTAATATTTTACAGTGAAAATTGAGAATTGAAATTACACTTCAAAAGTTTTGAACTCGACTGGGATTCGAACCCAGGTTCTTTGGGTTTACGCCCCACTGCTTTTGACCGCTAAGCTACCGAGGTCTACACTTTGAGATGCAACTTCAATTCATATCTAACAACTCTTTTATTCGTCAAGCTAGTTATTCGACGCTCGGATTGTCGTCTTTGATACCTGCTGCGAAAGTGAGTGACACCTACCCATCCTCCCAGATGTATTTATTTTTTCCGTAAGGAACAATGATAATTATAGAAGAGTAATTTAATCGTGTTAACCAACCACGTGCGGACATGAATAATCGTATTAATATTTTACAGTGAAAATTGAGAAATTCTCAATTTTCACTGTAAAATATTAATACGATTATTCATGTCCGCACGTGGTTGGTTAACACGATTAAATTACTCTTCTATATATATATATATATATATATTTATATATATATATATATATATATATATATATATATATATATATATATATATATATATATATATATATATATATATATATATATATATATATATATATATATAATATATATTTGTTCATCATTAGTTTGTCACTAGTGTTCATTGTACATTTTCAAGTAGATAGCAACATTCTCAAGATTTGTGGAGAAATTGCACTAAAAAGTACCTTGTGCGATTATGGTGCTTAATTGCTTGTTAATGGCGTTCATTCAAATCCATCTGTACGAAGTCTTGCTCACCTGGTCATAAAGACGGCTAGACTACTTTGCTGTTACTTGTGTGTTTCTACAGTTTGGTTTACTAGTTTTAATGAGTTAAAAGCAGTCTTCCGCTTGAATACCTTAAAGATGTATTGAGCACCAAAATTAATTCCATATAAGTCGGCTCTTGAATGACCACATCGACCGACTGAACCTCTAAATGGCAATACGGCCAATTACGGCATCTCCTTTCATGTTCGGAGTGAAAACTCAATAATAAGAAGTAATCTAGTGAACCGCATCAACCCTTCACTTTCACAGAAGTTGATATGGATACATGTCAATTGGAAACTAGGTAAGGACGATACAGGGTAGCTTGGCTTCACTTAGAAACGTCTTGATATTGAATAATATCACTCCATTGACATTATATTTCAATGTTCAAGTCCTTGAATCAAATTGGTGTAAACATAGAAATATTTTTCAGACACAGAATTTTTATAATCAATTGAATGGAATCTTTTGTTTTATTTCCTTAAATTGACCAGTTCCAAGCTATCGGATAAAACAATACCTTAGTGAAGAAAAAAATTTTGGGTAGGCATTTTGGTCCGAATGGAGCATCAAAATAAATTTCAACATAACTCGTCTATAAATTGAGGTATGTCTTATAATCTGAGAAATATGACTCGCGATTGAATATAGATAGAATCAACCAAGGAGTTTCAGGTTGATACAGAAGTATCTGTTAACATTCGAGTGTTTCGTAATGCTGAAGGGCAAAAAGACCCTCCACATGCGACCGAGAAAACGAAAAATAATTCATTATTATTCTGTAAGCATCTGAAGAAGTCGTTTGTAACGACGAAACACGTCATGCTATGTAGTCAATAAAGTGTAAATCATAAGTTCAAGTGTTTGAATTTAAGTTTATATTCAATAATAATAATAATAATAATAATAATAATAATAATAATAATAATAATAATAATAATAATAATAATAATAATAATAATAATAACAACAACAACAATAATAACGATAATAATAATAATAATAATAATAATAATAATAATAACAACAACAACAATAATAACGATAATAATAATAATAATAATAATAATAATGATAATAATGATAATAATACTAAGCAAATATTTCCAACAGGTAACTACCCAATAACAGGAAAATACATAATGAATACATATGGTTACTAAAAATATCAATAACAACATAGATATACAATATTAATAAATAATTATAACAATAAAAAACATTATCAAATATGATCATTTAAATCTATAATGACAATAACTAAATATTAAATCATAATAATAATGAAGAAAATAATTCACTCAGAACTCAAACCGAAAGAAATCAATGTACCTCAGTGTTGAGTACACATTAATGATAGAAACAAGTGAGTCCCAGTGCAAATCACAGCAGCTTGATACCTGGTTTGCAGTAGAACATGCAAGTAAAAAGTGATCTGAGTAATTAAGAGTAAATAAGCGAATAAATAACTTGGGATAAGAGTGCATAATAAAAATTTTTGTTTCATAATAATATATCAACTATGAAAATGGTAGGAATTTGGCAAGCCATTCTTTCACTTCCGCAAGTCTTTCTTTCACTTTTCCGTAAATTAGTAATGTATGGTTCTATTCAAGTAAAACGTTATTATGAAATCACAATAACATTCATGAATTATTAGAAAACTGAATAATGAAAGACTTAAGCCGTTAGAAATGAACTAAACTGAGACTATATGTATATGTTTGAGTGGAAAACTAGATTCTCCTGGAAGATTTTTTAAAATTTCAACGTTTCGGATTCTGTTGAGCAATCTTCAGGAAAGGGGGAAATTGATTAATAAGCGTGGACTGAAACTTCCCTCTCTAGATACAAATAATGAAATGCGGTAAAATTGATTTGCGGGACGTACTAAAGTGTCGCGTCGTAAGTAAAGTTTGAGAATAATTGAGTTGCAACAACACTTGCGACGAAAAAAATACCTACATTAAGAGGAGGAGTGATTGTAATCAGAGTGAAGATACACTGAATACTGCTAGTACTATGTTAACAATAGATGAGGATTGTTATTCGCAATTGACATGTTAAATATGTTTCAATATAAATTTAACACTTGGTTTAATGTTTCACGATATATATGCGCGACATAAGTGTTTAACTTGAATTAATATTCAATTATGTTTCACTAAGAGGTTAGCGAGAATTCGATCTAAGTTATTAAAATATATTTTTCTGCAGTTTGAAAAAAAAGTAGATACATAAAAACTCCAATCATTGGACTTGGACAATCAATGCAAACATTTCAATCTTCTCAGTAGATTTGGATACAATTCTAGGCAAGCTGATGGACAGGCCACAAGTGTTTCGATAATTTAAACAGGATATATAATATTCTACCTTACTATCGAATTTTGTTTACTTCCACAGATAAGTTCTCTGACAATATAATATACTCAAAGATTCAATTCAAATTGCTGGTTCAAAATTCGAAGTAATGAGCCTAACAGCATTGACTTCCTTACCGTTTCTATTCACGATTTCTATATCATGAAATGAACATCGTTATTCTCCTTTGAGAAAACGATTATTCATATTTACGAATACAGTGGCGAGGGAAATGTTACGTATATTCTATTTCAATATTTCGAACTCAGCAAGTTCAAATTCAGACAATCCCTTGACCAGAAAAGCTAAGTCGATATTCTTTAATACGCCAACTGACCCAGTCGACCAAACAATGCATCAATTCAATTTTGGTGATTGGCTCAATCCAAGACTTCAATTTGGAGAAGAGATTTGTATATTTCGTGCTGAAACATCAGGCCAGCACGCAAACAGGATTTTTGTTACTGCAGCATGCCATCGTTCATTATATGAAATATTTTTATCATAACTGAAGGTATTGTTATTGTGGCGCATCCGCCATTAATTGCAATTCAATTTATTTTAACGATTGTTCAGAAAGTAATTCGTTTTTGTTGAATTTATTGTCACCCCCTTTTTCACAAGACCATACATTCATCACACACTTTCAGAACTTATACATTTAGACTTGGTTGTAAAAAACGTCCACTAAATTACTCATTAGTGTTGTATTGGTGGCGTACATTCAAATATTCAACCTATATAGGGTAATTTTCGGTACACATTCCTTTTTTTGGAAGAAAATTTGTATATAATATCATTTTCAGTAATAGGGACTACCGCGTATGATTTCTGCGCTAGAGGCGCTAGTATAGCGTGAGGTCTAAGAAATGACAGCATTCAAATATTACTACTGTGAATTTTCACTTTGTTAGCCCTTAATGCAAGTTTATTAGTTTTTTCAGTAATCAGTAATACTTTCAGTGTATTGGCAGGAAACTGGATTTAGTGGTTTTTGAATTTTTGTTTCTGTACAATCTATAATAATAGTGCATGTGCTAGTCTTATCACGAAACATTAACTTTCATCGATCACTTCCTTTGGAGTTCATATATTCAATATCCTTCAACTTGCAGTAAAGGTTATTCATCTATTGCTGACTGCAATGTTTAAAAGTATTTCAGATTGTTTATCCCACTCCAAAAAGATTAGAAACAAACAAAAAACGGTTGTAATTGTTATAACCAGTATAATATTGTACTTGATCAGGCTTATCTTTTAGATTTTCAGTTCTGAACATATTTTGTGTACATTCCTTCTTAAGTTCATATTCTGACAAATTGACAGTATTAATTAAGCTCTTTTCCTGACTACAAGTGTATAAAGAGCATTGTACTGATACTTCTTCATTTGAGGTGTCAATGACTATTTCGTCACTATAAATTCTTTGTTGAGATAAAAAGGATTTTTATTTAGTGGGTTCTCTAAGTAACTTATAATCGTCAGTATTGAAAGGTTTTTTACAAACACGTGAATGTATTGAAGGGGTATATTTGTCCCTAATGAATCGAAACTAACAACTGTTTTAAGAGAGTTTTGTCTACGGAAATTCATGTCCACCCTTCTTTTCACAACAGAAAAAGACTGCACAACACCGGAGCACTGTTGATATTTTATATAATTGTACTTTTACAAAAAAGGAGAGCACACATTCAAAGCGATTCCAGAGTAAATATTTCAATAATAATATTGACAGCTACACTCAGGTAGTTGACCTGAAGTCAGAACACTAGAAGACCTCAGGTACTAGTGGCGCCAACAAACTAGTGGTGAGACAAAATACGGCAGTCCCCATTGGAATGATTATTTCATATTTACATACTGCCAGTACTAAAGCTAGTTTACAAACTACCATGTGCAAACATCAACATCAAAACTTCATAATTTTATGTTGAAGAGGCAATTCTTTCGGAGATCTATAATATTTGAATCTGCAGAAAAAAAAATACACAAATTCATGCGCATTGACAAACATTAACTCGTGAGATTCTGTAATTATTAAATGTGATCCCTACCATTGAATGAAAGACTTAAGCAAAAAACGTCAGAAATGGTAACATAAACTGGTCGAGTGGACCACCAAGTTAACAAATAGTCCACCATTGGTTACAAGAACGAATTTAAACAAATTTGTCAACTTTCCATAACAGTTTTATATTTTTGACACAACCAACGAATTCTCCGGATTTCACGACTAATCATAGATCATCAATTTTTTTTTCTGATTTTGAATTAAGGAGATCAAAGATTACCTGTATTGGTTTTTGCCAGAAATACACATAAATAATTAATTCTATAATTCCGATACATGACTACGAATATGTCTTACAATCTATACCGAAAATGGTGAAAATGTGTAATTTTGAGAAGATAAATATGAAGTATTTGAAAAATATCGTTAGAAGTTTGAAAAATACAGGTAGTTGCGAAGACGAAATAACAGTCAAGATACTGAAGGATGCCTTTGACATTTCTGGAAATAGATTTTTAGATTTAGTTAACACATCACTGACATATGGCGTATTTCCAAAAGATTGGAAATGTTCATTAATAATACCTGTGCCAAAAATTTGCAATACTGTAAAAATAGAGCAATTTCGACCTATAAATTTATTACCACCTTATGAAAAAATTTTAGAATTAGTAGTAAAAAAACAGGTTTTAGAATTATGTGAAAAATTTTCTGTAATTTCTGAGTTTCAATCAGGATTCAAAAGAAATTGCTCTTGTGAGACAGCAATATTGAGCATATGTGAGGAATGGTATAGTGCTATAGATAAAGGAGAAACGGTTATAGTAGTATTGTTGGATTTTAAAAGAGCTTTCGAAACGTTATGTAGATCACTATTATTGAAGAAATTGAATAAACTTGGTTTTGAGGGAGTAGTAAATGATTGGTTCCGATCATACTTGGATTCGCGAACACAAAAAGTTAAGTTCAATAGCATGCTGTCGGATAGCACGAAAGTGGATGTGGGAGTACCTCAAGGAACTGTCTTAGGTCCGTTGTTATTCTCCTTATATATAAACGATATTGTCTCTCACGTGAAAAAATGTTCTATACGTTTATTCGCTGATGATACTATGCTTTATATATGTGGCAAAGATATTAGGAATATGACAGAGGGGATCAATAGAGACCTTTCTGCAATTAATGAATGGTTATGTGACAATAGCTTATCTCTGAATGTTGAAAAATCTAACTTCATTGTTTTGGGTACAAGTAAAACCCTTAAAACCAATAAAAATGAGGACATAACTATAAAGATTAACGCACAAAAAATTAGAAGAGTAGAAAAAGTGAAATATTTAGGCATTATGTTAGACGAAAAATTGAGTTTCAATGATCATGTTGATTTCATATCATCTAAAATTTCTAAGAAAATCAATTTTTTGAAAAGAATAGGCAAAAACCTGTCGACTTATGTGAAATTATTGTTGTTCAAATCAATAATAATGCCACATTTTGAATATTGCTCCACATTGTTGTTTGGTTTGACTAAAGAAAAAATTCAAAAATTACAAAAGTTACAGAATAGAGCCATGCGAGCCATTTTAAATTGCAATAGATATACCCCTGTCAAAATTATGCTGAACTCTTTGGAACTAATGTCTGTAAAACAAAGAATACTCTTTGCTTCATATATATTCATATTTAAAATAAAAAATCAGCTGCTTCCATGTAATGTAATAAAAAATGTTACATATGTCAGTGATGTGCATGGGTATAATACTAGAAATACTGATAGTTTTTATATACAAAGTTGTAAGCTCTCTAAGTCCAAAAATAGCATATACTATGACGGATTTAAGTCTTTCAATAATTTACCGAATATATTAAAAACAAGTACTAGTATTAAAATATTTAAGCGTGATCTTAGAAAGTATATTTTAAATGATGAGATAGGTATATAATTAAAAATTGACAGTTCAAAATAAAATATGTAGATTTTTGTATAGCTTCAGCTAAATAAATATTATTATTATTATTATTATTATAGAAATCAATAAAAATTCGAAAGCATTAAATAATGCCAACGCTTAAAAAATAATGATAGGTGGTGAACTAGAATGTACAATGAGTATTTCAGTAAGATACTGGTAAATTTTAAACAGATATTGTCATTCAATTCAATACAAATATAAAAATGTATATATGAATATGAATATATGTGTAAATGAAATTATACATCACACATAAATTCCATTTCACACATAAATATCATTTATGTGTGATATATGGATAATTGGATTTCACTTTCGATTAGAAAAACTTTAAACAATCCTGAATTATATATTAATGAAATACTTCTACATTTCATTGTCAACTTAATTTATGATTATAACTAAAAATATTTTCTCTCACTTTCTTTCATCATTTCTTCATCGTTATATTTGGCTATCACTTTGGATTTCTTGACATCATAATAATAACTTTCCTCTGTAGTTCATCACGAATGTTTACTTGATGTTGAAATATTCGTATATTATTAGACTTTCTACCACTCACAAAATTGAAGCGATAACTAGCAATCGGTGGAATTTATTGATTTCTCCTTATTATTTCGAACCATTTTTCTAAGAAGAAGTAATCTCTATTTCTCAATTTGAAAAATGCCAGCATTCGTTCAACTTATGTTTTTGTAAGGTCACAAATCGATTTCAGCTGAAAGAGGGGTGGTTGATAAAAGGCAGTTTTTACGTTTTCTGTCTCTGCTTTCAGCGAATTCACCTTTGTCCACTTCAAGATTACAGCTGGATTAGAGATGGACCAATATGACATTTGATCTACATACTCAAGGGACTGTCTTAAAGACATAGAACATGTAATCTCTTGTTTCGATGGGGCTTTATCTGAAACTTAGTATATAGTACAAAAAAACGACAAGATGAGTATGACAGTGCGGTGGATTTTGACTCATTTCACGACAGGAACATCGAACAATGCTTGTAAGTCGACGTTTTCCGTTTATTTGAAATATTGACTTTCTCTATTATTGAATGGACATGATCTTGAACGAAAAAGTTTCAAAGCAAAATTCGTAGTAAAATAAAATATATTGCAAATTGTTTTCTTTAAGGCCAGCTTTAAAAGCCAGCTGTTTTTTTCTCATTGAAAATGTTTCATTCTGCTTGAGGTCATAGCCAATTCGATACCGAACATGAAACCATTTTGTTTTTTGCTTTCAGATAATTCTTTTCCAAGAAATGATCATGAAAGGACCACCATTTTGAAAAAAAAATTTTTTTCAAGTAATTTCATATATGTGCTTTCATATGTAAATAAATTGATTACTCAACATGTTTTGTACTATGAATAAAATATATTGAAAAAAATTACGTTTTTTGGAGTAAGCTGGCCTTAAATCTTGAGATTTATCGCAGTATACACTTGAGGATTATCTTCACTCCAAATGCGGCAGTTTTGTTTGTTGACGAAGCCATTCAACCAGAAGTGCGCTTCATCATGCTACGCTCTACAGTAGCAATAGCTTCTTCTGTACGCACCGTACGGCGTCTCTGGGGATGCGAATTATCAATAAGAGTAAACGTGGTGCGAAAACATTCCATGGTTAATCTAATTAACTTCTCTGATGGACGATTTTGTCGAAGATAAAATGGACGTAGTGCCCGATACATATTCCGCACATAACCATTATTTTCGAAATAAAATTGCACTATTCGCAAGCGTTGTTCATGCGTGAATCTATTCATGATGAATTGCCAAACAAAATTGAGAATAAATCACTTCTCAGCTGTTAAATCGGTCGCCATCTTCAACAGTTATGCCAACTTGAAGTTCTATACCTCTAAAAAAAACACCCTTTACCAATTATACCTGTCCAGGAGTGTTTATATCATATAATAATGTTGATATTTACAGGTAGATGTTGGAGTACTTTATTTATGAAGTAAGTATGAATTAGATTTCTTTCATCAATGTATTTCGTCATGTTTTAATCTTCAAGTGCCATCTTCAAACTTTTTGTCATTTCGATAAAATCATTGTGTAGGGATGAGAACTATAACGAAGATTTGCTGAACACAGAATGATTGAATATAAACGTGATAAGTAATGACGAATTATGCTTTTGTCTTAAATGAATGAATGAAGTACTTGCAACTGATGGAAAATTTAATAGAAGTGTTTTGCTTTCAAGTACAACATTATTTTGAACATTCGTATGAACCGGGAGGGAATGGGGAATATTCAGCCAGTTTTCTTAAGACTAATAAGATCAGGACTGGCGTCTGCATCAGCCTTTTCATCATGAATATCCCTGGGCGGATGAAAGTTTCGACCGCAGAGAAAGAATGTATAACCGTGATAGTGGTTGCAACGTCGGCCGACTCCCTAAGCGCACGCTTTAGCAATGATGAACGATTATTGAGTTAAATAAACAGTCCGTGCGAGGAGCCGTAACTTATAAATATCTATCCTGTTTTCCTTACGGGACTTAGTGTGATATATGGCGGTGTAGCTATAAGGATTATGACTGTTACTCCTTTCTTCATAAGTTGGAGTTGCGGCATCTCTCTTGAGCTCGCATAACTCGCTATCGTCGCCTGTTACGGATATCTTAATAAGATTCATGAAAGGACGCCATATTTTATATCTTCCCTATCTGGAGTAATGCCGCAAGAGGCGCTATGCAGCCGCCGCTGTCCGGTTACCCAGATAAGTCGCCGTTTTTGCACATTCGCAGTTTCTAGCTTCACCCAACCAGCAAAGGTTCACGTCTGTGATGCTACCGAAATGTCCTATACGGTCTCCCAATATTTTATGAGCTGTTTCGCATAATTTTTTTTTGTAGAACTGTATTTAAAAGAAACTGCTGAAATAATGAAAGAACCTTTTTCTTTCATAACCAATCGTCTTGAATACAACAGTACTGCAAATTATCTAAATTGGTGAAGCAGTGTATTCAAGGATGTAAAAAGAAACCTAATAGAAAAAATATTTCACTTTTATAATTTTAGAAGAAAATCGGAACACCGAAAAACTCATCCATCTATGCTTTGTAGAGTGTTTTTTTAGAGGTATAGAACTTTAAATTGCAATCAACGATGGATCATTCGATTGACAAGAATTTTTTTTTATTCGAAAGATAATCTTGCGGCATTACATTTTGAATATGATTTCTGGCATATGACCGCCACGGCTGGCTCGGATGTAGTCCAATTTGGACGTCCAATTTTCGATGACTTTTTCCAACATTTGTAGCCGTATATCGGCAATAACACCGCGAATATTGTCTTCCAAATGGTTAAGCGTTTGTGGCTTATCCGCATAGACCAATGACTTTACATAGCCCCGCAGAAAGTAGTCTAGCGGTTTTAAATCACAAGATCTTGGAGGCCAATTCACAGGTCCAAAACGTGAAATTAGGCGGTCACCAAACGTGTCTTTCAATAAATCCATTGTGGTACGAGATGTGTGTCATGTTGCGCCGTCTTGTTGAAACCACAGCTCCTGGACACCATGGTTGTTCAATTCAGGAATGAAAAAGTTAGTAATCATGGCTCTATACCGATCACCATTGCTGTAACGTTCTGGCCATCATCGTTTTTGAAGAAGTACGGACCAATGATTCCACCAGCCCATAAAGCGCACCAAACAGTCAGTTTTTCTGGATGTAACGGTGTTTTGACATACACTTGAGGATTATCTTCACTCTAAATGCAGCAGTTTTGACGTAGCTATTCAACCAGAAGTGCGCTCCTGGTAAAATGGACGTAGTGCGCGGTACGTATTCCGCACGGAACCATTATTTTCGAAATATAATTTGCAAGCGTTGTTCAGGCGTGAGTCTTTTCATGATGAATTGACGAACCAAACTGAGAATAAATCACTTCTCAGTTGTTAAATCGGTCGCCATCTTCAACAGTAATGCCAACTTAATGTTCTATACCTCTAAAAAAATACCCATTATAATTTAAAGCGAAATAAATTTACTTGTTACTTTTTCAGTCTTTCATTTGATATTTCGATGATAATTTAAGCACGATCTTCAAATTCTGGAGTCTGTTAGTTGATCTGAATCAATTGTAACAATAGGGATAGCAAACAAAGCATTGTTATTGGTTTAAACACTTATCGAAAGTTTGATAACCGTGTTTCAACATTACAATGGCTTCTGCGGATTTAGCCTTTATTTTATTCAAATGGTTGAAATTATTTCCAGAAACAACAGAAAATATCTTCCGAAGATTAGTTCCACAATTTAAAATTGCTTCGCAGCAGTTTCAATCCCCAATCATTTTCTAGTTATTCCAGAAATGATATTTTATTATTGCATATATTGACGTTCTACCTGTTAATTTGTTAAGTTTTTTCATGAGAAGGCCAAAGGCAGTCGAGGACTTAGTGGTTTTGTTGCTGCCATATTGGGGCACTGTCAATTATTGATTAATCAATTTAGGGTTAGTATGTGTTGTTTTGTATTGTATTGTTTTTTGGTCATATTGTTTCTATTACTCTGGCCATGGATACTTGAAGTTTCCTTTGATATTTTGCTATACTTGTAAGTACATAAACGAGCAACCACTCAAAATTGTTCATCTGCATCTAACATACTTCATTCGAAGCACTTCGTAAATGCGCTTTTCGGTATGGCCATCAGTTCGTTCTTCGATTCCGACATTATCTCATCAATTGTGGCAAAACGCTTTCCTTTCATTGTTCTCTTCAGTTTTGGGAAAAGGGAAACGTCGCAAAGAGCCAAATCTGGCGAATACGGTGGTTGAGGCATGATTACGGTTTTGTTTTCAGCCAAAAAATCCCTAACAAACATTGATGTGTTATCTGGTGCATTATCGTGATGCAGAATCCATAATTTGTTTCTCCACAATTCCGATCGATTAAGCCGTATTGCTCCACGCAAACGTTGCATAATTTCCTTGTAGTGTTCCTTATCACCGTACGACCTGTTGGCAAGAACTCATCATCCACCACGCCGTTGTAATCGAAGAAAGCAGTGAGCAAAACCTTCACATTTGATCGAAGTTGGCGTGCCTTTTTCGGTGTTGGCTCTTCTGGTCGCTTCCATTGGCATGATTGGACTTGGTTTCAAAGTGAAAACCATATACCCGTTTCGTTTCGTAAACAGTTATGACCTTGTTGAGTAAATCTGGATCGTGGTTGACGTCATTTAACAACTCTTGCACGATACGAATGCCACGTTGCTTTTGTCAAAATTTAGAAATTTCGGAACAAATTTCGTGTTTATGCCACACGTTTCATGCCTAAACATCATAAAAAATTGCATGGCACGAGCCGATGGATGTAACAACATCCTCTGCACATTCCCTTATAGGAAAATCGACGATTTCAGAAAACCATTTTATTCAATATTTCGATGTTTTCTTGGCTTGTTGACGTCGTTGCAACTCCAGGACATTCATCGTTATCAACATCTTCTTGGCCTTCTGTAAAGTGCTGGTACCTTGTACATTTTCGAGACAAAGTAGACTTGCCAAATGCCACAATTTGGATATTCGAATGGGCACAGCCCGCGAAAATTCAATATTCACCTTTTCTTTCGAACAGACCTCGTATGTAAAATTGTGCTCATAGGTTGTTTCGCTAGTACTATGCTTGGTATTCCTATATTTTCTTGGGCCAAATATGAATAAATAAAAATAAGTTTAATCATATCAAAAATATTCATGTAGTTGCAAAATAATACATATTTTTAATATCAGTAATTCCAAGAAATGCACTTCGGAAAAACGGATAATATATAATGATACAATAGTATTATGGTATTATAGAGTATTGAACTCTTCATGATGGGCTACTGGACCGAAATATATGTAAAGTGTGTTAAACAATGTTTATGTAATTTAACTGAGTGTTTTTAATTATAAAATACTCACAAAGTGTTGTGCGAGAAGTCAATTAACATTATATGGATCAAAATATCGTTATGTCGACCCACATTGAATGAGAGTGTCGAAAAGAAGTGGGAATCAAGAAATGGAGTAGAGAAGAGAATCAAGTGGATTTGGTTAGAATCGGGAAAGTCTCAGGACGTACGCGTGGCACATAGGCGTTTCTGATAACGTCGCACAAGTATATAAAGCTCATATACAAAATGAAATATGTTTGTCTTTGTAGCAAAAGGCAGAATGTTAATGGTCTTTGCAACGTTTACAGACAGGGTAGGCCCAGAATAATCCCTTTTTCTTAGAACTGCCTTCACAAGAAGTATTCTTCTATTCTGGGAATATAAGAGCCTAAATTGACTCAAATGTCAGGATTGGGAGTAGTGGAGAAACTCGACAAAACTTTCTAATAAACGACCATAAATTGCATATTTCAGTATATACTTTACGTAAAGTCCTGATGAAATACCAAGTTTTATTGTGAAATATTGTATTTATGCACTTTCGGATCCATTAACACATATATTTAATTTCATAATAAGCAAAGTCACTTTTCCTATCGGCCAAGATAGTACCTGTCATGGAAAAAGGTAATCCTTCTGTTGTAAACAACTACAGGCTAATATCCATCTTATCAAACTTTTTGAAATTGTAGTTTATAATGCTATATATCGAGCCGTCAGAAACACCATCAATATTGAGCAACATGGATTCATGTCAATGAGATCTTGTTCAAGCAATCTAATGCTGTTTTCTCAGTACGTTTCTGAAGTACTCGGTCAAGTTGATGTGATTTACACAGATTTTCAGGAAGCTTTTGATAAAGTTGGTCATGCTCTCCTTTTACAGAAATTACGCAACAAATTTGGATTCTCTGATATCATAGCCGCACCAACCTTTTTCATTCTTACCTGGTTGACAGACGTCAATTCGTACAGCTGGAGGGTATACAGTCTTCTGAGTTCATACCTTCCTCTGGAATACCTCAAGGATCTAATCTTGGACTACCGGTATTTATTCTGTTCGTAAATGATCTGATGGATAATATTCACTCTCCACATTTGATGTTCACAGACGATTTGAAATTATATCAAGAAATTAGATCACAGGACAACTATGTTCAACTTCAGCTCGAGCGGACCATGTTGCTAGTTGGTGTGAGGACAATTATTTGAGATTGAATGTTTCAAAGTGAAATTTTGTCTCTTTCACAAGGAAAAGAGACCGAATTGAGTGTGATTATAGCGTCGGTGGTCAGGTTCTTTCTCAGGTTCATTGAACATGTTTCATTCTTCTTGAGGTCATAGCCAATTCGATACAGAACATGAAACCGTTTGGTCTTTTCCTTTCAGATAATTCTCTTTCAAGAAATGATGTCGTTCATTTCCGATTCAGTTGAGTTTCAGCAGCCATTTTCAGGAAGTGATTTTGAAAAAAAAATTTTTTCTCAAGTAATTTTATATATGTGCTTTCATATGTAAATAAATTGATTACTCAACATGTTTTGTACTATAAATAAAATATATTGAAAAAAATTACGTTTTTTGGAGTAAGCTGGCCTTAAGAAACTACAAAAACAAAAAATTAGATTCTACTTTTACAAACCATTGTATCGAAAATGACAATAATTGCATCAACAATTACGAGAACCTTCAAACTTCCTCGAAGGCCTCGAAATTAATAGATATAAGAAATCCAATTAAGCACTGGAAGTTAACAACTCTACACTATAAACATTAAGTTTAGTAATAAAATAATTATTCTAAGAATTATATTTAATGCAGGCAAACTAAAATTAAGTAAAAGAAGAAACTTACGTTGAAAACCTACACATTTTTTTTTTTATTTTTTTTTATATAACAGCCGTTTACATATGTTTCAAGGTTATTGCCTCTCGTCAGAACGGCGTAGTTCAAGTTAAAGATGAACTTTAACTTGAACTACGCCGTTCTGACGAGAGGCAATAACCTTGAAACATATGTAAACGGCTGTTATATAAAAAAAAATAAAAAAAAAATGTGTAGGTTTTCAACGTAAGTTTCTTCTTTTACTTAATTAAGTTTAGTAACAGCATATAGGTAAAACAATTTCTTTTCTGTACTCTTGTCCATCCACCTGATGAAGGTATTGTATACCGAAACAATATTGTAGTAGAAAATATATACATAATATTTTTGAAAGTCTTGAAATGTGTTCAATTTATTAATCATATGTTTTATGTTAAAGATTGAGTAACTCATTTTTTGCAATATCTATAATTAAGAGCATTGGACCTAGAAACTGTATTAAATAGAAGAAACAGAAATAAATAGGATGTTTATTACACAGAAGCGAAACATCTTGTAAACCTATCTTCATTAATAATTACATACTCACCCCAACTTGTTTATATATTTATAGATGTTTACTATATGCTAAAGAAAATTAAGAAAGGTTTATTAAATTGTATAGTAATCATGAGTACTCAACAAGAAACAGGGATGTGCTACTTATTCCTATGCATAAAACAGCTAAATTTGAGCACTCACTCTATTATCAGAGTATCTTCAACCATCTACCATCAAATCTGAAATTACTGAAAGCTCATGTGTTTCAGAAGAGAGTTAAGTCACTGATGTTAACAAAGGTATACTATAGTGTGGCAGAGTACTTCGATGATTAGAATGTATGCCATAATGTATGAATCAATTTTTTGTATCATATGTTTATTTTTTTACCACGAATGTCCCTCACTATGTGAAATTGTCTCAAATGTTCAATATTTCTGAGGCATTTTTTTTTTCTTTTTTTCTCAAATATAGTTGTATATTATTGTGTATATAATACTGAACCAATGTTTTTGTTTGAACCAATATTTTTGTTCTATGGCTGAATGAACAAAATTGAATTCTTCTGTGAGCATTGTTCTTAGTTGTAATTATTGTATCAATTGAATGAATGTAAGGAATGATTCTCAATGATCGTTTGACATGTATTTTTGACACGTATCTCACTCAACAATCAACTATTTCTGAATTAAGATCGCGGTCTTGGAAAATATCGGAATTATATTGCATAAATATATTAGTAATTGCGATTTTCAAAAATAAGCGTCAACAGGGACCCTAGTAGCAATAAGCTTCAGAATCTTTGATGAAATGTTCCAGCTTCAAGATCTCCTTGTGTCGTAACCAAATTTTGGTTACATCATTTTCAAGTTATTATTTGGCGATTTAATGAAATTCGGATGTAGGCAGAAATCCATTTCTATATCTCGAAAAGGCAAAATGGCATTTTTATCCAAGGGAAGATGTGCTTTGGTACAGCTCTGGGGAGCATTTAGGGGTGAGTCCGGACTGTGGTGCCTCCTGACATTCCTGTGATATATTCACCCGAGTATTATTTCTGCGCGAGGTTAGACTTAGCTGGGGAATCTTTCGCCGTGTTTAATGGTTATTGCCGATTGCGCTGTGCCGTATATGAGAGATTAACGCAGATAGCGAATAAAATATGATGATACTTACGTAAGGAACGAAGTCGTTTGCATCAACGACGCCTGGACCGGGCGCCCAAGACGTTCAAACTCCGACGACTACACCGCACCTGGGCCGTTCGATTTCAGCCAAGATGCATGCCCTATAGAATCTTAATTAATTTCGTAACCGTAATCTTAGCCAATTAAATGGCAATTTCCCGGAAAACATAAAGGATTTTTGCA
The DNA here is from genome assembly GCA_030704895.1 of Henosepilachna vigintioctopunctata. Lineage (NCBI taxonomy): Eukaryota > Metazoa > Arthropoda > Insecta > Coleoptera > Coccinellidae > Henosepilachna > Henosepilachna vigintioctopunctata. Next base: position 675,524 of record JARQZJ010000124.1, on the reverse strand, counting down.
GAAGGGAACCAAGTGCGGGAAGAGAAAAGCGCCAAATACCGCCATAATTCATCTATCCTATAAGATTACTGATCTTTAATCCCCTGCCTTTCCCGCTTTCTCTTACCGGGCCACAGCACTCCTAAAAGTTGAGATTTACGACTTTCTTGGAATTATATTGTTGTATAGCGGGACGTACAAACGTTGAGGGAATCTGCAGTTAGCTAGGAATTATTATGATATATCTGGAGGAAATCGGCCCCGCAAGAAGGCTGTAGGTCGTCATTAGATACGTCCGCTCGGAGTTGGCGGGGAACCCCCTCATTACTCTTAATCTCCTTTGCCGATAGCATTATCCACCTATCATAAAACTTGCAGAGGATTACTTCTTATACCGAAAAATATTATGAAACCGGGGTTACTGGAGCTCTATTTCAAGTCGATACGATCCGACTTAGGTATTACGTATATCGAATTTCTTTCCCAAGGAAGTTTTCTGTGGAGAAAGACGAAAGGGTGATATTTTTATGTTTGAACTGGTCAGATGTGTGGATTATCTCATGACTTTTGCACATACGTCTCTGTGGTTGGAAATAATTGAAAAACTGAAGACTTCAAAATGACTCATAATAAAATTTGTTTAATGTTAATTGATTTCACGCAAAAATTCATCACTACACTGCAACATCTTTTTAATAAGCTCGACATATATTTTGGAGAACTAAACAATTACAAGAATGTTATATAACACTAATACAACATAGAGTAACAGCTCACATACTACGTCTTCTTCTATCACACGATGAAGAATGGCCACTCTTTCTCTTCTCTCTCTCTGACACACACACACACACAAATTCCATAGTTCAATGGCTTCAATTTCTAAACTTCAAAGACTTACCCTGACTCTGGAACGGTTTCTTCAAAGCAACCTTTCACCAAAGTATCCAGAAAAAATGAGTTTTATTTTGATGTGTGATTTCAAATCACTGATTTGTTTGGTTACTCGATGCATGACGCAATAGTTTTTTCTTCAGATATTTGAATCCAGAAATCGCAAATCTTTGATCGGAAAATGACAAACAACCCTATATCCTTTCATTTTTCATTTTCATCTTTTTTGTGAATTTTTTATCACATACTCATATAATCTTATTCTAATGCCACATACATTTGTTCCCTTTTTATGATTGAAATTTCATGTATAATTTTGTATTGGCTGCTTCAATTTGTAAGGGGTTAGGTGTAAGATTAGCTGATGCTAAATCTCGCCACATTCGATAAATTGTATGAAAATATGATTTGAATAAAGGAATATTATTATTATTATTATTATATCATCATATTCTATAGAACTCATACTTTCGATAGGTGTTAAATTTTTTTGATTTTGAGATCGAGGACAATATTAATTATAAATTAAAAATTAATAATAATTAATTATTGAATTTTTATTAAATCATTTTTATATAAAATAAATATAAATTTTTTATTAAATATAAAATTATTAAAATAAATTTAAAATAAAATAAACAGATTTTATTGGAAAGCCCATCTACGTTACATTCGCTAAGATATTATATTTTTCATAAAAACACAGACAATTAGTGTACTTGATCGGTGATTGATTTCTGTTACACTTTCTGTACTGATATCTTATATTTATCTTAGAGTATGTCGTTTAGAATTCACTGAACATTAAAAATCAACTTTTGATTAGAGGGAGTGAAGTAGTGATGAATGGATTAATGATGAAATGCTATAATTTCTGCAAATTACGACTTATATTCAGAGTCTTAAAATCTAATCCAACACGTACCAATTCATAGGCTATCCTGTTGGCTTTATGAAAATCGTTATGTACCCAGATTACAGGTGCAGTGAATCAATTTCAAAACTTAGTTTTGATTGCAGAATCGAAACGTTATCAACAATATATGTTTTGGATAACGAATGACAAAAGTTTGCTCTGAATAACCACGTCGGTATGTAGAAATTAAAAGATAAAATAGCCCAAGCACATTTTTAGGAGCAAACTCCAGCTACAAAGAACACGTATAATGTAGATGCTCCGTATAAAAGTATTCGTGAGAGGAAAATAAACCCAAATGATTTCTTCTTTTCACAGATCGGCGAAGTCTTCCTCGGAGGCACGATAACCCGTGTATAGCTTCGTTTATTAAACGAAATAAGACGAATACATCGTTATCGGCGCCGATTGTCAGCAACGGACCACTTTGGCAGCTTTCATTTTTGAGAATTAATTTCCTGTCAGGACTTTTTAAATGGGGGAGCCGGGCTGCTGCATTTTAGCTAACCGCACATTGTTTGGTGGAAGCTAATAAGAAAAACTGTTACCGGGTAATATAGGGACGCCTATCACCGTATCACCGGTATATCTTCAACAAAATTTAATTAAAATTCAATCAGAAGTAATGCTTTGACATTTATCAGGCGTTATCTGTTTCATTCTTTGCGTTAGAAAACTTTAAGGCGGTCGATTTTCGGCATCTCTCCGATGAAAGTACGGGTATTAAATGTGCCAATGAAAACGTTTCTGCCTGATAACACAGGCCAGCGGTGGAAAGACGTTTTCGATGAATTGAACTTCCATTGTGTTTTCTAGTGTGCTGAACCTCAGTAAAATATCCAAACAGTATTGTGTATTATTTTTTATCCTTGTTGAATTTTAAAGAAAATGTAGCAATTGGGAAATTTTTTCTCTTCCGATGTGAGTAAAAAAATCAATTGAATTTTTTTCTTATTTCAAAACATTCTGGAGAATGCTTCTCATTCTTTGAGAAGCAAGAAGCACTTCGTTCTTTTGCGAAAGCTGAACCTACAGTTTAATGCCGATTCCCAACGGCCCAAGAACACGGTGGGAATTGAACCCACCAGCACTAGTAAGCTGAATGTGTTATGAGGTCTATGTTAAAAATATATAATTCCACGACTCTGAGATCTCAAACGCTGACAGCTGCGAGGACGAAATCCGGAGGCCTTGCGCCATAGCAAGATCTTCAGTGGAAAAGCTCACAAAGATTTGGAGGGACCGCACAATAACCAAAAACACAAAGGTTCGACTAATGAAATGCCTAATCTTTCCAATCTTCTTGTACGGATGTGAGACATAGACATTGAGGATGCAAGATCGTCGCTAAATTGATGCGTTAGAAATGTGGTACTGCAGACGCTTGCTCAGAATCCCGTGGACTGCACATCGAACCAACGTCTCGATTCTGAAGTAGCTAAACATCAAAGAGAGGTTATCGTCGACTGTGCAGCTGCGAATCCTTAAATTCTTTGGACATATAACCCGAAACGTAGATTATACCGAACGATTGGTGGTCCAAAGGAAAGTCGAGGGTAAAAGATCGCGTGGGCGCTTTCCAACAAGGTGGACAGACCTAATAAAATCTGTGACGCATTCAATGAAAATTCTAGAGCCGAAAAGCATAGAACAGTGTGGCGCCGTATCGCTTGGGACGCAGTGGCAGAAGACCGAGACACGACCACGACCACTCTGTCAAGAGTGAACGACTGAGAAGAAGAATTCCATGGCATAAAACAGAAGAAGTTGATGATAATGGAATACGTTTTGTAAGAGAATTTATTTTCAGAATAAAACTCCTGAAGTTCAAACTATACAATTCAAATTTGTTTCATTACTAAATGTGAGTATTAAAGTGGCAATTCAGTATCAGCCAATCATTTGAAGCTCACAGTTAAATCAAACACGTTCTGAAAAGACAAGAAAGTATTTTTTTGCTGTTGATATTATTTTCTATATGAATAATCTAGCAATTTTTCATTTAAATGAAGCTAATCTAACCTTACAATACATAATGAAATCAGGATCGATGATACGAGCAGCAGAAGACGTTCAATTTTGAATAATTACTTACAGGTTCACATAAAATTGATTTCAAATTTGAGCTTGAATTTATCATCTGTTCCTTGCCTTGATTCTCAGCCGTTATGTTTTTCCGATTTTTATGGAAACTCAAACTTTTCCTTTCATTTTTTTGGTTTTGTTACTAGAGATTTGTTATACATTACACATGTCATTTGAAATGACATGAATTGTTACCTCACAAAAATTCTGGACGCCTTATTTTCACATAATTGTTGAAAAATATGTATGTTAGTTGATAATACATAAAAGTTGAAAGAAAGAAGTACCAGATATTTCACACTGAATGTTTCACAATCATCTGAGATAAGTTGTCTCAGTTGAAGTTTTATATAAATTTCGAGGGCATGTAACTGTATATCGCCCTCAGTTACGACCCTTGAAACAATGTTTCACCACCATCGAATTGACGTATTCGTACAGCTGTATTGAATCAATTTCCTTCAACAGAGACAGCTCCAGCATTTCGCAAACAACAGTTGATTTTACTGAAGGGGAGGCCACTTTGAAAATCATTCTTAAAATTGCGTGAAACGGTATCACCTCCGTAAGCTTTTATCGAAAACTGAAAAGAATGGAGAAGTTTCTCTAAAACTGTAATTTCAGAGAAACATCCAAAATTACAACCAAAATATTCATACTTTGACACATTTTCAAGATTTTAATTCTTAATATATGTCGCTGTTTTATCACATTCAAAATAGTACTTTGAAGTCTACTGCCTGCTATCATAAATTTGATTTAATTCACGTTTCTGTCCATAGAGCCATGTGTAGGTTGAGTGAACAGAAGTCCTGATTCATTTTAATGACATTGTGCCCGAAGTTATCACGACTTATTTACGTGATTGTACCGTCAGAAAATAATATTTCGGGAGTATCATAATGTTATCCCAAAATTAATGAAAGATTTGAATTGAATAGAAAACACAGTTTTCAGTCTTTTGATTAAGTTTTTCGTTGAATCACAAAGAACATACGATAAAGTATTTTAAAAGAACACATCGTGCAAATGACCTCCATACACATGCATACACATGTGTATGGAGGTCTTGCATACACATATTCTCTCCTTTGGCCGAAATTCCAGGTCATTCTGCATAAATGGCCATGGGAAACTCAGTTGAGTTTCTTTGATGAGGCGTTGAATCTCCTCCATTAATGCACCCGTCGTCGTAGGCTTGTTGACATGGACTTCTGATTTAAATAACCTCATAAGAATAAATCTAATGGTGTTAAACTACACGATCTAGGGGGCCAGTTCTGATCACCGAAACCAGGGATTACACGACCTGGAAATACCTTATGCGTAATTGCATTGTTCCACAGGCTGTATGGCACGTGAAACACTCTCATTGGAACCATATATTGGCCACATCAATATCATCTGATTCCGTAAAAAGACCTGTGATATTATGTAGCGATATCGAGCACTTTCAGAAAAGTATGCTCAAATTATGTCTCCAGCCCAAAATCCACACTAACAGTGTCACCTGGTGGATGCATTGGTTTTTCGACAATCACATGTGGAATGTCAGAACCCCAAAAGCGGCAGTTTTGGCGATCAACATAAAGCCATCAAGATAAAAATGAGCTTCGTCGCTTAGGATGATTTTGCTCGAGAAATCAGCATCGATTTGTTGATTTTCGATAATCCATTCTGCAAACTCTCTCCGCTGTCCAGTGTCATTAGGCTTTAATTGTTGTGTTAATTGAATTTTGTAAGTATGGAGACAGAGACCTTTAGTGAGTATACGCTGTAAAGAGCTACTTGAAATTTTGCCATTCTTGTCCACGACGCCGAAATGAGGTTCTTGGATTGTCATGGATACTCCGACGCACTACTTCGATATTGACATTTGAACGGCTTGTTTTCGGACGACCAGTATGTTTGTCTCCCGGATCCTGTCTCCCGGAATTTCTCAATTAATCTCTTCTCAGCACACGAAGTTCAAACACTATTTAGATAATATTTCGTATTTTCGAACTGCGGTCGCCAAGGTTCCATTATTTTCGAAATATTGTTCAATAAAGAAGACACGTTGTTCTATCGTATGACGCTCCATTTTTACCAACCCTAACTGTCAGCAGTCAATTTGTTTTTTCTAAGGTTGTCAACACTTTACTGAATATATGGCGGAAAATTCAAATCTTGCGGTAATTTTGGAACCTATATTATGAACAGGCCTCGTATAGCTGCCAAAAATTCTTCAATTCTAGTTATTCTTTGGTCCAAATTTACGAAACAAAACATTCAACAGACGACGAAAGAAATGGAAGAACTCAAGTTCGGGATAAGCTTCTTTGGGCTAGGAAATTTAAAAACTCTAATCCAAAGTCAATAGAGAAATTATTTTAAATTCAAATCATTCCCTAATCGATCATCCTAACTAATTTGATTCCTTATCTGTAACTTTAGTTCGGAGTGAAGCGAGGCTTTCCCTTTCCCCGCAGCATTATCCCTAATTTTTATTGGCATTTTTATCATTACCGAGATTGCTACGGTGGCTGGGAGTTAATCGGATCACAAGTAGGGCCTTTAAGAACGTGATCAGGAGGGGTGCGGTGGATTCAGCAATGTCTTCTCCTTCGGCCTCACATATCTCTGGCGCCCCACCGAGATGGAAATTGAATAAGCCAACTTAGAATGGACGTGACAGTGTATTTTTTATCTTTAATTTAGCAGCACTCTGATAAGTAGCTGCTTCCCGCTAGAACTGGAGAATATGCATTTGGCTAAAGGGCTCAGGCACAGATTACGCCTCTATATCAGTATTTATTATTCATAAGCGACGAGGCAAAGTAAAATACTACAAGAACGTATGATAAAAGAGTTTTAAATGGAGTCCGTAGAGATCATCCCATAAAGGGCTCCGCGAAATTCAACCGCTAAATATACAATTATTATGCTCTTCCTACCTCATTCTAACAACGCGTAATTTACTTTTTCGCTCCAACTTATTTCATTATGCTTTCACGTTGCTTGAAATAATTCCTTGGCCAGACAAATTGTTCGAGATAAAAATGTTTTAACTACTCAAGAAAAAATTCATTATTTCTTTTTATCAAATGTAACGAAATGTATGATGCGCATACGGATGAAAAAACTGGAGATAATTTATTTTAAGTAGAAATGGAAATTATGAAACATGATTATGGAAATTCTATATATATTTTCATTAAATCTTGAGCACTTGCATGCATTACAGAATCTAACAGCAAGAATGTGGAATGAGCAATTTTTCTTTAAATAAATATTTATTTAAATATACCATTTAACATACCATTATATATAAGGTTCTGTACTCGGACCTCTTCTATTCATATTGTTCATAAACGATCTGCCTGCGAAGTTGTCCCGATTTTTGGTGACACCATTTGCCGATGATTCATCCGTTGGTTGTTTCTGGCAGAACTCCTGAAGAACTTCTGGAAGCATGTGAATGCATTGTGAGAAAGTTTGTAAATTGGTGTCGAATGAACAATCTGATGGTGAACGTTGACAAAACTGTATGTGTTCATTTTTGTCTGAAGGGCAATGGAATTAGTACCTTGGATGTTAAATATGGGGACAACACTATATCATCATCCCAATCAACTAAGTTTCTTGGAATATATGTAGACAGAAATTTGAGGTGGACATCACACATTGATGTTTTATGTAAAAAATTGAGTAACACATTTTTTGCAATCTCTAGAATTAAGAACATCGTACACAGAAACTGTGTTATGAATGTGTATGACAGTCTTGTATATAGTCATCTAAATTATTATATTCTGCTGTGGGGTCGTTCTACAGAAATAAATAGGGTGTTCATTACACAGAAGCGAATACGTCGATTAATATTCAATATTCATCAACGAACATCTTGTAAACCTATCTCCATTAATAATTACATACTCACCTTACCGTGTTTATATATTTATAGATGTTTGTTATGTGTTAAAGAAAATGAAGATAGGTTTATTAAATTGAATAGTAATCATGAGTGTTCAACAAGGAACAGTGATGTGCTACTTATTCCTATGCATAAAACAGCTAAATTTGAGCACTCTCTCTATTATCAGAGTATTAAAATCTTCAACCATTCATACCATCAAATTTGAGAGTACTGAAAGCTCATTTGTTTAAGAAGAGAGTTAAATATCTGCTCTTAACAAAGGCAAACTATAGTGTGGCAGAGTATTTCGATGATTCGAATGTAGGCAATAATGTAAGAATCAATTTTTTGTATCATATGTTTGTATATTTTTTTAACACACATGTTCTTCACTATGTGACGTTGTCTAAGATGTTTAATATTTCTGAGGTATTTTTTCTCTTTCATTTTCAAATAAAGTTGCATATTATTGTAAATATAAATTTAACCGATATTATTGTTTGAACCAATATTTTTGCTCGAGGGCTGAATGGAAAATCAGACTCAAAACTGAATTCAGTCCTTTTGAGAGCATTCTTCTTAGTTGTATTCATTGTATCAATTGAAATGAATGTAATATTATAATGTAAGGAATGTTTCTCAATAAATTTTATTTTATTATTATAATTACTATTATTATTATACGGCATATATACGCTCAAACAAATAAATATTTTTCATATACAGATATCGAAATTTTTCTCTCTGAATTTTATTTTTTCTATTTTGCTACTGAGGTTAGCTTAGTTGGTTAAAGCAACAGGGCGTAAACCTGAGAGACCTGGGTTCGAATCCCAGTCGAGTTCAAAACTTTTGTGATGTAATTTCCATTCCAAATTTACATATAAATATATATATATATATATATATATATATATATATATATATATATATATATATATATATATATATACTATGCTGTTATATACACCTCCACACCAGAAACCATTAAATCCCTTCGAAGATCAGTGCTTGTCTTTCTCGAATTAATTTTGCTATTTATTATCAACAATTTGTCTGTTTTTGGAGTAGTTTAGCATTTGCGGCCACAGTTTCCTTTTCTGTTTGGAGACGATGAGCCGCTTTCTTAAAATTTTATGAAATTCTCGAAACGCTGGACTTTCCCACGCTAACAGCTTCAGCTTTATCTCTTACAGTCATTGATCTGTGTTCATTAACCGCGCCAATTTTGGAACGCTTCCTCGGAGTTATATCCATCTTTGGACAAGACAATACAGCACGTATCAAAATTGAAACCACCAAATGTCGCACTGGTAGGCTCACAACTGAATTGCTGGCGAGGTAAAACCGGTCAGAATGTAAATGATGGTCAAAGTCGAACCCTCACGTCACCTCAGGTAGTAAACAAGCAGGTGTGAGGGTGTTTCGGCCACCATGGTACTCACTTACTTACTACAGTAACTCAAAGGAAGAAAAATGTTTGTCTCAATTAATTCGAACAGCATAGTATATATATATATATATATATATATATATATATATATATATATATATATATATATATATATATATATATATATATATATATATATATATATATATATATATATATATATATATATATATAAGGAATGATCATTACGTAGTGTAGTGCATTGCTCAGTGCATTATTATATACTACGGATTCATAGATAATATGACTACCGTGAAAAGGTAGATCATAGATATGGAGATATCTCTCCATATCTTCACCTAGTATTTCATTTATGCTTAAGCTTTGTGAATCATTCTGACATTCTGATAGATATAGAAAACCTCGTGAATAATAACTTTGAATGTTGTTTCTTTGTTATTTACAGGTAAAGTAAACTTTTAGATTACGTGTTATTTTATTTTGTTAATAAAATATCTTTGTTATTTACAGAGAAACACATCTCGTATTATTTAAACTTTAAAAGTAAACATCATTATATATATATATATATATATATATATATATATATATATATATATATATATATATATATATATATATATATATATATATATATATATATATATATATATATAAACTGACAAGAATACCTCCGTATTATTACTATATAGAGTGTAAGGGATTGTAAACGGATGGAAGAAGAGGCCACTCAGTGTACTACATTTATTTTCGTCAACGTTTCGGTTAAACAATCGTAACCATCATCAGGACTCTGCAATATGAGCCGATGTTACAAAAATCACTTCTGAAGACCAAGACTTACCAAATAGTTGAGATTATAAAATAAGCCACATGGCAAGGAACAAAAGAACTGAATTATTTTTATATTATTGATCATTAAAACTGGATACAACCATTACTGAATATACTTTAAACAAAACTCTCAATTACATACAGCAACAAAGCATCAACAATTCAAACTTTATACTGAATTTTAAAACTCTAAACATCTGAATTTTCAAACAATTATGTCTGTCAAAGGCGGAAGAAGTAAGGTTAGCTCTGAAATTGTTTGCTTTCTGTGAGTGTCCAAGGACCAAAATGTCAATGCTTCTTCTTTCTTAAAAAGACTTCTCATACTATTAATGGCTACAATGTATGATTTATTTCATTGCTATTGTGACTTATCAAATAAGAATAGATTTTACTAATATTATTATGTCGGAACGAGAATTCATTAAAGAGGGATTTTTCTTAATGTGGAACATTTCTAAAAAAGATCTTTTTTTTTTTATAATTGATCTCATACTCCAAAATTGACGTATTTTCATAGTCCATGTCATGATTTTTACTTCTAACATGTTCTGTGAAAGCACAAACTTTGTTTGGATTTTGTACATCACTTTTGTGACAACCTTTGTGTGTTGTGACAACCTTTTTTTCAATTGTTGAGATGTTTGTTCCACATAGCTCATCTCACAAGAAGAGCAAGGAACCTTATGTACAACATGAGTGCAATTCAGAGTAAGTGTTTTGTCCCTTACTGAACAATGCACCCAAGAGAAACTCATTTCTAACAGCAATTCTCAGTCTCTCATCACGAAAAAGTCTCACCAGTGGACCTGTCACTCTCGAAATCAAGGGCAACGACGCAAATCTCATAAAAAATCCATTGCTGGATGGGGCTGCAGCAAATAAAAAATTTTTTTAAGAAAGAAGAAGCATTGACATCTTGATTCTTGGACACTCACAGAAAGCAAACAATTTCAGAGCTAACCTTACTTCTTCCACCTTTGACAGACATAATTGTTTGACAATTCAGATATTTAGAGTTTTAAATTTAGTATAAAGTTTGAATTGTTGATGCTTTGTTGCTGTATGTAATTGAGAATTTTGTTTAAAGTATATTCAGTAATGGTTGTATCCAGTTTTAATGATTAATCACATAGAAATAATTCAGTTCTTTTCTTCCTTGCCATGAGGCTTTTTTATAATCTCAACTATTTGGTAAGTCTTGGTCTTCAGTAGTGATTTTTGTAACATCGGCTCATTTTGCAGAATCCTGAAGATGGTTACGATTGTTTAACCGAAACATTAAATGAATGTAGTACACTGAGTGGCCTCTTCTTCCATCCGTTTACTATCCCTTACACTCTATATAGTAATAATACGGAGGTATTCTTGTCAGTTTATAAATATATATATAATAATAATAATAATAATATATTTTTATTTTCATGAATTGCTGATTACATAGTGTTACAACAATAAAGAAAACAGGTCAAAACAAAATATATTCTTCAAAACAAAATATATTCTTCAAAACAAAATATATTCTTCAAAAACAGAATATATTCTTCAAAAACAAAATATATTCTTCATAAACAAAATATATTCTTCGAAACAAAATATATTCTCCAAAAACAAAATATATTCTTCATCATAATACAACTCTCCAATACTCCAATAATTCATCAATGGAGTATGGCTCACATTCCATAATTATTTTAAAAATTTCAGTTCTAAAATTTTTGGGATCTGTAATTTGTTGAATTTTGCGTGGCAATGAATTAAACAGCTTGATGCCCATGTAGAGACAGTTTCTCTCTGTCACAGAAGTTTGATGCCTAGGATAGAAAAATGACATCACTCGTCTTGTGAAGTTTCTATTTCTGTGTTCCTCAAAGTAATTGGGATGCCCAAACACAAACTGTAACAGTTTGAAAGCGTACATTCCATGCATGGTCAGCACACCAAGCCTCCTAAAACCACCCCTACAGGACTCTCTGTATCTCAGATTTAAGATAACACGAATAGCTTTTTTTTGTAATTTAAAAATATTTACATTTGTAGATGCATTTCCCCAGAATATAATGGCATAACTGTAAATGCCCTGAAAGCAAGACAGATACACCATCCTGAGAGTCTCAAACGATATTTGAGACTTCAGCGCTAATAGACAGTAAAATGCCTTATTTAGTTTTCCGGACATAATATCAACATGACTCCGCCATCGAAGGTGCGAGTCAAGCTGTACGCCGAGAAATTTGGCACTATCCTGTACTTTAATATCGCCATCATGATGCAACATCGGCGGTACAAAAGAAGAAGAATTTACATGCGAAAAAATAATACACTCGGTCTTGACGGTATTGAGTATAAGATCGTTCATTCCACACCATTCTCGAAATGAAACTAAAATTTCATCAGCATGCAAATTAATGTTTTCCGTGCTGTTTGATGAGAAGGTCAGGACCGTGTCATCGGCGTAAATCAACGGAACACATAAATTCCCGTGTTTGAGGGACATAAATTCTGGCATATCATTAATATACACCACAAATAGGAGTGGGCCTAATATGCTTCCCTGAGGCACACCTGACGGCACAATCATCTCAGAGGAAATTTGTGTCACAGCACCCTGTCGTATCAAAACCTTCTGATATCGATTGCTCAGATAACTCCTGAGTAATTTGAGTTGTGCATTTCTCACACCACTTTCTTCAAGCTTACAAACGAGAACCTCATGATTGACTCTGTCAAATGCTTTAGACAAGTCCAGCATCAATGATGTAGTGACCTGACCCTTTTCGATAGCCTGAACAACCTCGTTTACCAGCTCAAAGACTGCAGTTTCAGTGCTTTTTCCCTTCGTAAAGCCGTGTTGTCGATGTGTTATCACTCCAAACTTCCTGAAAAAACTCATCAAACGCTCCGCCAATATCTTTTCAAAAACTTTGGAGAAAGCAGGAGAACGCTTATCGGACGATAATTTTCAAATTTATTAGTATCTTCTTTTTTATGTATAGGCCTTACCACTGCTACTTTCAGTGAATCAGGGAAGATGCTATTTTCAAATGATTTATTTATAACATATGTAAGTGGTTTAAGGATATGATTTATCGATTTTTTTATTATAGTCATAGGTATATCATCATCTCCAGCACAGAAGCTATTTTTTAGGTTTTTTACAGTACGTAATATTTCTAACTCAGATACATCAAATAAGAAGAATGAGTTTTCAATTCTTTTACGAGTTCCTATTAAATTAGTAAACTTATGTTGGTGACTTTTATGATTTAAATTAATTTCTAGAAAAAAAGAGTTAAACTTCTCTGCCAATTCTGCTTGATCATTATATTGGGGAAGACATTGTGGTTTAGCGTTTTTCCTCTTTCTAAGATTATTGACGATGTTCCAAGTTGTCTTGAATTTATTTGAGGAGGATGATATTTTTGTATCATAATAAACTTGCTTCGCTGTTTGAATGGCTCTATCATATTCACGTTTTACAGCCTTAAAGGTATCGATATGTCGATTGTCTACTCGAGATAGTGTAAAGAAATAATCCAATAATTTTTTTAAGTGTAATGTTTTTGTGGTGTGTTTAAACCCTGTTTTCACCCTTTCTATAGTATTTATTAGTGGAAAGGAATAATCAAAAATTGATTTGTATTCATTATGGAAGGTGAGCCATATGTCGTTTACATCCTTATGTGCTATATTATAAACACTCTTAAAATCCCGATCTGACAGTACATTCAAAAACGTCTGAATATTTGCAGCTGAGAAATGTCTCTTCTTAGTATATTGATTATTATTAAACTGTTGAGAAATATGAAAAAATCTAAATAATTGACCATGATGATCCGACAAATACTCCTGAATTAAAGTCTTTGAGTCCCCATCAATATTTGTTATGATATTATCTAGGCAAGATGACGAATGGGGTGTAATATGAGTAGGTTCTTTAAAAAGAAATCGACATTGAAACATGTCTCCAAATGATTGAAATTGATCAGACATATCTGTTTTCCTGAGAATATCTACATTGAAGTCCCCGCCGATTATGAACCTTACACTTTCATTAATACAAGTTTTCAAGATATAATAAAGATTTTCAAAAAAAATGTCTATATTACACAGTGGTTCCGTATTAGGACGATAAACACATACAACTAATAGTTTCAATGAATTAATCATTATTTGAGCTGCGGAGCATTCGAATATTCCAGAGCGGGATAAATTAGTAATATCGGCTCTTTCTACTACACTATAGTTCTCACGACAATAGATCGCACAACCGCCATGCTTGCCCGAATCACGACAAAAACTTGTTACTAGTTTATACCCTTGAATGACTATAGATTCTAATTGTTCAATAGATTTCCAATGTTCGGTTATATATATATATATATATATATATATATATATATATATATATATATATATATATATATATATATATATATATATATATATATATATATATATATATATATATATATATATATATATATATATATATATATATATATATATATATATATATATATATCTACACATATACTATATACTGTTGAGGTTTTATCATGAAGTATCTTGATACAATTAATAAGTACATGTTTTCAATTTTTTAACACAAAAGAAATTTTTATCAAACAACGTGGTGATCTTTTTTCACTAGAGAAAATTTTCAAATAATTACGCTCGTGGTCGGTTAGAGAATTGATTTTAGATGAATTTGCTATTCATTAGATATTGTAGATTGTTCTGATATGAAAGGGCAGATTTATAAGTAACTATTATTGTTCTCTGAATAAAAGCCAGATCTTGAAATGAAAATTCCTTGCGTTTGGAAAATCGTTTGTACCTGAAATCAGAATTATAGAATTAGCGCTGTATTTTCCATTGTTTCCGTTTCAAAGCTCTGTTTTAATGAATATTTTCCGAGATTTTCCGTCTGAAGAATATTGAGATAATACATCCAAACAAATAGGATTTCAGCCAATTAAAAATGTCTAAAGGGAAATGCACCGAAGGAAACGAAATATACCTTGACGTTTATAAGTCAAACAAACCAACCAAATGATGTAACAGAGTAGATTGTAGTGTGCCAACCCTTCTCCTGCAATTATACAGAAATTCGGCTAAGATGATACCGAAATGAATGAATATTCGAATAGGAAATTAAATATGAAAATCAATAGTTTATAAATGAAGGAAGTTGAGTTTTTTATAATATCAATGGTGAAGAGAAATATAAATAATTTGGGTATGTCTGTCAATGCAGGCTTCTTTCTCGAACTGAATAAAAATTCCTCTTATCAAAACTATATATATATATATATATATATATATATATATATATATATATATATATATATATATATAATAGAATAGAATAGAATAGAATAGAATAAGCTTTATTTTCATAAATAAAGAAAAAAATAAAATACATTTCACCTTAATAAGAAAAACGTCAACGAAAACAAATATGTGCCACTATGTGGGTAGCTTACAAAAAATAAAAAATTCGTTCAAGGAATACGGTTCACAACTTAGTATTAAATTAAATATTTTTTTCTTGAATACACTAAATTCACTAATTTTTTGAAAATGGCCAGGTAGACAATTAAATAGTTTCATGACCAAGTAAAGTCTATATATATATATATAAAAAGTTTATATATATATATATATATATATATATATATATATATATATATATATATATATATATATATATATACATACATATATAGTTTCAAGATTCACAAAACTATTCAATACTAGTAAATACTGAGACTGTTGTTAATCGAAATATCGAAATATTTCAAATAAAACTCTCAGGGAGGTGTCTACACAAATGTTTGATAGTGTTGGCGTTTACTTGATGTAAATCCATTATAACTGAATAAAAACTTAAATTCAAACACATAAAAGAATCATAAGTTCAAGTGTTTGAATTTAAGTTTATATTCAAATACACAAATGTTGTCATCGAGAACAAACCCATCACTTTCGAGAGTGAATATTGAGAGAGTTTCGAAAAATTCATCGATCTTGTTGAATGATAATAGGATACAATTGTTTCATCATTATTATGAATCATCAGTCCAAATTTAATCTATCAATCAAGAATTGATGACTCAATCTGGTATAGGACCTATCGGCGTTTTGGAAGTCAAAAAATAAAAAAATTAAAAATAGAAATGAAAAAAGAATAAATGAAAAAATTTAAATTTTCTTAAAAAAATTAAATTTTTTTTTACTAATTAAATTTTTTTTCAAAATAAGTTCGGCATTTCGATTTCTATAGTAATTCATAAAATTCGATTATTCATAAGTTTCGACAAAGTTGTGATACACAACGAAACGTCAAAGAAAATAAAGTTTCACACATTAAAATAAGCCTGCTATTGCTAAAAACTTGAAACAGGCAATAAATCTATTTTAAAATATATATATTTATATATATATATATATATATATATATATATATATATATATATATATATAATATATATATATATATATATATATATATATATATATATATATATATATATATATATATATATATATATATATATATATATATATATATATATATATATATATATATATATATATATATATATATGTATGTATGTTTTAAAGTATAGATTCACGGATGGAAAAATATAATGGTACGTTGGGCCGGGAATACATCCGTTGATTTGTTGAATGCCTGTTGGAAACTGGCAGACGTTTCGTCAAGGTCTCACTTGACATTCCCAATTCTAGTTGCTTGAAGTCTGGTGACTAAATGGTAACTATATGTATATATATATATATATATATATATATATATATATATATATATATATATATATATATATATATATATATATATATATATATAATTCATATGAATTCCTCTGAACTATGTTTAGAGGAATTCTTCTGGCTCAACATTCGCTTTGGAAGTGTATCAGTCTTTTTCACCATGAGGAAACCTCTCAAAAACTCATAGAAAGCCAGTTGATATAAATGAGTAACATATTATTTTCAAATTGAAATGTACATAGTTGATTTGTAATAAACTAATCGGAATAATTTATATTTTAATATTAATTTTTCGTTTATGTGTTTTTTTGTTGATTCGATCAGTGTTATTTGAAAGGTTTATTCAATCGTTATAGATTGAATTCAGGTGATTCATATTCTGCTCAAATTCTACAATTCCATTTTTTATCTCTGAGTTGACCAAACTTGTTATAATTTCTGTTTGTTATAATTCTTTGTGAAAACGATTTATCAACGTGCTTTGCGCAATATACATTATTATAAATTTTCAAAGTAAATAAAATGTCGTTACGACTAATAAATCGTAAAATTGACACATAAAATTGTGAATTGATAAGATTGATTTTCTTCGTCATATATCTGTTTATTATTTGTGACGACATTGTATTCACTTTGAATATCTTAGTTTCTTTTTTGGAAGACCAATATCATTCAGGAAGAGAGTACTTCTCTCGAAACGTATCATAAAGACTATGTTCTGATTATATTTAAGTATTAATAGTTTCCAAACGAACTTCATGCTGCATTTATATCTTTCGTCGGTGTGAAAAGTAAGGGAAACGCAGCTTGAAGAGGAAGCTGGATTCAAAGCAGGCTTAGGAACTAGATAAGGCCACGCGAATGTATAACAACTTACGACTGTGTGAGTGTATGCTCGGACAAGACAACATTATCTAGAAGACTGGCGTAGATTATCATTGGCTGTATGTTTCCTGGGTACACGAAACTTGCCGATGACAAAATGTATTGTGATTCTCCACCCCAGTTGTCGCGTAGACGTTAAAACGCAATGTGAACCACAAGACAAACTGTGTATTCTATTCTCGGGGTTGTATCGGCCATGGATCTTCATCCCCTTGCACATCATTTTGGAGAAATGGGCCGCTTAATTCACCTGTCAAGATAGTCGACTTGATTGCATTCAATCAATTTCTGAATGATTCACTCAATTCGATATTAATCCAATTAAGAATGTCATAGGCGAGAAATTAATTCAATATAATATTAACATGTTACTATAGTTATTAGTATCTTCACTTTATTAGAGTTATTTAAGATATATAAAAGAAATTAGCCCAAGGCGTAATATATTAACTTGTAGATCCATTCCGGGTATACAAAGTTAAAAAAAAACTTCTTGATAATCTGCTGGTGATCTCTACGTTCAGACCAGAGAGTTAAGAATATTTATAGTAACTATAAGAGAATATATGAACGGGCTATTTCTTCGGCAATTAAGACTTTCTTTAGTAAATACATTGATAACTCCAATAATAAGTCCAAAGCAGTATGGAAAGAGCTCGATTCCGTGTCAGGAGTAGGGAGAGTAGCTTACCTCTCAGAACAGAATATCCAGTCGAACTATGTCACAATTTTAATGACTTCTTCATTGGAGAATCATGCTCAGATGGTCCTCTTGGAACACCTCATTTTTCAAACTCAGGTAAAATCGTTCATTCATTCTTTTCGATATCACAGAGAGGGAGGTTATTACTGCAGTGAAATCTCTCAGAACCTCCAAGTCTTGTGGATATGATGGTATTCCTATCTCTATCATAAAAAAATCGATCCATCTCATCAGTAAGCCCATGGCACATATTATGAACAGTTCTTTTCATAAATAGTTAGTTGTTTTCTTGATAATTTCAAAATATCTTTAATAAAGCCTCTTTTTAAGACAGGAGACGCTTATGAATTGAGAAATTATAGACCTATTCATATTCAGTCGAGCTTTGCTAAAATTTTTGAAAAAATGTTGGCTCTCAAACTCTGGCATTTTTGTCAAAATTTAAAGTGATATCGTGCTCTCGACATGGTTTCACAAAAAACAAGGGCACTGAAACAGCGGTATTTGAGCTGGTAAATGCAATTATTTCTACACTTGAAGATGGTGAGGTTCCATTAGCATTGCTGTTTTACCTATTCAAAGCCTTCGACTCTGTTATACACGCAATTCTTCTTGAAATATTAGAGCTAAATGGTATTCGAGATATCTTTCTTAGATTCATTGAAAGCTTTTTAAAAAATGGACAACAGAAAGTTATAATCAACTTAGGTGGTAAAATGTTTCAATGCGAAAATAGGGTTCTTTTAAGAGGAGTTCCCCAAGGAAGCGTACTCGGCCCTTTACTTTTCATTATTTATATAAACACTCTTCCGGGACTTGGTTGTACAATAGGCAGTACACCTTTTTTATGCCGACGATAGCAACTTCCTCATTGCATCTTCTGATGTTGAATCGTGCATTAGAGTTGGTAGGACGATGGTTGCAGAGATGGACAGATGGTGTAGTAACAGTAGCTTTGTCATGAATAAGAGCAAAACTCAGGGTATTATTTTCCGTAGCAATTATTCTAAATTGAATTGCCCATCAACTTTTTGTATTAATGGTGACTACATCATTCGTGGAGAAATGGTTAATTTCCTGGGTATTACACTCACAGCCACATGCGATGGTCTCCGCATGTCAATAAGTTAAGAAAAAAATTGAACTCGGTAATATACACTCTTGTGGTCATCAAAAGTAGGATAAACTCTGACGCTGTTCGCACTTATATTTTACCAATTTTCAGTCCGTTATGTCATATGGTATTACCTTCTGGAGTAATTCGCTTTCTGCGAATGATGTTTTCTTAACTCAGAAAAGGGCAATTAGAATTATGTTTAGTTTGGTTTACAGAGGATCTTGTCGGGGTATTTTTAAGGCTAACAATATCTTAACGTTCCATACTTTATACATGTAAAGACTAATAATCTTTTCAAAACAGCATCCGCATTACTTTAATGAATATAGAAATGAAAATTCGACGCAACGAATATTAACGGTTCACTTACCTGTTCACTATTGCGCCAGGTTTACCAATGGCCCTTTATTTATGGCTATGCGAATTTTTAACCTATTGCCTAAGTGTCTGCGGGTAACTTAGAGTTATGAGGTCCTCAAAAAGATACTTTATAAACAATTTATTGATTGTGAACCATCTACTATTAATGAGTTTGTAGTTTCCTGTAATAGTGGAGACTATTTCTATATGGTTTGAAACAATCAACCTTTTTTTTCTTTTGTATGAAATTTATTTTTACCTGTTTCGTATGTATTCAAAATACTTATTGGGATCAAATTATATTATTATCATTATTATTATTTTATTTTATGGCAGCACTGCTTGCACGTTGTGTTTATGATGTAGCTAAAATTTTAATCATCACATTCAAAAAGCCAGATAACCAAATTTTAACGATCACTTAGTTTCTGTCATTAACAGTTAGTTAATGGAAACTACTTGTTTTTCGGAGTTTCGATGAATCTACAGTTTGTAGCTAAACGTTATATAAGGATTTATTTGTGAAGAATAATGATTTATAGTAATAAATTTTTATTGTTGGTCTATATAAAATAAAGATCGACAAGAAAATATCAAGAAAAAATATAGTTAATGAAATTCATAAAAATATTAGTTTTAGTTATTTTATTTAGGTTTTTAGATTACTATTTCTTCATAAGAGTTATCAAATTTGTGAATAAGAATGATTTTGACATATGAAATTATTTGTTTATTTCCCGTTCGTTTTCTTTCATCCATTTTTACCTTCTATCTTTATTCTCCATTTGTTCTCTCCTTTTTGGAGTTTGTTGTTATTTTTACAGCAAGTTAAGACTGTATAGATTAAGTTTGTTTAATCATTCAATCCGTTATGTATCAATCTCGTATGTCGAATTATGGTTGTTGTACTAAACCAAATTACCAATCTTGAATTTATTCAGGTAAGAGATTTGGTGATTCTTCTCATAAACGTTATAACTTTTATTTTCTTTTCATATTCTACATTTACTATCTCAAATTGAGAGAATTATCTTGGATTTCGTATTTTACAGTCCGCTTCGTAACATTTTCTGGTCCCTCGAGCCGGATATTAACCAGCTTATGGATGTTTTGTTTCATAGTAACAATATACGCATTGATTTTTTGTCGAGAATTCCTTGTCGTCCTCTAGCATGATCAATATCATGAAGAAATAAAAAGTTCTGATTTTTGGAAATGATATGAAATCGGCACTTTGGCGTCGACAATAAGTAGGAAAAGTAAAATGATGGTTTTCTGTTGAAAAATTTTGAATATTGTTAGGAAGGACACACAATGTTTTCGTGGATCCATTAAAAGTTCATGATAATTGTCATCATATTAGGAAGGATAACATAATTATTTCGAGGTTTCATATCTGGTTTCATGAAAATTCACTAAGGTCAGTGGGCAGAGGCAAGTAATATGAACGTTTTTCTGTCAGATTGCAAATTGCAAAAATTGAAAATTTTTATCCAGATAACGTCCAATTATAAAACGTCTTTCATTTGCGTGGCGTTCGGAGTACCATTTTTATATTTCACTTAATTTTTCCTCTCATTTACATCCTCCTATGGTATTCTATTGGATTTCTGCACGAATAGAATTTTCCTTTTCCAAAACGTACATTCCTATCATTGCATATACAACAGCAATTTGAAGATTGATTATGCCTGTTCGGCTTGATTGGACACTAAGAGAGTTTTTCCACTCAAAGTTTTATTGTGTAAGATTTTCGGCTACAATTTACACTTTTTCGTTTATTTCTATGTTTTTTGATTCATTTTGTTTTTTGTTTCATTGCTATTTTTTTTCTTCATTTGCATTTTAATACGAAATCGAAATATTTCTCAGAATTGATACAATTAATCCATCTACCTATCATTGTTGTAAATGCTTAATTCATTTAAATATTCCAATAATCTAATCATAAAATAATTTCTCTATATTTTCAGATGAAGAATTTAATAATGAAATAGGACAATAATTATTAAGTGGGTGGCTGTGGACTGGTATCACCACAGCCGTCTTTGGTAACGGAAAGCTATTAGATATATTAGTTTAAAATTCCAAAATAGCTTGTCTATTTTCATTTCTTTATAGTGGATTCAATACCCACAGCCCTGTCTGGGAACAAGAAGAAATTGTGACATGGTTGTTGTGCATGACCGCTTGTCAACTCTGATTATATTGACAAATACTGATAATATTTAAACAGAAGTTGTGTCATTTTTTCGTATATTCGAAATGAATATCTTTTGTATCTTCATATAAACACAAATATACGTATTCGTGGATTTTTGCCGTTTTTATTGAAAAATCGTTAAGGGAGTTAACAAAAATAAAAACAGGTTTCAGTAATATTGAAATATTTTTATTTACATAAATACATTCTTATAAATAAACATATTTGAATGATGAAGTATGAGTGTAATTTGCAATAACCTACTAATAACATATATCTAGACACCAAAATGGCCACAATATTACACTACAACACTAGAAGTAAGTATGATGTACATTACATTCAAACAGAATTTCACATATTATACATATTTAACAAAAATAAATCATATTGGTTAAAACTCGGCAACAATCTTTGGCATTCAACACTTAGCTCATTAAAACAATTTTGGGAAAATTCTCAATAATGAAATATATTCCAAATTAAAATAAACACTTATATTTTCCTACCCATAAAAGTTTCAGAATATTTCTCCTCCTTACAACATTACTAAGAAACTAAAATATTACGTAAACCGAAATTAGAAGCCACATTTTTGAAATACCTGATAAACTTACATCAATCTTTCATTGGACACAATACAAAGAAATAAGACGCACTAATTCGAAAATTTAAATGAAATCATTGAAACAGTTGATGTTTTTCTTCCAAGAGGCAGAAAATGTAATACAATATTACGCAAGAATTACTTCTGAACCCGGAAGGTGTTCATATGGAACAAAATTCATTCCAACTGGAGTGGCTTTAATAGAGAAAACATTTTAAAAATTCAGTAATCTCAACAACGAATAATGGAAATACAATAAATCAGGAGTTGAGAGATTTTCGAGTAGTCAGTTATTTACTAGGGAAATTGTTTCATAAACTAAAAACAAAACGATCATGTTACCTTCCGGGGACCTAAAAGTGAAGATACATCCTTGTCAGTAAGAGATTGTGTTTGATATGAAAATTCTGTACACGATACACTAGGTCTCTTTCATTTCATATTGATTCATATCAATTCCTTCAAAGATATTTTGATCTTTTCTTTTCTATGAAATCCAAAATTCCAAATCTGAAGACTATAAAAAAAGCATATATTTTCTGATAGTTTGTATATACTAGTCGTATAACATATTTTATTCGTATGGGTAACATAAAACATCCTAACATCTCACTGAAGCAATAACATAATGAGTTATGTAAAAACCAATCTTATTGAACGAAAATCGAAAACAAATACTTGCTCTAAGTCTTCATGATCATTAGTACCTCTATAATATAAATAACATTTCATACCGATATTTTAAAATGCACAGCCAGTTGAAAACAGAAGCAAATATTTTTTATGTCTGTGGAACTAGTGGTTTGACAAATAAAAACAAAACTCAAAGCCCAGACATGAATATACCACGTAATTGAGTTTCATGAAGACCAAAATAAATGCCTCTATGTCAAATTTTGTCTACTCCACTTCGAAGAGAGAAGCAACTTTTCGAAAATTATTGTCTCAACATCAAATAGCATATGGGATTAAAAATTCACTCCCAAAGAGCTTTTCAGATGATTCTGCGTTTTTGGAGTTTCGAGAAATATTAATCCCGTTCACTGTGATACTGTCCCCCAATTTGGCCATCAAATAGTGACATTTTCAATCTCTTGCACTTAGCTCGTCGATTTTTAAACCAAAATTGCACATTCTTTGGTTCCAGGCGTGGAAATTTTTGTCTATATGCCATACAGTTCAATTCTTCTGTATATTTCAAGATGAGATTGTGAGAAGGATGGGTGTTCAAAGAAAACCACTGTTCTAACCTAGGAACTTCGGTGACTGGGTCAATAAAAGTACGATTTCGTTTCCTTCTCTCATCAGCAGAAAGGTTTGACATGTTCAGGGAAGTAGAGCCCGATGGCGTTGAAGCTGAGCGCGACAAGTTAGGAATGTAATGACTCATGTACATTATACTATGACTAAACATTGAATTTGGAACCATAGGAAAACCTGGTGCTAGGCGTTCTAATCCTTCGTTCGGCACCCTTGGTACTAATTGCGATTCACTGGGTGAATGACAAAAGGGCTTCAGATGTGGAACACTAATTGGAGATGCGGCACTGGTGTTTTCGAAATGAGGTTTCACTTCGTTTTCCGTTTCAGCATCTTCATCTTCTATGTCCGACATAGCTACTCTATTATTATTGGTAACGTCTTCTATAGGAGAATGATAGTTGATTGGCTCCTCGCAATGTTCTTCTTTTGTTTTTTCAGTCTGCAACAATTGGCTTTAGATAATATTGCAATATGTGTTTTTTGATTTCAACTTACTTGGAGGTTATTGGTTATTATAGGTGACACCGATGGCTTCGGACTGGCTTCTCTTGCTGGTTTCTTCGTCAACGAAAGCGGAAGTATTGGACTAGGAGGCGCGGCATCTGCCGTATCATCATCCACATCTGATCCATTATTAGAGTATTCATCTGAAGTATGTGAAGGTAAAGCATTGTGACGAGGAGTTGTATTATTTTTTAGTCTGTGTTCCACTATCCTATCAGAGTTCAAATAGTTGTCATTGATTAAGAAACCTCCAGATGTGGGACTATGATTATTGTATCCATTCATCGGTAAATGACACGACATGCCGGGCGTGATATTCCTAACTTCAGCTCGCTTCTGAGCTGCTCTTGCATTTTTGAACCAATAAACAACATTATTTATATCGAGGGGTTTTCTCCCTCTTCTGGATTCTAAGTTGTTCAATTCTTTAACGTACTGCTGAATTTGTTGACGTGTAGGATGTTGATTTTCAGTGAACCACCGTTGTAGCTTCGGCAGTTCAAGTTCCGGATCGAAGCTCGTTCGCATTCGTGTTTTTTGTGTTGGAAATTGATTGTGAACAGTTTGTAGAGCCGGATGGGATGCTTCAGGAATCAAACGTTCAGTTTTTACTGTTGCAGGTGGGACACTGTATTGTGGAGCGAATGGATTGGTGTACGAAGCTCTTGGTGCTACAGCGTGGGTATTGAATTGTGAATTCCACCAATGATCGAACTTTCTCCTCACTTCTTCAGAAATTTCTGGTACTGGCCCACCGTTAAATGAGTTTGCTCTCATTATATCAGCCAATAAAATCTGAAACAAAGAAAATGATATTTACATAATACATATTATTCAATATCACAAATTCTGGTAACCCTCTCACAAATCTCCGTGGAACATTATGAAAAATAACTAATTAACCTAATTAAAATGCACTTGGCTTGACCTTTTATTATATTTAACATTTTTTGACATAAACATATTTAAGAACTTTGACATAAACATGTCACACTGTGACATATTATACGAGTATGTTATGTAAGTGTATCAATATCAATATAATTTTAGAATAATCAATGAAACTGAATCATTTGAAGTTATTGTTATTTCACATTTGCCAATGATGGAAGTAATTTATGAACTGGTTCTTATGATTTCTCAAGGAAAGCTTTATATAATAATAAAGTTAATAAATGATGATAGTATATAGTAAATAACATAGTAAAGTGTTATTTCATTGTCATTAATTATGTATAAGTATAGTCTATGGATGAAATATCTTATTGTTGATATCATTTAATGATTAAGAATAATTTAGAGAAGTATCCCAACTCATCGAATTTAAATTTTGGATACGGTAGGTTGAATGCAAACGACATTGTCTAAATCACAACAACCATGACATTTTGTTGAGAAACGAGGGAAATGAGACGCAATGGATGTGCTTCATTCCACCACTATAACATCCGTTTCAATGAATTCACAGTGAACCCTGCTCAGTTTTAAGAGTACCATATTCAAACTTCATTTTCGCTTAGCTCGAAAATATCTGAATACCATAATATTGAGTTCACTCGGCATAAGCTTGATGCGTCTTAAGAATTAAGAGAATGAATGTATTAAGGGTGCAGAGAACAGCAGTAACCTCGCTTTTAATAAGATTATGTAGCATTATTTCATGGTATTAATGAGATCAAAAGCCTTCTACATCTACACGCTGGGTAGATCCGAACCCCTTCCATTCCTTGTTTCTGCCTAAGCGTCAACAATGTCGTAGCTCGTTCTTCTTCTCCAATTGATAAGTATACAACAAATATCAAGGGGTGAATCGTAGTACGTATTACGCTTGGATTATAATTGTGCAATGCTTATTCACTGCTTGGTTCAGCATCTCTTCGGCTTGTCCGTCGAATACGCTAATTCAGACATAGGCAGGTATAAAAGCGCCATCTACCTCGACTTTATATTATAACACTTATCCTCTTCAATTACAAGTGAAGCTGCAATCGCCTCCTAACTATCCATATTCACTTTGAAGTCTTTCACTTCGCCAGGAAATATGAGAACGGTGAATATGTGTATTTTGAGTAATATTTAATCATTACGTATTCACGCAGGATTAGCAATCTGATTTAGTGGAGTTGGATGTATGAGGTAAACAAATGTTGGTAAATCATAACTGCTGTTGATTTTGTTTCTCTTGTTGAATAATATATATATATATATATATATATATATATATATATATATATATATATATATATATATATATATATATATAATATAAAAAAGAAGAAACTTACGTTGAAAACCTACACTTTTTTTATATAACAGCCGTTTACATATGTTTCAAGGTTATTGCCTATCGTACATATGTAAACGGCTGTTATATAAAAAAAAATGTGTAGGTTTTCAACGTAAGTTTCTTCTTTTACTTAATTTTAGTTTGCCTGCATTAAATATAATTCTTAGAATAATTATATATATATATATATATATATATATATATATATATATATATATTATCATATATATATATATATATATATATATATATATATATATATATATATATATATATATATATATATATATTATCATATCAATTGCAGTGGCCCCATTATTTGCCGAGAACTCATATATTTTTAATTTAAATTTGAATTATACGGCAATACTCCTTTAAATAACTTGAAAGTTAACATGAGTTTGTATGAAGCTAAAACCACTTATGGAGCTCTTACAGCGACCAGGTTTAGTGCTTTGGCCCGTTTGAACAACATTTTGCCCAGATTGGGATGCAGAAGAGAAAATAACTTTTTGTTTAATTGCGTATCATTGGTAGTGTTATCCATATATGTTGAACGTGATATGAAGAACTTGACCTACCTACTGAGTCCGGAGAGTTATGTCAACAACAGAGGGACTTCTTTCGTCCAGAGTGCATGGTGTGAATTAAATATTGAAACCATTCATCAAATTAATTTCATGATATACAGATGACATTTGATTATTTACATTGTACTCTCTGTGATTTTTTCGATGATGTTTATCTGTGTTCCGACAGTCCGCGTTTCTTTCTGTCAAGATTGTTAGGTTATCCTTTCAATCTTTATAATTTATTGTCAGCGTTCGCATTGTGTAGCATTGTAATGATTTTTCCAGCTGCATACTCTGTTTTCTATATTTTGGCACAATTGGTAATTTTTTACCAATATGACGATTAATCTATTAACGTTTCGGATGAATTAATTTATTAAACTAATGATCAAATTTGTTTTCATCACTTAAATTTGAAAAGATTTGAGAACAAATATATCAAAACACAATCAAAATGAAGCATAACCATATTGAAATTTTTTTCAAAACATACTGAATTTAGGAACTTCATCAAAATATTTCAGAAAACGTTGAAAAATAACTTACGATACAAAGATTTCAGAAAATTTTAGTCTTTTTTCAGAAATGTCTGTCTTAACTCCATCAGTTTTTCTGTATTAAATATATGCTTAACATAGTTTGATGCGATTAATCGCAAACTAGACAACATTTCCTATAGTGTTGACAATTCTAAATTATTAACTAATATAGTTCATTGATTTTAAACGAATCTAAAATGCGCGTTAAATTTTAAGTTGTTGATGCTACATTGTTCATTATAGAACATTCTTCTTCTCATTCAACATATGCACAATTAGTCATAGCATCCTTTCATTATATTTGTAATTTGCATTGATTAGCAGTACCAATTTATTTTTATACGTTGTTAGGATCAAGATGTTCGACGTACCATTTGATACGAAAATTGTAACAATAGAAGGAGTAAAGTATTCCAGTACCACAAGATTGGATCGAGCTCTGCGATAAAGATAAAACATTATCTAATACTGACTTCCTGAAGGCACACACACACACACACGTATATATATATATATATATATATATATATATATATATATATATATATATATATATATATATTCGTAATTCATTTACGAAAATATCAAAATTATCACTAATTTCATGAATAACAAACAGTAAAAAAAATAAAACGACTAATAAATGTAGTTACTTATTAAAACAGACCAGAGAATTTTTGTAACAAAACAATGAATTATATAATTTAAATGGTCCACAAATCTAATAAAACAGTATGTTTTGACCCAAACCCAATATAATAATAAGATGAAAGAACTTATGGATCAAAATTTGACATACAAAAGAGAGAAATAGATCCTACGCCAAAGATACAATTAAACCGTAACAAATGGTGGATAAATGGTATAAAAACTAGATAATTAACAAAGCGACCAAAGATAAATTGATATAAAAACTATAAAATTAAAAATTAACACACTTGACTTAAGTTGCACCGAATAAAGCGAATAAACTGAATACATTCAGTTAAGTCAAGTGTATTAATTTTT
Organism: Henosepilachna vigintioctopunctata; assembly: GCA_030704895.1. NCBI lineage: Eukaryota > Metazoa > Arthropoda > Insecta > Coleoptera > Coccinellidae > Henosepilachna > Henosepilachna vigintioctopunctata. The sequence goes on along the minus strand of JARQZJ010000124.1, from coordinate 646,658 downwards.
ATAGTTTTTAACATAATGTTTCACCAAGAGATAAGCGAAACCTCCGTGTCATTTATTAATAAATTGATATGTCACAATGGCCATGCACGATATATGTATGGACTACCAAAACTACACAAAGATATAATATACCATGTCGACCAATTGTGAGCATAAGTAACTCACCAACATAAAACCTAAATTTCTATCTGCAACAATCTCAAAACTTATTGAAAGCTCTGAACATTATGTAAAAGATTCATGGCACTTTCACAATTACATAAAAAAAATTGAAATACCTAAATCATATATTTTAGTTTCTTTAGATGTGGTTTCTCTTTTCCCCAATGCACCTTCCGAATTAGAGTTAACTATAATAGACAAAAAGTGGGAAGAATTAAAGATGCGCACTGAAATGACAAAGAAAGAATTCAATGAAGGTGTTGAGTTTTGTTTGAATTCGACTTATTTCAGGTTTGAAAATTCATTTTACTCAGATATATATATGGCACTGCAATGGGTTCACCGATCCCTTCTACAACATCAGGTCTCTGCTGTTTCAGAGACCTGAAAAATTAGGCAAAACATTTGAAATGAAAATATCTTGAAAATCGAACACGCTGTGAAAAGTGCACCCAAAACTTGATATCAAGTATATCAACTGAACTACTGACATTCTGGAATTCGTAAATGAAAGAATACTAGACTCTCACACGCAAATACGGACCTTATTCTACTTCAATTTGTTATTTCAACTCAATATTCATAAGAGCCTGGAGAAAGTAAGAGTAAATTAGTATTTTAGAAGTCGTGTACCACAGCAGAAAACAATGTGGCCAAATTAGTGACCTTCAATATATCAATATTTGCCTTTATGACATATTTATTAATCTCAAGGTATATGAGACTAGGGCTTAAGAGGTTTGGTGTCATTGGAATCTGTTCCTATAAGCTGTTTATTTCTGCTCAAAAGAAGAATTCACTTGGGTATTATGATTTCAAACGATTCTACCGAGGAAAATAGGTACATACCTCATCAAGGGGACATCCGGCATTTAGCAACATTCCGTGGGACTGTACCAGCATAAACTTCAAGAGTTTATCCCTGATATCCGACAAGGCACCTGGTCGCGCTCGAAACACTTGGATCTTCAGAGTCGCTATTGTTGAGAGTTCCCCTAAGATATCTCCAACTGTCACCATTGGATCATCAGATATTTGATCGAAGCTTAAGGCTTTCCAATTCCTTATCAGAACTGAACCACGGGCAGCAGAAGCGCTTTCTTGTGAATAGCCTAACCGCAAAAGAGCTGTCTGAACCAAGCTTTGAAATGGTGTACCAACAGGAATGATAACATAACTGTCCGTTTCTACCATTGGTCTTCTTCTCCACACGCCATGATGAAGACTTCTATTTTCATCCAAGGAAGATATAGCTTCTACTATACAATGAACTGGAAGGGATTTAGCTGCAACAAAAGAAAACTGACATTAGCTATTATTTCATTATTGATGTGCTGCATTGTGGGTATATATGTGGATCTCCAGGATGTCATGGATATTTGTAAATAAATAACAGAATAGGTTATCAAATTTTCACAGCTTCAGTTACCTTTATACCACCATATCAAACTTCTCCATTCTCTGTAGAGATATCAACTCATTTTCGAAATTTCGATTTCGACAATATTAGAAAAGAAAAATTTTTTTATTTTTTTTAATTTTAAATTACTATTTCGATGTGATCATGTCTGATCAACGAGAAAAGAAACATGGCTCCTCGAACTGCCATCAAACAATACAACTCCGAGGTAACAATGGCATTTCAATATAATAATAATTTCACTCATAGAGTATGTAATTTGTTATAGATGTTTTTTAAAGTCGCAAAAGGTTGGTAACTTCAGTCAATCAGAATTGATACACATATTGTTTGTGGGAATCAATCAAAGAAATGCAGATAAAGTATACGAAAGAAGATTGCAGAACATTCGCAAATCTTATATACTTTTTGTTTGTAAGATTGATGAATGGATAGCTATATATATATATATATATATATATATATATATATATATATATATATATATATATATGTATATATTCTCAACAAATTTAATTTGAATTGAAAAGTTAACGAAAATTGTAGAGAAAACAGTATTTTGAAAAATTATTTAAATTCCACCAAAATTTATTGATTTGCTCAACCTATCTTTTGGGCTGCTATTCCATAAATCAGTTGAATTAACACTTGACAATAGACCCCAGCCCGAAATATATGTCCAGTGAATTGAATAATTATAGTAGGAAATAATTCAGCGAAATTTTCTGAATTATACTTCTTAAATACAACGTTATTATAGATATATGAAGAAAGTGACTTCATCAATAATGTGAATTGTATTCCAAATTAGATCAGAATATATAAATCATAAAATTTTTCATAATTTACACTTTCTAACAGATTAATCGTATCGTTCCGCATAATTAAAGAATAGAAATCAATGAAATCAAATTTTAATAAAATGAGGACGTATTTACATATTTTACTTCGGGATGAATATGAAATAACAATTTTTTTACTTCTTGAAAATTCAAAATTTACTAGAATTTTCCGCAAGTTCAAACCGGAAAGATGTAAAAACGATCAACAAATAGATAATATGAACAACTCTGGCTACAACCCTAATCGAAATAGGATAAAAGGGTTAAAATTAAAATTTTTGAGTTTCTAACAAATAACCAAATATTGAAGACGAAAATCGAAATGAAAGATTGAAGACTCAAACTTTCTAATGAAACCTGAGACATTTAGCGCTGCCAAGATCACAATTGTAAAACCCTCGTACATTAATTTCATGAAAATATAACATGAACCTAATGAATTAATTCTAATAGTTCAGAAATTAACCAAAAATTACTTTTATTTCATTCTTGTTTTTACTTAGACTCGAAGACAGAAATGTTCTGTCGATAACAACACCTCAATTTTCATTTTTCATGGGATACATTCAAAAGACATTTCATATTATAAGAAAGTCTATATAAGATCAAGAGGCGTCTCGACAAATCTGAACGTAACATCCAATACGCGAACCGGTTCTGGGGGTGAATTGTGCTCAAGTTGATAAGCTGACCGAGTTATTTTTGTTTTATTAGTTGACGACGGTACGAGGGGTTAAGGCGAGGTCCGGCGAACGGTCTAAGGATGCAGATGCGGTAAGGCGAAGCCTGGCTCGCAGAGAGAACTAAATCTCAGGGATCCGGCTGCCAGATCCGGTGGGGTCCTAATCCTCTCGGCTTACCGCGCTGTGTATAGTCCACTAGTCGCTAATCCCACCAGCTGTAATCCAGCAGGGCTGACCAGCGTCTTAACTGAGGCTCACGTTGCCTTCCGGCCCTTTGTTTCGACCCTTGCTGATCAATAATGCAACCTTATAAATAATAGTTCCTTCCTAATAACTGTACCGCGGAAATCCTTCGCTTGAGACGTCCTGGAACGCCTTCGCCTTTAATTACTCATTTATCTTTAATCGTTACACATTGTCTTCAGATGCTGCAGACTACTGAACGAACACTACGGGTTTCCTTCAGGTGAAAATGAAATTAACGAAAAAGTATGCGGAAATTATTGATTAACATCATCTTTTTTCACACGAGTTTCAATAACATTTCGAGCTGAAGTCGCGTGAAACGAAAATAACCTTGGTTTCATGTAGTCAGCTCCGCTATGATTGATTTCAATTTTCCGTTGAATGTCCTAGTAAGTAATATAATGAAAAATTTTAGTTTGCGAAATTTTTTCAATACCGTCGCTCTGATCGTGTAAAACTGAAATATTTTCAAACTTTTACTTGGGTTCAATCAATTTTAATAGAAAGCAGAAGAACAATATTTAATTTGAATTGCTCTCAGGTACTCATTTTTTGATGTTTCAGTTTTTTTTAACGCGTTTTATAATCTGGAATTTCTGGATGATTCCTCAAGACCAAGAGTAAATCTCGAAACACCTTCGAAATTAAGTAATAATCTGAAAATTTTATTATGATTTGAGTTGATGTAGGGACATTTAGAGTTGAAAAGTTGGGGCACATTAAAGGGACATCAGAGACTTTGAACATCTGATGTTGCTAATCAAATTGAAATACTTATTTCAGACGAGATTGAGTCAAAAAAATTGTTAATTGAAGAAATAATTATTTGTGATTTCAAACCATTACGAATTCAAATAACACTGAATGTAGGTAATGTGTCGTTTACGTATGGACTTTAAATCTGTTGAAGTGCTGCTTTTTCGTAGTTTTATCGAACAACATTATAACGTTATAATTTTGTTTAGTGTCCTATCTTTTCGTCAGAGATCTTCTCGTTTTGTGAGGTTAGGTTGGTACTCTTTCGTCCTACTGTTGAGCAGGTCTGATTGTCATGTTGTGTTGCTTGTTGTAAGATTATTGGAAAGTTAACCTGAAGGAAGAAAAAGTTGGCTGGTATTTTTTTGGAAAAATGATCAGACATTAATTATCAAGATAGGAGACGTGTTGAGACATTCATCAATTATATACTTTTTCTTTTACAGAATTTTGTTTTGAAGAAAAGAATAAGTATCGAGTATTTGGGATTATTTGATGATCCTTAAATTCTTCTGGCATTGTTAGTTATTCCGAATTTGTGATCAGAAGAAGTACCCCTTAGTAAAGGCGATGAAAGCACATGTTCTTTCTTGATACACGGTAAACCGCACACTACATCTTTGCGGTTTTCGTTTTCATTTTTATTTTCATATTTATTTTCATTTTTACGTTTCCTTTTGGATTTACCCGTTTTGTTTTTCAGTACTGGAATTATTGAGAATCACCATTTGGAGAAGGTTTGGTAGAAGATCTTTGAGCCTAAAGCTGGAAATTTAGTACGCTTGGTGTGGTGAGAGTATTCCAGTACATTGTTCGAAGAGACAAATGATATTTGATTTTATTTTTGATTTGTTAACCTTCAGCTTACTTTAATTTAATAGCTGTTCAATTTACATGCTGAAGATTCCATTTTATTTGAACATTCATTATATATATATATATATATATATATATATATATATATATATATATATATATATATATATATATATATTTTTCATTGTGACGATTAAGTCCTCTTAGCTAAGAGAGAATTAATTTATCTTTTATTTGTTTCGATTTTTTTTTACTATTTCAAATTATTAATTTTCCCTTATATTTAATATATATATATATATATATATATATATATATATATATATATATATATATATATATATATATAATCATATTATCATTTATTGAACCAAGTGAATATTACTGTTAGGGAGAACTGAGATCAAGAACTGTTAGATCTGGTGGAGTTGTTGTTTGATCCTCCAGAAAACCAGTTGAATTGTACGGAGAACTTTCAAAGCTCTGGCGCCTGGCATCAAATTTTTTAAATATTATGGGTTTCGATCCAGAGATTAATCGCAGGTATACATCTTGTGTGTGTGAGATCGAAGATGTATACAAATCTATAGCTAGATAGCAAAACTGAAATATAACATAACAATAATATTAATTTCATCATAATACTACAACAGTATAATAGTGGGAATAGATACTCGTCTTGATTTTTATACTCGTTTTTCTATTGAAGAGGAAATATCAAAATTACTGTTTCTGTACTATAAGAACCTAACTTGGTGAAATTTACGAAATAGGACCCAATATATCACATCACATCAATCAATTCGAGAAACCTGCATGCTTGAAATATCCAAGTAAATTCTTGCTATTTGATAAGCATGACATCCTGAGCTTAGAACTTGTCTTAATCGTATTAACGATTGCAGACATGCATACATAGAAGAAAATCGGAATCGAGGGACAATTAAAGGAACAGAGAAATTCTCTTATTGGCCCCCTAATCCGTTCTTCGGAATATACGCATAGTTTCAGAGTTAAATCCCTTTGTAAGTAAAATGAAGCATTATAGAAATTTCGAATATGATAAATACTATCATCAAAGACAATTCAATTTCAAAATAGTTCAATTGGAAGACATAATACCGAATTCAATCGAACAGAGCCAAAACGAGCATACAGACATGCAAGATCGTTCCTCGATGGATTCTTAAAACCAACAACTGAAGTTCTAGCCTTTACTGCACCTCTTTTTCAAGACAATCAGTCTCATGATAGCGACTCTGAAGAAGATGGGGTAGTATAATACAGACATTCAACAATCACTGCTAGACTGTGAGGCACTAAACAACAAGAGGCGAGTAACTTTCGAAGAACGCAAAATGCAACGCGAAAACCAGAACGATATGTCGATGAGGAAACGCTAAAAACCTGATATGGAAATAACACAGGCGTATTGGTTCTAATAAAAAAATGATAACTCACAAACGGTCCAAGACGTTCTGTTGAGAAGAACAAAAACGTTTTTATATATTTGACTAATGTTTCGGTTGCTAACATAGAGTTGCTACAATTAAGCTGAATATGGATTAGTAGCTCAAAACATGTCTGGTAAATTGAACTTTTTTGGATTTTAGTTTATGTTTTCAATCATACGAGGATGTTTGAACAGACAAAAATATATGGAAATGCTAGACAAATCCTAGACTAAAACCTTTATTTTACATCGCATTTGATAAAATAAATTAACTTGTTTATATTACTACCCCAGTGGAAAATGTATACAATTTGATGAAATGTGTGGAAGATAAATCTGTTAAACATTTAATATAAATTAAAGAATTATATGGAGTATTCCGTAACAAAATATTGTTTCACTTGAAACTGTCCATTATTCTGAAGTTCTTTGATTCGATCAGTATTCAGATTTCCTCAAAAAACAGACTAGTTTAGGGAATAACCCATAGACATAAAAGAAAACATTTATTTAATAGTGTTGGCGTTTACTTGATGTAAATCCATTATAATTGAATATAAACTTAAATTCAAACACTTGAACTTATGATTTACACTTTATTTACCAAATAAAGTGTAAATCATAAGTGTTTTACACTTTACACTTTATGATTTACACTTTATTTACCAAATAAAGTGTAAATAAGTGTTTTAAATTAAATATTTAAAAGAAGCTGATAACAGCTTCTTGGCACGATGGTACTTTAAGCTGTTACTTAAAAGTGCTATCAACACGCAGAATATATGGTTTTTACCAACATGTCTGAAGGAAGAAGTGTTCCCCAAATACATCAAATTAAGGACAGATAACGCCAGCAGTTCTGCAAGTAGAATGAAAGCGTGGATCAAAGAAGACTGCAAAATCCAGTACAATCAGAGAGATATAAATAAAGTGTAAATCATAAGTTGAAGTGTTTGAATTCAAGTTTATATTCATAAAAGAAAACACTGAAGGAGTGGGTGCGACGTACCCACATTTTCATGTGAAATGGCTTAAAGCAAAAATGTTATAGAACGCTCCTGGTATTTCCTTTGTGTCGCGATTCCGTATTAATAGCTTTCAATGATTGCTCATCAACGTTTGCGCCTGAAGATTAGTTGCAGGGTAACACATACACTTGAAGTAACTCTAGAGCAGTGTTTCCCTAGAAGTGTTGAAGGTGGGGTAATTTGATTGTTAAGGGAGGCAATTAGAAAATGGACTCGACACGAGTTTAATCCTTTCGCAATTCATAATTTTATTTTTTTCACTCTTTTCGGGGGGTGACGAGGGCATAAGAAATTTAGATAGGCTGAGGTGGGGCATGGCACAGAAAAGGTTGGGAAACACTGCTCTATAGTAAGTGAGGAAAAAACGAGCGCTGTGACTATTTTTTTTCGATCCGTCGTTTTACACGAGAGAACCCTTTACTATCGTGGTCAATTCTTATATTTCAAAAAAAGCCTTTAGGACTTCTGCCATGTTTGATATTTCGATATATGACATGTATATATCGATAATAATCTCCAACAAATAGAAATAACTTTCCACATAAATGAGATACGTTTTCTGTTACGTATTCTAAAAGTAAGACATTGCACCTTCTCGCCTCATCTCCATACAACGTTCAGTATATTAAATAAAGTTAACGTAAGGTACGCATGAGGCGCGGGTAGAGAACGCTAATAACCCCCAGGGAGTGAGGTAGTATTAGTGCCGTTGTCCTGGCCTGTCTATGCTAATCTTGTTAGGTTAAGAAGGTCTCTGCATATTACGAAGTTTTAACTAGAGCATCGGGGAGTGTCCGCGAACCGTAGCCTACGTCTTATGGATTACCGACCGAATAGAACCTGCTTACCAAGCACGGAGAAAGACGCACCGAACACGGAACTGGCTTTTCCGATTTCGCAGGAAAGCTCTAACCGATGACTGGATACTTCCCCTACTCATCCGTTAGACAATTTTCTACCCTTAGGTAACTCCCCAAATTTCTTTCAAGGGCTAGTTCACGGCTCAAGACGGAAAGTTGCTTTTATTTTTAGGTCTCAGAAATTCGTGGGGCCTAAAAATGAAAGGATATATATCATTGTTTCGGAAGAATGACAACACTTTCATTCAACAATAAATAACTGAATAACTTTATTCCTAGCACACGCATATACACCTGATTAACATACTAATATAATATGAATAACCTAATATATTGAATGATTCGTATCTTATCGCGAAATGAGTGAATTTGAAAGGATGAAAACCATCACCAAATTCAACAAACCATGAGCCACGGAATCAAAAGCTTTACTTTAGTCATAGCATGCCATTTACCAAAAACAACCAAAAACAGGTTGTTTTTCATGCAGTAGTTTTGGTTGCGGATCACAAAGTCTATATTGAGTTGTTCCTCACAACAAATAATATTTTTTGTAGATTCCTTTGTTGATCGGCAGTTACATCATTTCGCTGGTAGGGTTCATATATTCTGTTAGCAATACAAAACGTTATAACTTTTTATAACGTTGGAAGACGTTTTGGAAGGGTTTCGCTTGTCTGAAAAATCTTTTGATAGAAGGTCTGTAATACACCATGGGATGAAAACTGGCATAGTATAAGAATTGCTTGAAACATCTGTTGAAATGAGTTTCACAATTGTGAAACATTGTCAATTTTGGGTGAGTGCGCCATTTTTGAGGACAGTAATTATGTAGGCCGCAGGGTACTGGTGCTTTCCAGTACTTCCAGCACTTTCCAGGCACTTTTTCCCACAATAATTTCAGTTCCCTTTAAAGTGACTGGTTGTTCTCTTTTGTTGCCGGCCATGTTCCCCTTCTAAATCGGCAACCTAAAATATTGAATGATTTTCGAATCTTATCGCGGAATGAGTGAGGTTGAAAGGATGAAAACCATCAACAGATTCAACAAACCATGAGCCACGGAATCAAAAGCTTTACTTTAGTCATAGCATGTCATTGACCAAAAACAGGTTGTTTTTCAAGCAGTAATTTTGGTTGCGGATTACAAAGTGTTCCTTACAATCCATAATATTTTTTGTGGATCCCTTTGTTGATCGGCAGTTACATCATTTCGCTGGCAGGATTCATATATTCTGTTAGCAATATAAGACGTAATAACTTTGTATAACGTTGGAAGACATGTTGGACGATATTTGGCAGGGTGTTGCTTGTCTGAAAAAGCTTTTGATAGAAGGTCTGTAACACCTCATGGGATGAAAATTGGCATAGTATAAGCATTTCTTGAAACATCTGTTGAAATGAGTTGCACAATCTTGTGAAACATCGTCAATTTTGCGTGAGTGCACCATTTTTGAAGACAGTAATTATGTAGGCCGCAGGGTCCTGATGCTTTACAGTACTTCCAGTACTTTCCAGGGACTTTTTCCCATAAGAATTTCAGGTCCCTTTGAAGTTGTTCTCTTTTGTTGCTGACCATGTACTCCTTCTAAATCGGCAACCTAAAATATTGAATGATTTTTGAATCTTATCGCGGAATGAGTGAGTCCTTCATTCGCTCGTGTTGCGGATGTTTCCAACTTTGGGTCACTTTTTATTCAGTTATATGCATAATCGGTTTACCGGTCTGTGTTGACATATTGAGCGAATGTTGTCAACAAAACAGACAATATTGAGCCATGGTACACCGAACATTTCATACAATTTTCCCGTTCTTTCTTTGCTATAGAAATATAGATTAAATCATTTAAAAGCAATCAATAATCATTCGAAACTGAAATATGCGCTGAAAAATTTGAATGAAATTGGTAAATCAAAATTAATTCGAATTAATTTTTATTGCTGCACAAAACTATTATTTACTATCCCGCCCTTGGGTTATATTGAAGTTAATTGTTAATTTCAAGTTCAATTTATTTTTCAGTTCAGGAAAATGCACAAAGAAGAGATAAAAATTATCTGGTGTTAGCTTCTTCATTGTGATGATGAGTTACAGTCATCCTAACGGTTGGCTATAACCGCCGCGCCGTTGCGTGTTCATGGCATATTGCAACTCAAGAGCTTTTAAATATCGTTTTTTCTTCAAAAGTAGAGACAAGTAATTCAAATATATGAAATTATGGTGAAGGAACATCAAACTTTGAATATATATTTGTGTAAAACTTCAATAAATAAATACATTGAGATCCGATGGCCCTTTCATATTCCAGTCAGGCTACGATGCATTCTTAATTTGTACAGTTAATCCACATGAGATCAGAAAACAGTATCCTCGTGGCCTAAAACGAAGAGATCCTTTCGTAATCCGCAGATGAATATTGCTTGGGGGCTAATTTACATTTAAATAAAGAGATAATACCTCGTGTCGCCGCCAATGGATATCTGTTTTTGCCCATATGGCGTACACCCTTATAGTAAATAGAAATGGTAGGCCAGTTAAAGCTGGATTAGCCGAAGGTACGGAATTAGAGAAAGCCGGGATTAGAGGGAGATGGCTCTACCCCGTTCCAGACGGAAACTGGAGGATTTAAGTATAACGGATTAACATTCAGAAGGATCGAATACAAAAGAAGAGTGAAACCGGTCCAAGACAACGTCGTCTTTAATGCATTCGATATTTCCATAAAGCTTTAGATTTTGAAGCGAATTCCGAATTATTTTCAAGGATTAGTTCATGCTTGATTGTGGATATTGATACGAAATACCAAGGTACAAAACGATGTAGTGTCCCTAAATCATTCCACATAAATATCGCGAAATAATTATGATAAATCTCCTTACAAATTGTTAACATATGCGAGTAATCAATTGTACGACTTTATTTTATGTATTTTACAATTTATAAAGAGAGAAATCTTTCACTGAAGTAATAATTGGAAAACTTTATATATAGAAAATAACGAAAATAAAAACTAAAACACGAAAATAACTTGATAAAGAAACAGATCCAGTCAACTAGTATACAATACTGCAACTATTTCCAATGAGTTTGATAAGCCTATTTGCTAAACTTTTATGATTGAATTAAATCCAAGAGGTTTCTCAGAGCATTGATACACAATTTTTCATAAAAAGAAATATTGAACCAGAACCAATGGTCGAAGACCAATGCAAAGTCATCGATTGACTTTCTATTAATTTGAATAGAGATCACATGTAGAGCGACTTCGTTCTTTATGGCGTAATAGCTTCAATTGACTTCTGGCACAACACTTGGTACAAAATTATAGAAAAGTACACTGTAATCAAAACAAAGAAAAGTAGACATATATTTAGAGCTTCTGATCTAATTATCCGGAGTTGCATCAATTCTTGATATGGAAAGTGGAATTAAAACCCTTGACAACGTATAACACTGTAACATTTGTCCACTATTACACAATTTTCATGGAATTTAGCAGTTATATATATAAAGGATGTTTTTTTTAGAGGTATAGAACTTTAAGTTGGCATTACTGTTGAAAATGGCGACCGATTTAACAGCTGAGAAGTGATTTATTCTCAGTTTGGTTTGGCAATTCATCATGAATTGACTCACGCCTGAACAACGATTGCAAGAGTGCAATTTTATTTCGAAAATAATGATTCTGTGCGGAATACGTATCGAGAGCTACGTCCATTTTATCGTAGACAAAATCGGCCCTCAGAGACCCGTACGGTGCGGACAGAAGAAGATATTGCTACAGGAGAGCGTAGCATTGAGGAAGACCCGAATGAGTCCATCCGCTATCGAGCACAGGAATTGGATCTGTGTTCATCGACTTTATGGAAGATTTTGCAGAAGGATCTTGGTTTGCGTGCTTATAAAATCTTACTCGTGCAAGAATTAAAGCCAAACGATCATCAAGCAAGGCGTAGATTCGTCGAATGGGCCCAAAACGAGATTGCCGTTGTTCCCGATTTTCATAAGCGAATTTTGTTTAGCGATGAAGCGCACTTCTGATTGAATGGCTACGTCAACAAACAAAACTGCCGCATTTCGAGTGGAGACAATCCTCAAGTGTATGTCAAAACACCGTTACATCCAGAAAAACTGACTGTTTGGTGCGCTTTATGGGTTGGTGGAATCATGGGTCCGTACTTCTTTAAAAACGATGATGGCCAGAACGTTACAGTCAATGGTGATCGGTATAGAGCCATGATTATTAACTTTTTCATTCCTGAATTGAACAACCATGATATCCAGTAGCTATGGTTTCAACAAGACGGCGCAACATGTCACACAGCTCGTGCCACAATCGATTTATTGAAAGACACGTTTGGTGACCGCATTATTTCACGTTTTGGACCTGTGAATTGGCCTCCAAGATCTTGTGATTTAACACCGCTAGACAACTTTCTGTGGGGCTATGTAAAGTCATTGGTCTATGCGGATAAGCCACAAAAGCTTGATCATTTGGAAGACAATATTCGCCGTGTTGTTGCCGATATACGGCCACAAATGTTGCAAAAAGTCATCGAAAATTGGACGTCCAGATTGGACTACATCCGAGCCAGCCGTGGCGGTCATATGCCAGAAATCATATTTAATAATTTATGTATTGCCACAAGATTATCTTTCGAATAAAAGAAATTGTTGTCAATCGAATGATCCATCGTTGTTTTATTGCAATTTAAAGTTCTATACCTCTAAAAAAATACCCTTCACTTCGATTTTTTTCTAATCATATATTATTCTTATTTTATAACCATTCGAACTTTCGATAAAAGTCGGAGTTGGCTTTTTATTTAAATTAAAGAGTGATATTGTAATTTTCTGTAACCGAGGGCATCTTGAAATATTCCGGAAATTTTACGCTTTAGATAAAAACATGGATACGGCGGAATATATTCAACATTGGATAAAAACTAGTTTTCCATCATTAAACTTTTTGTAATGTTCATTAATTTCGACGTAAATTGAAGGTATTAGACAATTAAAATCAGAGCTATACTTATTAAACAGATGTATTTATAATATTCAATAGGAAAACTATTGATACCCGATCATTTAATCATTACGTTTACTGAGTACATTTTCAGATAGTTACAAGTGAAACACATTTATACGCAACATGATATTTTGCGATATATAAAATAAATATAATGAAATATTTAATTGGAGGATTATACGAGCAAGAAAAAGTTTATTATCCAAACTAACATAGTTTATGATAATCTGAAAAACCTGCTCGAATGGGAATGAGTTTTAAGGGACCACGAAGTTATAAATATCTAATGTGGTATTCTAAAATGGAAAATATGGCGAAGTAAAGGCCTTTAAAAAAGATTTGATAGTATTTTTTGTACTGAATTAAAATATAACATTAGTTTTCTCCTATTAAGTGAGGTTTTCTTAATAGACTCAAATAAATATACATTTTGTTTTAATATGATCCTCACTGATTCCATAGTAAGAAAAGGCAATCTGGGAAGATTTTCTCGAATATTTTGCACCAGGTTTATCCCTTTTGCAATTCCAGCACTAATTACCTAGCATCATTTTATTCCATTTGTCCTGATATCCCTTTTCCATTCTAAAAATATCTTGCTGGAAACGTTCACCAAGTTCGTCGCTAACGTACTCAAGATTGTGGGGGAATGAGTCCAAATGAGAATGGAGACTATGAATTTCGAGTGACACGTTGCAGCCCAATTGGCTATATGATTTCAGCAGGTACACCACGCGCATCTTGTAATTATCATTCTTATGTTTACCAAAGAAGTTGGTTGGTATTGGAAGCTTTTGACTATGTGGGATGGGTCGAATAGCCAGGGCAAGTAAAGATATTCTGACGAATCCTTTGACTCATTTGTTATGCCTGCTGTGTTGTTAAACGAAAATAAAAATCTGGTGTACCTTGGTTGGTTCTCCCACACCATTGGTACTGCAAATGGTACATGACGAGAACCGTTAACCCAGCTTGTCAATAGCAGAGAACATGTTTCGCAGCATTATAGAAGGTGTCCATTTCTTATTTTCATCACCAACTTTGAGCCAAAGTGAAGTTTGTAAGATTTTTTTGAAAATCAACTCACCAAACAAACAAAACCAGCTCGAACGGTTTACACATCGGTGACCCATTATCAACAAACTTCAAATTACAAACACTATCACAAGAAAGAAGTGAACACTCTAAAAGACTTAAAGACTGATCAACACAACAGAGAAGGTTTGGATGAGTAAACAACTAGGTAAACTACGAGTCTGTAGTTTAGCGTACATAAGGACATGTCTCTTATAAAACATTGGGTGGTGGGACAACTGTTGAAACACTATAGTCATGAAAATGTGTTTGATTGCACATTATTCATTCATGGAGAGAAATTTTAACCAGCGAAGTCTCTAATATATGAATTTGTTGTTCGGCATTAATCCCGAAACGACTTCGTTTGCTTTTTCAAACAAAGAAAAACTATCTAAGTACTGAAAAATGTCAACTTATATAATAATTTGAAACATTCAAGAATCAATTTGTATCCCTTAAACAACAATGTCCACACTTACAATAAACTTTACTCGAGTTATTCATTCGCTGATATATTGGTGAAATATGGTTTGATAAAAGCATTGAACACTTGTTTCAAAGGTGTTCAAAAAGCAATTGCTCAGGCTCTTACCCCATCCTCAAGTATTACACTGATCAAATTTCAAAAACTTCAACTTTTGAAAATGAGGTAACACCATTTTCAAGAGCCAAACTGACTAAACTTTAAAAAATTCCACTTTAAAAAATGGGGTAACACCCCGAAACAATTGTCAAGAAACAAAATAATTCTATGAAACTTAGCCAAGTGTTTTTAATTCGGAAAATCATCTTCAAACTGACTTTCAAGTTCGATTCGAATGAATGGGGTGGAATTTATTCCGACCGAATTCTAACGTGCTTACCTAAACGAAATTTTGATGCGAAACGTTCTATACACAGCGATGATTTCCACTCATCGAGATTATCCCGTGCATATTCAGATATGCTTGGTCGATTTCCCCTCGGCTATGCCATAATACAGTGCAGATTATCTCTTGATGATTGATGAAGCGAGTTGGTAAAATCCGCAAGAGCTCAATTCAAAAATACGCTGTTAATCCCCGGTTCGAAGAAATGAAATGCAGACTTGAAATTCACCAAATTAATGTACACGCCTCAAAGTTATATATTACGAGCTCTATAGGCGTCGTGATTCTAGAATAACCGCTAAAGACAACGCGATTCGATAATGACGAAGTATTGTTAACTAAATATTGACGACTCCAATGTCGAATCCACAAACTTCGACTTTAATTTGTTTTTGAAATGTGAAAATCAGAAGCATTCAAACATTCCCAGTTTTTCTCAATTTTTTTTTCTTTTTTGTAAGTTTGTGCACACCCATCATATGATTTTTGTATATAATAAAACCACAATACACATTTACATACACAAACATCCATATTTTACCCGGGATTCTAACCCAGAGTTTTCTTAATGAGGGACTTTCACCCCTACTACAAGGCTACGAAGACGACTACGATTCATCAGACTCATCGAAAATATGATTCATCAATAATAATTTCAAATTATAGGTACGAGGTTTGTTCGAAAGAAATGGTGAATTTTGAATTTTTTCGAAAAGTATAAATTTATTCATCAATATCCATTTTGTCCCCTTCTAAGTAATCCCCCTCAGATATAATGCACTTATGGCAGTGCTTCTTCCAATCCTAGAACCACTGCTGAAATGCGCTTTTCGGTGTTGCCATCAGCTCGTTCTTTGATTTCGACTTTCGATTGGTCCATTCAGTCATTCCATTGGTCTCTTCAGTTTTGGGAATAGGAAAAAGTCGCATGGAGCCAAATCTGGTGGTTGACGCATGATTACAGTGTTGTTGAAATATGAATTGAAAAGGCGCTACCCTTTTCAATTGTGAAAAACAACCTACTAATCCAAAATGGCTAATAATGTCAACATGTGAGAAACGTATATGTACCAACATAACAAAAAAAATTTCGAAAATCGAATAGGCAAAGTCCACGAAAATTCAAAATTAACTTTTTCTTTCGAACAGACCTCGTATATTGAAATATCAATAGATTTTATGCTGAATGACCTATACAATATTCTCAATAAATGTTGCAGAAAAGTTAAATACTTCAACTGATATTCATGAATAATATTTCTTACGCTAACATATCATCAAGAATTCAAAAACTCATTACAAGAATTTACAATTTCAGACTTCTTTTGGTCATCTAACATTTGCAATATCGACAAATAAGTAATTTGGTCGAATATTCTGTTACGTTGCATTATTTTATTTAGACTTTCACGTTGTTCAATTTTCTACATAAGTAGATGTAATGTTATTTTATGCATACCTACTACTTGGTAAATACAACCAATATTTATAAATCCCCAATTATTTGAATTATGGAATGGGTAAGTGCACCAATAATCATTATATTGAACTTATTTGATGTCACAAAGTTCTTACAATGAAACTTTAGCCAAGTGCTTTATTATTTATCGAGTGTGTATGCTCGTAAAAGTTTTTCTTTAAAATTTTCAAATAAACTTGTGTTGTTGCGTTCGGTTTGTATCGATCGTTATGGAATAGTTTCGAGGAGAATTATCGACTAATGGCAGTATCGTAACTTTAATCTGATTAATGATTCGGCGTTTATTCTGGGTTTATTTCGAGTGTTTAATTTTGAAATCATATTCAAAATGCAATTCAATATATTTGGCTTCTGTGACGGTTCAGTTCCGCATGTGAACCTAATCCCATTCAAAATATTTCATACATATATCAAATTGTTTTCTTGAAACATGATTCGAACAAAATGAAAAATCTCTCCTTCAATTATCCACATTTTGAATCCGAAACATGAATCCAAACAAGAAGTAGAACTATGGCCCTGAAACACAACCCTGTGGCACTCCACAGATGTCCATATCAATACGTACTAATCAAGCACGTTTGGAATATTTTGGTAAATAAAAATTAATTGATGCCATAAGACAACACTCAATCACTGCCGTAGACTACTTTGATTAAAAGAAGCACTTCAGGATGAAGAATTGAAACTGATTTGGAGGCTATTGTTTTTTGTTTAGTAATTCCAGGTCGCGGAATCAGCGTGGTAGTTAGTTCGTCCTTGGATCAACTGAAAATAAGTCATTCGTGCGGCTCAATCTACCGAAGCACGTGACGTTCTTTTGAATTCACTCAAGCAGTAAAGAATAAACTGTGTGGATGACGCCGGTCGTGTCCCCCGCCGCACAACTGTTGGATTCGGTGGATCAACTCAGGAAATAGATAAACGCGCAATGGGGAGAGGGCGGCCTGGGATTGAGATTACCGTTCATCACACTGATAGTATACATCCGTCCCCTCGGTTTTCTTCACTCGATATTATTCCTTATACACACTTTTTGCCGCTTCGCAACTTATTTTTATGAAATAAACGCTAATAAAAAATCTCCAGCTGATTTTATACGCTTAAATTGCTACAGTATAGGCATAAATAAATAACAATTAAGGTGGTATTTCACTTGAAGTTTGGCATGCTATGTTAGTATAAAAATAGTGAATTTATTCACCTTTATGGAGATAATAAATTAACAACAGGTTTGGTTCTTTCATCAATCCCCACAAGGAAAAAATGAGACACTGAATTCAATAATAGTAAGTACAGAGCAGTGACCTTCTGGAACACATAGCACCATCTGAGCTAAGATTAAGTAAATTACAGAACTCTCAGTTCTGTGATGATGGATGGGCTGAATAAAATACTTTGCACAAAATGGTGGGATCAAAGGTATTGCCAATTGTTTACAGGTTTTCCAAATAATTGAAAGTTTCTGAATTAATATTTTTCAACGCAATGACTTTTTTATTAACGTTGAATATCAGGTTCCCCTTATACTTGGTTGCAGAAGCACCCTCCTTCACTTAAAACATTCACCCTGGAGGTGAACAATACACTTTGGTCAACATATAATAAATGTAATTAATTTAAATAAATAAATAAATTAATTAATAAATAAATAAATAAATAAATTAATTTAACATATTGGTCAATATGTGGGTGAGAGTCTTCGTCTCGATCAGAAACCTTCCTTCATTTCACACATCGTCCAAATTATTTCATCTGCCTCGAAAATATATGGATTCGTTCTACGCAATGGCAAATATTTCTCAACATTCATTGGACTATTTAATGCCCTAATCCGTTGCAAGTTGGAATGTGGCAGCATGATCTGGCATCCTGTTTACACTTGCCATCAATCTCATCTTGAGGCCATTCAGAGAAGGTTCTTGAAATTCTTAGTTTAGAGGGAGAATAAAGTTTATCCACAGAGAGGAGTCAATCATAACGAACTATTAAGTCGTTTTAGTTTGATCTCATTGTAGGATAGGAGAGAAACTTTATCAGTGAAATTTTTTTACAAATTACTGCTACTGATTGATTACTTGACGGCTTTGAAATTTCGTGTTCCAAGGCAAAATTCTCGTAATACAGAATCATTCCATCTAGAGACTCCAAGGACCAACTCGCTAATACAACCCCCCATTTGGTTTATGGAGTCTACATTCAATAGAGTTGCTAATAAATGTGACATTCACTTTGATCAAGTCATTTCACACTTTGACTCCATAGCAGCTATTATTAGGAGTTTTGTCAAAAAGGGAAATTGACTAAAATGAACTGAATTACATAGAGTTTTAGTAATATTTCATTTAATTTTATAGTTTAGTTACTTTTTTAGTTTTTTTAGATTAGATTGAGCTCTTTGTTATATTTCTTTTCATTTTATTCATTTAGTTATTTAGTGATTATTCAACATTATGTTATTATTTTCTGTTTGGGTATGGTACCTGTTGAGAATAAAGATAAGGAAGTTATTATCTATATACCAACAATCAAACCAATGTCTATTATTTCTTAAAACTAGTTGTATTAACGTCTCGATAATGAATTAGGAGCCCGATGGAGTTTAAAATGAGTTTCCAAATTTCACATTGTTTCAGATTATATTCAAATATTTGAGCAATTTATTTGTGCTGCGACAAAGAAATTATTGGAAAAACCCTTTCACATTTTTTTACGAAAACGAATTTGTACGTTCAAAGTTGTTTGTGTTTTATTGAAATCATAAAAAACTTGAACGTTAACTAAACACTAAACAAAAAATCAACTTTATACGATTAATTATTTGTAATAATCACAAGCAACGTATTCGACGAAAACGAACGCGGACAAAAAGAAAACAAATAAACCTTTCTTTCTCGTCCTGCAAAGCCGATTTCCAGGATCAAACATGCGAGTATAGAACGCCACTGGTTCGGCTATTGCCGCCGTGGAAGATTAACGATAGCGTCCGTAGATCTGGAATCACCTTGGGACATATAAGCCGGGACTGAGCAGGATCAGACGCAAGCGTTAATCTCGAGATATGATGAATCTACACGATGGTGTTTCTATACTTCTTATACGGTGCAGCGCTTCTATCTGGGCTCGATTCGGAATTGAAACCGCCTCAGCTCCTCGTCTCGACTAATCCGAATAATGTAGAGATTAATTCTCTTCGGAGGATTTGCTTTAGCTAGGGGTGCGTGTTATCTGTGCTACTCAGGAATAAACAGTATCTGCCTTGGAATTCAGACGCTTTAATCCAGACACAAAATACGTTCTACATAATCAACAGGATCGATTGAGGTGTATATACATAGAATATCTGAACGACAGGAGGATTTTAATAATACAAATAGGTACTGCCTGAAAGGATGTCGCGCTTTCAGCGAATCTTTCGATGGATAAATGGAAATCTCGAAATGTTATGATTTGTCATATACGCTCGATTATAAAGGGTGTTTTTTTAGAGGTATAGAAGTTTAAATTGCAATTAAACAACGATGGATCATTCGATTGACAAGAATTTTTGTTATTCGAAAGATAATCTTGTGGCATTACATTTTAAATATGATTTTTGGCAAAAGACCGCCACGGCGGGCTCAGATGTAATCCAATCTGAACGTCCAAATTTCGATGACTTTTTCCAACATTTGTGGCCGTATATCGGCAATAACACGGCGAATATTGTCTTCCAAATGGTCAAGCGTTTGTGGCTTATCCGCATAGACCAATGACTTTACATAGCCCCGCAGAAAGTAGTCTAGCGGTGTTAAATCACAAGATCTTGGAGGCCAATTCACAGGTCCTAAACGTGAAATTATGCGGCCACCAAACGTGTCTTTCAATAAATCGATTGTGGCACGAGCTGTGTGACATGTTGCGCCGTCTTGTTGAAACCACAGCTCCGGGACATCATGGTTGTTCAATTCAGGAATGAAAAAATTAGTAATCATGTCTCTATACCGATTACCATTGACTGTAACGTTCTGGCCATCATCGTTTTTAAAGAAGTACGGACCCATGATTCCACCAGCCCATACGGCGCACCAAACAGTCAGTTTTTCTGGATGTAACGGTATTTGGACATACACTTGAGGATTATCTTCACTCCAAATGCGGCAGTTTCGTTTGTTGACGTAGCAATCCAAACAGAAGTGCGCTTCATCGCTAAACAAAATTCGCTTATGAAAATCGGGAACAACGGCAATCTCGTTTTGGGCCCATTCGATGAATCTACGCCTTGTTACATGATCGTTTGGCTTCAATTCTTGCACGAGTTGGATTTTGTAAGCACGCAAACCAAGATCCTTTCGCAAAATTTTCCATAAAGTGGATAGACACAGATCCAATTCCTGTGCTCGATGGCGGATGGACTCATTCGGGTCTTCCTCAATGCTACGCTCTACAGTAGCAATAGCTTCTTCTGTACGGCATCTCTGGGGATGCGAGTTATCAATAAGAGTAAACGTGATGCGAAAACGTTCCATGGTTAATCGAATTAAATGCTCTGATGGACGATTTTGTCGACGATAAAATGGATGTAGAGCGCGATACGTATTCCGCACAGAACTATTATTCTCGAAATAAAATTGCACTATTTGCAAGCGTTGTTCAGGCGTGAGTCTATTCATGATGAATTGCCGAACCAAACTGAGAATAAATCACTTCTCAGCTGTTAAATCGGTCGCCATCTTCAACAGTAATGCCAACTTAAAGTTCTATACCTATAAAAAAAACACCCTTTACCAATGATACCTGTCCAGGAGTGTTTATATCATATTATAATGTTAATATTTACAGGTAGATGTTGGAGTACTTTATTTATGAAGTAAGTATGAATAAGGTTTCATTAATGTATTTCGTCATGTTTCAGTCTTTTCACCTATTCAGATCTCAGCTGTTTCTAGAGTTTCAGTTACTTCTTCCTAATGCGAATTTATAGCGTCATTGGTAAAGGTATAAGTGCCATCTTCAAACTTTTTGTCATTTCGATAAAGTCATTGTGTAAAGATGAGAACTATAACGAAGATTTGTTGAACACAGAATGATTGAATATAAACGTGATAAGTAATGACGAATCATGCTTTTGTCTTTTGTCGACGATTTTGTCGACGATAAAATGGACGTAGTGCGCGATGCGTGTTCCGCACAGAGCCTTTCGAATTATTTTCGAAATAAAATTGCACTATTCGCAAGCGTTGTTCAGGCGTGAGTCTATTCATCATGAATACTGAATATCCAACCAAACCAAACCAAACTGATAATAAATCACTTCTCAGCTGTTAAATAGGTTGCCATCTTCAACAGTAAATCCAACTTAAAGTTCTATACCTCTAAAAAAAACACCCGTTACTAAGATTTCAAATAAGTTTTCGAATTATTTGTTTTTCAATCGTACATTTCATTTACCAGAAGAAAGTAAAGCAGCGATTCTCAACCTGTGGGGCGCGCCCCCCAAGGGGGGCGCGACGTTACTACAAGGGGGGCGCGAGTATATTTAAAAACAAAATTAAACTTTTTTCAAGGTAAAATACTCCGCTGATCATAATTTTTTCGGTAGTGGGGGAGCGCGAGAATATTCACATTAGTAAACTGGATCGCAATAACAGAAAAGTTGAGAAGCGCCGAAGTAAAGACAAAATAATTTCTCTATACAGGGAATGAATATCAAAAATATTATTGGTATTGAATTTTCAGAAACGCTATGATATTATCGCTATGGTAATCATCTGATACGATTTTTCAAATGTGTATTCTATCGTACCAATAGCAACAAAATTTAATGCAGGTATTTATGTTGACACATTGATATATTTATTTATGTATGTATAGTTATAAATATTTCAGTTAACAATTTTCTTTATAGTGTCGTTATGTTACACTGGAATCTGGCCGAACGATTGGTCCCACTCTATATTCATCCCACTTCATAAAAAGGGATCGACAAAAGGGTGCAGTAACTACAAACTAATTTCCCTCATATCTCATGCCAGTAAAATCATGCTGCATATTCGGAATACTAGGTTCCAAGCTTATTTATCCAGAGAGATCTCACCCGAGCAGGCTGGATTCGTGAAAGGCAGGGGCACAATAGAACAACTTCTCGTGATACGACAGATTGTAGAAAAGGCTAGAGAGTTACCCTCTAATTGTGCTTTGTTGACTTTAGTAAAGCTTTCGATACCGTCAAATGGTGGAAATTGTGGATAATCCTGAATGGGTGTACCACAACACCTCGTACACCTCATTAAACGTCTTTATGAAGATAGCACAGCCGCCGTCCGAATTGACGGTGTTGCATCCGACTGACTTAAAACTGGAGCCGGCGTCAGGCAAGGTTGTATATTATCTCCGCTCATGTTCAACATATACAACGAATACATCATGCAGATAGTTCTGGAAGACTGGGACAAGGGAATATCCATAGGAGGCGGAAATTGTCAAATCTACGATATGCGGATGATACCACTCTCATAGCCTCAACCAGAGTAGACATAGAGACTCTGAGTTGTCGTCTGGAGACCACAGCTACGTTTGGACTCGCTATTAACCGCGATAAGACCAAAATTATGATCGTAGATCGCCTTAATAACAACCAGGTGAACGTTCAAAACATTGCGGGATGTGAAGTAGTCAACAGCTACATATGTCTGGGCTCCAAGATCTCAAAGGCTGGCAGCTGCGATGACGAAATCCGGAGGCGTTGCGCCATAGCAAGATCTTCAGTGGAAAAGCTCACAAAGATTTGGAGGCACCGTAGAATAACCAAAAACACAAAGGTTCTACTAATGAAATGCCTAGTCTTTCCAATCTTCTTGTACGGAGCTGAGACATGGACATTGAGGATGCAAGATCGTCGCAAAATTGATGCGTTAGAAATGTGGTACTGCAGACGCTTGCTCAGAATCCTGTGGACTGCACATAGAACTAACGTCTCGATTCTGAAGGAGCTAAACATCAAATAGGTTTTCGTCGACTGTGCAGCTTCGACTTCTTAAATTCTTTGAACATATAACCCGAAACGAAGATTCTATCGAACGATTGGTGGTCCAAGGGAAAGTCGAGGATAAAAGATCGTGTGGGCGCTTTCCAACAAGGTGGACAGATCCCATAAAATCTGAGACGCATTCCAGCATCAATGAAAACTCTAGAGCCGCTAAGCATAGAGCAGTGTGGCGCCGTATTGCGAGGGACTCAGTGGCAGAAGACCGAGACACGACCACGACCACTCTGTAAAGAGTGAACGACTGAGAAGAAGTCGTTATGTTATTGTCCCATCAAATGAAAGATTTCAACTGGAGTGTCTCGTACGTCTCTGAGTTATATACCTAAGAACAACAAATCATAACAGTAAATTCATAGACAATGCAATTAGGTTAAGAAGCTGAAACCATTATCTAGTGTATGGTTTGAAAACACTGATTATAGTAGAGATTTCATTCTGATTAGAGGTTTAATTCTGATTTCCTTATATTCTATGGATAGTCAAAGGTGTATGTGGGTGAAGAGAGGTTATATCAGAAATATATATTCAGAAATACAGTAGAAGGTTTAGTTAGGTATAACTAAACTAGTCATGTTAAGTTCGCTAATGTTTACATACAAGACCATAATTTCGATTTAAAAAAAGCTGAAGAAGCAGAAGAAATATTGAATAACCAAAATGAACAAATGGGTAAGGCCATAAAACAGAACTCGTTCATCGCAATATCAGAAAGCCAGATGAATTGTACAGAAGAATATGAAAACTGAAGAACAGAGCAGGCAATAGCAATGAAAATAAAAATCATTAACGCAAAAAATAAATAAACCAACTCAGACGTGGCAAGGCAAAGTCGTCAAGAATTTGATATAAAAGGAAATAACGTTAGTGCCGTATCGATATGTGATTCCTCGCCATTCAGGTTGTTACTAAAGTAATACGATATGCCTTAACATTTGAAGGAGCGAAATAAAGACACAAGCAGAAGAAAGGAACGGCAAATGGTCGTTGTTTATCATGGTAAAGGGAGGAAAAGGAAGTGACGATATTCTACGTGAAATATCGCAACGCATTCACCGGCACTGCATGCTCGTAGTAGAGCTGAATTCTCGCCCACACTGAGGGGCTTTACCGGATTGTGGATCGACTCAACTCAAATCCACGACACGATTGTGGCGAAAACAAATAGATGAATGATTTGCAGAGATAAGCACGTACGGCTGGATTAAAATTGTATGTGAACATGATGCAAGTTAGCGTTGATGTCCACGCATCCCCATCTCCCATCCCGTTTTCCGTTAATACCTGATGGTTAAATAAAACATCGTTCCATGAGTTTTTTTGTACACTTTTGCACTGCGAAAATAACACGGTCTGTTTGGTTCTATCAATTTTTACACCAACACGCAAAATGGAAAATAAACTTTTTCTCCAAGTTTTGTGGCATTTTTCCAAGTTTGTGCAAAATATCTCTTTTGTTAGGCGGCTTTTCTATGAAATCCAAGCGAGAAATATCAAACACAAATTTCGCAATTTGGTATATCAAAATCAGTTTCAAGCTGAATTACACAGAGAACACTTGTATATAGTATCACCTCTGAATTGTTCATTTCAGTGCAGCCTTCCTAGCATAGCTTTTATTCATATAGAGACATACATAATATTCATGTGCAGCTTTTTCAGGTAGTTTATTCCTTCTTTTTGCCAAATATGACTATTCAATCTGAGTGTTTTGACCCGCCAATGATGTTCTTTGCTTCAAGGGTCATTTAAATGTAGAATTTGTTGTTGCTTAGGTAATTTGTTGACATCATTATATTCTCTTGAAGTACTTGTGAATTTAGTCAAGCCTCGATCACTTTATAGATCTCCGTGCAATTAAGAGATTCTTTATAAAATCTTGCAAGGAATATTGGGTCAGATTTATATTTTATTTGTCTCAAATATAGGTATCAGTCTACTATTTCCATATTAGTATAATTTTCTTAGTACATCAATTCGTATTGCAACCTGTATTTTCTTTAAATTCTGTTTGATTATAAATTATTAATGACCTTGCTGAACTTGTTGGGTTGTTTTTATAATCCTACTGGGCCCATTGTCATTTCTACAGAGTGGCTTTGATATAAAAGTTTTGCCTTCTTTCAAGGAGTACGTATTTATATGTTTTCTATTTTCCTTCCATTTTCATCTGATTTCAGATTCTGATTGCCACGGAATTCGTTATAAGCTCTTATCCTACGACTAATTATTTATTCAGCAACGATATTTCTTCATTCAATTGAAGGCTCATTATGCTTTTACATCTCACAGCATAATATACCCCCTGTTTTTAAAGATATCATTTATAAATACAATTACAATCCAATTATTCAACCCCCCCCCACTCAATAACCCCACTGTTCGGTAGAAGTAAGCAAGACTCTTAACCTTCCTTTCATGCTTTGATTCATGAGCAGCAGCTATAGTTAATTCTAGGAATAAGAAAATAGGCTCGGGGATCATGTGATCAAAATGAGCATAGCAAAGACCCCATGATCCCTTTAAGTACATATTTGAATGGCTCCATATCTGAATCTTGAGGTTCAATAGGTGTATAAATGATAATCTTGAAAAAAAAAGACAATTTCAATTGTGCTCACACAAATACTTCGTATTTCAATCAAGGAATGAATAAAAGTTGTACTTTCAGGAGAAATATATTCTGATTCATTGCTTGAACGAAAGTGGATCCTGAGAGACGGTTTTAAGCATTCGTCGTGGTTCAAAACTCTATTAAAAAAACCAAAAGTCAACGCACACCCAGCCCAGGGCAGTCAAGTACCCTCCAACCACTTGGATGCGCCGTTGAACTTGAAAGAAAACTATTGCAACTAGATAATTTGAAAAAAATCTTAATTTATTTGATATTTGATAACTCAAATCAGGTGTGGGTATCACTCCATCAATATTAAATCGTTGTTTCATAACCTTTAATTGAATTCCACAAGAGCAACGGAAAATATCGTGGAAAATGATTTTATATAGGTAATTAAATAGTTAAATGAAAACATATATTATAATATTTGAGCCGCGTAATATATTCAAAGTTCGAATAATTTAATTTTCCATTTCGAACATCAATATTCGAGATTCCGTAGGACGTGTAATTGTTGAAAAGAAATCATAATTCCCGGAATGAAGCGGTGATTACGGGAAGCTCAAATAATGTGTTAAAAGCTTGTTTGAAGGATGGTTTTCATATGTGTAAATTTGGTTTGCCGGCTGACCACCTGTTGTGTGTTAGAGATTTCGAGGATCTCCCTTTAATATGAAACCGGAATTAATGCCATAATATAGGGTCCCTGTAATTAAATAGAAATTAAGCGTGACCTTTTTGGGATGTATCTCCTTAGTAGACCAAGACCCAGAAAGGTAATATCGTCCGAAGAATATGTTGAGCCAAATGAATCTCAGGAACTAGTTCAAATCTCGTTGAAAATCCCCCATGAAATCGTATTAGCTCGCGAGAAGGGCAAGGCAAAACACAGTCAGGGACTTATTGTAAACAGAATAGTCGGTTCGAAGCATTCGCCAGCTTCTAGCTCAAATTCACGGCCCTTTCAAAATCCCCCATCCACCTCTTCACTCTTTGCGAGTTACGCGAATTAAAACTTTAGACTAACAAGTATTAAGCTAATAAGAAAGTGGATAGAAATAAGCTGTTGTGTAAGACGCTTTGGACTGTATGTCGTTGGTATGGTGGCATGCCTTCGAAATGTTGTAAAAACTCCGGGCCCGGCACAAAAAGTGCGCTCCGTAAACGCGGCATCGGATTAAACGGCGAAGGAATCAGCTCTCTGTCCTTTGTGAGGGCATTATGCGTAGTCGGTATTGAGTAATCCGTAATGAGTGGTCGGCTGAGAGCTGGCACTCCAGCAATCAGAGGACAGTGTCGCTTTTCCGTACGAGGAGGAGGGTATTTGATCATCTGAGATTATTATTTTCCCATCGAATAACTCCAATAATCATATTTTGAAGTAATTTCGAATCATTACAAATTCAAATGTTCAAAGAGGTGAGATATCTACCTTTATATAAAATAATGAACACGAGGTTAATATGAAATAATGAGAAATAAAAAATTTTTTGGGGGTTTGTTCGAATGTATAATGTTTTATCATATCAAAAACACTTATTATCAACTGAAATAAGCTTTTGTTGGTAAATGACACGGAGGTTTCGCTTATCTCTTGGTGAAACATTATGTCAAAAACAATAAATTAAAGACAAAAATCTAAAGATTACAACATACAATCAGAAAACAGTTGAAGGATTATATAGTACACTCAAAGATCAAATCCCAAAACCATTGAAAAGTGAAATAATATATTAAAAAAATTGCAAAGACTGTGATAAAGCATACATAGGACAGACATCACAATGGTTGAAAAATAGGATAACTCACCATAAATCAGATATAAAAAACCTACGACGATGTACAAATCCTAAAAACTGAACGTAACTATAACAATAGACTCATACACGAGATGATAGAAATAAGAAAAGATGAAAATTCCATAAATAGAAAAAATGACACAAACTTGAATAACATATAAAGCTGGATATGGAGCAAGAAAGAAAACACGACAAAAAAGAAGAAGAGAAGAAACAACTGGGATCAGGTGATTACGTGAAAAGAATATAGACATTCAACCTCAAATCATATATTAAAATTAAAAATTTAAATAAAATGGTTAATATTTGATGAATTTAGCAGATTACGTTTATGTTGTCGCCGTTCAATAGTTTAATGATTGTAACCTCAACTCTCATGTAAGGAAAGAGTGTATAATGTGTTATAAGTGTTGCTTAAGGCTGTTTTATATATTTTAGAACCCTGACGAAGGAATAAAGTAGATTGTGAAAGCTTGGCAAAGAAAAAAGAATTCCACTGCAAATACTGAATCAATAAACCCTTATATATATATATATATATATATATATATATATATATATATATATATATATATATATATATATATATATATATATATATAATTGTGCCTGCAAACTAACATTGACGTACTATCCTTTTCATTGTGTTCTTGTGTCTATATTATTTCCAAGTATCTATCAACGGTCAAACTAGTCATATGGGTAGATTTTAATTCAAAACGTACAGCGAGACATCCGCTAGATGTCAGCAGCTACTGACAATATTTAAAGAAATTTATTTTCATAACCTCCTACCGAAATACCGAAATCCACTTGGAAAACAATAAAAATTTTTGTTATAACTTCAATCTCTATCATTTTGATGAAAAATCCTTACACCGCTTTGGAGCCTATAACAGGCAAACATTGAGTATCACAGGGGGAGAAATGCTGAAAAGAGAAAATTTCAATGTTAGTTATAGAAGAGGTTATGTTCAAACCACAGAATATATCTTCAAATTGTGAAAAAGATCATAGACAGTTAATCGAATCAAATTCAACCCTTTCAAAGTACGGAGGAGGTGAATTTGTTACGCCTCTGCTTGCTCTTAAGCGACCTTAGAGCGCAAAAACTCACCGTTCGTCTGAACAATGGCCCGGCTAATTCTTGTCGAATCTGACGTTCAACGTTCGCCGATTATTTGTTGATGTACCTAATCCTGATTGCGGTGACACAGACTTCTCCCAACTTTTCCACTGACTGGCGTATTCGACAGGATTGTCGCTCTTCATTTCATTCAAGCTATGCTGGATTTTACTGAATTTCTTGACTTCAGTCATTAAAAACGACTTCCTCGAGAATTCGTGCTGAAAAACTCCACTGAACTTTCGGCTTTGAACATCTTGAATTCTCAGAATTCGTGAGGAACAAACCGGAGTTTTCTACTATTACATATTACAATCCGAAAAAAATACTGGAGTACTGGAGTTTCTATTTCAATATATATATATATATATATATATATATATATATATATATATATATATATATATATATATATATATATATATATATATATATATATATAGACATTGTTGCACGTGTTTGCGTCCTGTATTACAAACATAATATAAGTTCCAGCGCCTGCTGCCAACACTTATTGTTACTTCTTCTGTGATTGCATTCTATAACTTTTCAATCGATTGACTTTATTTGGCTCTCATCTCGTACTATAAGAAACAATACCTAAAATCAAGGCTGAGTGTGTCTGTTTTTGCATTGCACAATTTGCAAGTTGTATGGCCACCATTTCCAGAAATAATCATTTTTTGTAATTCTTTTCAGTATACAGTATTTTTTTATCTCCCTAGTCCACAGCATATCCTTCATAATTGCCATGATTAGCCAGCGCACATATTATTGTGTTGCCTTTATATTACATAGAAATGATTGTGAAAAGAAATTCGAAAATCTTTTCCTTTACTAGATAATGAATTTATTCCTTACTGTTTGTACATGATGTAAATTATTTGTAAAATACATGTCGTTTTCTAAAGCTTGGGAGGAGAATTTATTTGAATATTAATTTTTGCATTACTCAATTAATTCCTCATTATGCCAATGCTAATAAAAATTGATTAATATTTTTAAGGAAAACGCAAAATTTATGTTAAACGAAAAATTTATTTTACTTTGTCTACTAACATTTTGGACACAAAATATAAGTAGAAACCGGGTGCGAAATATAATCTTTGAATCAAATGGAGGAGTTTCTATTTTCATAGCTACTATGCTGTGTGAATTAATTGGGACAAACATTTTTTTTCTTCGTTTGAGTTACTGTAGTAAGTATGTGAGTACCAGGGTGGCCCAAACACCCTCACCCTGCTTGTTTACTACCTGAGGTGACATGAGGGTTCGACCTTGACCATCATTTACATTCTGACTGGTTTTACCTCGCCAGGAATTCAGTTGTGAGCCTGCCGGTGCGACAGTTGGTGGTTTCAATTTTGATACTTGCTGTATTGTCTTTTCCAAGATTATCGCTTTCCAAAATTGTCGCGCTTAATGAACACACATCAATGACTAAAAGAGATGATGCTGTTGGTGTGGAAAAGTCCAGCGTTTTGAGGATTCTAAAACTATTTGAAGAAAGCTGCTCATC
This sequence comes from Henosepilachna vigintioctopunctata, assembly GCA_030704895.1. Lineage (NCBI taxonomy): Eukaryota > Metazoa > Arthropoda > Insecta > Coleoptera > Coccinellidae > Henosepilachna > Henosepilachna vigintioctopunctata. The sequence continues at coordinate 615,853 of JARQZJ010000124.1, read as the reverse complement.
GTCTCCAAAAAGAAAAGGAAACTTTGGCCGCAAACGCAAAACTACTCCAAGAACAGACAAATTGTTCTGATAAATGATGAGAAATAGCAAAATTATTTCGAGAAAGACAAGCACTGATCTTCGGAGGGATTTAATGGTTTCTGGTGTGGAGGTGAGCACCTCAACTGTGCGAAAACGACTGCTGGAGGTTGGCCGTAAGGCAAGAAGATCAAGAAGAAAGCAACTGCTTACCCAGAAAATGACGAAGAAACGTTTGGCATGGGCCAAAAAGTACCGTGCGTGGACTGTGGACGACTGGAAGAAGGTGGTTTTTAGTGATGAGACACATTTGTTTGTTCAAGGGTACAAATCAAGTTTTGTTAGACGAAGTGATGGGGAAACTTTGCAGCCGGATCACATCCAGCAAACAGTAAAACATCTTTCGAAATGAATGTTTTGAGGTTTTTTCACAACCAATGACTCTGGACGATAAGCTTCTATAACAGGTATGATGAATTCAGTAAAATATATGTAAATATTGCGCACCAGGATTTCTCATTCATGGAAACGTTTGATGGAACATTTCAGCACGACCTGGCTCCCTGCCACAATTTCAAACAAGTGCAGGCCTCTATGCGTGAGAATGAAATAAAAGTACTCGATTGTCCGGGAAATTCACCTGATCTCAATCCCATTGAGAATTTGTGGAATATTTTCAAGAAACGACTGGCAAAAATGGATTGCGCTACAAAAGAAAAAATGCTTATAAGTGCAATTCAGGTGTGGTTTCATGATGACGAATTGAACAAAATCTGCGCTACGCTAGTGGAATCGATGCCTAGACGAGTTCAAGAAGTTATTTCTGCGAAAGGAAGACATACTTCATATTAATATGAAGAATTTACACTATTTTGTATGTATTTACATCATTAAAAGATAAGATTTTACGAAAACATTGTTTTTTATCCTTTGTCCCAATTAATTTGAACAGCATAGTATATACCAGAGGATAAACGAAATCTAACATTCCATATGTTTAGCTAAATTTACTGAATTATTAAAAAAATGAAATAATATGAAAATAAAGTTTTGAGAAATGCATATTTTTCATTTCATGACTGATATGTAGTAATCATTTCATTGATTCGGCATGTAGTTACAAGACATAGTTATTGCAAATTCAGGTCTGAAAATCAAAGGTAGAAATCATATTATTCTACCTGAAATAAACAGAAATAACAATCAGAAAAATAGGAGTAAATGAAACAATGTGAAACTATTCGAACATATATTTTACAATGAATATGTTAAATCATAATTTTTTTCATTTCATTCTCAGATTTTTTCTCTTAAGATCTGGTAGATATCAAGTGTATGAATGTTGAATCTCTATAATTTGGGATAAGTCAAACCTAATTACCGAGATTGCACACAAGCATGATAATCATAAAAAATGCAAGGACAGTTTTCAAATCCAAGGTAATCGAATTTACATAAAATATGAAACGTTCATGGAGCAAAATACATAATTTCTCATTCCAGAAGGCCAATGTTTTGATTTAACTACCTATATTCAGACAAGTTGACTGAATTAGTTTTTCTATGAAATGAATGCATCTCTATACAGAGAATATCTTTTTAATTTTTGCATCAATCAACTATTTGTTGATCGATTCATATTGGGAGTGGATAATTGATATACTCGTGTGACATCTAACTACAAGTATTTCATGATTAGGACGTTTTCAAATCGTAATAATATATTTCGACAGTTTTTTTCTTCGATCTGAGATTATAACACCTTATTTACATAGACAATTATGGTAATTATAATTATGTTTAATTATACGTAACGAAAAATTTGCGGAAGGTATAAATTAAAACTAAAAGCTTCTCTTGATATATTGCTGACAAAAAGTATTAATGTGTTTTTTTACAAAATGTACATGTACCGGGAATTGAAGGCAAAAGGATATACTTATAATCTATCAATCTGAAATCTTTTTTTAAACGAATTCATTTCATCAATTCTTCATGTCTTTTATATAGGTATCTAGAATAAAATTTGACAAATGTCATTTCGAATATGGCTTGAAATAATTGATTGAATACACGAATGAAAGTTGATTCAAAACATCGATTAAGTGTGATTTTATTGAAGTTGAAAGCATAATCATTCAAAATAAATTAAATGTCATTACTTTTTTTATGAAATATTATATACATTAGTGATATAACTTATTAAATCTATCATGTTCGTTCTAATTCACCTCGTGATTTTCCTACGAGGATAATTTATTTGAGTGATGATTGAAAAATTACATTTGTTTCAATTTATTCCAGATATTAATACTGGAAAATTCTGAGAAATCTCAACGCAGGAAAAATAAATAGAGCCAATGTAATATATAAGACGCAAAAACTCTTGATTTAAGTTTAAACATTCGTATATAATTCCAGAAGACGATAACAATGATAGAATTAACATATTTTTTAGACTCAGCGAATGTTTAATGGTGATTTGGTAGGATTCAATGCCAAGAGATGTTTTACTGATCCTGATTTGACTTGTAATAAAGGATAGGAATGTTTTTCGTTATGTGCATAGGGACGAAATTTCACAGATTCAAACCCCCAACAAGAAATGTTCGGGAAATCGGGAAATGTGGATTATACAACATTATGTAGTTTACACATCTAGAAATAATACAGTTCCATCTAATTTCACTACAAATATATTGTTAATTATATTTAAGTATCTGTAGCATAAACACTGCTATTGCATGAAACTGTAAGAATTGTACAATGTGCCAATGACCAAGTAGTCGTGACACGTTAATTCAAATAAAAAAAGAAGAAATATTGAAAATTGTTATTTACTTCTGCACTGGTATTCTAGAGGTTTACGAATTTAAAAATACATATGCAATGAATCATTTTCCACAATAAAAATGGCGAAGGTGCAGAAAGACGTCGATAATCTTCTAATTTTTTTTTTTATTTTTTTATTTTTTTCAATCTTTTCGAGATTTCGAAACACATTTTCATGCCTCTAACATATTTTGCAAATATAAATACGTCATAACGACGACAAAAGGATTATTGCCAAGTATTTAAATAAGTGCAATACTCCTCATATATTATTATCTATGTACCAAATATCTATTGAATTTCGAAAAATAGGAACAGCTAACTCATACAAAAATTTGTAACACTGAATTAAACCTACCAAACTTTTGAGGGAAAGAACTGAATTCTGGGATTCAATAATTTGTTGGTCATTATGTTGGATTTTAATGATTCTAAGAAGTTGTGTTATAGTCCCTCATTCTCCCGAATCAATGGATTAAAATTAGAGGAAAATGCATGGTTCTCATTTGAGATAGTGGTTTGCATAATTATGCAAATCTTTCAGCAATAAGTGACCTAATATAGTGCCTAGTTGCATTCAGGATTGATTTCCTTAAACTTCGCTATTCCTTAAAAATTTTTTATCATTCAGTGATTTCCATTATTGCCATTCGTTCATTAATTTTCTCTGTTACAATTTTCTTATTCTTTGATTCAATTAATTAAATTGTACAAAATAAAACTAAACCTCGCATTACCAATTTGGTATTTCTTATTTTTGTAGAGAACAGCTCCCTCATTTTTTGATTTAGCACTACACCGTCGGTGTAAGGCAATTGAGGATATTCTCTTTATTTTATAGATGCGTTCCAATATTAAAAGGTAAGACTAATTATGGTAATCTTACTCTTTCAGATGTTATACGAGGTGTGTTCAAAAGAAAAGGTGAATTTCGAATTTTTTCGAAAATTATTTATTTGTTCATTAATACCCATTTTGTCCCGTTCGAAGTGACCTCCCTCAGATATAATGCACTTATGCAAGCGCTTCTTCCAATCCTCGAAGTTTTTCTGAAATGCACTTTACGGTATGACCATCAGTTCGTTGTTCGATTCCATCTTTATTCCATCAATTGTGGCGAAACGCTTTCCTTTCATTGTACTCTTCAGTTTTGGAAATAAGAAAAAGTCGCAGGGAGACAAGTCTGGTGAATACGGTGGCTGAGGCATGATTACGGTGTTGTTTTTGGCGAAAAATCACGAACAAGCATTGATGTGTGCGCTGGTGCATTATCGTGATGCATAATCCATGAATTGTTTTACCACAGTTCATGGATTCAATTGCATAACTTCCTTGTAGTATTCCTTATTATGGTGCACCAACATAAAATAAATATGTGCACCAACATAACAAAAAAAAATCGATAAACGAAAAAGCCCGCGAAAATTCAAAATTCACCTTTTCGTTTGAACAGACCTCGTATATGATAATTAAAGTATAAATATTCTCAGAAAGTTGGTCACTCAATAACTCCAGAACAACTGAATGTACCTCGATCTTATTTGGCACGGAGATTTACTATAGCCAGGAATAATATATAGGATAGTTATTATCAGTGTAACATATACATTTTCTGTGGGTTAAAAAAATAGCAATCCACGCTAACCAAACCAGTGACGCCAATGGAGAATAAAAATCTTGTGGAGTTTTTAACAACTCAGACTTTTATTCAATTCATTGCAGAATAACTCCTTAATAAAACACATTTATCGGTATATTAGAAATCAACCCCTGTTTCAAAACTTTTTGCAGGAGAAAAAAATCATACGAATTACTTCAAACGGCGTATAAAACTCACCTGATGCATTTCTAGATGGATCGAATTCTTCTTTCACTGAAGAGGGTGAAACGGTAACGTTCAATGGGGTGGCTATACTAGTAGGCGGTGTGGTTCCTCTTTCTGCGGATTCGCGGCTGTTTCTATCAGTCGTCGTAGCAGGAGTTGAGGAGAAAGGAGGCGATTTGCAATTCCTCGTCAAAGCCAGTGCCTGACTCTGCAACGAATAAATCATACGATTAAACTCACGTACGTTGGACTAATCTGAACAGAGCCGTCGATTCCAGGGCGGTATTAACAATGATTTTATGGGTTCTGCTTCACAGAATTTATTGGTAATGAAGAAGCAAATCGAATTTTGTTTGAAGAAGAGGAGTAATTATCTATCTGTCACATTAATATTTGACAATTTTTGAAAGTATTGTTAAATATTTTCAATTCGATTGAGAAATTGTGGCAGTTGAAGAAAAAATTATGAATTTCAACATGAACAGTTATCAACATAAACGTAGTCTACATACAATTTTTCAGTATTATTGAGTAAGTTGCGTAACATTAAGTCAATTTCGGTATGTTGCAGATTTATTTATATATATATATATATATATATATATATATATATATATATATATATATATATATATATATATATATATAAGAATAATAAAAAGTAAAAATAAATAATATGAAGAAATATATTAAAAAATTACCTACAAGAAAAAGAACCTACGAGACAGAATGCAATGTCAAAAGTGTACTACAACTTTCTTTTGAAAATTCTTATTTTAACGAATTATTCAAAACAATGTTATATATAGCAGAGAATTATAGCACATAGTGAAACATGAACAATGTGATGTCTCAATTATCCTTCAAGGGATAGATGTTATAGAATATTGAAATAGGTGCCTACATTTATTGGAAACGCAAGAAGTCAGTGTTTCAAGCTACCAGTCTCTCCTCAGTTGCGTCACGTCCAGCAAACGAAAGGCATCGATTTCAATTCTCAAATATCTTCTCATGAGTCCGAAGACAGAAATATACAGCTAAGTCGTATGCATATATAATTAATAGATTACTATACATCTAAAATCTTAGGAAGCAATGGAAAAAACATGAATGCATCAAATATTGAAAATTTTACATATCCTCATCAATTTTGATACTACATTTTACAACTCTAGTTTATGAACAATTTCATCTAACTTAATGAACTAATGCCATCTAGGTTGTGGTTGTAGAAACGCTCGTTATCTTTTTAGAAGTTGCCTCAGTCGCTAGTTAAAATATGAAGAAAGCAACTACAAGAAAAAGAATTCTGCCGTTATCTGTTAGTTAATACACACAATTAAAAATTTTCAGGAGAAACAGAAAGAATCTGAGTGATACAAAATTCTTTATAAAATCATTTTCTGATATACGTATATACAAGTAAAAACAAGCTAAACCGACAATAAACCTTTAATAAACACCTTCATATATCTCGAAATTTTAATTAGAAACTGTAAAAATAGAAACTTCTGTTCATTTCAGGCCGAAAAATTTTGCATACTTAAATTCTAACTGATACAATCCGAAAAATTTTTATGCTATCTGAGATTTTACGTTTCTGGCTTTCAAACTATTATCAAGACTTTCTCATAACTCTAGATAATGGATTAAGATCCCAAAAATATATTCAGTTGAGTCAAGTGCATAATATACACAATTTTTCCCTAGAATAAGTAATGGAAATTTATATGTATAACAATGTACAACATGCTTTTACAAAATAATAATTATTATCATTACTATGTATGTTCAATGATTATTCCGTGAAATGAGGCTTTCAACTGTACAGATGCAAAATATCTGTCATCATAAAATAGTGGAATAATACAACATTGACGTTTTAAAATGTACAGATGTAGAGTCTGTCATCATAAAATATTTTATGCCATAATCCGGTCCTGCAATAAACGACTTGGTAGCGCGTTTAATCTAGGTTAAGTGGGGTCAAAAACCATCAGAATTCCTCTAACTTATACCCTACGCAAAAAATTGCTTGTATTAAATAGATCCTCACTTAATTGTCCATGAGATAGGCATTACGTCTTGGCACAAGTACAAATCATGTATTAATATGATCATTCTCGAAATTCATTCCCAACCATATATATTTAAATGACTCATATTACAAGCAATTGCACATGCAATCCCAATCATAACTAACTTCCAAGTTCAGAAGCAACACATCCTGATTTGATCAATTTATAACATTCAATCCGTAAACAATAACATCGCACGGAGTAAAAAGCCATAGTATTTATCATCACTTCAGCCAGGAGGGCCCAACTGGGGGAGCAGGCCTTTCTACGGGCTAAGGAGATGACAAAGTGTATATATGATAATTAATTCAACCTTAAGATTAATCACAATATCCAAATTATAGTCTGATTCGGTTACTGTTCAAAAATGCAAAATACCTGTTGACAAGTGTCGACAGGTTACTCAACCTCATAATATTTACGTCAAAATCTATTGAGAATTATTGTTTTGTTATCCTTGAAATAGCTGCATTCAATATTTAAATTACTTATTTATATATAATTTTTGTTATATTTTGAATTAAAACTAAACGAAAAAAAAAATTATGTCGGTAGAAATCTATTGGGAGTTCAGGAAAAAACTAACCTAGAATTAACCAACTGGAACAGGAGATGTGAACTCAAGTATCTCATTAATACTCTAATTATAATTAATAGTTTCGCTATAATACGTTTATGAAATGGTTCGAGTTCGTTTTAGCTAACATAGAATCAAGATGAATAAATGTCTTAAAAATAATGTTTCTATGAAATTTTATTCTAATGAAAATATTAATGACGGAAAAGAGATATTATATCTAGGCACCTGAGGAAAGAAGGTTGGGAAATACTGACTTAGGAAATCTTAAAACTAGATGAAAACTTAATATATACGTCTTCGTGCAAGATATTTCTGTAACTTATAATTATGTACCAAGTAGAACCCATATATACTTAATTTTATTACAATTTCCCGAAATATATCAGTTTTATAACGTACAAAATTCTGAAACTATGTAAATGAGCAATTCTGTCTACAATTGAAATTAGAAATTTAATTAAAATAAAAGAATATTGCAAAACCAACGCAAAATAGAAAGTCACTAAAGGGGCATCCTGAAATACATGTAGATGTAACGAAATCATCAAGCAAGCACCAAATAGGTGGCAAAAACATTGCCGAACCTAAACGCACTTGAAGCGAGAAATGGAGAAACAAGTCGATCAAATTGCTATCAACATTGAAAACATAGAGAAAACCTATCCAGTGTCATTCAAATGATTCTGAAAAGAGTTTGCAGAAGTAACCTGAATCGATACAAAGACAGAAAAGCATGATTATGAGGGAAGACTCAATGAAAGTGTATTTATTTAGAGTGTTATAACACCAAATATCCTATACAAATTTACAATTTCCTACGAACAAGATGAGGAAGTTGTATTCTGGGCAAATATCAGCGAGTAGTTCTAATGTTACAAAATGTCGATAAATTCATAACATCTCGCAATGAAGATTAACAGATCTATCAGGAGAGAACTAGATAAGAAATTCTTCGTGCTCTATACAATTCAGTGATTGAATTACGCACCAAGATCAACTTGTGGTTCACCAAACAAACTTCAATACTGGAAATCAGCAAATCAGTCCTTAAAGACACTATTTTAAAAATTATTTTACATCATGCGATCAGCAAAATATAAAGTCAAACTAACCTTATCCCAACTTCTAACCGATAATTTCAGAGCTGATATTTCAATGCAACTTGCAAGAGGAATGAAACGGAATGTAGAAACTTCAATAATTATCAATACCAGTACAGTTGTAGCTTCATAGCTGATCAGTACGGCGGAGAAGAAAACGGAGATGACGTTAACAAAGAATAAGAGATAAGGGGAACTCGATAACCCTATCTGCTCGAGTCTTCCGCCTATCTTACACACATCCCCTCACGACTCTCCTGCCAACAAAACATTCGGCGTAGAGATATAAGAAGATCTAACTGAATCTGCATGACTCATAATTCCCCTAATCCGCATATAACAAGCATTTGTGTGTAGGTTTTTTAAAGCTGTATTCTTAGTCTTGAATTAAATAGGCACGACTTTTCGCCTCCATTTTAGCTAGGGAATAAATCTGACTATAATATAATCCGCAAATAATAAATATACCGAAAGCAGAGAGCGTTCATTATTAACCTCTCTGCGAAGTTTGTAATTCCATGGACTTATCTGTACAAATTTCAGACACACCGTTCTGGAATTAAAGATCACAATTCCTGCTTCAGATTCGTACGATGGGAACTTCACTCGTCATATTATGCGGGATATAAACATAATATATCACTTGATGTAATGAATGATCTTATGCCTTCAATGACTTCACAACAAACCCCAAATCTGAATTACCTATTATATTTATTTCATATGCTTAATTCGAATAGCCTTTTCAGTAATAAAACTCAATATTTAAAAAAATATATTATGTAAAGTACTTTGAATTTCGTAACATCGAAATTATTCTTATGAATATTTATCTCCTCATATACGCTACTGTTTGTGTCTCAATTTATTAAGACAACGTTAAGTCCGTCCAATTTAAAGGTAACTGTTAATGTTCTGAGTTTATATAATGTTGTTATTATTCCACATAGATTCTTAGCAACAGAGTTACTATACCATCAAATCTTACGTCTAAAAATTAAAGTTTTTCTCAACTTCCAGCATCCCTGCAGAACCGGATGGTGTCCCAGTTCCGTCTGGGTGAAAGTCTTTTCAAGAAGAATGTTGAGTGGGAGTTATTAAGTATATGGCCTTAAAATTTTCTCATCTCCTTTTTTTGTATTTATGTTTGTGTTGATTTTGATCTTTTTCCCAGCATACTTCTAATTCGATAAGAATAAAATAGTATTCGATGAACTTCTGAACAATTATAAATTACAAGTCAGAATTTCCAGATTAAAAATTGCTAATAAAGCGTTTATTTTGAATGCCCAAATTTCTGAAGACTAATTTGATTTTTATATTTCTGATTCCAGCCTGTTGGATATTTAATCTGTTAGATATCCCAAGTCTTTAATCATCCCTGAACTTAAGAAAAGCTTGCAGAAAATATGACTTTTATTACCTCTCGTTATTTTCGAATTATTTAGAGATGTTGTATGAGTCATATTTTGTACGTTTGAAGGTTTACACAGTTTTGACTAATTCCAGATCCAAGCCTAGTTCTCGAGAGGGACGAAGACAATCTCGATGGTTTTAAGAAATGTCCTGTATTATACAGTATTTTTATATTTCTGATAATTTTCTAGCTTATTTGATATTTAATTTGTCAGATATTCTTAAGTCCATGGTCATTGCTGTAACTTAAGAAAAATTTGCAGAAAATGTGATTTTTATTACCACTCATTATCCTCAAATTATTTGGAGATGAGCAATAAGTCATCATTTGTACTTTTGAAATTGCACACACTTTTGACCAATTCGCTACAGGTAACGAAACTTAATCAGTAAATTTGTTGACTCTCAGGATTCTCTTCTATCACTAATTCATAAAAAATTTTGTTTTCATATTTCAATTTGAATATGAATAATTAACGAAGTTCTCAAGTAAAAACATATTAACAGATTTTCTTGCATTTACTCTCGAGTTTATCGAAGTTTGAGTTTGAATGAGGATGACAAGCGTCAGATTTCGAAAACTGGCCAACAACAAACCAAGGTTGCTCAACTTCAGAAATATCAACTTTTTAAGGGTTAGTTCTTTAGAGATTTTCCATTAGAGATCCTTTCACGGATAGAGCGTATACTTTCCCTTATTCGCACTTGCTAGGGGTGCTTCGCAACTCTTGTCATTATTTATTTATTTATAGGGATTACTCATAATATAATACAGATTGATGAACGATACATAACTGGAATGACTATGATCCAATTTTTATAGACATAAGGATGCATTGGCTAAAATTTAAATTTCAATACACGTTATGCCTAAAAATATTGATATTTGTTTTGAATAGGTCTGAATATACATACACTGCTTAATTCACAAAACGGTAAGCTCTCTATGAGGCAGATTTAACAAAATCGAATCATCCGCTCAGGCCTTCCTGTACTAAAAACTCATTCTACAGGAATAACATGATGTATAAAATTTTACAGTGAACAAATCCCACTACGTACTTGAAAATTATGAACATGAAACTTTTGCAACTCATACCCGAAATATTCGCATTATAACATACATGAACATTATTTTGGATCTACAGAAATGTCATGGATGCTATTTCAATCAACAGGATCATCAATTATTTTCTGATATACGAAGGATTGTATTGAAAAAAGTACAAATATGCTGGCACATTAATCATATCAGCATATTATCAACATGTCGCAGAGGAATTTGTGGTACCTTTAATAAAAAATGAATGATAATGTCAACAATCTTCTCTCACAACAATTGGTGAAACATTGTTTATTGTATTTCACAACTAATAGCACTTGGCTAGATTTCAGAAAAATTGTTTAATACACTCGTCATTACACCTCCGGTAACTACGTAATTGAAAAATTTTTTTGAAATGAAGTCAATATTTATCAACTATACAGGAAAAACGAGTGTCAACGAGTGAATCAATCCTTCTCGAAACTTTGAGTTGTTGAATATCGCTTCTTGAATTATTTCTTATCAATTTTCACAACGGCTTGGCATATATATATATATATATATATATATATATATATATATATATATATATATATATATATATATATATATATATATATATATATATATATATATATGAAATATAAACTCACTATAAAAGCGCGAAACATTAATATAAAATAAACAATTAAGTTATTAGAGAAAATAAATTATAAAACGTATTTTGTAACTTTCATCCGTTCAAATATTGTATTTCAATTATAATAAAATTATTTAATTATCAAATCGATATAGAATTTCAAGTTGTCTATCCAAGGTTCTATGTGAAAAATTATTTTCCATTGAATATAATATTGCAACTTTTTGAAATTTGAAAATATTGAACCCATCATTATTAGCTTACTTGGAAAGAAATTTAAAAAGGAATTCTCATTCAAAATTGAAATTGCGTGGCCAAAAAAAACTTCATTTTGAAGTAACTTCTATATGGATTAGAAAGAAAGATCAAATAACTGAAATAACACCCTTCTTACAATTTAAATTTAATGAACACGATAAAAAAAGATTTCTTTTTTCAATAAATGAAATATGATTTGTAAAATTAAGAGCCCCTTATTTAAACAATTTTTCTGAAGATTCTTTTCTGAACTGTTCTCACCATTACGTCAATCCTACTAAGAACTTTTTCTTTAACAACACATACTCTTTTAGAAACATTCTCACACTCATTTCTATGTTCACAACCCTCACTAGTTTTGCATACACTGTTTGAAGCACACTTTTTTTCACTAACAGGTGTATGAGACATTTCATCATTGAAAAACTTTGGACAATTTTTAATAATTTGATTTTTCTCCATGATTGTTTCTTCTTGAAAGTTAATTGAAAAATGAATAGAATTTACAGAAAGTTTTATATATACCTCAATTAAGGTCTACGAAGCTCAACGCTATAGATATAAGAAGAAGGGTCGTTTTACCTGGATTCCAAATCCAAGTCGAGGTCTCAAGGGGGACTAAGATAATCTCGACGGTTTTAAGAAATGGCCTGTAGCAAGTATTATACAGGACCGGACTAAACACTTATGGATTATATATTTATGTGTAGGTGTATATATTAAAGAAATTTACTACCAGAAAAAGAATTCTGTAGTTCTCGTGCTGTATTATCGCACTTGTAGATATTCGATAAAAGTATACTATAACTTTCTTTCGATAATTTTTTGAAAAATTATTCAAAAGAACATTATAGCAGAGCTGGCTATGTGAAACATAAACAACGCAGTGTCTCCATTATTCTACGGATAAATGTTAGAGAATATTGAAAATTGATGCCTACATTTATTGAAAGCGTAAGACAGGTACTGTTTCGTACTACAAGGTACTCTTCAGTTACGCTACATTCAACAAATGATTATATATTATATATATATATATATATATATATATATATATATATATATATATATATATATATATATATATATACTGGAGCGATTAGGCATGGGACCATTCTTACACATTGCAGACGTATTTCTGTGGTGTTCGAATGAAATGTCCACGAAGCCTCACGTACTCGCACTAATGTTGTCATGAGTAGGAATCTAGAACGATAGGGAGAGTTTATACGTCTTTTCTCCGATAGAGAGAGCTCACGTGATTAGTTCACGATCTAATGTTCTTCTCATTAATTGATTGATTGAATATGACTGATGATTCCTAATAAGGACGAAACAATTGTATCTTATTATCATTCAACAATTTCGTTAATTTTCCAAAGTGCACTTAATATTCACTCTCGAAAGTGATATTAAACAGCATCTGTGTGGACAGCTCCCTGAGAGTTTTATTTGAAATATTTCGATTGAGAGTCTCACTATTGACTAAGTATGAATGATTCGTGACTCTGGAAACTATATTAAAAATTTCTTCCTATAAAATAGAAGCCTTCGAAAATGAAGAAATTTATCAATTGTTCAAGTTGAACTACATACGAGTACTATAGGTTTGTTCAAACCTTGAAATGAGTAATTTCCACTAGTGATTCACTGTTTTCACTAATGATTGATAAAAGTTTTGAAGAAATGGGATTGAAATATAATATATCAAGTTAAATTTTTTCATAAATAAAAAGTATTTTTCATGAAATATGAGAAAATTCGTCAATGGAAATGACCCTGGGAAATACTCTAGAAGCTTAAGAACTTAAGCCGACAAAATCGGAAAATTTTAGTTTTTGATTTAGAACACAAAATTGTTAGGTCAAAATATCACTAAAATACTGATTACAAAAGGAAATTTGTTCTGACAAATAATGATAGTTCTTTATTATATGAAAAATTCATACAAAAGTCTATTGACCTCAGCTCTTTTTGCGTATCTAATATATAGTGTTATTTTCATTCTAACTAATTAGTTTTGTAGCATGAGAAGTGTTTATTTTAAAGATTTGGTTGTGAAAAGGAAAGATTCCTAAAGATTCCTCGGGTGAAGGCATATCTTGTACATTATTGTGATATTTGTATAAATTATATAGAACTCCCTTCTCCGACCCCTGGGAACAACATCAGGCCATCCAATTCATTCCCAGGCTGACCATAAAGAAGAATCCAGATAATCGAATCTGAATATTTGAACTTGGTTGACAGAACGAGGCAGAGAGCAGTAAGCAAACCCTCGAAGTTGACAGAAGTAGTACCTCAAGCCCACGTAATCTGAGAAGCTAGCCAGGAGTTCATTAAAAAAAAAGATATACGTACTTCACCTGTTTTACATTTTTATCCAATTTATCTAAATACAAGAGAATAGAACTCTTTTAATTGAAATTTGACTTTCAATAGCCTATCCTATGAAAACGTATGTTGTAAAAATTTTCAATCTTTGCACCGGTTTACCTGGAGCGTTTCAGCTTATAACATGCTTAGTGCTCCAGGTAGCGTCTCAGTTGGGAATTTATTACTTTTTATTTAATGGAGGCATGTGAATGCATTGTGAGGGAGTTTGTAAGTTGGTGTCGAATGAACAATCTGATGATGAACGTTGACAAAACTGTATGTGTTCATTTTTGTCTGAAGGGCAATGGAATTAGTACCTTGGATGTTAAATATGGGGACAACACTATATCATCATCCCAATCAACAAAGTTTCTTGGAATATATGTAGATAGAAATCTGAGATGGGCATCACACATTGAGGTCTTATGTAAAAAATTGAGTAACTCATTTTTTGCAATCTCTAGAATTAAGAACATCGTACCTAGAAACTGTGTTATGAATGTGTATTACAGTCTTGTATATAGCCATCTAAATTATAATATTCTGCTGTGGGGCTGCTCTACAGAAATAAATATGGTGTTTTTTACACAGAAGCGAATACTTCGATTAATATTCCATGTTCATCAACGAACATCTTGTAAACCTATCTTCATTAATAATTACATACTCACCTTACCGTGTTTATATATTTATAGCTGTTTGTTATATGTTAAAGAAAATGAAGATAAGTTTATTAAATTGAATAGTATTCATGAGTATCCAACAAGGAACGGGGATGTACTACTTATTCCTATGCATAAAACAGCTAAATTTGAGCACTCTCTCTATTATCAGAGTATCAATATTTTCAACCATTTACCATCGAATTTGAAAGTACTGAAAGCTCATTCGAGTAGAGTTAAATCTCTGCTCTTAACAAAGGCATACTATAGTGTGGCAGAGTATTTCGATGATTCGAATGTAGGCAATAATGTATGAATCAATTTTTTTATCATATGTTTTTATATTTTTGAACACAAATGTCCTTCACCATGTGAAATTGTCTCAAATGTTTAATATTTCTGAGGTATTTTTTTTCTTTTCAAATGAAGTTGTATATTATTGTATAATATACAACTTCATATTATACAAATTGGTTAAATTTGTATAATATACAAATTTAACCAATATTTCTGTTTGAACCAATATTTTTGCTCGAGAGCTGAATGGAAGATCAGACTCAAAACTGAATTCAGTCCTTTTGAGAGCATTCTTCCTAGTTGTAATTATTGTATCAATTGAAATGAATTTAATGCTACAATGTAAAGAATGTTTCTCAATAAATTTATTTTTATGGTTTTTATGGTTACTTCGTACATAGTTCCTGTTGAAGGTATTATGGAACTTGGTAATATATCCTCCAATTTGTTCAGTCTTGTATTAAACTTTCGGTTAAGTTTCTGAAGCCGATTTTTTATTGGTTCTATGTTTGTTCTTGCGTACAGCACCTCATAAGAGGGGTTGGGCAGTCTGTTCATTGCGTGTCTTATCCTTGTAATGGTACACAGAGCTGATCTGTCTGCTCCTCTATATTCTTAAGCGACGACATTTTGCTGTTTGCATAGATTGTGTGTGCATATTCTAGTTTTGGTTTTGCATATTTTAACTGCACCCTCAATACTTTTTCCTCCGTTTCCATACGTAAGGCATCTGAAATGATTTGCTTTTGTTATTGTCATTATTTCTGACGAATTTATTTTCAATTTTTCAACTTCTTAGAAGGCATTACGAAGCGTGTAACACATTTCAAAGACACCAATTTTAAATTTTGATGAGATTAAATTATTTAAGCACGGTTTATTATTTCCGATGCACAAACATCGATGCAAATAAAATGGTTATGTAACTCAATACGGCCCTGCACGGAGTCTTTCCACTTTACGCTTTATACCATCACAATGGATATTTGAGTGATATTTAAATTGCTGCACTTTTCCAAGAATATCATTTCGAACTATAATAATTCATAATTTCCTGAATACAAGGAATTTTGAATTTCGGCAACAAGTTTTGCATAACTGATATCTAATCCTTTCATCATATAATGGCAGTTTCAAGGTTACGAGAAAACGTCCTAAAAAGTTGTTTTAAATATTTCACTAGGAAATATTCTGACCAAATACACCGATTAGCATACATACAAAAAACCAATGAATATCACCTAGTGGTTTAAGGTGAATAGGAAATATAAAGTAGAGTTCAAGAAAAGACGATTCCTAGTATTTAAAGTCAAGAATTTCCGAACCAGAAATTACTATGGGAGTTACTTTAGGTGTTCAAAACTGCCACTTCCATGTAGTGAGTCACTGTGAAAATTGTGATGTTTACTCATATCTGACGTGATAAAGCAGTTCTAGAGCATAAGGCTATCGCAAAGACGTGGGTTCGAATCCCTAGTAAGGTACAAGTTTGTATGTGTCTGTGTGTTTGAGATATAGATATATTACAGATCTGTAATATTTTTATGGTTTTAGGTACCTACATATAAAATACGTGATAGGTAAAATACTTAGATTAAACTGTATTGGACATTTGGAACAGGTACTAAAAAATTATGAAAATTATCACAATACTTATTTATACATATGATATGAAAAGATTATAATTATTTTGAATGAATGAATGTTTCTTATTGATATTCTACATCCCTAATAAAGTACAGGTTTGTATGTGTCTGTGTGTTTGAGGTATAGAGATATTACAGATCTGTAATATCTCTATGGTTTTAGGTACCTACATATAAAATACGTGATAGGTAAAATACTTAGATTAAACTGTATTGGACATTTGCAACAGGCACTAAAAAATTATGAAAATTATCACAATATTTATACATAGGATGTGAGAAGATTATAATTATTTTGAATGAATGAATGTTTCTTATTAATATTCTACATCTCTAATAAGGTACAGGTTTGTATGTGTCTGTGTGTTTGAGATATACAGATATTACAGATCTGTAATATCTCTATGGTTTTAGGTACCTACATATAAAATACGTGATAGGTAAAATACTTAGATTAAACTGTATTGAACATTTGCAACAGGCACTAAAAAATTATGAAAATTATCACAATATTTATACATATGATGTGAGAAGATTATAATTATTTTGAATGAATGAATGTTTCTCATTAATATTCTACATCTCTAATAAGGTACAGGTTTGTATGTGTCTGTGTGTTTGAGATATAGATATATTACAGATCTGTAATATCTCTATGGTTTTAGGTACCTACATATAAAATACGTGATAGGTAAAATACTTAGATTAAACTGTATTGGACATTTGGAACAGGCACTAAAAAATCTGTAATCTATCTGTAATATCTCTATGGTTTGAGGTACCTACACATAAAATACGTGATAAGTAAAATACTTAGATTAAACGCTATTGGACATTTGCAACAGGCACTGAAAAATTATGAAAATTATTACAATACTAATAAATATGATGTGAAAAGATTATAAATATTTTGAATGAATGAATGTTTCTTATTAATATTCTACATCCCTAGTAAGGAACAAGTTTGTATGTGTCTGTGTGTTTGAGGTATAGAGATATAACAGATCTGTAATATCTCTATGTTTTGTGGTACCTACATATAAAATACGTGATAGGTAAAATATTTAGATTAAACTCTATTGGACGTTTGGAACAGGCACTAAAAAATTATAAAAATTATCACAATACTTATATTTTTGTTTGTCATAAACTTCGTAGTAAGTTTCAGCGTGGTGCTCAGCAGATTTATTCCCCTGTAATTCGAAGGTACTTTCTTGTCTCCTTTCTTGAACATAAGCTTGTGTGCTTGTACGCCATTCATCTGGGATCCTGTGATGGTAAAGGATCTTTTGAATTAAAATTGTCAACTCTTGAGTAAGACGTTGTCCGCCATATTTGAGTAGTTCGTTGCTAATTCCGTCCTGCCCGGCACTTTTCCTATTCTTTAATTTTTGTAGGGCTAACTGTACGTCACCCACATTAACTTCAGCATCTTCGCTCACTACTATTTCCGGTGTCCTTAGGTCTTTTTTTGTATCCTCTGCCGAATATAGTTCAGTTAGGTACTCGATCCAGGTCTCGTTGGTTATATGTTTTGTTTCAACTAACTCATTTATTTCTTTCCGTTGTGATCGGATTAGTCTCCATATTTGTTTTTGTAGCCCATAGAAGTCATTCTCCATGTTTTTGGAATAAATTTCCCAGTACTGGTCTTTAGTTGAACGTACTAACGTTGTGCTCTCGTTTCGGATTCTTTGATATTCATTGTACGATGCTGGTGTTCTTAATGTTCGATATGCGAGGTAAGCATGTTTCTTTTCCTTGCATTTTTCTTTAACTTCCCTACAGAACCACGGAGTTCTGTTTGTGTTCTTCTCACTGTTATTTGATATTCTAGTGCCTAGTGCTTCGTATGCAGCCGTGTGTATGTTGTTTTTTATTTTGACAAACAAAATTAATAGCCTCACCTCTTTCGCTGATGAACAACAAGGATTCAGATCTGGAAGATCTTGCACCGACGCCGTATTTGTCATAAGACAAGTAACAGAAAAGTCTATAGAATATAATAAGCCAGCATTTATGTGCTTTATTGACTTACTCAAAGCTTTCGACCGGGTCCAACTATCAGACATTATACATCTGCTCTACAACAGGCAAATCCCACGTAATATAATAAAGACTATCGAAAATATATATACTGCGAATAAGATCCAGGCAAGATTAGACGGGGAGCTTACCACACAGATACCAGTGAGAAGTGGTATTCCTCAAGGAGATTCGTTAAGCCCCCTTCTGTTCAACATCATCATGGATGAGATAATCAAAAAAGTAAGAGGAATGAGGGGTTACAAAATGGGGGACAAAGAGATATCCATTCTGTGTTACGCCGATGACGCTGTGCTGATTGCAGAAAATGAAGACGATTTACAGCGCCTCCTACACCAGTTCAACCGTACAGCCAAATCGTTTAATATGATAATCTCTGCTTCTAAAACAAAGTGCATGACTACATCAAAAACACCATTGAGATGCAAGCTTGAGGTTGATGGTAAATCTATACAGCAGGAAATGAAATTTAAATACCTCGGGATAGAGATTTCGAGTTATGGTGATGTCGAGGCAGAGGTAAGGGAGCAGGCAACAAAAGCAGCAAGGAGAGCAGGATGTCTGAATGACACAATATGGCGCAATAAGCATATCGGAATTGAAGCCAAGGCACGAATCTATAAAGCAACCGTAAGGCCCATTATGACATATACCGCAGAAACTAGACCAGAAACAACGAAAACCAGGCGACTACTGGAGACAACCGAAATGAAGGTACTTCGCAGGATAACCGGAAAAACACTTCTCAACGGAGAAAGGAGTGAAAATGTTAGAAACATGTGCAAGGTGGACAGCATTAATGACTGGGTATTGAACAGAAAACAGGAGTGGAATGATCATATAAACAGAATGGACGACAGAAGAATAGTAAGAATTGCCCGTGATAAATATCCACTGGGGCGCAGAAGCGTGGGACGACCACGGAAAAGATGGAATGACAACTTGAACGTTCCGTAACAGACAAACGACCGAAGAATAAACAGGCGGCTTTCGCCTAAAATAAAGAAGAAGAAGAAGAAGAAGAAGACAATACTTATACATATGATGTGAAAAGATTATATATATTTTGAATGAATGAATATTTCTTATTAATATTCTACATCCCTAATAACATACAGGTTTGAATGTGTCTGTGTGTTTGAGGTATAGATATATTACAGATCTGTAATATCTCTATGGTTTTAGGCACCTACATATAAAATACGTGATAGGTAAAAGAAATTTTATGATATTTGATTTTTTTATATATTGTTCGTGAATAATTCTCCTTTATTAAATTTATTCCAGTGAAAATGCCATCGAAGAAAAGTATTCTATGGTCATCCCCCACAATTCAGAAGAAATTTGTTCTATACTCATTCCCCTACAAAAGAAGAACAGTGTTCTATGGTCATTCCCACGCACTTCAGGATAAATACAAGCAGTCCACAATGTAATAGCTCAGTTTATCATCAACATCTGATGAAGCCACTGTGTTGGCGAAACGAGATTGTCATGTTTTTGAATGAATTATAGTGAAAATCGAAAAAATACTTAGTTTTATTTGAATTATGTATTTAGATTTTCATCGAGTATCCGCCCAATCAATTAATGATTTGAAAAGGAAGATAGATCATACACCATGTTGTCAATGCATTAACGTCGAAATGTGAATTGAAAATCCTCCACCAATAATAAAGCATAAGTTTTCTTAGAAATGCTGAACCCACCACCATCTGATAATTTGTAATAACCTGTAAATAACATACCCAATCAATATCAGTATTAAACACTTTATATCTTCATTTCTTCGTATTATAATGTACTACTCCTACCACTTGTTCAACTGCAAGATGGATTGTTTGACATAGTTCTTGTGATATGCAGTAAAGTTTCTCAGGAAATTTAGTATATGTATGACAGTATAACAAAACAAGGCAGACAACGATTTCTTCTCTATATCTTATTCTTTAAGTTAACCACTTCCCATTTGTATTACTTCTTCACGGCAGAATCAATTCTTTCAATAATAATAATAAGAATAAGTTCTTTATTCTCAATAGGTATAACACCCAATTACAAAAAATGATAACAATGTTGAATACATAACTAAATAATCAAAATGAAAAATATATAACAAAGAGTTTAATCCAATTTGAAAAAATAGTAACTTATAACTACATTATAGCATTCAATGAAATATTACAAAGTACTCAATCTAAATCAATTCACTTCAGTCAATTTTCTTTGTTCACATAACTCCTAATAATAACTTCTATGGAGTCAAAGTGAATGTCACAATTATTGGCAACTCTATTGAATGTAGACTCCATAAACCAAATGGGGGATTGTATTAACCAGTTGGTCCTTGGAGTCACGAGGTGGAATAATTCTGTATAACGAGAATTTTGCCTAGGAACACGAAATTTCAAAGCGGACAAGAGAGGAGGACAATCAATACTATTGTGAAGTAATTTGTACAAAAATTTGAGTGATAAAATTTCTCTCCTGCTGCAACGAGATTAAACTAAATCGACTCAATAATTCGTTATGTTTGACTCCCCTCTGTGGATAAACTTTATCCTCCCTCCAAACTAAGAATTTCAAGAACCTTCTCTGAATAGCCTCAAGATGGCGTTGATGGCAAGTGTAAATGGGATGCCAGATCATGCTGCCATACTCCAACTTGCTACGGATTAGGGTATTAAATAGTCCTTTGAATGTTGAGGTATTATTAAAATATTTGCCATTACGTATAACGAATTGATATATTTTCGCAGCAGATGAAATGAGTTTGGTGATGTGTGGGACAAAGGAAAGCTTTCGATAATATTTGGAAATATTCGATGAATGTTACTTATTTAAGAAGCAATACACACATGAAGAAGGATGCCATATAATATTGTCCAAAAAGAAATTAATAAAATAGATTTCGATTGGGTCGTACTTCTGGGACGAATATGTCAAAAATGAAATATGTTAATTTCTTTACGCACGATTCCATATCCTGTATATAAAAACCTCGTTGGAGGACTCGATGAATTTAATGAATAAACAAATATAAATCTAGAATATCATCTATACTGAAGGTTATCGAGTTTTCATAATTTCAACGTCATTTTAACATTTTCCAATACTAAACGAAACGAGCTGATGAATCTTATGTGTTTTTTTACGTAATCGGTTCAAATGAATTCCTATAATAACGTTTATCTATCTATCTCTGATTGACTTGGCGCGTGTAGAATTCACAATGAATTTTCACGAATTTTCTGATCGCCCCAAAAACTATTCGGCACATGAATCAGAAATCTATAATTTCGAAGCTGTTGATCACAACTTATTGCTCAGCAAGCTACAGACTGACTGCATTAGCTAATTGGGGCGACAATTCCTCGTCGTCAAATAAGTAAGGGGTCGTTCAAGTAATACGTAACCATATTCATTGACATTACATAGCCCCTACCTTCTTGTCAGCAAAAGTAAGCGCTTTCACCTTTCCTCCCTTGCTCACGTAAAATCGGTATATGCATTTTTCTTTTAATGTATTTTCTGTTTTTTTTTATAAATTCATGAGCAGCATTGATAATTTCATAAATAGGCTAATAGGCCTAGGAATCATGGCAAGATGTCATCGAAAATAAGCACTCCCGCCACCTTACAGGCTGTAAGTAATACGTCTTCTAAGACCAAAGCCAAATTCGATATAAATATGAACTTGAAGAGTCCGAAAAACTTATTCTGCATAGAATTTAAGGATCGATGAGAATGTAAAATAATTCAATATACTGTGGAATATGCACAATAATAATAATATTAATAATAATAAGCATATATTTCCAACAGGTAAGTACCCAATTATAGGAAAATACATAAAGAATAAATATGGTAACTAAAAATATAAATGACAACATAGATATACAATATTAAGAAACAATTATAATAAAAAAATCATTATCAAATATAATAATCTAAATCTTTAATGTCAATATTTAAATGTTCAATTATAACAATAATCAAGGAAACAAATCACTCAGAACTCCACTCCAAAGAAATCAAAATACCTCACTGTTAAGATTTAAATACACATTTATGATAGAAACAAGTGAGGCCCAGTGCAAATGACAGCAGCTTGGATACCTGGTTTTCAGTAGAACATACAAAGCTAAGCGGCGATTGCGAGAGAAGATGGGTTCTGTGGGTTTTGAGTAGAACGTCTGGCTTATTCTAGTAGATCTAGGAGGAACGGAGAAATTAAGTTTACCCAGAAGCTCAGGACAGTCGAGATAATCATTGAGCAAATTGAATAGAAATTTCAATGCATTCAAACTTCTCCTTGTGTGGAGGCTCCTAGTGTTAAACCTCGATAGTGGATATAGGTGGATATACACCATCCTCTCGAAATGAGAGCCATTTCAAGAACTTCCTCTGCAGTGCCTCCAGGCGGTTTATGTGACAATTATATATTGGTTGCAAAACAAGACAGCCATACTCAAGTTTGCTTCTCACTAGGGAATTAAATAAATGGACAAGTGTTGAGGAATTCGAAAATAATCTGGCATTGCAGATGATGAAACCATAAACTTTTGCTACATGATAAAATTAATTGGTTGATATGAGGTATGAATGAGAATTTTTGATCAAATACTAGGCCGAGATCCTTAACCTCCTGAAGTCGAGTCAGATTAACACCTTCAAACACAATTAGAGCAACACAAATTAAGAACAAAAGAAATCACAATTGAACGTGTTGATCAAAAGTTACATTATGCCTATAGAGCAATAGACAGCTCACTAGGGTGTCTGTAACTGATCGTCAAATAGTTCAGAGAGTTTTTACTTTTAGTTTTAGTACCTTACCCATTAGAACAAAAATTAGATATTGCTCAAAAGTATACTGTAGAATGATTTAATACAAATACTAAAGAACTTGAAATAATGAGATTTATCTTGAATTCACAAATGAGATAATTTTTGGCAAATTTCGATTGAGTTCAAATTGAATCGAAAACAATTTCCAACCTTTGATGCATACTCGTCGACAGCGTGTTTCTTTTTCAATTTGACTTGAAAATTCATTAGAAATTAGTTTAATTGAAATTTAAAGTACTACAAATGAGCAATGTTTACATAATAATAATAATAATAATAATAATAAGTTCTTTATTTTCAACAGGTATAACACCCAATTACAGAAAATAATAACATTATATATATTGAATACATAACTAAGTTATAACTAAAAAATTTAGAAAAAAGATTTAACTAAATAATTAAACAAAAGATTTAACAAAGAGATTAATCTAATCTAAATAAAAAAAATAGTAACTTATAACTACATTATAGCATTCAATGAAATATCAATGGGTATAACATCCAATTACAGAAAATAATAACATTATATATATTGAATACATAACTAAGTAATAACTAAATAATTAGAAAAAAAGATTTAACTATATATTAAACAAAGATTTAACAAAGAGATCAATCTAATCTAAAAAAATAGTAACTTAAAACTACATTATAGCATTCAATGAAATATTACAGATAACTCAATCTAAATCAATTAATTCAATCAATTTTCGTTGTTCACATAACTCCTGATAATAGATTCTATGGAGTCAAAGTGAATGTCACAATTACTGGCAATTCTATTCAGTGTAGACTCCATGAACCAAATCGGGGATTGCATAAGGGAGTTGGTCCTCGGAGTCTCTAGGTGAAATAATTCTGTATTACGAGAATTTTGCCTAGGAACACGAAAATTCAAAGCGGACAAGAGAGGAGGACAATCAATACTATTGTGCAGTAATTTGTACAAGAATTTGAGTGATAAAGTTTCTCTCCTGCTCTGCAATGAGATAAAACTAAATCGACTCAATAATTCGTTATGATTGACTCCTCTCTGTGGATAAACTTTATCCTCCCTCCACACTAAGAATTTCAAGAACCTTCTCTGAATAGCCTCAAGATGGCGTTGATGGCAAGTGTAAATGGGATGCCAGATCGTGCTGCCATACTCCAACTTGCTACGGATTAGGGTATTGAATAGTCCTATCAATGTTGAAGAATTATTGAAATATTTGCCATTACGTATAACAAAATACTTTTTAAATGTTTACACTACAATGAGCAAATTTGCACTTACATTAATGTTTTATAATCGTAATTATGTTGATTTTATTTAAAATGAAAGACTATATGTGTAATAAATCAATACTGTTTGTATTTTTGTCTTGTTCATTCAATGTTAACATAAATTTTGCGAGTGAAACACAGAAACTTACCACATTTCTAGCTCCTAAAAATTTCAAAAAGCTATTGAATACGTTATAAATAATAAGGCACTGGTTTCAGATTTGAACTTTTAGAAACTGTTGAATATGGATAATACCCAAATACTTGAAAAATTTGCTCAATTTTCAATGCATTTTTGCACAATTTAGCACTCATTTTAAAAATTTGGCCAAAACAGAATTAACAAATCAACATTTGAAACGAAGTTTGAGAAAAATCTCAAGTTTATAAATGATGAAAATTTTGTATAAGACTTTGGCAAAAAATTCAACATTGTAATTAGTTAATTAGTGTTGTTACTAACTGTATATTCTTTGAGTTAGCGAATTTATTTAAAAAATGAAAGCTATTGTTATTGTTAGAGAGCTATTAGCTTCGGAGTTTGGATCAACAGTTTCATTGGTTTACCCATTATTTGCTAACATTTGCTTCCAAATTTTCAATGCCGTAAAATTTGGTATTCGGTAGATAAATATTTTTGGGATTCATGTAATAGAAACAGTCAAAATATTTGTTTTTTCATATATCCCACTTATTTAAAATTAAATTTAATTATGTTTTCAAATGTTTGATCGAAGTTTAAAAAATTAAAACATTTTCATGTATTCATACTATATTTTATAGAATTATTAGTTCCAACAATATGAAAGATTAACCACACCCAATATACAGTGACCAATCTTTTTCAAGAGCAGTTTATTCGATAGGATGAACCCGAAGCTAATCATCTCAACAAGCTTTTCATCCCACTGTGATCTAAATTGGAAATCACCACATAATATAAAAATTAGCGAAGTCTACCTGCTATCCACAGGTACTCCAGATCTGTCTGTTATCTACGTGGCGTTTAGATTTCAACCTTACATTCTTTAGTCACAACCTGTTCCGGTGCCCTGATGAATTTCTTTTAAAAATTGTGTTTCAACAGATTTATGCTTAGGTACGAAATAAATGTCTAGACACGTTCCTATTAGTTGTCTTTAAATCGAGAGGATCAGGTAAATTCTCCGTCAGGGATAATCTATCTATAACTGCAAACTACGATAAATCATGTGCAGGTAAAGGAACCCCAGAAGATATCGTGAAAGTCATCTCCTTTATTCGTTGATAAGTCATCCTTAAAATGCTCTGCAAATTTCAAGCAGGTTCATCGTTTATCCAACTGAAATATATGGAACAGAAAATCAATATGAATGAATATTGGACAGATTCGTTCGTTAATTTATGATAATGTGATTTGTATAATAAAAAAAATACGCATTGCTTTTTATCACTATCTTTATTATATTTCGACTGCAGTTTTGTATTATTAATACATTTTCAAGGACATAATAAATTCGAGTGATTGAATATAAGAACAGAGTTGACCAGTAATATAGTGTGGATTCTTCTTCTTCTCACTATGTCATCAGTACTCTTCTTTATAGAATGGTGGTATCCTTATTCTATTGGATCATTTGATGAATTAACAGTGGTATTTTTTGTGTTTAGAAATTCCTATGGATTCCAAAATATCTAGATCTCAAAATGTATTATAAAGCTAAACCTACTTTGTTTTTTATCACTATATTTATTATTTTGCGACTAACGATTCGTAGAATTACAAAATTTTCAAGCACTAACAAATACTGGGATTTTTCGAATATAAGTAGGTACAGAGCGGACCACCAAAACAGTTTGTATTCTTCTTCTAAGCATGTCCTACGGCCACGGTGTATTTTTCTTCTTCAGAGAGCTTCATAGAGTGGTGAAATCCTTATATCTATTTGATCTTTCAACAAATTGATGATGAAACTTTTACTATGTTTGTACTAGTCAATGGTTTCTAAAATATCTCGTTTTTTTCCTTTTTGAAATTGTACGTGTAATATCTTTGAATTATCCGCATCTGGAACTGTATGTCGTGAGCATAGAAAATTCGGAGTGAGCATATTATTCTGTAAGCATCTGAAGAAGTCGTTTGTAACGCCGAAACGCGTCATGCGTAAATCATAAAGTGTATCATAAGTGTAAATCATAAATCAAAGTGTAAATCATAAGTTCAAGTGTTTGAATTTAAGTTATATTCAATAGAAAATTCGAATAATATTTGTTTATTCGTTAACAATAAAAAACCATTGAGCAATTTTTTGTGGAGGTTTGAATGACAACCGAATGAAAGCTGCCTTTGAATGAAACTCCAGTAACAAAATTATAAATATAGTGATGAAAAACAAAGTGTATTTTTCTCTATAATAGAGAATTATATACGATCAAATTTAGTATATCACAAAAAACAACTATACACGGCTAATATTACAATGTTCAATCTGTTTTAATACATTTTTCAGATTTGGAGCTTTTGAAATTTAAATATAGTTGCTCTGCAAAATATGTCCTTTTTGAATAATGAAAAAACATTACCTTTGTTATCATAAAAAGATTAAGTCTCTTTTTCAAAGTTTGTAACGAAACGTTAACTGGTAATATATATGGTGTCTGTGAATCTTAAGAGCTTGTTTCTACTACCAGCTTTATGTAATGTAACCATTTTATTTGATCATCTTAAGTATTTTATTAATTGATATTATTATAATATAATTCAAAAGTTAGTTGGCTTAATTTCGAAAAAAGTTTTTCAATCACCCAACAAATTTTTCCAGCTACCGACCCCTTCGTTATCAAGAGTTAAAATTTCTTAACTAAATGTTTTGAATATTATGCGAATTATTTCTAGTGGTGGTCAATTGGCATTATTATTCGATTTTCGTATTTTCTCTGAAAAGACGGCGAATTTGAATAGATATTTTAAAAACCTTTAAGGCATTTAAAGATAATTTCTTTTATTTCCATAAACGAACCCAGTACAGAAGTCTAATGCGGTTTTAATATAGTCCCATTATAATACTAATACAAGATAGATAGACACATTTTAGAGCAGTTTTAAACTTGATTAAGGTCTCTAAGCATTCAATAATAGGTCTTAGTATTCCTTTATTAAATTTGTTTGAATAGGCTACCACTAAGTTTGCAATTAAACATTTTCATAATTCGAAAAAATTTGAGAATTATCACAGGTAATCAATAACGAAAATTGAACGCAGGGAATTTGTAGATATTCGGATTAAGATGATTCCAAGAAATATTTATGGGATTCACAAATTTGTCTTCAATCATCTCTATTTATGGATGAAGATTTAAAGACTTTCAAAAATGTTTGTGTAGTTTCGTCAACTTCAAGTTGGACAATATCAAAACTAAAAATCAACCATAATTCTCAAGAGTAACGGCATC
The DNA here is from genome assembly GCA_030704895.1 of Henosepilachna vigintioctopunctata. Classification (NCBI taxonomy): domain Eukaryota; kingdom Metazoa; phylum Arthropoda; class Insecta; order Coleoptera; family Coccinellidae; genus Henosepilachna; species Henosepilachna vigintioctopunctata. The sequence goes on along the minus strand of JARQZJ010000124.1, from coordinate 587,482 downwards.
CTGGCAAGAAATTTATGAATATTGGTGTTCAGCTATGAAATTTCAGGTAGTGAATTTTTCAGATTCCTTACGACTTTCGTTTGGATGTGTAAATGTATATATATATATATATATATATATATATATATATATATATATATATATATATATATATATATATATATATATATATATATATATGTATATATATATATATATATATATATATATATATATATATATATATATATATATATATATATATATATATATATATATATATATATATATATATATATATATATATATATATATATATATATATGACGTTTCGTTGTATATAAAAATTTTGTCAAATCTTGATATACAACGAAACGTCAAAAAAAATAATGATTTTACATTGAAAACAGCCTGTTATTGCTGAAAATATTATAAATATATTTATCTCAAACAGACAATTAAACCAATTTTGAAATATAATAATATATTTCATATAATAGTTTTTTTTGAATATATATTATATTAAAGAAAAAGATTTGTGATAACAGATTTATATGCACTTAATTATAAAATAAAATTGATTTGTGAGAAAGAAATCGACAAGTTAATGAATAAGTATTAATTATCGTTTCTTAATTTTTAGGTAAGAGATTTTTGTAATTAGTATTAAAATATATTCTAATGAAATTAAAACTTTACTTTTAGAGCAACGTTAGAGTTAGTTTATTACTTGTCGTCTTTCCTATATAGATAAATTAACATATATCTTATATAAATATATATATATATATATATATATATATATATATATATATATATATATATATATATATATATATATATATATATATATATATATATACATTAACACAATAAGCGAAGAAACAGTTATATTGCGAAATTAACGATATTATTAATGAAAAGTGTTATATTTGTATCTCGTTAATAGTTTAGTTTTAAGGTATTATTTTGCTTTTGTACACAACAGAAGATGAATATAATAAAATACTAATTGCTGTTATTTTTTTTAAGACGTATCAGCTCGTTAAAACTTCTTTAAATCGTTAATTTAATTATTTTCAGCTATATTTATTTTTTTTTTTATTCAGTGGACCTACAGTTTAACGCCGGTTCCGAACGGTCATTGGGCTTGTAATCGATGTACATTACCCAGCAAATATCATTATTCTAACTTCTCAAATCATAGACAAACACAAACACCCATGCCTTCAGCGGGGCTTGAACCCGAGTTCTACCGCACCATAGTCCGGAGTTCCACCGACTAAGCTACGGAGACAGGCGAGCTATATTTCGTTTCACTAAAGTGAAAAAAAGGCAAAAAAGAGAAGAGGTAAAGAAGTGTGTTACATAGAAGTAGACAGAAAGTGACAGTGAAAGACAGAAAATGCATCCCATATTAATAATTTTTTCAAAGTTTCGCTGTTATCACGAATACGTGCCTACACACCCATATTTTTTTTACAATAATCTGGGTTTAGATTGCGATGAATTGAGGGTCTAGTTAATTCAAACTTCTAGTAAAATCAGTGAGCTCGTTAATAACCAGCACTAACTGAGCAACTGGAGTTATTAAATAGTTAGTAGACGATTTCAGGCACTACAATAATGATCTAAATATTATCTAAAAATATTCAGTATTCGTCAACAGAATGTCAAGATTTGACTTGATTAGTTCATTCCTTAATCGTTTCTATTCAAAAACAAAGTTAAGCCTCCTACCTAAGTAGGAGCAATAAAAAACTTGTGTTTGCGTAAGGAGATTTTTAAATAGACCGAACAAAGAGTTTCTGGTTCGGTGTTTACATAAAATCTATGCAAAATACGTTAGACATATAATCGGAAGATTAGCTTATACGTTGGATTGCAATTTACTGCGTATTTGACAAGCACTTAGCTCTGTCTTATCGCAGGAATTAATGAAATGAATCTACATACTAATATTTGTTAAAAGGAACAATTTCAGTGATGTTCAGAAATACGGTTACGAAATGGTAGCTGGATTATATTTGATTTAGTATCAGTTCGGATATAAATTAAAAGTGACATTTTTCTAGAGAAAGATTATTATTTAATCAACAAAATATATGGCACGTTTGGGAACGTAGATTGTATGATTCCTTGAGGATATTCTGAACAGTGACTTGAATTTAAGGGAATGAAATTATTAATTTAAATAAAAATAATTGTTTTATTTAAATTTTGTATTTAGATTTTCATCAAGCATCGGCCGAATCAATTAAAGAATGAAATTATTAGAAAATACCTTGAAGAGTATCATTAATTTTACCATTACTTTTTAATCGTATTGAGAGTTATTGTCATTTGACCATAATTTTCAAGGTGGTATTCAACTTTTCGTTAGGAAAATTTGTTAAGTTAACATATTTTTGAGCAATAAGGTATATAACAATCTGAAGAATGTCTCTGATTTTTAGGTATTTATTGTTACGTTATCAAAGTATTTTTAAGTATCATATAGTTGAAAAACTAGAGTAAATTCCACAAAATTCTTCACTAGATATAAATTTCGGGCTAGTAACCTATTCTCAAGAGTTCAATACAACTCACTTGACTTTGCTCAGTGATTTTAATTATAAAAGACATTTCAAAATGTCCAACCGAGTTTTCCATTAGGAAAAATTATTATTGGGAGCTTGGAATTAATTCTAAAGTATCACATTGAATGATTTCAAATATTTCTGAAAGAAACCAATGCTGATCCTTCTGATTTTATAGTTTTTCCCTTTCAAAATATTGGCTATTGGCATAATAATCGATTGAATTCTATGACAAAATTGGCTTTTATACACAATGGAAAAGGAAATCTTTGGAATTATCCTAGCAATGACGATAACTTTGGGTGGTTAACTTCATTTTGATATTAGGCCTAATTATCTGATCGCCTTTATTAGTCGTATTTGTTTATATTGGGAAATTTTTATAATTTGTATTGCAAATTAAAATCCAAATACTTTTCTCATTACTGAGCATATTAATTGTGTCTTCGTTGGCATTATTTGTGTAGACAGCTCCATGAGAGTTTTATTTGGAGTATTTCAATAAAGAGTCTCAATAGTCTAATGTTCAGCGAATTTTTGATATCCTCACTCTTAAAATAATTATGTTGGTCTTGTGCAGCTCTGTGTATCTTCCAAATTGATAATATAAATTGACCTCTCATACAACTTTAGTTAAGATATTGTTCAATTTTAAATCGTAAAATTTGAAATATTATGCTAAATTCCACAAAACTCATTGAATTCACTAAACTTGTGCTTCGGGCTGATAACCCATTGTCATGAATTGATACCATCAGTTCCGTGATATTAACTTTAGACAATGAATTAACAGAGCAAGACATAGGCCCAGTGAATTAATTAATGTTTGTCAAGTGTTTAGTAATTAGTAAATTGTACTCACACTTTCAGTTGCGATACTGTACATAATTTCTTTCGAAAGGATTTCGAAAACTTGAAATGATCATTTATTGGATATTTATTATTGAACATTTTATTGAAAAACTCACTTATTATATCTGTAATTTTTTTGGATTTTCGAGATTTGCATTCCTCTAAAGGCCCTCAAATTATTGAGTGCGTATAGAGCCTCATCTAGAAGTCTGTCTGAGTTTGAAGGCAATCATCGAAAAATAATTCATATTATCATCAAATATGAAACGCTAAGTAGATAAAAATTTGCACGATCATATTATCAGCATTGGAGCTCAACGTAATATAGTAATTATGAATTCGAAAGAAATATCAGCTTATCTAAAATTAGCATTATCGTAATAATAATGTAATTATTCTTAATCTCGTAATCTAACGAAATTGAGTAGATTGTATTGATTTGGAAATTTTGGCAATAGAGATAAAGTCTTGTTTTTATTTTTGATTTCGGCCTAGTTGTTTAATAATCATCCTTTAAATTCCAGAGGAGGTTCTAATTAACTCATATGTGTTGAAGGAAATGAATTTTTGTGCAAAATTTTGTGAATAAAATTTATAATTTCCGAAAATCCAAACAAATACACTCTACGTCCATTTTAAATGAAAGTTTATAATATAAAAGATGTAAATATCTTTCCTGAAAGAAAATATATTAGAATATATTATATAGTATATACACTCCCATTTTCTTGATGGGTCTTTGGTCTGTTTATATTATAACTCAAAATTAATACTTTTAGTAATAATAGACCTTAAAGTGGAAACATTTATTTCTAGTTAACGTTTCGCTACGAATTGTAGCTATAGAAAAACTTTGAAATAAATTGTTCTCATCAAATGACAGAAATATTTTTATTATAATTCTGTCATTTAAAGCAAATTATTCCAAGTTCTTGATGAAGTTTCAATTTGTAGCGGAAGGTAACCGCTACAAATTTGTTAAGTATAACAAATACTTAACAAATAGTTAAGTATTTGTCATTCATAAAATTTTTTTTTATTATTATTAAATACTTAATCTAAGCATTTTTATCATTACAATCTGGTCACTGTGGACCAATGAGCAATTTTATTTTAACCTAATTGACTACTATCTAACTCAAACTAAGGTATACTCATCAGTGTTACTTATATTCTAGTCCTATATTAGAGTTACTCTACTATACTATACTAGAATATATACTATACTATACTATATTGATAATAATATTAATAATAATAATATACTGTACTATAATACTATAGTCCTATACTAGAGTTACTAAAAGTTAACATGTGAAAGCGGCACTGTTTTCGCTCACTTTCACTTCACTAACTCAAACGGTTTTATTCTTTCAAGTATTCTTTTATTGTCAGTGTTGTCTGGCAAATGAATAGCTTCGATATCAGCATGTTGATGAAGCCTTTATTCATGTTTATTGGCATATTGGGTAACAGTGTGCTCAATAGTTTCTACCTTTAGGTCTCTAAGTAAGTCACCATTACGTACATACTAAGGGGAGTCTGTAATATTTCTTAGTACTTGGTTTTGAAACCGTTGGATAATATTGCCATTTATCTGTTTGGTACACCTCTATAATTGTATTCCGTAGGACCACACAGGTTTAATAATTTGTTTATATAGTAGAAGCGTGTTGATAATTACGACTTACGTCCCATCAGCCAATACATTTTTCATTATTTCATTTCTAGTTCTGTTCTTTCTGTCTTAACGTGAGCCTTCCATCGGTGTATCCCCAAATATTTTGCTGTATTTGAGTGTGGTACCAGTTTATTATTGATATGTATTGGTATGTGATTACATTTTTTATTTGTGAAGTTAACATGCTTCATATAAATAAATATTATTATTATGGCGATTATTCGTCATTAGGAGAGCGATTGAACTTGAATTCGCAATTTTTAGGGGCTTTGCTTCGGTTGCTGTGCCTCCCAAACACGCTTCATTCTCTCGGAATGCTCTTTCTTCCGTTCATCTATCCATTTTATTCCAGGTTAGCGCGATGATTTCTGCTCAAACTTCACATGTGCGATTTTATAACGACACTCAGTGCTATCTTCGGGGTTTATTATATTGATATGTTGTAGATCCTTTTGGACCTCTTTTAGTCACTCTGTTCCTCATTTAATATTCATCATTATATCGAGTAGTTTTTTCGGTATTCTGGACTATTTCATTTTGTAGACATGTGCCTAGAACTTTGATCCTCGTTTTCTGATTTCTTCCGTTATCCTATTTGTTTTTTTATACAGTTCGTTCTGAGGTCTTTTCATCTAAATGCCGTATTGATTTGAATACATAAATTATTTAAATAATTTAAATAACTTATTTTAATCTATTTGGTAAATCTTTCTGAGAATTTTTTTCGTTTGAATGACCGTCAATAACTATTGTTTCAGCTGCGTAGATTGCTTCTGGAAGAATCTTTGTGTAATATGCCCTGATTTTGCGCCTCCCAAAATGCATGTTTCATTATTATTCGCCCATGTTATCTTGTATTTTCGTTGACTTCAACTATATTTCTTTAACTTCTGTTGACTACGTTTGACTTTGTAATAGATAATATCTTATTTCTCGTTTGTTCCATTTAGTTATTGTTTATTACTATCTCAATTTATTTTAATTTTATTTTCGTTGTATATATTCGCTTATACTCTCTTTTTTTTTCTTCAATTTTGTCTCATTTATTATTATTTATGTACAATTTGTTATATTTTTAATGTAATTGGATGTATACCTGTTGAGAATAAATTTATCATTATTATTATTATTATAGGTCCGTTGGAGCTTGGTAATTCTTTGTTCGTTAGCGATTCGGTTTAAACCTGGGGACTGTATAATTTCTATTTTTATATTATCTTCTTATATTCTAAATATAACTATATTTACATATATATTTTTCTGTTTTTCGACAGTTTTTTTCGTTCAAATCTCAACAGAATTTTTCACTCGCAAAATTGCAATTCGGGTTTGCGAGGGAAGAGAATGAAGGATATATTTCCGTAGAAAGATATAGGTATATTCGCTAAAGATATATGTATACCCGTTCGGAGTTAGTGAGAGTTGGATATATTTATTTCATTCAATGGGAATTAATGATGAAATGGCAATAATCCTATATCCCTTAAAAGATATATATCCGAGGATATAGTTGTGCACTTAAGGAAGCCAGGAATTTTGGTAATCAAACAATGATTTCGATCTTCTGTTTATAAATGCCACATCTATAATTGTAATTTGTGAAAATGGAAATAGTATAAAATACGCGAAAGCACACGATAAATAAAATTACTGGCATTGTTGCGTCGAAACCTCTAAAATAATATGAGCGATTATTGAAATTAATTTGTTCCGTGTATTATTAATTTCATTTACATTTGCACATAAAATAAATATTAATATATTGTGGGATAATCTCTATGTTACGTCGACGAGTGGGATTTATTTCCATCACGCAACACAATATTGGGCTGGATTAATGCACACCGTATATTCGGAAATGCATTACTTGTAAAATCTATTTCCTGGAATATTGATTTCACTTTGTCTGCTTATTTCGTGTCGATGTTCAATTTCTGTTGTATGTGTGTAGAAAATTGGAAATGCGGCTCATTTTTCACGCGTTTTATAATTTTGTAATTAATATTTTCCTTTTGGTGAAACATTATGCTAAAAACTATTAAATTAAAAATTAACACACTTGACTTAAGTTCCATTGAATATATTAAAAACTCTACATATATTTCGGATGGTTAACCCATTATCGGAAGTATACAATTAAGTGTGTTAATTTTCAATTTTATAGTTTTTAATATTTTCCATTGAATCGACTGGCTTCTCTCATTTCATACTTATTTCATAAAAAAATTGAACAATTGCTAAGAGTCATCTTTCAATTACATGATTAATAATTTGAAACACAGTTCAGAATTCAATGAAATTCATTTATATTGACCACTAAAATCTTGTTTCGGCATACAGCACGTCATTAGGTAAATAAGTACTGAGTAAGAAATTGGAACATGTGTCTATCTACTATAAAGAGTTGACGGTTCAGTAGTTAAGAGATATACATCCACTAAATTGGTTCTCTTATATGTATCAATTCGAAGACTGTTGAAACCAACAGATTAGTGGATGCTGTAGAGCAGCGGTTCCCAACCTTTTTAATTGGTGGGACGACCTATTTTGAAAATTAAACTTTGAGGCTCACTTACTAAATACACAAGAAAAATAAATAAAAACTGTAACGGACAAGGAGAATATATATTATAACCAATATACCCCATTTATAGCCTATGACGTGTAATTCTTAGTTAAATATGTATACAAGGATTAAACAAACAACAATTTTAAGAATTCATAGATAAAAGAACTTTATTTTATTTACTTTGTTACAAAACCTTAAATGCAAATGTTCAAAGCGAAAAAACTCATTAGGACATTTGACATTGTTTTTTTTATTTTGTTTTTATTTTTTATTATTCTTTTGACCAGAACCCGCGGCCCAGTACCACACTGCCCGCAGCCCACAGGTTGAGAAGAGCATACTTGAACATACATAGTTGAACATATGCAGTTATGCATATTTGCAGAACTGCAGAATTACAGCAGAACGACCACCTAAGAGATGACGTCGAAGTTCCTTTTTCGCAGATCATAATCCGACATTGATATAACAGCTGAGCTCAATTGCTAGCTTCAAGCAGAGGAAGAAAACGTCATTTTAGAACTCGAGAAGCCAGAAGTTACTTTAGATGTACGGCATAAGATTATTTTCACATAAGGAAGTGGAGTAGCAATTGAAAAAAACCTCAACAGCTTTTGTAAAACTTTACGTTTTACGTTTTGATTGTATTCACTTTCGTATAAAGAAAACTTATGAACTTAACATACGCCTCATGAATAACGGACGAAGTTTGGGGGTTGATGACGTCACTCGGCAGCTTTTTTTTAAATGTAAATCTGAATTATGTTTTATTAATTTATTCATAAACAAATTTTTAATTTATCAATCGAGTGACATGGAATTTCAATATGTATCTCCCACATCAATCAACCATTAATTATTTCAATTAGGAAATATGGTAAAGACTTTAGCAAAATATCACCACATCTCAAATGAAAAGATAAGTGTGAATATGTCAGGTTAAATTTCAATTGAAAAATCAGGAATGAATCATATTAACTTTCTTTAGAGCAATATCAACAACATCAAAAGTTTGAAAGAAATGTTTAATCCGAAAAAGAATTGACGAAAAATACATTTGAAGTTTTTTCTATGCTCCTCCAATATGTTCATATTATTGATGTATCAAAAAATTATTTGAAGGTATAATATATATATATATATATATATATATATATATATATATATATATATATATATATATCAAATGTCTCGCCTTTGCGGACGATATTGCTATCACAGACAACAGAACTGAAGCCATTCTCGCCGTAGAAAAACTATGAAATTGCGCAGAAAACGGGGTTACATATTTCTTATGATGAAACCAAATACATGGAAAGAAAACCAAAAAAATAAATCTTCTCTTATCACAAAACATGGTAAAATTCTGCTAGTCGGCCATTTTAAATACATCGGAGAAGTTATGCAGTCATCACGTTTAAACCGAATCGCTAAAGAACACAGAATTATCAAGCTCCAAAGGGCCTACAAACTAATGTGGGCTCGATACTAGCTAACATTTCGAGAGGCGCCAAATTGAGGCATATAACACAACGATTCTTCCAGAAGCAATCTACGCATCTGAAAAAATGGTTATTAACGGTCATTCAAGAATTAGAGAAATAAAAAAACGAGAACGAAAAATTCTCAGATATATATACGGGCCAATCAATAAAAACGGCATTTGGATGAAAAGACCTCAGAATAAACTGTATCAAAAGACAAGTATGATAACGGATAAAATCAGAAAACGACGAGCAAAGTTCTAGGCACATGTCTACAAAATGAAACAGTCCAGAATACCGAAGAAACTACTCGATATACTAATTATAAATAGTAAATGCGGAACAGAGTGGCTAAAAGAGGTCCAAAAAGATCTACAACAAATCAATATAAAACATCTCGAAGATCGTACTGAATGTCGCTATGAAATCGCACACGTGAAGTTTGAGCAAAAGTCAAATCGTCAACCTGGAGTAAAATGGACAGATGAACGCAAGAAAAAGTATTCAGAGAGGATGAAGCATTTTTGGGAGGCAAGAAAGTTGAAGCAAAAGCCCTAATAATTGCCAATTCAAGTTCAGTCGCTCTCCACATTGGGAACAATCGCAATAATAATAATAATAATAATTATATATATATATATATATATATATATATATATATATATATATATATATATATATATATATATATATAAACAAGGGGAATTTGAATTATCAGAAATACGTACTTCTTTGAACATTTACCTACTACAGTTTTAACATGTCGGCACTAATGAAAGCTTGCAATCATTGTATTTCAACATTCTTATCTAACAGTGACAAATGATTTTATGAATGTTTTTTGATTTTGACATGAAAAGGAGCCCAGATAAATTCAGTGAATCATCAAATTTCACAAACAAGTGTCATAAAAATTGCAGACCTAATATAAGGCCATAACCGATATGACACCAATAACCGAATCCTAACGGAAATACCCCACCAGGTAGCAAGAAAGATCATAAAATCTCAAAACATTTGTCGGAACAATAACAATACTAGGTTAAAAATATTAGAAAATAACTTTTTTATCTTTTTTTATTTCAGTTCAGGTTCAATTTTACATTCCCTTACAAGACCCAGTAATGGAAGTTGTAATGAAAGTTATAATCGAATTAGTAAAGATACTAGTAAACGGAGAGATCAAATGTTTCAGCCAGATCAACACTGAATCCCAATTTGTAAAAATAGAAGTTTTTGGTCCCTTATAACGTATTAATTGCAAGGAGATAGAGGTTACAGCATCCGCAAGTACGAGTGAAACTCGAAGCTCCCTATAAACGATCGTATGGTTCGGTAACGGATTCTGTAATTCAAGTAGCCTGATGCGTTTAGTCGCAATAGTAGTACATCTTATATATAAAATTCTCGTGTCACAGTTTTCGTTTCCATACTCCTCCGAAACGGCTTGAGCGATTCTCATAAAATTTTGTGAGCGTATTGAGTAGGTCTGAGAATCGGCCAACATCTATTTTTCATCCCCCTAAATGTTAGGGGTAGTCCACCCCTGAATTTTGTTTTTTATTTTTTAGACAAAATTTTCAGTTTTTATTTTTTTATGATACAACATACAAAAATACATACAATACTAAATTTTCACCCTTCTACGATCAACCCTTATTTTTTATAGCTGTTTATTTCTTTGGCGGCTTGATGATATTGTTGGCAGGCGATTTCAGGCAGACGTTGCCAGTAATTCCCCGTGGAACGCCTGCAGATGAATTGAATGCTTGCCTGATGGCATCACCTTTATATGTTACCGTTATTATGGAATAACGTAAAAACATTATCGCTAACCACTAATATGAGAATTCAACTTCAAAATGATCAAAGTGCTGCACAATTTTCCAAACAATTATTAGCTGTTGGAAATTGAAAAGTCCCAGTTGATGCGACATCTGGATAAATTACTCTTACCAACAACTTTTGCCGATTTGTAGACTCTCAATTAGCTTTTATTGAAGATGTTTTCCAAACATTAGTGAGAATTATCAGAATTATGCTTAGTTAAGTCAACGAACAATTCTTGCAGCAAAGAATAATGATATACACGCACTGAATTTCACCATTCAATCAAAAATTGCAGGCGATTTGGTGACATACAAATCCGTTGATTCCATAACAAATCCCGATGATGTAGTAAATTATCCAACGGAGTTTTTGAACTCTCTGGAGTTACCAGGATTTCCAGCACATAACTTGCAACTCAAAAATGGTACAGTTATTATGATATTGCGTAATTTGAATCCACCGCGACTTTGCAACGGTACTCGACTTTCGGTTAAAAGACATGCCGAATTTGATTGAGGCAACCATTATTAACGGAAAGTACGCAAGTGAAAATGTATGTATTCCTCGAATACCAATGATTCCGACTGATCTTCCGTTTGACTTCAAACGATTGCAATTTCCAGGTCGCCTTGCGTTCGCAATGACAATGAACAAGTCGCAAGGCCAATCGCTTAGTGTTTGCGGGATAAATTTAGAAAATCATTGTTTTTCACATGGGCAGTTATACGTTGCGTGTTCACGAGTTGGGAAACCATCCGCTTTGTTTGTGTTAACGTCAGACCAAAAAACAAAAAATGTGGTTACTTCAATGAAACGGATAATTTGCGGACACGGATATAATTCAGTATTTACTTTTGATTCACTTTCATTTACTTAGAGACGTTCAACTAAATAACACTTCATTTTTGTAATCGAAATGAATTCATTACTGTTGAGAAACGAAATAAAATTTTTCCTTTTCAAATATAAAACTTTTAATCACCAAACGAAATGTTACATAAAACGAAGCCATCTGGTGGCGAAACGGAGTTCGCCGGGTCTGCTAGTATGTATATATAAAGCCATCTATCATCCTTCAGTACGTACAAATAAAGTTGAAATTATTATTTTATTATATTTGATAAATACCAAATTAAGTGAAACAAATTTATTATGTACTATTCATTTCTTTAAAGTGATATTTAACTCATAACTATAATTTTAAGAGTAAGATTCGAAGAATCGAATAATTGACATTCTTGACATAATTGACATTTATTAAATAAATTGATATAAGAAAATTGTGGATTATATTAGTTATGCTTTGAAACTTGTTGGAAATTCAAAGAAACAGCTCATAATATCCCTAAAAGACAGTACAATTTTTCTATTTTAAGTTAAACCAATTATATCTTATGCTTTATATTGAATAGTGTTCGCGTTTACTTGATGTAAATCCATTAAAATTGAATAATCACTATAATATCACTACATAGTATAAAACAAAGTCGCTTTCTCTGTCCCTATATCACTATGTATGCTTAAATCTTTAAAACTACGCAACGGATGTTGATGCGGTTTTTTTAATAGATGGAGTGATTGAAGAGGAAGGTTTATATGTAAAATAACATCCATTAAATAGTGAAGAAATACTGTTATTTTTGAGGTTTCTAATGTGATGTCGTAAATAATTACATTTTTTCCGCTTACATTGCAAACGCAGGCTGAAGCCTACGAGATTCATCACAATAATGTACTAAGTATTGTACACATTGAAAAGGTCTACAGAAAACTTTACACTTTTATTGACAACATAGCATGACGCGTTTCGTCGTTACAAACGACTTCTTCAGATGCTACTAACGGGTGATTTTTTAAGAGTTAAGTTTTTCGGGTTGGCGGCACTTGTTGATAAAGGCATCCAAACGTCAGCTGTCAAAGTGAAAAATTTTCAGTATACTCTGCCATTTCATCATGGAAAGCCTTACAAACGAGCAACGATTGCAAATTGTTGAAATTTACTATCGAAATTCGTGCTCTGTGAAAAATGTATATCGTTTGTTACGACCATGTTATGGTCGTCATAATCGACTTGGTGAATCCACAATTCGTGCTGTTATCACCAAATTTCGCACCAAGTTTAATTTTTTGGACATTAAACCATTGTCTCGCATGCGTACAGTGCGTACTGAAGAGAATATTGCAGCCGTAGCGTACAGTTTTTATGAGGATCGTGAAATGTCAATTCGTCGCCGTTCTCAGCAATTGGGCAAGTGTTACTTAACCACATGGAGAATTTTACGTGTTGATTTGGGTTTGAAAGCCTATAAAATTCAACTTCTGCAAAAATTGAAGCCGAATGACCTATCACAACGTCTAATTTTTAGTGAATGGGCCTTAGAACAGCTTAATGAAAATCCGCTGTTTTATCAAAATATTGTGTTCAGCGATGAGGCTCATTTCTGGCTAAAAAGAATTACCGATGCATCCCGAAAAACGACAGTTTGGTGTGGTTTAAGGGCTGGTGGCATCATCGGTCCATTTTTTTTCAGAGACGACCGTGGAAGAAACGTTACCGTCAACGGCGAACGATATCGAGCCATGATACGCAACTTATTTTTGCCCCAGTTGGCCGATTTGACTTGCTTGACATGTGGTTTCATCAAGACGGTGCCACATGCCACACAGCTAGTGAAACAATGGACATGTTGAAGGATGAGTTTGGTGAGCAGCTTATCTCTCGAAATGGCCCTGTTTATCAGCCGCAAGATCATGCGATTTGACGTCTCTGGATTATTTCTTGTGGAATTATGTAAAGTCGTTAGTGTATGTGGACAAGCCGAACACGATTGAAGCCTTGCAGGATAACATAACACGCATAATTCGAGGGATACAGGCCGAAATGCTCGAAAAAGTGACGCAAAATTGGACCTTCTGAATGGACCATTTGATACTTAGCCGCGGACATTTACATGAAGTTATCTTTAAAATTTAAATGGCAAAGGCCAAATTATCAATTTCAATGAAAATTTTGAATATATGATGCAAATTGAGTGTTTTATTTGATTTAAAAAAAATGCGCTTAGAATGATATTCAGATGGTATTCTAGTAGCATCTGAAGAAGTAGTTTGTAACGACGGAACGCGTCTTGCTTTGTTGTCAATAAAAGTAAATTGTTGTAAATCATAAGTTGAAGTTTTTGAATTTTATCTTATATTCAATTATGCTTTATAATTTGATACAAAAACTCATTAATTTGTAATGACATTATAAAATATTATTAAGTAGAAACTGTTACAAATCAATGTTGACATTGAGATTGCATTAAACGGGAGGTAATGCACAAGTGTCCCCTGAAGTACTATGGTAATATAGGAATTGAAATTGAATTTTCATGATTTTCTAAGCATATGAGATTATATTCAGCCAATTCACAGTCGATTTAAGCACAAGGCTAGCTTATTAGCACAGATACAGGTGATTGTATTCTTAAATCTGCTTTAAACACGTTCATCGTAGGAGTAAGCCTATTTCTTAATCGAAACTCTCGAAAATTATCTGAATTTCAATATATGAAGTATGCATTTGAAAGATTTAACGAGAAACCGACATGATTAAATGTGACACAACGTTTTCTATTGAATCTCAGAGCTCAGTATTCAGAGAGGCTTAAAATGCAATAAAGTCGAATTATGCATGACTCAATCAATAACGATTTTTTATGAACTAATGCAATATACCCCTGAAACAAGTGGATGCAATTTTGTTCAATCAAAATTGATAAATCGAATTAAAATTTTATTTCACATCATACCTCTCAACCCTTCTCGATATGTTGGGAAAATTCTATAATATACCCTTTTTTTCTCTCGTAGGATTATAAACCTATTATAAATATGTAATTATAAACCCCATTATGGCCTTGACAAAATTAATCATAAGCCAACAAAATCTTCAAGAGAATTTTTAATACAGGCAATTTGTTTATAATACAAATTAAAATTGATAAAGTGTTGAATGTAACATCCAGCCCAACTGAGAAAGAATGACATCGCAGAGAAAATTGTACAAAACCGCAATAGAATAACACACAGGGATACAATATGCCATGGGGCCCATCATTAACACATTTTTAATGCTTCAGTTATTGTCAATACATCTGAATCATGTTGATTTCATATCATCCAAAATCTCTAGAGAAATCAATTTT
Source organism: Henosepilachna vigintioctopunctata (assembly GCA_030704895.1). Taxonomy (NCBI): domain Eukaryota; kingdom Metazoa; phylum Arthropoda; class Insecta; order Coleoptera; family Coccinellidae; genus Henosepilachna; species Henosepilachna vigintioctopunctata. Next base: position 572,318 of record JARQZJ010000124.1, on the reverse strand, counting down.
ATCTGTAAACATATGTGAATTTATTGTTGTTCAAATCGAATATAAGGCCACGTTTTGAATATTGCTCCACTTTATTTTTCGGTTGGAATAAGGAACAAATTGAACAATTACAGAATAGAGCCATGCGAGCAATTTTGAAGTGCAAAAGGTGCACCCAAGTTAAAATGATGCTGAACTCTTTGGTCTGTAAATGTCTGTAAAACAGCGAGTACTCTATGCTCTTTGCTTCATATAGTTATAAATATTTGAAATTAAAAATCAGTTGCTTCCATGTAATGTATTCAAAAATGACATTTTTGAAGAGATGGGTATAATACTAGAAATAGAAATAGAAATTCGAATACTCTGATCAATATATTAGATAATTTATCGAACATATTCATCAGAGACTGATTTAGAGTCAATATTTTTCAGGCCAGCACATTAAAATTTTCAATGTTCATTTTGATAATTAACTAATACAACTTTCGAACTTATTTAATTGGTTCTAATGATTTGTTTTAAACAATTTTTTCAGTTTAACATTCCAAAAAGATTATAGACTGACGTATTCTCTAATCTCAAACAACTTCGTCATATGTGATTGATAGTAAAGAATTGTAGTTTTTAGTTAAAACTGTTGTATTTTCATTTTGATACAATTAAAAATTATGAGATATAAGTAGATTTAAGAGTATGTGTTGTGCTTGCGACTGTCTCATTTGTCTTCACACGCCCTAGTTTGGGAACCGCTGATGTAGATGAATGCAAATCAAATCCTCACACAACACTTGGTGAAACACTGGTGTTGATATATTATTATATTAGTGGATTATCTATGGTAAGACAGGAAAAAATTTGCAGATGAGAATTCTCTTTACGGAAATTATATTCGAGTAAAACTTTTGAGTAGCATTTTAATTTTTATATATTTGACAAACTCAATTATAATTCACAGAATTTTATTAAAAACTTGTAATGATCGTAGATTACGATCACTTACTTCAGACCATTGAGCATTTTCTGGCGAAGATCATTTGCTCGGTCCGATTGACGTTCATCTATATTTACCAACGCTCCTCGTAATTTGTATTTTTTTGTAGTATTTTATCAGCGAATCTGCTGTATCGGCAAACAGTATGATTTTTGTGTTGAGGAAGTGTCGAATATAATGATTATGCACATTAAATAATTTGGGGTCGAGTAGAGAACCTTGAGGCACACCGGATTTCGCCACTAATAATCTCAGTCGTTAAAACCCTATGAGACGAAAATGAACTCGGGTATTTCGATTTTTATAAAATATTTGCTCAAACAACAGGTAAAATATTCAATAGCCCATAAAATGTGTACGGAACCGTTGTATGAATGAATGTTTTGTATACAAATCGAAACTGAAAATACTCTTTCGAAAACCTCGATAATATTCAAGGTACGATCTATTTAGCAAAATCATTGGAAGGTTGCTCGAATTTCGTTCCTTCTCTCTGCTTTTATATATTTCCGTTGATATTCTTCATGGGATCTAATGGATAATACCGTAATTTAGATTAGAATGATCACTATATTCAACAGTCAATATACGTGGACATTGTCTGAATCCGGTAATTGAATGTTATCCGGAATTTGTTCACATGTAGCTATTACTTTACAGAAAGTATGATTAACTTCAATGTCATATTGTCTTGAATATAGTACTTCGAAATCCTTTTGCATGAACATTCGAGAAATACAAAGTAAATATCACGTAACACCAGATTTTTGAGGAATATACATTTAAACTACCGTATTCGCATTTCCGTTGAAAAATTATGAATTTGATTACTTATTACTATCAAAAACATTATGCTCAAATTTTCCACTAAAATTAAAGGCGATCAAACTTTATTGATTTTTCACCTGCCAATTGCTTATCATTATTTGAGACTATTATTTCAAATATTGAAACTATTCAAATTATTTGACTCCTTTGTTAAAGAGTTGACTTCTTCTGTTCAATTTTCAGGCACTATAAGAAGGGTTCGAAATTTTCTTCTGTAGTTATACTCATTCGCATTTTTTCAGCTGTTATAGTTTTCTCAATATGTTAAGAATGAATTGAAGATTATATATTTAAATGCTGAAGAAAGTATCTTAATATAAATATATAAAAATTGCTTAAAGAGATTCTTTCTGTGTCTGGTTCAGAATTATTTTCTCGTTTTACCGTAGGTGTATGTAGGTTCGCTTGTTTTCCTGTTCTTTCAAATTACACCAAGAGCCAACAACTCCATCTATATATATTCCCCCACCAGTTATATATATATATATATATATATATATATATATATATAATGATGAGTGATTCCTTTTCAAACTAAGAGAGATATAGATAAGACGTATTCGTAAAATAATAGAAATAGATAGTGTTAAGATTGTATAGGATAACAATAACCTAAATCTGTTTCGCACAGAGCCTTTTACAGATCCGTTTTAAGTATCAAATGCACATATAAAAAATTATTATATCTTCAATGAAAATGTTTTTGTGTCCATTTCAAAATTGATTTCAAAATATTTATGAAATATTGCAAATCGATTAAAAAGCAGAAATAAATGGACGATGAAAACCAAATCATCTTCCGATTCCCTACATCAAAAAAATCGATATGATTATATCGATATAATATGACGATTCAAGCAAATCCTCATTTGATAAGAATGTTGTACTGTTTTTAATGTTTGATTAATGGTTGATTGCATGTATTTGAAATCGATTAAACATCATAATCATTCTTCAATAATTATTGGAATAATATGTAGAACGTACTTATGTCATTTGAAGCTTCTGACTGATGTATTATTGCTAGTTTCATTAGCTTCCCATCAAGTAGGAAATAATCTGAATAACGAACGAAGGGTCAATCAAGATAAATCACAACCTACAAGAAAAACTGCGATAGAAAAATTTATTATAGAGTAATTATGATATTTGTCATTAAATTACATACGTAGAATTTATTACTACCAGTTTGTTTTATTGGCTCAGCTGAAATTATTTAAATATATCTAACGAACATTTGATCTGTACACCATTACGAATTCCTAGGAAATGAGAAATAATTCGACTAAACCTGAGAAAGCTGTCTACGCACTAGTAAACGAGAACACAAACTTTCAAGAGTGAATATTCAGTGCATTGCGAAGGACATCAAAATCGTTGGAAATAATATAGACCGCTGTTTCATCCTATTTTGGGAATCATCAGTGGCTTATCTCCAAACAGCCGAGTTTCGATGTTCTTCCCAAACGCACCAAAGACCCTATGTCTTCAAAATATGGAATTAAATGGGTATTAATAATACTCATGTGATCTGTATATGTGGAAAAAACGAAATGAACTCTCTCGATTGTTGTATAATGCATTCAGGAAGACTTAATATAGTTCGTACTTCCATACATGTAAGTATGTACAAGGTGATACGTAAAAATGAGACAAAACATCAAAAGAAATTTATTGAGCTGTTCTGAAGATATTTTGTCTTATGATAGTTGTGGAAAACATTTTTTTTCCATTGACAGCCATTTAGCGTCTTTCAGCTTATGTGAAATTATGTGATTGGTCAAAGATATATCGCTACAAATATTTCACAGAGAAAATACCTCCGCAGTTGAATAACCAGTAGCCGTTGACAGGTGTTTCCAATTTGTTGGTTTTCATCAGGAGGACCGAATCAAGTTTCAGACGTACGAGCTTGAAATCCAAAAAGGAACGAAGACTCAGGAAAAGCAAGCGACTATTTATGGCGAATGAACATCTCGGATTGGGAGACTCGACAATCTTGTATTGCCAAGGAGATATTCTTATTCTGAAGCAACAAATGGTCGCTTCCTTTTCGTGAGTTTTCGTTCGTTTTGAAGTTTTTACATCTGAAATTTGACTACGCCGTTCTGATGAGAATCAACTTGCTCGACACACTTGTCAATGGCTGCCTAAGAGTGCGGGATGTACGGTTATCTATTTTGATAATAATAATAATAATAATAATAATAATAATAATATTTATTTCAGGTTCTCGTGATACAATTATATAGTTGAAACAATAGTATTTTAATTTTAAAATCTGCCTTGACAATTTTGTTGCCTAACCAAGATAATACATTTTCTCAATAGAACCGTAGCCTGCGTTGAGTTCGAAGAATGTCCATTTATATTCGGCAATACTTAAATACATACATATATACATATCAAAAATTAGAGAAAAAACTTATCCATATGAAAAGTTGATAAAGTAGAAGCGAATAACAATATTATAAAAATGTGTATCAATATTATATTTTGTTTTACAACCATTTTAGCTTTTAAATGTTCACCAGTTGATGATTGATATCTCTGTCCTTTGTTTTCATCCAGTTCTTCATGGTAGATTTGAATTTTTTAATGTTAACCATAGTTTTCAATTCAAACGGCAATGCATTATAAATTCTTGGTGCTAAAAAAAAGAAGTAGCTACGGAGACGTATGGATTTACTGTATTGCGGAATCGATAAAGAGTTCCTGCTATATCAGGTATTCACGCTATGTTATTGTTTGTTTTTGTGACAGCCGTTTACATATGTTTCAAGCTAATTGGCTATCATCAGAACGGCGTAGTTCAAGTTTTAGATGTTCAAACTTGGATGTTGATTAAAAACATAGAACAAAACAAAACACAAAATTCAACGTGAAAAATTATGATTAGCTTGAAACATATGTAAACGACACAAGTTTTTAGCAATAACAGGCTATTTTCAATTTTAAAAGCTTTATGTTTGTTGATGTTTTGTTGTATATCGCAACTTTGTCAAAACTAATGAATTATTAAATTTTATGAATAACTATAAATATCAAAACGTCAAACTTATTAAAAAAAAAACAAATTGACTTTTTTGTATTTTTAGTATTCATAGGAGTATTTCTGGCTTAGCATTCGCTTCGGTCTTAGTCTTCTAGTTTAAAGAAGTATTAGTCTTCTTCACCATGAGGAAAGCTCTGAAAATCTCATGGTAAGACAGGTGTTTCTAATGAGTCTGATTTATTAATATATATATATATATATATATATATATATATATATATATATATATATATATATATATATATATATATATATATATTATATATATATATATATATATATATATATATATATATATATATATATAATACATGGGTTATGAAATGAAATATACTCAGTTTTATTTTGGATAAAGTTTCGGGGTATCCGTTTTTTCAATATTATTATATTAAATATTTTTTTATATTATTATAATACTTCTGAATCTCACTGAATATTACGTTAATCTCCCAACTATTATACTTGCTTTTATTATTCTATCCTTATTAATTCTCTAATTATTATATCAATTTACAATATCTACCCTGAATAATCTGTTGTCTATTACGAAATAGATTATACAAAATAAATATAAGTATCTATATTTCATTTCATAACGCGTATGTGTCATAAAAATATTGGAATCGAAAAATCGATTAGGCTAATCTTAAATTTATATAAGACATTCGAATTTGTAATGTATCACTTCAATACCAAAGTACAAATCCGATGAAATAAAGAGCAACTTCCAAATCATAAGGCATGAAGAAGTTTCCATATTTCATAGATCCGACTGCTAATGAAATTCTCTAGGCCATGAACTTAAAAGTATCTTCTTAATGTCTGATGAGATGTAAACGATTAACTTTACACACGAATTTTCTGGGTTACGGAACAGCAGCTGGCAAGAATTGATTAGTATTATCAGATGAATTCAATTTTAAGTTCGGAAGAATTCTCTTGCATAAATATGAAGACACATCTTCTAAATGTTGATATATAAATTAATAGCTCGATATAAATAAATCATGGAGTGATTTGAATTCTTTATTTCTGAATTTCGGACCATCTCTGGTATTTCATGCCTTGTATATAATATTCAAGAGAGAGAAGCGATGATAATTAGTAAAAATATTGAATGCTTTTATGCAAATTGCGGAGGCTAAAAATCATTTATATTCTTATCTATTCATCTTCAAGTTTCGAGTGAAATTTTAATATTATAAAAACCGTAATAAACAGTGCTAACTGAAATCTAGAAATGCTTTAATCTAGCTTTAGTTCAAGGATCTTATTTACATTATTCATTATATTCTTATGTTCTGAAATTAAATAGTATCTATATTTCTTCAGAGATTAGTCAATTTGTATAAATATAAGATTCTGATTGTTTTACAGTTAGTAGAACCTCATTTAAATGTGACTAATTCACGTGCTGAATTTCAAGCGATATTACAAAGTTATTTTGGCAGTAGCTCATTAATCATTAGGTTGAAAAGCCTGTTTTTTGAGAGTCGATTTTAAATATTGAAGTCACAGGATATACGGCTCAACATTGTGGAAACATTTTTCGAATCTTCGATGAATATTTGAAATTACCACCTCATGTTTGAATGCGAGCATTCCTATGAAACCCATTCTGATGATAATTAACATGTTTGAAACACGTGTCTGGTTGCATCCTTATATGGACCTTACATCAAACTCTTTCCATTTTTCGGAATGCTTATCCATTATTAAGCAGTTAGTATAACTAATTTGAGAAAGTAGCGGTATATCTATCCATAATATTGTAATATAATATAGTTTTTATGATATTTTTAGAAATGACAAGCTTTTTTGATCAAAAACTCTTTTATTTTTAGTTGACGTTTCTTGCGAATTGCAAGTTTGTGAAGATTATTTCATGAAAAAACTTGTTATAGCTACGCAATATCAAAAAAATTGAATATATCCAACAGACTATAAAACCATTCAAAAATATAAATATTTATGTTTATAATATTTTTAGCAACAGGCTATTTGTAATGCAAAAATCTTTATTTTTGACGTTTCGTTTTCTCCCACAACTTTGTCAAAAGTAATGAATAATTGGATTTTATAGATAACTATGGATATCAAAACGTCAGACTTATTTTTTCAGAAAACAAATTGGATTTTTTGGCTCTTTAGTATTCAGAGGAATATTTCTGGCTCATCATTCGCTTCTGAAGTTTATTAGTCTTGTTCAACATAAGGAAACCTCCGAAACAGTCATGGTAAGCCAAGTGATGAAATATAAACATTTTATATCAAATATAAAACCAATTTTGAATATATATATATATATATATATATATATATATATATATATAAGTGTGTTTTTTTAGAGGTATAAAACTATAAATTGCAATAAAACAACGATGGATCATTCGATTGACAAGAATTTTTTTTACTCGAAAGATAATCTTGTGGCATTACATTTTAAATATGATTTCTGTCATATGACCGCCACGGCTGGCTCGGATTTAGTCCAATCTGGACGTCCAATTTTCGATGAATTTTTCCAACATTTGAGGCCGTATATCGGCAATAACACGGCGAATATTGTCTTCCAAATGGTCAAGCGTTTGTGGCTTATCCGCATAGACTTTACATAGCCTTACAGAAAGTAGTCTAGAGGTGTTAAATCACAAGATCTTGGAGGCCAATTCACAGGTCCAAAACGTGAAATTAGGCGGTCACCAAACGTGTCTTTCAATAAATCGATTGTGGCACGAGCTGTGTGACATGTTGCACCGTCTTGTTGAAACCACAGCTCCTGGACATCATGGTTGTTCAATTCATGAATGGAAAAGTTAGTAATCATGGCTCTATATCGATCACCATTGACTGTAACGTTCTCGCCATCATCGTTTTTGAACAAGTACGGACCAATGATTCCACCAGCCCATAAAGCGCACCAAACAGTCAGTTTTTCTGGATGTAACGGTGTTTTGACATACACTTGAGGATTATCTTCACTCCAAATGCGGCAGTTTTGTTTGTTGATGTAGCCATTCAACCAGAAGTGCGCTTCATCGCTAAACAAAATTCGCGCGATACGTATTCCGCACAGAACCATTATTTTAGAAATAAAATTGCATCATTTGCAAGCGTTGTTCAGACGTGAGTCTATTCATGATGAATTGCCAAACCAAACTGAGGTTAAATTACCTTTCAGCTGTTGAATCGGTCGCCATCTTTAACAGAAATGCCAACTTAAAATTCTATACCTCTAAAAAACACCTTATATATATATATATATATATATATATATATATATATATATATATATATATATATATATATATATATATATATATATCTTGAAATTGATTTATTGCCTGTTTGAGGTATTTATTTTGAAAGTTTTTAGCATTAACAGGCTTTTTAATATGAAAAAGTTTATTTCTGTTGACGTTTCGTTGTTATATTACAACTATAATATAATATAATATAATTATATTAGTTTTGACAAAGTTGTAATATAACAACGAAACGTCAACAGAAATAAACTTTTTCATATTAAAAAAGCCTGTTAATGCTAAAAACTTTCAAAATATATATATATATATATATATATATATATATGTGTGTGTGTGTGTGTGTGTCTTATAAAATAAATGTTTGTTCATTCCAATGTTTGCAGAAATGGGATTTTGAAATCAAAAAAATATACTTGCCAGCAGTTGACGTTTCCTTTTAGATTATAAATCATTCCAATAATTGAAAATGAAGAATATTTCTGAACAAATCCAAATTTTGAACTGTCAAAAACAATAGTATCCCTATACAAATGGACTTATTATCATTCGAAAATTTAGTCAATCAAGTTTTGAATAGTTGAAATGAATCATTTTTCTTGGGATTAATATATTTCAATTCAAATAAATTCACAGAGTTAGTGAATTTATTATATGTGGTAACTTATAATGATGGGAAACGACAAAAATTTTCTTCGCTCGAAAATTTCTGGGCATGTATGGTTGAAGACTAGAAATGCCCGAAGTGCATTAATTTCCAATTCAAATTGCAGGAATTGCTTGAGTTATCAACCAAAATTGTCTAAAATTTGAGTTATCAACCGAACCATTCAAATTGCAATTCCAGTTATATTTCATGATTTTGTGACTATAAACGCTACAAAAATAAAATCTTTCCCTTTCCATAATTTTATGCAGTTTAAAGAATTAGTTGAAAGTAGAATACGGTCAATCAAATCAGATTTATAAATGATAATTTGAAAAATATGAAAATTAAAACGCAGAAAGGTGAGATATTCTTTTGAAAGCAGAACGGTAATAATCAGCATTCATATTAGCTTAATCGATCAAATCGTAAACAGGAATCTCCGAAATCCGATAAAAGAAGACTGATCCGAAAGTTATGTATAACAAGCTCTTGGAAAACTTGTCCCCATTATCAGATCATGTACTACCTGCACATCGAATTCAATGAATATAAATTTACATTCGCATCTAGAAATTTTATTGAATGGCACTGTGAAAAGAATAAACAGATTTATTGCTGTTCAATTTCAATAAATTCAATCTTTTTCTCTAGCAAATAATGAATCACTTGATACACATAATAATGATTATAGAACACATATTAACAATAATTAAATTCAAATTAAACTTTGCATTTTGTTCTACTCTATGCATCCAGTTTTTTCAGACATCGCGTTGTGCATGAAATCTCTTTTCATTAGTGATTTTTTCAAGTCGCTCCTTGAATTCGACGTAATTTCATTTGAATTTGAAGAACAACATTTAATAAATATCTATGGGTTATCAGTTTATTACCAGTGTTTAATTAATGAAGTTTTTATTTATCATGTTTTGTACTTCAATTAGTCAATGTACTTAAGAATCAATTTTTAAGTCTTAAATTTCTATTAAAGAGAAGAATACACTTTGCTTCTCATCACTATGTAGTGCTCACAACAAAGTGTATTTTTCTCTGATATCATCATCACAAAGTAACGAACCAATCTATCGAATACTGAAATATCTATCTTTGAGTCAGGTTTTGTACTTCAGAAAAATTGAACTCTAGGTATTTCTCGAAACTAAATCTCGAAGTTTGACGGATATATACTCTATTTTGAAGTTTATGAAAATATCAGCAGTTAGTCAATATCTAACATGGCTAGGAGCAATGTAGGTAGAAGTAATTAGCATTGTTTTCCAAACTACAAAGACAGATAAATATGAGAAAATTGTAGTGCATACGCATTCTTCTTCGTCATCTAAGTTGTTGGAGATGAAACAAAATTATCAACAAATATGATTCTGCTAGTTTGTTATCAGTAAAGGGTATAATATTATCATTCAAAATACTTGGCTAAGATTCAAAAAAATTATTCAAATCGTCCGGTCTATAATTCAAGTGGAAAACGCCATTATCAAGTTATATCAACTCTCGGAAATGAGTTAGTAGCTCGAAACATACGAGGCCTGTTCAAAAGACAAAGTGAATTTTGAATTTTCGCGGGTTGTGCAGATACGATTATCGAAATTTTTTGTTTTGTGGTACACATATGTTTCTCATAAGTTAACATAATTAGCCATTTTGGTTTAGTCGTTTATTTTTGACAATTGAAAAGGTAAGCACCTTTTTGTGTGTTCTTCGATTTTTTACTTCTGAAAATAATGGATCAGGGAATCTGTATTAAATTTTGTGTTAAAAATGGAATGAAGTGCCTCAACGAACTTAAATGACTGCGGCATTTGGACAGTATACTGTGTCTCAAAAAAGTGTTTATAAGTGGTACAAGCGCTTTTCAGAATGCCGAGTAGATGTTGATGACGATGATCGTCCTGGAGTTGCAACCACATCAACCGACGAAGACAACATCAAACCAGTTAGGAAAACTGTTTTCGAAAATGGTCAATCACTATTAGAGAAGTTGCAGAAGATGTTGGCATATCAATGGGCTCATTCCATCCAAATTTCTCGGATGTTTTGGGCATGAAACGTGTGGCAGCGCAGTTTGTTCCGAAATTGCTAAATTTTTGTACAATAGCAACGTCGCATAAGTATCGCTCAGATTTGCTCAAAAACGTGAAGGTGAAGAACCAATGAATGGAAAGCGTTTTGCCACAATTGATGAGATAAAGTCCAAATCGAAAAACGAGTTGATGGCCATACCGAAAAGCGTATTCCAGAAGGACTTTGAGGATTGGAAAAAGCGCTGGCATGATATTTGAGGGGAATTACTTTGAAGGGGACAAAATGGATATCGATGTATAAAATCGATGAAGAAAATGAAATGAATCAAAATTATTATTATTATTACTAAATACATACTTTTCGAAAAACCTCAAAATTCACCTTTTCTCTCGAATATACCTCGTATAGTAAGTAACGTATGGATTCAGTATTCGTACATACTATACTGTTCAAATTAATTCGGACAAACATTTTTTTCTTCGTTTGAGTTACTGTAGTAAGTATGTGAGTACCAGCCTGGCCCAAACACCCTCACACCTGCTTGTTTACTACCTGAGGTGACGTGAGGGTTCGACCTTAACCATCATTTACATTCTCACCGGTTTTACCTCGCCAGCAATTCAGTTGTGAGCCCACCGGTGCGACAGTTGGTGGTTTCAGTTTTGATACGTGCTGTATTGTCTTGTCCAAAGATGGATATCACTCCGAAGAAGCGTTATAAAATTATCGCGCTCAATGAACACACATCAATGACTGTAAGAGATATAGCTGAAGCTGTTGGTGTGGGAAAGCCCAGCGTTTCGAGAACTTTAAGAACATTTGAAGAAAGTGGCTCATCGTCTCCAATAAGAAAAGGAAATTGTGACCACAAACGCAATACTACTCCAAGAACAAATTGTTGATGTGAAATAGCAAAATTGATCCGAGAAAGACAAGCACTGATCTTCGAAGGGATTTAATGGTTTCTGGTGTGGAGGTGAGCACCACAACTGTGCGAAAACGACTGCTGGAGGTTGGCCGTAAGACAAGAAGGCCAAGAAGACAGCAACTGCTTACCCAGAAAATGATGAAGAAACGTTTGGCATGGGCCAAAACATACCGTGCGTGGACTGTGGACGACTGGAAGAAGGTGGTTTTAAGTGATGAGACACATTTGTTAGTTCAAGGACGGTACAAATCAAGTGTTGTTAGACGGAATGATGGAGAAACTTTGCCGATTGATCACATACAGCAAACAGTAAAACATCCTTCGAAACAAATGTTTTGAGGTTTTTTCTCAGCCAATGGCACTGGACGATTAGCTCCTACAACAGGGATGATGAATCCAGTTAAATATATGGAAATATTGCGCACCAGGATTGTCCCATTCATGGAAACGTTTGATGGAACATTTCAGCACGACCTGGCTCCCTGCCACAATTCCAAACAAGTGCAGGCCCTTATGCGTGAGAATGGAATAAAAGTACTCGATTGGCCGGGGAATTCACCTGATCTCAATCCCATTGAGTATTTTTGGAATATTTTAAAGAAACGACTGGCAAAAATGGATCGCACTACAAAAAAAAATGATTATAAGTGTAATTCAGGTGTGGTTTCATGATGATGAATTGAAGAAAATCTGCGCTACGCTAGTGGAATCGATGCCTAAACGAGTTCAAGAAGTTATTTCCGCGACAGGAGGACATACTTCATATTAATATGAATAATTTACACTATTTTGTATGTATTTACTTCATTAAAAGGCAAGATTTTACGAAAACATTGTTTTTTATCCTTTGTCCCAATTAATTCGAACAGCATTGTATAAGGGTAAGTGCAGGTTGTACAAAGTACACCTCTTTCGAAAAAATGCAGTGAAACACATACGTAGATCTTTTAGAAATACCGGTTAGCGTTGAGTTCGCCAACCGAGAATTGGAGTAATCTGTGATTATTATAATCCCTTGAGCGTAGTAAATCTGTAAGAAATAAACAAAATTCAGCCCACATTCGCATTATACTTAATAAAATTAAGACTTCTTTGCATATATTTCCATTCTAATTCAATAATACCTAAATAAGAGCCTAGCCTTTAATCCTTAGTAAATCCGATATCTTATTCAACATGTTTCATATACACCAGACGGATAGGAGCCTTGCCTTGAGTATTCCCCCGTACCATTATGCTTAACGAAGCAATATAAATCATATTCCTGTCCTTGCAGCTTTGGATTGAGATTTGTTTAGACATGCTATGAATATTTTTTCCGCGCAATATCGCGTATTGAGATTCATTTAATTGATCTCATTCCTGTAATCTATGCATAATATAATAACAAACCTTATTTCCGTAATTCAACAAAGATGAAGTACAATAGAAGGTAGATTCTGGAAGTACTCATGGTTTCCATAGCTAACACAACAAAAGATGATTTCAAAAGAAGATGAAGGATTAATGCAAAAATCATCAACAATGAGGAACCGAAAAGGGATATTCTTTGTTTCTTTGTACATGGTTTTTCATATGAAACAGAAACAAGATATCGATAACTCAGACGAAAGATTGAAACAGGAAATCGAAGCTATTTTTGATCCAAAGAAACAACTATAAACAAAATCATTTATTAGTAATAATAATAATAATACTAATTCCGAACAGATATACATTCATTAACGAATTTTACACAAATAATAGTAAAGAAGAAAAAATTTGAGAAAATAAACAGAAAAAAGAGGGTATAAGCAAATATATACAACCAAAATGAAATTAAAATGAATTGAAATTGTAATAAACAATAACTAAATGCATCAAACAGAAGATAAAATATTATGTATTACAAAGTCACACGTAGTTAACAGAAAGGAGTTAGTGAAATATAGTTTATGAATTCAACGAAAATAAAATTAAAATCTATTGCAATAAGTAGTAATATAAAGTAACCAAAAGATTATACTTCAATAAATCGAAAATATCGAAAATTTTTAAAGTGAATCATTTCAATTCAAATCATTTCATTTCATTGCTTGTATTGGAAGAATATCAAGTCCTTTACAGCCTTAAATATCTAAATTGCAATCTCCATTGGAAAAATGCGTAAAAGTACTAAATATTTGAAACTCCTACGAGAAACCGATTGCATCGTGATCCTAAAAAATATGTACATGATTTGTTTCTAATACGAATAAGAAGTAATTATGCTTGTGCATTAGTTGCCTCACTTTAAACGGATGACTTTGATCTAGTTCTTTTGGTGAATTTCTATCAGTTCACTCACTAAAAGTATAATATGCGGGTAAAGAGGTAGGAGCAAGAAATGAAATTGCGAAGAATATAAATGTAAAGCCAACATAGCTATACCTGTATTTTGTACTTCTTTCTTGAAAAAACACAACTTAATTCAGAAATAATTGAATATTAAAATTACATATATATATATATATATATATATATATATATATATATATATATATATATATATATATATATATATATATAAGGATGTTCCTAATCAGAAATGACCAGTAAAATAAATGACGTTGAAACGACTTGTCATATGTAACACGTGACCCGGAACACCCCAATGTACTCTAGACCGTTTACACCTGTTATGGATTTTAAATTACTGGGGTGCACACATAGGAGGGCGGATATACCGAAATAAAGTTCTTTGAAATTAATTCATTGAATACAATATAATTGCTTTATTTAGACGTGAATATAAACATAAAATGCGGTTTTTTATATCTACTAATAAAAATCAATTTCGATGAAATTTAAATAAATGTCATTTCAATGAAAATAAGAATTCTATTCATATAACACGTTTAAATTCTGAAGGTTGAATTATGAAAACGTAAATGTTAGACACAAATAGTGAAGTAGAGGTCGATCCATTCCACTGGAAAATACAGTTCTTTTGATATATATATATATATATATATATATATATATATATATATATATATATATATATATATATATATATATATATATATATATATATATATATATATATATATAAAGGGTGTTTTTTTAGAGGTATAGAAATTTAATTTGCAATAAAACAACGATGGATCATTCGATTGACAATCTTTTTTTATTCGAAAGATAATCTTGTGGCATTACATTTTGAATATGACTTCTGGCACATGGCCGCCACGGCTGACTCGGATGTAGTCCAATATGGACGTCCAATTTTCGAATATTGTCTTTCAAATGGTCAAGCGTTTGTGGCTTATCCGCATAGACCAATGACTTTACATAGCACAACGGAAAGTAGTCTAGCGGTGTTAAATCACAAGATCTTTGAGGCCAATGCACAGGTCCAAAACGTGAAATTAGGCGGTCACCAAACGTGTCTTTCAATAAATCGATTGTGGCACGAGCTGTGTGACATGTTGCGCCGTCTTGTTGAAACCACAGCTCCTGGACATCATGGTTGTTCAATTCAGGTATAAAAAAGTTAGTAATCATGGCTCTATACCGAACACCATTGACTGTAACGTTCTGGCCATCATCGTTTTTGAAGAAGTACGGACCAATGATTCCACCAGCCCATAAAGTGCACCAAACAGTCCGTTTTCTGCATGTAACGGTGTTTTGACATACACTTGAGGATTATCTTCACTCCAAATGCGGCAGTTTTGTTTGTTGACGTAGCCATTCAACCAGAAGTGCGCTTCATCGCTAAACAAAATTCGCTTATGAAAATCGGGAACAACAGTAATCTCGTTCTGGGCCCGTTCGACGAATCTACGCCTTGCTTGATGATCGTTTGGCTTCAATTCTTGCACGAGTTGGATTTTGTAAGCACGCAAACCAAGATCCTTCCGCAAAATCTTCCATAAAGTTGATGGACACAGATCCAATTCCTGTGCTCGATGGCGGATGGACTCATTCGGGTCTTCCTCACTGCTACGCTCTACATTAGCAATAGCTTCTTCTGTACGCACCGTACGGCGTCTCTGGGGATGCGAGTTATCGATAAGAGTAAACGTGGTGCGAAGAAGTTCCTTGGTTAATCGAATTAACTGCTCTGATGGACGATTTTGTCGACGATAAAATGGACGTAGTGCGCGATATGTATTCCGCACAGAACCATTATTTTCGAAATGAAATTGCACTATTTGCAAGCGTTGTTCAGGCGTGAGTCTATTCATGATGAATTGCCAGACGAAACTGAGAATAAATCACTTTTCAGCTGTCAAATGGGTCGCCATCTTCGACAGTAATGCCAACTTGAAGTTCTATACCTCTAAAAAACACCCTTTTATATATACACTCATGATATGGCCCCCGCAGTCCCCTGACTTAAACGCTATCGAAGTATAGTGGGATCAGCTAGATAGACAGGTGCTAAAACGTTGTCCCACATCTCAGGAAGACTTGTGGAATAAATTGCACGAAGAATATTAAAAATAAATTAAGGGGGACACATAGATGAATTAATCCAAAATCTTGAAATTATATTCTTGTTATGTCTAAAAATGATTGATAAACATCTTAATATAATTATGACGCCTTTTCACTCAGACTTTTACAAAATGCATTTTATCAGGTGGCCAAATACTTTTGTGCGGTAGTGTATATATGTATATATAAAGGTTATTTAATTGGATTTTGGAGGAAAAAACATCATTTAGAGCATTCTTCAATGATCTAAGATTTCGCATACATTTTCAGGCTCTATCAGAACTCACTTTGAAAATTTTCGGTATTGTTAGAAAGAAATTTTACAGGTCGAGCATGTGGGTATGTAGATTCTTCATGTGCTTGAATCAACTTAAAACTAAGCTCTGATGAAGCTTCAAAAAGTGGGGAAAAGTACAGCTCCTCAAATAATAATACCGTAAAATTGTTGTTCAAATTCAAAACTGATGAACAAATTAGTATGGATTCAAAATAAAATAAATAATATTGAAGAGGTAAAACATGCTAGTTGATTAACAATAAAACAATTGACGCTTATATCCATAGTAATTTATAAAATTCAATTGTTCATTTTTTGGAACGCCAACTAAAATAAAGATTTTTCTATTGAAAAGGCCTATCATCTTTTTAAATGGATGAAGTCGTCAAGTTTGAAAGTAATCAAGAATTTCATATGATGGATGGAAAGAGATAAAAAGAAAACATAAATATGAAATTTGGTTTGCCATAATTCTATGCAAAATCTTAAAATGCGTAAATCAGTTCCAATGTTTCAATTAGTAAATATGGCAAAGAACTAGGTTCGATGTGTTTTCCAATATTACATTATCACTAGTAGATCGATTGTTGTCGACACAGACATCTGAATAAAATATTTCCACAACCGGTATCTTAAGTTATGGTAATGTTGCAAAGACATTAAAAATCGATAATTGGTGGAATCTTTCAAAACGGTTATCGCTGAAAATCATGTTGGATAATCCAAGAATAATATCTTCTCTAAAACTCATTAGTTTATCATCATCAATGAACAAATATACAAATCACCATCTTATACCAGACTTTTATCCAATTTGAATTTACCTACCTGGATACTTCTGAATTTTGTTCGCAAGAGCACAAAATTATTTGCACCAAATGTATTTCAACAAATATGTGTCCTATGAATACATAGCTATATAAAAATTTCATGATTTGAAATCCGCTCAAGGTTTTTTCGTTTATTTTCTTAGAAACTAAAATTTTCAAGTCGAAACGTTGGATCATATATAAAATTTTACATTCTTGAAAATACTTGTACAAAAATAGTGGAAATTATATTATTCCCTTGAAAATTCCGTTAATTATTTACTACAGTCCGTAATTTTTCTTGTCATAATTATATCTCAAAAATTTTGTGTTGAGGCAAATTAGCAGTAGCTAATTTAAATAATTCGTGGTTTTAAATACAACAGAAATGAGAATGAGATTTATATGACTAATTTTAAATATATTTTGTTATCAGCAGTTTCTCTTATCCTACGGTTCAATTCGTTGTTTAATATACATCCTTCAATCAGATTCGATTTTTATGACTATATATTGGAATTCATATTCACTGTTTCATATCATATCGCTTTGATTGAGTCGATAATTATTTATTGGATTCGAGTTTACAAGTAACGAAGTTATTGAATAGTCCGAACCTGTTCTAGGGATCAATTTACTATACAATTTCATCTATTTAAAAATTTAACTACAAAAATTTAGCTTTTGAAATTATTAATCGACAAAATTCATTTATTGTACTAAAAGTTACAGTCAGTGAGAAATTCTCAAGAATCTTAAATTTTTTTTACATCCGATATACTTATTGTGTAGATAAAACAAGTCTTATGACTTCTGTATTCAGAGATATGCCGAAAGAATGTACAGAAAAATTAAAGAAATTGAAGACGTTTAATTTCAAGAATACCTATGATAGATTAGAACTTAAATCTGAAAGCTTATCAAATAACCTGTACCGGCAGATAAGTATATTGGAAATATATCTGAATATGGCAGATATATTTCCAAACTCGACTGAAGAAAATTTTCGAAAATAATTTACTTTTACTTGACAGTAATCAAACTGGAACTTAACACCGGGTACGAACGGCCTTTAGGTTCGTAATCTAGTATATTACACATCGATTAATCAAATAAAAAATTACCCATTAATCAATATTTATTAAACAAAAAACTGTATAGACATGCACAAACGTACATACCTGTATGACAAGTTTCGAACCCAGCATATATGTATTGTTCACAAACAATTAGTTAATATTATATTCAGCTAACTCGTGAAAAAGATAACAAGTAACAAGTAACTTGACTAAATTATAGTAAAAATTACAAAACAACTTAGTTTTTCATAAACCAACATAACTGAATAAGTTCTGGGATTCATAAATGATATTTTTCACTCGAACAACTAAAAGTCAGCACAAGTAGTCAAACTCTTTTTTTTTCGTACTTATGAATCGAGTATTACCACACATTCTTAACAGGTTCACCAGGTAGCTTGATAATGTATATAAATTTAATAAGATGTATTTGGAACATAATTCACAAAGTTAGAGAAATCAAACGATGAATTTCAATGAAACAATGAATTATCGAAAATGTTCATTATATTAAATGTTTCAATTGGATATTTAAATTTTTTTTGAATTTTTATTTGAATGTTTTAATAAATTCTGCTAAAGGTAGATCATCATGTAAATCTGAAAACATATATCCAGAACTTTGAGATTGACACCATTTACGGATCGAATAATAGCCATAATATTAAAAATCTTTGTTGAAGTTGTTGAAATTAATTTTTTATTGCTTTAAATATATGGTTATTAAAATTAGATGTACTGTTGTTTATTAAAGAATAAGTGTTAGCTGACAACCGTCTGTGTCTCTATTGTATATTTATTATAATTAGAAGAATGAAAAACAACAAATCACAGTATCGTAAATCAAAGTTATATCTATCATTAAATTTATACCATTATATTTATACACATTGTAAAATATTTGAGGATTGATTTTATACAAAATTATATTTTATTCCTTCCTAAGCGAAGTGTCTAACTTCGATTTTTTTATGGATGGTAAAGATTAATTAAATAGGTTAATTTGGGATTTTTATAACAATACTGCAAAAATTTATAAGATCATTTCATTGAAAGTTGAATTCAATTTTAGGAATTAACTACTGCATTTATTAGTATGCATTCAAATAAGGGTTGAAACATCATTAATGAATAGAGCACCTAGGCAAATAAAACTTCCGAGTTTTTCCTGTTAATATAAATAACTGATTTCAAATATAAGTAGGAGAAATCGTAATGTATGAAAAAATTCATTTCAATTAATTTTTAGATAAAAAATTAGATACTGTGCAAGTTTACAAAATGTGTGACTAGAATAAATAGACTTTTTTTCTCATTTCATCTTGAGAAAATTTCAACACTTGTTTTCACCATGGAAAAATATTCTTCTGGCTTCAATGCAATCTAGCGGGAACTCATTTCGAGTGAAGATTTATTTGAGAATAAATTTGCCAGTGATATTTGGTTGTAGCTTAAAATATATTAACAAAAAAAAATTTTCGATTCACAAAAAACCTTGTAGTAAACGGTGGCATTGAAGAGTATGGGGTAGAGTTTACCTGGGTGGAAATTTCAGAAATATTGGGGCCTTTGGTGTTGGCAGCGACCCATGCTTCAGCGAAAGTTTCCATAGCACTTTGAAAGTCCATGTTTTAAAAAAGAAAAGTGCGCTACACGAGCGATTTTAATGATGCATTTCAAAACGTAAACTTTGACAACGTGACTCGAGCACTATAGCAAGGAGCGACACAGCTCCTACCGCTCTGCAAGCGCGATTCGGACTAAATACGGACGACTACGATGAACGATTCTAGCGGCGCGTCGTTCGCACCACCCCCTCATGCGCTGATCGCTGAAAACCTCCATGGGACTTTAAAAAACCATCATCTGCACACTTTTTCTTAATGAGTATGGCCAGCCCACTGGCCAACCAGATCTGTACTCAATCTTTCGCATCAATATTTCCAAATAAATCTAACCTAGACTAAACCCTCCGTTACGGCACCCCACCTGCCCCGGCTACCCTAAAATCGAACCACCCTCCAAGGTCTCCGCGAGCGATCCCATAAAATCTACTTTTTTCGCAATATAGGTCAATTATTTAGAAGCTGCAAAGGATTTCTTAAAAGTTTAAGTTATTTAAGCGCTTGCGCCCGGTGGGAAAGAGACGTCTGGACGCTCAAATGAATTGAACTTGGGGCGGGGCTGCGACGTCTTTATAGGCGTTACTGTTGTCGGCATGTCCCACGCAGAACAAAGGGTTCAAGAAATTATTCATCCCCGGAGATTTCCGCATAAAATAAAATAAAGTTTTTCTTGGCTAAGGTGATGCTTCATTTCCACATGTGGCTACTCCCAGAATCCTCAGATTGCCATAAACAAACTACAACTTTTTTCCTTCAGTAAATTTACCAATATCCCATCATTTACCTCCTCTATAATATCTTCAAATTCTAAGTATTATGAACATTATCTCTTTTCTCAGTGTCAACTCCTTGTGTGTTCCTCCAATCAAAAAAGGGTAAAACAACCACTGCTGAAAACACTCACAATCTTCGTACCAACCTACTACTCTCCTCTACGATTAGGAGAATATTTCACACAATTTCGAAATTCTACTTTCTTCAAATCATTGGTTATTTCAATAATTTTATTAACTAATAATGTTCCCGTACAAGTTGATTAGGTTTGTTGATTGTTCTGTTCTTCTTCGCCTCATATATTTCCGTGTTCCGAGATAACCTTGACGAAACACGAACATTCTTTATCCACCTCTTGCTTGTACGAATATTCTGGTCTTTTCTTCACTTTCCACCATAAAAGATAAATAAATATTTACAAATTGATCTAATATATTGTACCATATATACCATAATCTCTTGGTTCAGTACTCTACATGTTCGTCTAATTGATTGTTTAAATATATTATCGTTTTTTGGTGCCAATGACCTTGAATCAATTGGGAATACTTTATATATTTATTCTTCAATATTGTATCATGTTAAAACCATGATTTCTACAGATACCTACACGATATATATATATATATATATATATATATATATATATATATATATATATATATAATTTAGTTATTTTTCTATTTTATTTAATAGTCAATGACTCTCGATGAATGTTTAATTCTGAAACAAGAATTTATTCAATAAATACAATATTAACTTATTCTAAAATATAACAAACCTGAAACAAGAATCGAGAATTAAATGTCGATTGAATATTAATCTTTAGCTCTGCGTCCACAAAATATACAAACAGAATAGGAGGTTAAAATAAGATGTCGCGCCTTAAGTACTGTCAGACCGTTCACAGAATAATATGAGTATCACAGAATGATACGAGTACAGGTACAAGGATTACAGAATTTGTGATATGGTCTCTACCGTAACATAATACACTAAATACTATAACGTCAGTGCATAGTGCACTAAATGGCGTTACATCCCCCCCTTCCGGGAGTCACTTTGTGTCAGGAACAACTTCGGTGTTGTGTTTTCTTCTTTCTTGAATGTTTATGTGACTGGAGCTGTAACAAAAGGTGATTCTGATTCTTCCATTAAATCCACATTTAATAATCCTGAAATTTGGTTTCCTGTTTCGATTTGATCTTCAATTGAACATCTGTATTGTTTCTATGATTAAAATTTCTTTCCAAGAAGCATATCTGTTTATCAAGGAATTAATCTTTTCTTTGTTTTCTTCATCCAAATGATTTGTTTTTTCTTAAAAATTTTCTTTAACTATAAAATTATTGAAATTAACTTCTATTTCTGGAGCTAGTATGTTTCTAGCTATCCCATTAAATTCCTCTTAGTAATGTCTGTTTCTTCTTTTTGTGATATTGTAAAATTAGATATTCTATCATTCAAGTCTCTCTGAAGTTCCGTAGTATTAACTGTTTTTATTCGATGTTTATTCCAACAATCATCCTGTTTGTGAAATCTGTTTGGTGAACCCAACTTCTCACAAATCTCACAAGGTTTCTTTTCAGATTTAGGATGAAATTTTTGTTTATTTCCTAATTTTTGATTGAAAACTTCATTCTCTACTTCAACAGAATCTACATTGGAAACTTTAGTATCAAATTTTCTAATTTCACTGATCAGGTGCTCTGTACTTTTTATTTCGTTATCTAATTTTTCTTGAATGAAGATTGGTAGACCAATTACAATCAAGTCAATTCTAATTGCCTCAGGCATCTTGGGATCTCTTGATAATAGCATTCTCTCTTTTTTCAAAGCATATTCTACCATTGATCCACCTTTATGTCTAAAATTATAAACTAAACGTGCACTTGACCAACCTTTTTCTGAGAAAGTTTTCCTGAAAGAGTCCTTAAATATTACCCATGGTGTTTCCAAGCCATATTTGATTCTAGCAGACGTATACCAATCTTTTGCATTTCCATCTAAAAATAATCTTAATATTTCAAACATTTTCTCCTCAGCAATTTCAAACCTTATGCATTCATTCTCAAAATTTTCTAACCATAACTCAGCATTATCATTCCTACCGTTATAATTATCCAAAATGAAATTCTTAGTAATGTCATAAAAGCTTAACTGTGGCCTGTTTGAACTAAGTGTCTCCACTATTTTTCTTATTATTTCTGGAATATCTAAAGATGGATTTTCAGGTATTTTATTTATTTTTTCTACAACTTCTTCTAGGTAATAATCTTTGAAAACCGGATCAAAATCAGAATCCAGGTATAGATTTGCTATTTCTCTAGGTAGTTCTACTGAAATATTTCGAAACTCACCACATTTCTTTATAGATTTACAAATCTTCTTTATTTTGTTGATGGTTACCAATTCTTCATGAAATTTCAATTCTTGATGTTCCACAGGAAACAGGTATATTTTTTCTCTTCCATCTGGACGAATGGTTTTTATTTTCTGAATTATCTTACCATCAACTGCTTCTTCGGCTTGAATTCTCAAGTGGACCAGAACGGAATATTTCTTGTTTTGAGACATTATTACTTGACGAAAATTCTCGATTTATAATTTAGTTATTTTTCTATTTTATTTAATAGTCAATGACTCTCGATGAATGTTTAATTCTGAAACAAGAATTTATTCAATAAATACAATATTAACTTATTCTAAAATATAACAAACCTGAAACAAGAATCGAGAATTAAATGTCGATTGAATATTAATCTTTAGCTCTGCGTCCACAAAATATACAAACAGAATAGGAGGTTAAAATAAGATGTCGCGCCTTAAGTACTGTCAGACCGTTCACAGAATAATATGAGTATCACAGAATGATACGAGTACAGGTACAAGGATTACAGAATTTGTGATATGGTCTCTACCGTAACATAATACACTAAATACTATAACGTCAGTGCATAGTGCACTAAATGGCGTTACATATATATATATATATATATATATATATATATATATATATATATATATATATATATATATATATATATATATATATATATATATAACTTTGTTCTTAAATACTTGCCGAATACTAGGAAATCAATCGGCATGTTTTTCATGTGTTAATCTGCTCTTGCTTTAAATTCCAATACACTTTCGGAATTCCTCTATTTGAATGAATGAAACGATATTGGTTGTATCTACCTGCAATTAAAAGAATATTAATAATCAACTGGTCTCTTGAATGAGATGGAAAAATAATTGTTTGAATTTTACCATATATAAAAAGAGTTAAACAAAATTAAATCAAGAATTATTCATGAATCACCTCCAGGCATTACTAAACTGAAGATATTCTGGAATTATCTGGCGGTGAATGAAATTTGAACATATCAAAATCAGAGGCTGAATCACTTTATATCTAGCGATTTTGGCTTACCTACTGATTCATTATTTGGAAATGGCAATTTTGAAAACCCATTTGTCTATAATCTTCCACATATACCGAAAGTTATTTACGGAAAATCCATTCTGTTGGATTTATCATATTCCATTGGGTTTTAGGATCAATCCATGGCTACTTTCACCAGTAATGATTCAGTGGTCTGTGATTCATTAGTTATAGATTGAAATTCCAGATTATAAATATATGCATTTAGCTGATTTGGGAGTGATTGGAGCCAATTATGACGCTCATCTTGATATTTTTCATTTCAATTCTTCGGAATTTGGTAATGGATGAGTTAATTATATTAAATAAAAAAAAACACTCGGATAGGTTTCACCAAGTTTATAAGAATTAAATACTTGACAATTGTTTCGGGGTGTTATCTCATTTTCAAAAGTTAGAGTGAACAACATTTTTCGACCAACATTCTCATATACTCTGCTGTTCGAATTAATTTGGACAAAGAATAAAAAAAAAGTTTTCGTAAAATATCACCTTTTAATGAAGAAAATACATACAAAATAGCGTAAATTCTTCATATTAATATTAAATATGTCCTCCTT
Source organism: Henosepilachna vigintioctopunctata (assembly GCA_030704895.1). Lineage (NCBI taxonomy): Eukaryota > Metazoa > Arthropoda > Insecta > Coleoptera > Coccinellidae > Henosepilachna > Henosepilachna vigintioctopunctata. The sequence goes on along the minus strand of JARQZJ010000124.1, from coordinate 547,540 downwards.
TCGCAAAAATAACTTCTTGAACTCGATAGGCATCGATTCCACTAGCGTAGCACAGAATTTTTTCAATTCGACATCATGAAACCACACCTGAATTCCACTTATAATCATTTTTTCTTTTGTAGTGCAATCCATTTTGCCGGTCGTTTCTTTAAAATATTCCATGAATTCTCAATGGGATTAAGATCATGTGAATTCCCCGGCCAATCGAATACTTTTATTTCATTCTCACGCATAAGGGCTTGCACTTGTTTGGAATTGTGGCAGGGAGCCAGGTCGTACTGAAATGTTCCATCAAACGTTTCCATGAATGGAACAATCCTGGTGCGCAATATTTCCATATATTTCACTGAATTCATCATCCCTGTTATAGGAGCTAATCGTCCAGTGCGGTTGGTTGTGAAAAAATCCCAAATTTGTTTCGAAGGATCTTTTACTGTTTGCTGGATGTGTTCAGGCCGCAAAGTTTTCCCATCACTTTGTCTAACAACACTTGATTTGTGTCCTTGAACAAACAAATGTGTCACATCACTAAAAACCACCTTCATCCAGTCGTCCACAGTCCACGCATGGAACTTTTTGGCCCATGCCAAACGTTTCTTCATCATTTTCTGGGTAAACAATTGCTTTCTTCTTGGCCTTCTTGCCTTACGGCCAACCTCCAGCAGTCGTTTTCGCACAGTTGCGGTGCTCACCTTCACACCAGAAACCATTAAATCCCTTTGAAGATCAGTGCTTGTCTTTCTCGGATTAATTTTGCTATTTCTTATCAACATTTTGTCTGTTCTTGGAGTAGTATTGCGTTTGTGGACACAGTTTACTTTTCTTTTTGGAGACGATGAGCCACTTTCTTCAAATGTTTTCAAAATTCTCTAAACGCTGGGCTTTCCCACACCAACAGCTTCTGCTATATTTCTTACAGTCATTGATGTTTGTTCATTGAGCGCGATAATTTTATAACGCTTCCTCGGAGTGATATCCATCTTTGGACAAGACAATACAGCACGTATCAAAATTGAAACCACCAACTGTCGCACCGGTAGGCTCACATCTGAATTGCTGTCGAGGTAAAACTGGTCAGAATGTAAATGATGGTCAAGGTCGAACCCTCACGTCCCCTCAGGTAGTGAACAAGCAGGTTTGAGGGTGTTGGGGCCACCTTGGTACTCACATACTACAGTAACTCAAACGAAGAAAAAAAATGTTTGTCCCAATTAATTCGAATAGCATATTACCTACACATCGTTACCTGCAATAGACTTAAGGCTGTAAAAACTAAGGCAATAGCTATCAGCCTTAAATCTATTGCAGGTAACGATGTATAGGTACATATACAAGAATGTTTTGAAAATGGGATTCACCCTGAAAACACCCCGAAACAATTGTCAAGTAGTTATTTATCAAATTTTGTGAAACTTAGCCAAGTGTTTTTTATTTAATATATTAAACAATGTTTCACCAAGAGATCAGCGAACGTTCAATCAACTTTGATGAGTTGACTCCCTGAGTTGTATAAGTATTCAGTTCTGTTTCACTTTAAACTTTCAGATATTGATATACGTCCACTCTCATTTTATTGAACTGAATGTTTTTTCTTTTTCTTTCAATATTCTTTGAAACATTATATTTTTTGAACTATATTATTCTTATCGAAATAATTCGAATGATGTGTACCAACAGAGGTACAACAAAGAATCGAATATAAAAAACCAATCATCATACAAAATACAAAAGAAGATCTAAGGTTGATAACTTTTTAGGTCAGTCGTACATACGAAACGAGAAAACTAGAGTTGAATGAATCTAACACGTTCTAATATAATAATGAACAACCAATCCATAGAACAAACATCCCAGTTCAATTTCCAATCTTCAAGTATCAATACGGTATAAACGCAAAGTCAATAAAAATTCAAACATAAGCTTGAGTGATTTCAAAGAATTCGTGCTGTATTACTTAGAACAATTTGTAAACAACAAAGAAAGATACGAATATCGAATTTTTTTTTCAGTGGAACTACAGTTTAACGCAGGTTCCGAATGGCATTTGGCCTAGTAATCAATATACATTACCCAGCATATATCATTATTCAAACTACTTACAGCATAGACGAACACAAACACCCTTGCCTTTCACCGGGGCTCGAACCCGAGTTCTACCGCACCGTAGTCGGGTGTTCTCCCGACTAAGTCAAGAAGACCGGCTAAGTTTTGAGGAACAGAACTTGCCTCAACTGCAAGTTAAATGAGAGCAATAATAAAGAAAAATGAATAAGGAATATAAACAGCTGAGTTGAGTTCAACTTTTGTAAATGGGGCAACATCCGAAACAATTGTCAAGTATTCATTATAAATTTTGTGAAACCAAGCCAAGTGTTTTTATTTAATAACTAACAATTATTATCATATTCAAACATTATTTTAGTACGGATATTAGTTATGGACCTCATCAATTTATCAGTTCATAATCAGTTTAACATCTGAATAAGGCAAATTAAAATTAACACACTTGACTTAAGTTTCACTGAATATATTAAAAACTCTACTACAACTGCTAGAAAATTATAGGCCAATCAGTCTCTTGTCAAGTTTCTCCAAAATCTCCAGTATTCAAGGGTAATAAAGTTTTTATATAGAGCTGATTTCTTTGTGGAAAGTCAACATGGTTACTTGAAAAACAGATCAAAACAAACCGCAATATTCGAAAAAACAAAAAATATGATTCATATGATGAAAAATAACAATATGGCATTGGGAATATTTTTAGATTTATGCAAAGCGTATGACTTGATAAATCGAGAATATTTATTACAAAAACTAGAAATACACGGTATAAGGGCAAGAGTTAATCAGTGGTTTCAATCATATGCATCTGAATGTACACAGAGGGTAGAAAAAGCAAAAAATGGTTGCATTGTAAGATCTACCATGTAGTTACCAAAACGGGTACAGCACAAGGGAGTATTTTTGGGGCGTTATTCTTCATTATTTATTTTTGAATATAAACTTAAATTCAAACATTTGAACTTATGATTTACACTTTATTCTCTACATAGCATGATGCGTTTCGTCGTTACAAACGACTTCTACAGATGCTTACAGAATAATGGTTAAGATGTAAGATTATTCTGTAAGCAACTGAAGAAGTCGTTTGTAACAACGAAACGCGTCATGCTATGTAGTGAATAAAGTGTAAATCATATGTTCAAGTGTTTGAATTTGAGTTTTATTCAATTATAATGGATTTACATCAAGTAAACGCCAACACTATTAAACATTATATATTTGAATGATCAATGTAGTATTGTACAAAATGACGGAGAGAAAATTGTGAATTTTGCAGATGACACGAATCTATTGTTTGGTGCATATGAAAAAAATTAAATAACAAAAGCTGGACAGATTTCTTTACAAGAGCGGAGGAATGGTTCTCAAAAAATCAGTTACTATCAAGTGCAAATTAATCAAATTTCGTTGTTTTCAGTACTGACAGAAACAGAAAAGAAAAACCTAACAAAATACGGTTACACGGTGAAGAAAATCAGTTTTCAGATCACTCAAAGTTCCTAGAAATATGTTTTGACAAACTTTTTGAAATGGAGAGTTCACACTGATTATGTAAAACTGAACAAAACTAATTTCGCAATAAGAACATTCAGTAAATATATGAATGAAAATACTTTTAAAAGTATTGTATCACGCAAATTTCGAATCAATTCTGAGATATGAGATTATATTTTGGGGAATGGAGTATAATTTGGAGGTTATATTTGTTGTTCAGAAAAGGGTAATAAGAATAATTTATAAATTACCTTTTAGAAAATCCTGTCGTGGTTTATTTAAAAAAAAAATTTTAAAAAAGTAAAAAACTAATTAGTTTTTGTCAAAACTAATTAGTTTTGACAAAGTTGTAATATAACAACGAAACGTCAACAGAAATAAACTTTTTCATATTAAAAAAGCCTGTTAATGCTAAAAACTTTTAAAATAAATACCTCAAACAGGCAATAAATCAATTTCAAGAAATATATATATATATATATATATATATATATATATATATATATATATATATATATAACGAATGAAAAATTTTCTTGAGGTGCAAAGTATAAACGACAGCAAAAATATAATTCTTGATGCAGCCCGCAACTCAATTGGAAGCAGTCGTTGACAGGTGTTCCGAGCTTATTGGCTCTCCTCAGAACAGCGTAGCCAAGTTCAAGGTGTACGAACCTGGACATGGAATCAACAATAAAAGAACACACCTGTAAAGGAAGTGTCCATTGCTAGGCCTCCACGTGAACTCTCCGGGTTGGAGGTTTGGTCAACGTATTGCCTTTGTCGGGACTAATTACCCTTTATGGAGACTTAACTGAGAAAGTTAACAACGAATGAAAAATTTTCTTGAGGTGAAAACTATAAACGACAGCAAAAAAATTATTCTTGGTATACCAAGAAGTGCCAGTAAGAATACAAGAATACCAAGAATTATATTTTTGCTATCGTTTATACTTTTCACAGCAAGAAAATTTTTCATTCGTTGTTAACTTTCTCTGTTGAAAAAAAATAGTCGCCACAAAGGCGATACGTTGACCAAATCTCCAAACCCGGATAGTTCACGTAGAGGCCTAGCAGTGGAGACTTCCTTTACAGGTGTGTTATTTTACTGTTGATTCCATCTCCAGGTTCGTACAGCTTGAACTCGGCTACACCGTTCTGAGGAGAGCCATTAAGCTCGAAACACGTGTTAATGGCTGCTTCCAATGGAGTTGCGGGCTATGCCAAGAATTATATATTTTCTGTCGTATATATATATATATATATATATTTTTGAAAGTTTTTAGCATTAACAGGCTTTTTTAATATGAAAAAGTTTATTTCTGTTGACGTTTCGTTGTTATATTACAACTTTGTCAAAACTAATTTTTAAAATTAGTTTTAATTTTAATTAATTTTTAAAACTAATTTTAAAACTAATTAGTTTTGACAAAGTTGTAATATAACAACGAAACGTCAACAGAAATAAACTTTTTCATATTAAAAAGCCTGTTAATGCTAAAAACTTTCAAAATAAATACCTCAAACAGGCAATAAATCAATTTCAAGAAATATATATATATATATATATATATATATATATATATATATATATATATATATATATATATATATATATATATATATACCCTCAAGAAATAGGATAATAAAATTTTGTTTTCATCGGTAGGTACATGAAATATTGAAAGAATGATCTCTAATCTCGAGTTTGACCTTCAAAACTACTTCTAGGGAATGAAATACCGCTTATAATGAAATTCTCAAAGCTTCCATAGTTGATGAATAGTGAATTTTCCAAATCATGCAACTGTCCTCATCTTTTCAAGAACAATAAAGATCAAATTTATTCTGGTATTATGATCACGTTTTAAAAGACTAGATAGCTATTATCTTTTCGCAGCGCCATTATTCAAAACACTATCAAAATAAATATTTGGAGAGCTAAGCCATGTCTCAATTGGAGCTTCTTTGGACCTAAATATCAACCGTGATTTCTGATAACGCAAAACGATTATCCAACACTCGAAATAGTCGGTTAGAATTGACATTTTACTTTGATCCGAACCTCGTGAATGGTTTAGCTATAGATTTGTATTCGAACGTCGATAAATCGACAATTAATTGATATATGATAAGGAACCGGCTATTTATCGATTTCAAAAACATTTCTATTGTTAGAAATATATCCGAGATACATATTGCTTCAATAAAATCATTACCAACATGATTACCAAAAAAAGAATTCTTCAGTTATTATGTGATATTTTTGTTATTTGATATGTATAGGAATTAGGAATTAAATATTCACTCAAAGGATGTGCGATAAAATGAATATTCCAGCTACTAACACTGGTCCGTTAATATCACTACATAGTATAAAACAAAGTCACTTTCTCTGTCTATATACCTATATGTATGTTTGATCTCTAAAACTACGCAACGGATTTAAAGGCGGTTTTTTTTAATAGATAGAGTGATTGAAGGGAAGGTTTATATGTATAGTAACATCTATTAAATAGTGGAGAAATACTGTTATTCTTGAGGTTTCTAATGTGATGTAAATAATTACATTTTTTCCGCTTTCATTGCAAACGCTGGCTGAACCCTACGAGATTTATTAAAACAATGTACTAAGTATGAAACTCCGGTATGGTATATGTCTATCTCTTATGGATATCCCACAATAACTTTTTTTTGTCACTTACTTTTGACGACAAATAATGACTAATTTTCGAAGCGATTTTAACCAATACAGCATTAATCCTTATCCAATTGAATACCTTGAATACATTGTTGATTTAATATAGATCTATATGGCCCTTTACAGCATATGATTTAAATGAATATTTCCGAAGATATTACAGATTTACAGGGACAGCGGCTTCGTTTTAAACTATGTAGTGATATATATATATATATATATATATATATATATATATATATATATATATATATATATATATATATATATATTTTGAAAATTTTTAGCAAATACAGGCTTTTTTTGATATGAAAAAGTTTATTTTTTTTGACGTTTCGTTGTTATATTACAACTTTGTCAAAACTAATGAAATCATTAGTATTTATTAATTTTTTAATGATTCATTAGTTTTGACAAAGTTGTAATATAACAACGAAACGTCAACAAAAATAAACTTTTTCATATCAAAAAAAGCCTGTTATTGCTAAAAACTTTCAAAATAAAATATCTTAAACAGGCAATAAATCAATTTCAAGACATATATATATATATATATATATATATATATATATATATATATATATATATATATATATCACTACATAGTTTGAAACAAAGTCGATGTATATATAATAAATTATATGGCAAAACAACGTTGGCCGGGTCAGGTAGTAATAATATATAATACAATAAAATTATAACATATAATTAATAACAGTTTTTACAGCATGGTTCTCACTAGAATGAACTTGAGGAAAAACCTGAAATCATTGATGAAGTCCTAATCGTGACGTCGTCAGTATTATACCTAAGCCTAAAAAGATTCAAAGAGAGAGCGATTAGAAGACACGAAGAGATTGAATTTTCACTTACATATTGGTGAAAAATTTTTGAATATCATTTAGAATTAAAGACTCGGCTTAATGTTTCACTAATGTATTTAACAATATCACATTCATAAAATTGAATTGTCAACATGTTTCGAGCTGTCAGCTCATTATCAAGACATATCGTTTTCGAATTTTTAATATATTAAAAATAATGAAATAAAAATATAGTAAATTATCCATGCTTGATGACGCCAGTAATTAGAGAAAATCACGAGTTCATTACGAGAGAGTTACTGATTACTTTGTTAACAATAAATTATAGGCGTTCCGAAACACCCACTGCTTTGTCTTCAGGTGTTGACTGATAGTTAAATTCTACATATAATGAAAATATCCATATATCATCATAAATCCCAAAATATCAATAATTTACAATAAAAAAGGACAACAGTATATTATGACAATAAAATGATATTTAAAAAAATATATTCCAAGTTTCACAGAATAAAAAAATGTTTTCTTGTATATAAAAATTCAATATTCAGACGATTCTTTGAGAGTTACCGTTTTTTATCAGGAGAAATTTGTATGATTTTACCTACATATCCCCATTTGAATAGGTTCAAATTCCCCAATCATCATTATCAAACGTTGAGATCTTATATTTATCTCAATACATATAATCGAATCTGAATTACATGATTCTGTGATTAGTTTAATTACAATTTTTCAGATATCCAATATTGTTTACCAGATTACACATTGCGTATTAAGATTATCGAAAACTCTACAATATCTATTTCGAAATCTCATGCATATATCCTTAAAATTGGAAATGTGTCATTAAAATATTGACTATTCCTGTAATGATAAAGAATGCTATTCCCTGAATGTTTTCATGTTATTTAAAATACAGATTTATAAACTGGACTAATTTATCGAGTGAATATATATTGTAATATGAACAAATGACTTAATTAGTTTGATTATTATTTTTATTTTCTGTAACACTAACCATAAATTTTCAATTACCTATCTCTGGTAGAAAAATTTCGTTGATCTACCGCACTAATTAAGATATTCTAAAAATTATGAAAATTATCACCAACACAGTTGGCTAAAACCCACACAATTTTTCAAAACATTCCACATACTTTTCGGGCACCTAACCCATTATCAAGAGTGTAATACGACTGAAGTTGTCCTTCGTTGTTTTAGACCCTTTTAGGGTCTAAAACAACGGGTCTTTAGGGAAAAATTTTTAGTATTCCTAAAATTATGACTAGTGTATCAAGGAATTTTGTGGAAGTTAGCCGAGAATTCTAATATTTATACGATACAAAAGTAAAGATGTCAGAAATAATGAGCTTATTTCTATAGTTGTGCCCATTAGGACCACAACACTTGGGTAAATCTCAAGAAGTAATTCAATACATTCCACATATTTTTCGGGCAACTAACCGATTATCAAGAGTGTAATTCAAATAAAGTTGTCATTCGTTGTTTTAAAATCTTGATGAGAGTTTAGTGTTCCTAAAAATATGACGAGTATGTACGAATTTAGCCAAATGTTTCAATATTTATAGGATACAAAAGTAAAAATGTTAGAGATGATGAGCTTCTTTGTATAAAATCACAAAAAATGTGTCTTGGGGGAGATTTTTCGTTTTTAATATTGTTCGAAAAAATTGACTGCTAAAGAGTCAACTATGCAAATATGTACCTCAAAAAATATAATGACACATTTTGAGAATGAAACTAATATCGTACTTTATGCTTATATCTGCCAGTGACACAAGCCCATAGATTTAATTTTTATTGCTCATAATCATCACTTTTGTTCATCAAGTAGTTGAAAGTCAAAGTATTTCTTCTCTATTCGTACAATTTAATTATAACTATATAATCTATCCTATCTTTAAACTACAATTCCAATTCGGTACCTTTCTGATTGTTCATTTAAATTAGTAGTACTGATACTTATTAATTGTTTGAGTATTTAATTGTTTTTGTTTGACAAACCATATGAATTGTTAAATAATGTTATTCATTTATTACTATAAGATTATCTGGCAAAGAAAACACTGGTTTCTAGATCTACACGCTTCTGTTTGACATTTGTGAGGTTTTGTAGATCTCAACACTACGATGGCTTTTTGGCACTGATATCACAGTAAGCTAATTCAAACTTAGGAGTGCGTAGATTTAGAAAACAGTGTTATCGTTGCCGTTCTTTAGTTACAGAATTTTAATGAAGATTTATTGAGTAAAATTATTCAATCATCAATAAATATATTCAAAAAATGTATCAATCAGTCAAAGCGAAAAAAAAATTTATATACAGGTAATGCAGTCAGAATAGTGAGTATGATTTAGAAAATTACCAACGAATTATGTTCCTTCATCAAATTAATGAAAAGAACTCAAAAATAGCGAAGAAAGGAACCATTTTTCTGCAGATATTGAATGTGTATCGAAAATTCCTAAACTGGCACGTTTTAAATAACTAGGTTTAGGAATAAATGAAAAAATATTGATTATCATTGTGGAAAGGAGTATATGGAACAATTTGAAAGAAATATTAACACTTCGCCTTGCATGACATTCCTCTCGCCCCACCTATCGTATTGTCAAATCGAAAAAGGTAAATTGTCTATATAAAGGGCGAGGCAGAGTTCAAGACAGATACGCAAATTGAGTTTAGAGTTAAAGCTCTAAAGTAAGTAGTGAGTAATATACTTAGGCTCTGTAACTAATTGTTGCATAGCATATAGCGATAATAAGTCCCGCTGTAGCTCTTAGAAGGCCCGAATGGCTCTTTGTGAGACTTGGACATTATTATTGAAGGCTAATGGATTTTAAGAAGGGTTGACTTGTCTTCACTCCTCATCTGGGGCCAGTTACCAATCTCGGGTGTACCTTGCCGCAGCTTCCCGATATCGCTTTATTGACTTTTCGATGATATCCTTAAGGGCCGGCTTCGACATACTTTTGTTTTTAACATAAAATGGAAATAGCAATTTCAAATTCAATTTATTGACGATACTAATGGAGAAATAAACCGAATGAGTATATTATTTTTTTTTAATAATAAACAAATCATATGAATAGAAGAAGTAGGTACCAAGGAGTTCTAGAATATCAATGAGAAAAAGGACATTTTTTTAAATTAAAGCTTAGTATGCTTCGATAAATTAGATCATTAGCACTAAGGTACATTTTTACATTATATTTTGCTGTAACACCTGCCTGAGAGTTTCCATCAATTCCGGTCTGTGAGGGAGTGTAAATGAAAATGATTTTTCTACCAGTATATTCAATGTCGTTGTTGCTATACATTATCTGGAGTGAGTGTATTGCAGATAGAGATTCTGTGCATACACAATAGTTACTTTTAGTTGTTTTGTCTGATATGTAGGTTAGTGCTTGATATATAGCCATCAGTTCACCAGTGAATAAAGCATATATACATATATATATATATATATATATATATATATATATATATATATATATATATAGTTTCTAAACCTTCACAAATCATTCATACTAGAAAATACTGAGACTTTTAGTCAAAATCTTGAAATATTTCAAATAAAAATCTCAGGGAGCTGTCTACACAAATGTTGTTGACCAGAACGAACCTATCACTTTCGGGAGTGAATATTAAGTGCGCTTCGAAAAATTATTGAATTTGTTGAATGATAATAGAATATAATTGTTATAATTATCATTATTATGAATCTCATCCTACTCATTGTCATGAGTAGAAATCTAGAATGCTAGGGAGAGTTTATACTTTTTTTCTCCGACAGAGGGAGCTCACGTGAATAGTCCACTCACTGATATTCTCCTCATTCGGATTTCTGATTGATTGATTAAATAAGGACTGTTGATTAATAATAACGATGAAAAAATTGTATCCTATTATCATTCTAGAAGTTCGATGATTTTTCTAAGCGCACTCAATTTCACTCTCGAAAGTGATATGTCTGTTCTCGTTGACAACATTTATGTAGACAGTTCCCTGAGAGTTTCATTCGAAATATTTCGATATTTCGACTATGAGTCTTGGTATTTACTACTATATATATATTTATACAGTAAGCAGGGCCGGATTTAAATTTGTGCCGCCCTGGGGCACTGAAGAAAATGCCGCCCTGGGGCACTGAAGAAAATGCCGCCCTATGACTTAAATTTTATTTAAATAGTTTGTATATCTTATTTTTTGAGAATCAGAATAACTAATTGATTGCAGGAAATTTATTATGTATTATATATTATTTATCATACATTATGTTTTATTATTAGTTAATTATATATTGTATAGAAAATTTTTTCTCACTTTCCAAATTTTGCCGCCCTAGAAAATTTGCCGCCCTGGGCACTAGCCCCGACTGCCCCTAGTATAAACCCACCATTGCCAGTGAGGCCCCGCTTAACGCTGTTTCGTATTAGCCCAATTTTTATTCCAACTCGGAGATTCCCCGTTTCTTGAAATGAGATAACAAAAAGTGCTGAAGAACATTTAGCTAGATTTAATTAAGAGCGAAGACATTGGACACTCTGTCGATATAGATGATATAGTCGAAGAAATAGTGGAATTAAGATGAGGTAAGAAACAGCAGCTAGTCTTTGTAATGATACGCTCAAGAAATAACTGACGAAAAAGTGAACAAAAATATGGATACTAGTGATTTCGAAGAAGAGCAAAAAGAACCTTCGATGTTGTTTGTAAAAAGGAGTATGGCCATTAGAACTGAAATTATGGACCAATTTGTTGAAAATGATCCAAATTTTGGCAAACGTTCAACAGTAAGACGGGGTGTTATAGATGGTTCATGTACTTCAATATCTTCTTGACAAAAAGGCAGAAAACTGGAAACCCAGAATAAACTGAATGATCTGGCCCAGTTGGAATTTTATCTGTTTTTGTAAGTATATTTGTTTATTTTGTTTTTATTTTTGTGAAAAATGAATGTTTTGTTTAATTTTCATTTAAAAAAAGGTAGTCATCAAATTTGATACCTAACCAATGTTCTATATATCTTCCCCTTACCCCATTATTTACATGTTAAGTAAACCTCGTTTAGCGCTGTTTCGCATTACGCTCTAATTTGATAGAACGTATCATACTCATTAAGTATATTATATATATATATATATATATATATATATATATATATATATATATATATAAATCGAATGTAGACACTGTCGGCATATCCCGCTATTAGTAGCAGCCATTGACACGTGTTTCGAGCTTATTGGTTCTCCTCAGAACGGCGTAGCCAAGTTCAAGTTGTACGAACCTGGAGATGGAAAAACAAGAAAGAAACAGACACTCCACTGAAGGAAGTCGACGCATTTTAGGCTATTGCGTTTTTACTCTCCGGGTTGGGAGATTTGAAAAAACTACTTCGCCGTGAGGCGACTATTTATCCTTCAAGGATGGCTCTAGCCGAGATATTATATAGTATATGAATAATGTTCAACGCGGGGGAAATTTCAATCAAATGTAGACACTGTCGGCATATCCCGCTATTAGTAGCAGCCGTTGACACGTGTTTCGAGCTTATTGTTATTATTAATATACCGCTATTATTGTTTTTATCTAATAGCTTAACTAATTATATATATATATATATAATATATATATATATATATATATATATATATATATATATATATATATATATATATATATATATATATATATATATATATATATATATATATATATATATATATATATATATATATATATATATATAATAATAATAATAATATTTATTGAACTCAAAAATCAATTCTACATTACAAAAAAGCAATGAAACATCAACATAGAGTTAGGTCAAAATAAACATAAAGAAAATTCAAAATACAAATATATTTACATATATTACAAATATATACGTTATAATATAGCTTACAAATATATACATATACATATATATATATATATATATATATATATATATATATATATATATATATATATATATATATATATATATATATATATATGTTCAGAAAAGTTTCCGCGGTCAGAAGTATGTATAAAACTTGCTTCTCGGAATGAGCCGCGTTCTAGATTTATATAATCTCTACGTTTCGGCTTCCGTTGTGAAGCCATCTTCAGGAGTTGGAATAAATTAGTAAAGGAAAGGGTTACTCGGTTACGTGGCCTCAATCTGCCTACTCCACGAACTGAATGAAGGAAAATGAGGAAAGGTTACCTGGTTACGTGGCCTCAATCTGCCTACTCCACGAACCAAATGAGGGAAACTAGGAACGATAAGAAATGATTCGGTTGCGTGGCCTCAATCTGCCTACTCCACGAGCCAAATCGTTTCTAATAGTTAACTCCGAAGTCTCAACCTGCCTACTCTTCGGAGTCAACTCAGTGCTTCGAGTCAGTTTTATATATATATATATATATATATATATATATATATATATATATATATATATATATATATATATATAAAAAGGATTTATACAAACTTCGATTGAGCTATGCTAAATTTCAGTTTCAGAAAGAAAAAGTCGGTTATTTGGAACGTGGTAAATATTAACTATACTCATTCTATTTTTATGAATGTGCTCTTATCAAGCGCATTTCGAAATATTGAAAAAACGGAAGGCAAAATTGTAGGAAATGAATATCTGCTACGTCTTAAGGCCCTGAGGTTCGACTGTACGTGGCGCACAATCTACATTAGCATTCAATTATGGGGCATTCATAACCCTCTAGACGTTCATAAGGTTCGACAGCTATGTTTATTTAAGCCATTAGGCAGTCAGTATATCAGACGATAAGGTTGTTGCTTCTGAAAACGAGATATACACAGATCTGCAGGGACATTTTCGAAAGCAAACTTAATTAGACGAAGAGTATACTGGATGATGTCTTAAGTAAATAGGCCGTTAGGATTTGGAAAATGGCAATTTCATTGATTTATGTCTCACAAAGAACCGAATCTATGTTTGGGTATGTTTGTGTATTTAAGGATATCGCGTCCCCTTTTGCTTTTCATCATTCGGTGTGGCATCCCTCGAATATTATTCAATTAGCCCAAATTGATATTGACCATATATATATACGCGTCCAGGTGCGTGAACTCTGGATGCTGCTCTGATGCTTTTAGCGTTCTAATTAATAAGCTAAACTTTCCTTAATTTTACCAACAAAATTACAAAACTAAAATATCATTCAACAGTGGCGTGGTTTCACTTTTTCTTATTTCCAATTATTCATAGAAATATCAATTTCACTCGCACATAAAGGGAAAGTTGTTCTTAAGATACTTACGACAAATCTTGATGCACTTTAGTATTACACTAGTAAAATAAACACATGACAGAAAAATTGATAATAACATTGACATGAAAATACGAGGTTTGTTCAAAAGAAAAGGGGAATTGTGAATTTTTTCGAAATGCATTCATTAATTCATCAATATTCATTCTGTTACCTTCAAAGTAATCCTTCTCAGATATCACTTACGCTAGAGCTTCTCCCATTCCACGAAACACTTCTGAAATGTGCTTCTCGGTACTCGGAGTTCGTTCTTCGATTCTAACTTTACTTCATCGATTCTGGCAAAACGCTTTCCTTTCATTGATCTCTTCAGTTTTGGGAATAGGGAAAAGTCACAGGGAGGCAAATCTGGTGAATACAGTGGTTAAAGTATGATTACGGTGTTGATTGTGGCAAAAAAAACCACGAACAAGCATTGATGTGTGAGCTGGTGCATTATAGTGATGCAGAATCCATGATTTTCTTCCACAATTTCGTATTGCTTCACGCAGTCGTTACATGAATTCTTTGTACTCTTCCTTATTAACCACACGACACCTGTTGGCAAAAACTCATGGTGTACCCAGCCGTTTTGGTTCTTCTGGTGCTTCCATTAAGATGATTGGGCCTTGGTTTCGAAGTCAAAACCACATAACCCCGTTTCGTCACCAGTTATGACTTTTTTGAGCAAATCTGTATCGTCGTTGACGTCATTTAACAACTCCTAAGCGATACTGATGCAATCTTGCTTTTGCTCAAAGATTAAGCAATTTCGGAACAAGCTTTGCTGCCACACGTTTCATCCCAAAAACATCCTAAAAAATTGAATCGCATGAGCCGATTGATATGCCAAAATTCTCTGAAACTTTCCTAATAGTTATTCGACGATTTTCCACAACCTCTTTCTTCACTGTTTCGTTGTTTTCTTACGAGATTGCAAACCTGAACGCTTATCGACATCAACATCTTCTCGGCCTTCTGTAAAGCACTTGCAGGACTTATAAATACCTTTTTGAGATAAAATAGAATCTTCAAATGCCGCAGTCAACATTTTAAGTGCGTTGGAGCACTTTATTCCATGTTTAACACAAATTTAATAAAGAGTATTTGAACCATTCTGTTCAAAAGTAGGAAATCGAAGAACACACAGAAACGTGACTTACATTTTCAGTTGTCAAAAACAAACTACTAATCCAAAATAGCTGATATCTTCAACATATGGGAAACGTATGTGTACCAATATAACGATAAGAATTTTGATAATCGAGTTTTCGATAATCGACACAGCCCGAGAAAATGCAAAATTCACCTTTTCTTTCGAACAGACCTTGTATAACTGAAGATCTTCGAAGTTTTAGTAATGACTATCTAATTTTTCAAATGTGAAAAAATGTGACAATTTGTTATTAAATGTCCAAATCCGAGCCAATTTAGAAGTCTGGAATTTATAGATTGGACTGTGAAGAATGTAAGTCTTCATATGTTGGCCAGACCGGAAGATGTTTTGAAACTAGGCTAAAAGAACACGTAAAAAACGGACAATCTGCTTTTCGGGAACATCTAGAGTCGAGGTTTCACGTTGTTTTAAACCTAATATTCTTCATTACTGTGAAAGAGGAATGATAATGAACCACCTGGAAATAAATAAACTTCAAAAATCCGAAAAATACAATCTTCTCAATGACCAGTTGGACCTAAACCACTCCCCGCTGTTAAATCTCTGATAATTTGGAAACCCCCCCCCTCTATGACAGAGTTTAAGGTATATTCTGTGGTCCGAACAGATCTGAAAAATATTTATAGGTTGTCTTTGTAATATGTAGGTATTCATTCTTGATAATGCTGTGAAAGGCGAAAGTAGTCGAATAAAGAATTGTTCAGTCAGTGATTTTTAGACAAGTTTTTATTATTACCTCTCATTTAAATATGAACTATCACAGAGTATATTCATCGTCCATTGAATTTAATATAAATTTAACCAATATTTCTGTTCGAACCGATATTTTTGATCGAGGGCTGAATGGAAGATCAGACTCAAAACCGAATTCAGTCCTTTTGAGAGCATTCTTCTTAGTTGTAATTATTGTATCAATTGAAATGAATGTAATTCTACAATGTGAAGAATGTTTCTCAATACATTTATTTTATTATTATTATTAAAAATTCAAAGATTAACCGCATACGTGAGTGGCAAGTATATCATGTTATCAGATTTGATATTGTTCTTTTTATTCTTGCTTAATTTAATCTTTATCTAGTCGAGATTTAAAGTATAACATCATTAACGATATTTGTTGCTGTAGATAATACGATAGGAAGTCACGGTGTTTAACGATTAACTCGATTTGTATTTGTTAAGTAAACATTTAGGGGAATTTGTTTCAAATTAGTTGAAAATAGTAATTTGCTTTTACTACTAACGTGACCCACATATTCTTGTTTAAATAGTTATCTAACAAGCGGACAAATAGTTTCTATTTTTATTATGGAAGATATGATGAGGATAGTTCATTAATCTGTACATTCTGGCATGGATCAAATAATACTACCAGAGAAATAAGCTGAAAGAATTCTGATAAGGATTTAGTATGATGTATGAATCACACGCATGCTTTCAGCGAGACAAAAATTTGCTGATAATAAGATTCTGATAGTTGATCTAAATTGTAAAATTTGGATCTGCAAATCAAGCACATAAATATATTTATTGATTAGAGCTCAGCGTTTTCATACACCTCAACCTGCATTGTAACCTGAAGTGATGTTACTCGTCGTGTATGCAACATAAATAACATTTTACTGCATCTTTAGTTGCAAATTTGGGTTGTTGGTGCGATTTTGCGCAGCGTTCTAATTTAATGAATTTTCGTTACTAGAAATTGGGACAAAATATTCTCAATATCGCCCAATGAACATGTGACTCCGTACACGCTTCAAAGATACACAGTTTTAATTGCGTATTTCATCGTGGCGTGCTGAGTAACAATTTACATAATGTCATTTGGACTAAAACTTTTTTTATGTATTTGTTTTTATTCTTTGAGTCGACTATGCGGCTATATATATAATCCTAATGCGACCTAATAGAGGTTCAAAGTAAATTCAAAAAGTGACATAATTCCAGTGCCAAAAATGTATCATTTCATCAGGAATACAGAAACATCAGTGGGAGGAATCGTATAGAAACGTAGCTGAATTGGGCACATTCAAGTATCTTCGATATCATAAGAGCATTGGAGAGTACAAGTAGCAGGATTGCAGAAGTATTTCGTCGAGATTTTGAATTTCAATAAAACATCAACATATCACATTATCAAAATAGTTTTTTTCCATTATGAAAATAGAGTTTGTTAGATCGGTTAGATTAGTGAAACTAATTCAAGAGTTCAATTCTGCAAAAAGTATGATTACAAATTCATTTTCTTCATTCATTTTCATTCATTAAAAACAAGTAACCAAAGCTTTATTTCTATTAAAATGGTGGATGCCCATAATAAGTATATATTATACATATATATTAATAATGGAAATCCAACAACACTTGTGAAGGAAGTTCTATGGAGTAGTCACTAGACCACCGGATCCCTCCTCTAGAATCACTCTTAATGTAGAGGAGATTTCACACATCAACTTACATGCTCCATTAATCAAATATAAGTCTTCACCATATCTCCATTCAGTGACTACAAGTCTGTCCTACATTATCTCCGAAATAGACCATATAGAACTGGCGAAATATAATATTATTACTGGCAGAAGTGCTTTCACAAGATTGAAAGACAAGGTGCTTCCATCTTCAATGTCTGACTGTGTTTATCTTTCTGACATGTTTGTATTTCGAGGGATTGTATAAAGGTCAAACTTCTAAGATCTTAAAAAGAAGAATAACTCTCCATGAAAGTGATGTAAGAGGTCTTTCCGACAGCATATTTTTGGATATGTGCCACATAAATGGAAATGGCAATAGCATAAATAAAAAACAGACATTGCTAGACTCAGCTACATATACAATATTTGCTTTCGAAAAAATTTTAAATTAGCCATACAACTCACTTTTGAGTTTTTAATGGGGGTTTCTGTCACTGATTCGTGGTAACATTTGGTTCTTGAGTGCTTATACATTTTTACTCTCTGTAATCTTCGGTGACGTTGGTCCCACAGTCCGGTTCTTAATTCTTTTTTTTGATTGTTGAGTTACCTCAAATTATAAATTTTTCTATTTTATTCTAAGAATTTGATTTTGTGCCTTATTATATGTTTATTCCAACTGCATACATTGTTTCTTACAGTTTGGTCAAATATTCAGCCTAGATATCTGTAAGATGTAGGTAATACATTTTTCATCATATTTCAACATCTCAATTTTCTAGAACCATGATGAAAAATGTAAACATATTCGAAATAAAGACCAGGTTAACAAATTGGTTGAGTATCAATTATAGTGTTTCTATTTTCGCAGAGGACTCGGCAACACTCCTAATTACCATATATATATATATATATATATATATATATATATATATATATATATATATATATATATATATATATATATATATATATATATATATATATATATATATATATATATATATATATATATATATATATATATATATATATATATATATATGACTGAGGTTGAATTCTCGCTTAACTCTTGGGAAAAATAATTGTATATTAAAATACATTAAACTCTTGGCTTAATGTTTCACGATTTATTTAACTGTATGAATAGTCAACATGTTTCGAGCGTTAGCTCATTTTCAAGAGTCTTGAAAATGAAGAGTCTTTATTTTTTCAGAAAATAAAGCCAATATTTAATAGTGTTGGCGTTTACTTGATGTAAATCCATTATAATTCAATATAAACTCAAATTCAAACACTTGAACTTATGATTTACACTTTATTAACTACATAGCATGACGCGTTTCGTCGTTACAAACGACTTCTTCAGATGCTCACAGAATAATGACATTACTATGAGATGTGAGATGATGAGATGATGACAGAATCATCACATTATTCTGTAAGCACCTGAAGAAGTCGTTTGTAACGACGAAACGCGTCATGCTATGTAGTGAATAAAGTGTAAATCATAAGTTCAAGTGTTTGAATTTAAGTTTATATTCGAATAAAGATAATAAAATTATATTCTTAAGAGATGAAGATAATACGGGATAGATAACTGAAATTCGTTAATTTCATGAAATGATGGTTGATGATAATAAAACTCTTCTTTTTTCAAGTAAGACGGAGTTTTCTAACTGAAATTCTTGTGGACGCCCATGACTTGTCTTCTTTTAACCCTTCAAATTCCGTCCCCTTTGGTCTATTTCCCGGTCTTCCACCATTTCTTTGATATACTGACAAATCCATTACATTAATTTGCGGAAAACTTTATTCATCATACGGCTCTGCTGATATAATTTTAGGGTTACATAAAAACAGCACACATACTACTACTACACGATATGAAAGAATTAGTGAATTTTCAGAGCGATTAATTCGATTAAACGTTGATAAAAGTGATTACGAAAAATTGTTAGTGAAAGGAAAGCGTATCAATAAGTGAATATTCGAACCAATTCTGTAGAAACCAAATACCCAATTAACGAATGAAAAAATTTGGTCGAACATTCTTGCAAATTTCCATTCACGAAGAATTGATGCTTTTACAGAGGATAAAACTCAAAGTTTAAAAAACAATGAATCAAACCAATGTTTAATGGTTAATCTGGAACAGTAGACACAAACACACATCGAAATATTTCAAATAAAACTCTCAGGGAGCTGTCTACACACACGTCTTCGTTCTCGTTGACAACATTTGTGTAGACAGCTCCCTGAGAGTTTTATTTGAAATATTTCGATATTTCGATTAAGAGTCTCAGTATTTACTATATATATATATATATATATATATATATATATATATATATATATATATATATATATATATATATATATATATATATATATATATATATAATATAAAGAAATCGACTATAAGAGAAAGATTCTGTAGTAATCGTGCTCATATCAACGTATTTGTGAATATTCAATATTTAAAGTATACAATAACATTCTTTCGATAATTGTTTTGACGAATACTTCAAAAGAGAATAATAGCAGAGCTGGCTATGCGAAACATGAACAATGGGATCTCTCCATTGTCTTTCAAGGGATAAATGTTTGAGAATATTGAAATCGGTGCCATCATTTATAGGAAAAGTCAGACAGTACCCACTATTTGGAGCTACCATGCTCTCCTCAGTCACGTAGTATAACAAACAGAAGTCATCGACTTCAATCCTCTAATTCCCTCTTATTGGTCATAGCACAGAAATACACAGTTAAATCATATGCCTATATTAATGCAAAGATTACTAATAATCTCAAATCTTAGTAAGCAATAGAAATCACATGAATATATCCGATTTTGAAAGTTTCACACGTCCATATCAATTGAGATACTACATTTTACAACTCTAGTTTTTGAACAATTTCATCTAGATTGATAAAGTAATGCCATCTAGGTTGCAGTTGTAGGAACGCTCGCTGAGCATTTATCAAAGTTTCCTGAAGTGGCTACTTGAACCATGAAGAAATCGATTACAAGAAAAATATTCTGTACTTATCGTGCCCATATCATCGCACTTGTGAATATTCAATTTAAAAAGTATAAATAACTTTCTTTCGATAATTTTTTGACGAATTATTCAATTCTTAACAATTATAGCGGAACTAGCTATGTGAAACAAGGACAATGTGATGTCTCCATTTTCCTTCAAAGGATAAATTTTATAGAATGACGAAATCGGTGTCCACATTT
Organism: Henosepilachna vigintioctopunctata; assembly: GCA_030704895.1. Lineage (NCBI taxonomy): Eukaryota > Metazoa > Arthropoda > Insecta > Coleoptera > Coccinellidae > Henosepilachna > Henosepilachna vigintioctopunctata. The sequence goes on along the minus strand of JARQZJ010000124.1, from coordinate 526,313 downwards.
ATTGGAAACGCAAGACAGTCTCTGTTTCGTGCCACAAGACACTCTTCAGTTGCGCCACGTCCAACAAACGTAAAGCATCGACTTCAATTCTCAAAAATCCTATTATTAATATGTATATATATATATATATATATATATATATATATATATATATATATATATATACGTATGCAGCTTATTCAACCATTTCTATTTTGTAACCTCCCTTTACATTATTTATATATTCTACTTTTATTTGGGCCTATTGTCTATTGCTGGCTATGCAAGCCCAAGTTTATTCTGCGAGCTTCTTTATGTCGTAATCCCATCTTAGGTTGCGGCGTTTACTTGACCTTGTCACACCTCAGGAACACCATTGCTTTATCTTTGTGGTCCATCTTTCGTCCGTCCTTCTAGCGAGATGTCCTGCCCACTACCACTTTAGGGACCTGATTCTATTAACAATAACTATCACTGGGTTTTTTGCCTAATCCATTCAATCCTTAGGCGGAGTGGCATTCTGAACTTGAAGATGATAGAGTTCTGTCCAAATGTTCTACATGCTAATTTGATCCTCCTATTTATTTCTGGAAGTAGGGAGCCAGATATGTGTATAAGTGGACCCAGGTATATGTATTCCTCTACTATTGCCAAGGTAGTGCCATTAATTATTATTACTTGTGCGTTTATTAGTTCGTTATACATTATCTTGGACTTACTCAGATTTATCCTAAGACCTACTTGCTTGCTGTATTCAATTCATTAATCTGTTGTTGCAGTTCGCCAGGGTCTCTTGCTATCAGGATAATGTCATCAGCGAATTTTGGATGGTTTAAGTATTCCCCATCTATATTCAGACCATTGTTATTTCAGGCTAACTTTCTGAAGATGCTCTCTAGCGTTGTCGTAAATAGCTTTGATGATATGGCGTAGACTTTTCTAACTCCTCTGCTGGTGGAAAATTCTGGAGTGCCTTCATATATCCTGACTCTCGCTTTGGCTTCCCTATATATATATATATATATATATATATATATATATATATATTTGCTAGGGACTTAATGTATGTTTTGTCGACCCCTTATTCTCTTAAGGCATTTATTACTGCTCTGGGGTATATCGAGCCGAATGCTTTCTCAAAGTCAATGAAGGCCAGTGCGAGTAGTTGGTCGTATTCTTTGGTTCGACTGATAACCTCTCTGAGGGTATGAATGTGGTCTATTGTACTGAAGCCGCTGCGGCATCTGGGTTGTTCTGGCGGTTGAGCTGAGTCCAGTGTGCTTTGTATTCAGTTGTGATCTTTGTGAGTACCTTGTATGTTACTTGTAGTAGACCTATTGTAGTGTTGATCCCAAGAAAGGTAGCAAAGAAGACATTAAGAACTTAATGCCAAAATATATCTATATATATATATATATATATATATATATATATATATATATATATATATATATATATATATATATATATATATATATATATATATATATATAACCATGTGTTTGTATGTGTGTGAATTCAAAAGACTTGGAGTACGAATTCTGAGAATTAAAAATTGACATAAGTTCCAGAAAACTCCGGTTGTCACATTTTGCATAAAAAATTACGGTGAACTTGAAGGATAAAGTTATATGTTTGTGATGTGAAAAAATGTGTTTGTGATGAAAACATAAATGATATTGAAATTTCGTTATCATTTCAAAGTCACATCCAGAAGAAGACAAATGCATTCATCCAAAATAAGGAACAATTAAAGATTAACCAAAATTTCCAACATTTGACATAAACCTCAGAAATCGAATCGAATATCGTATAATACAGTTCGTAAAAAACTCCGTATCAACATTCAAATGAAAAAACATATAAATTCAAATAATTTTTGAAATGAAAAATTCCTGATACAACCCTGTAACTCAATTCGAAATTTCTTCCAGCATGTATATATGAAATGTACTCAATAGCTGTGAATAGGATAAATTGAAAATCGGTGTATGTTTGTTCGAACAATAACGATATTTTGAACATTCAAGAATATATAGGAACAGAAGATTATGTGGGATCGACATGATTTGTAAGGCTGAACTACTATTGCCCCTCCTTTACGTAAGAAAGTCTCGCACCCTCGGGTCCCATTTCATCAGTTCTATTTCCATATAATTATATTTCGTTTTTCGAGTACGTTTACTCGCAGATGTACCATGCAACATAGTATAGATTCTTTTATTCGCCGGAATGAAGTTTGGAATAACTCACTTCGCTTTTTCATTCCCTATGACTAACGTTATATAACGTTGGCAATTTACTTTAAGGTATATTTATTAGTCATACCCGACAAGAAAACTTATAAGACGAATTCCTGGCGAATTTGAATTGAAAAAATCATTCAGTGGCTGAAAAAATGTTCTTTTTTTTAAATTCAGTGGAGCTGCAGTTTAACGCCTGTTGTGAACGGCCATTGGGCTTGTAATCAATGTAATTACCTAGCATATATCATTATTATTTTAAACTACTCAAATCATAGACAAACACAAACACCCATGCTTTCAGCAGGACTCGAACACGAGTTCCACCGCACCATAGTCGGTAGTGATCCAAGTACTCAATCCATGAGTATGAACATTACCACCTACATAACAGTTCTTTTAAATGTGACGGATGGAATAATACTATTGATACGAATTAGATAACAAAATACGAAATGCATTATAACACAGGTACACTTGTTACATATGCAGTAACAATTGATGAAAATTAAGCGGTAGAAACTATTTTACATTGCATTGCTTATATTGAATATTTCTTTATATAAATTCCAATCAAATTTCAAAGCAAAATTTATCAATGAAAAAAGTGATCTATTGTTGGGAACAATGATAATAATAATATTTATTAATCTCAACAATTATTTACATTACATAACATTCTTGCACTGAATAAAATAGAGTTAAGTCAAAAGGAAAGAACCTGTTTTTCACAAAAGACAATAAATTTAGACAATTAATTAATAAGGTTCGCTGATCAAGATGAAATTGTAAATGCGCTGTCTAAATACGTAACATTATATCTTCAATAACTTTTGAATGCTTAGGAAGCAAATTGAATAAACTCATGGCCATATAGAATGCCCCCCTTCCAAATCTACTTGTACCAACAATAGGCAAGAGGAGAGGATGTACTTGCCGAGTATTATTTTCACTGACAAATGGCAGAAAATAACTTCTTTGCAACTTTTTATATTTCATTCGAACACTACAGAAAGTTGTCAGCAATGTGTACGAATAATCCCATGCCTAATCGCTCCAGATCACGCCCTGGCAGGCAAAAGTATAGCTAGTTTCAAGATTCACAGGTCATTCAATACTAGTAAATACTGAGACTCTTAATCGAAATATCCATGAAATATCTACAAAGCCTTTCAATCGCGCTATTGTTGTCATGAGTAGGAATCTTGAACGCTAGGAAGAGTTTATACGTCTTTTCTCCGATAGAGGGAGCCTACGAGAATATTTCACTAGGAAACATTCTCCTCAATTTGTTATAGGGCCTATGTTAGTTTTGAAAGTCATCGATTCTTGATTGATAGATTAAAAATGGGTTGATGATTCATAATAATGATGAAACAATTGTATCCTATTATCATTCAACAAGATCTTTAACCAAAAGAATGTTAAGGTAGAGCTTGAAAACATTCAAAAATATTTAAAACATTAGCTTCAACATTCTTTTGATTAATTTGAATTTTTCGAATGAGTGTCCTAGTGTTCATTTTTTTAAATATTCCATTCAGGGCCATAAGCATATATATATATATATATATATATATATATATATATATATATATATATATATATATATGACAAAAGACACAATTATCGGTATAGCCCGCAACTCAATTGGAAGCAGCCGTTGACACGTGTTTCGAGCTTATTGGCTCTCCTCAGAACGGCGTAGCCAAGTTCAAGGTGTACGAACCTGGAGATGGAATCCACAACAAAAGAACACACCTGCAAAGGAAGTCTCCACTGCTAGGCTTTCCTTTCTTCGTTCGTTATATATATATATATATATATATATATATATATATATATATATATATTTATATATATATATATATATATATATATATAAATAATTCATATGTGATGCTCTAGTATTGATCCATGGGGGACACCAACGGCGATTGCTCTGATCATGAATTTACCATTATTTACTTTCATTACCATTAGACTTTTTGTTAGGTATGTTGACTGAGTTGTTTGAATGTTAGGCAGCACATAGTGTATAAAAGTTTAGACTTTATTCTTGAAATAAAATATGGCAATGTACCTAGCTATATCGTTGACCATGTAAAATACGTTGAAGATGTACATGGTTACTAAAGAGCTCTAGGGAACAAAATGATTTCTATATTGATAAGTGCAGTACATCTAAATGCCTAAATAATTTATGTGCGAAAGGAATGATTTTATTTAATCCGCAACTGAATTATGTGGGAATCATGATTTCAAAAAATTATTATGTCTTCTTGTAAAAAATAGTATTTAAGGCTGACATACATATATTGTTTGCTGTTTCTATATATAACTTCTCTTTCTGTAAAATTTATTGTCTGTACTAAATAGAGTTACTTACTTACTAGTCCATCATTTTAAATGAAGAACTAAGTTACCAGACTTCATGAAACGCCTTTTTGATATCTAGCATTGTATTTACCGTGTTTATGCCAGATTAAAATTTGAAGTAATGTCTTTCTCACTGACTCGACTAGGAAGACGACCGGTTTAAACACATTAATCACAAAAATTATATCAGGTTATACAGATCAACATTTGCTTTGTATAAAATATTAGTTTTTCTAGAATATTATTCAATATATCTTCTAATTGAGACCAAAAATCACTCTTTGAAGTTTTTGTTTGTACCAGTTTGGTAATACTAAAATGAAATGCTCAACAGTCATCATCACGCTACACATTCCACATATCGATAAGTGCTTTTACTTATGGAACATCGATAAGAAGCGATGTCCAAATAGTTATGTTTAAACAAATTCAGTAAAAATCGGAAATTATTGAAGTTCTTCTATTCACTAGTTTTATTCACTATTGTCGACACATTTTTACACGAAGTGTACGATGTTTCGATAAGTTAACACTTTTCAAATTAGCTCACGTCCAAGTATTTCACTCAGTGAATTACCAACATAAAACCAGAAAATGCGATCTTCGTAACCGTCGAGGTCAGAAACATCCACCGGCAACGTAATTTATTAAATCGCGCGTATGAAAGATCTGCCATCCCTGGAGCGCAGTACGGCTCAATTGTTAATACCGCCGACTTAAATATTGCAGCAATTATTCTAAATACGGCTTTAAAACCATCTAGATGGTTATTCTTTCCAGGCCACGGCCCCGTTAATTCCGTATTTCTGTTTGGAAATAAGGCGAGTACAAAAGATCTGCCAGGCGACACGGAAAGAAGTCTTGTGATGAGGATGAACGCAAAGACCCTGCTTCGAACAGGTGGTGATTCCGGGCGGCTTCGTTTTGCATAACAATCGCCGGTTAAGTAGAGTCGATCAACGTCAACTCCGCTTCTTTTTGGGCTATTTACGCCGGAATATTAGAAAGCACTAAAACTGTCACAATGGAACGACTTTTTAATCTCTCGCCGCTCCGGCCTCCGCTCGAGCCTAATCTCGCCGACGCAAAATAAATGAATTTTAAGAATGACTCTCTACCTCCTATCTGCGTCCAAGAATTAAGCCGAATGGAAACTCAACTCAGAAAGCAAAACTCCGTAATTTACAAATCCGCGCTTCTGCATAAATTGATTCTACAAATTCAGTCGCGAGGAAAAGTTTCTTCATTTGGAAAACTATTATATTCTCATTCGTGGTTAGATTACTGGTTTGAAATGCATAGAAACACAATCATTTAAGATTAGTGTAATCCCAGTTGGCAAAAAATAAATACTTCTACTTGAACCTTTCTCAATTTTCAATATTTTCTGTGGATTATCTTAAGAATTTATTGAAAATTTTCAAAATTCGGCTCTGAAACCATTCAACTATCACACTTAAGCAGATCCTTCAAAATTAATTAGTCCCCAATCGCTCTTGTCAGCAAAGGTAATCAAAGCTCTTAACCTTCTTTTCATGCTGAAGTAAAAATTGGTTTATGCATTTTTCTTTCAATATACTCTGTATTTCCTTTGATTGTTAAACATCAATTACAATTTTATAAATTAGAAAATAGAGTAAAGGGTCGTGCCAAAATGTTATAAAAAATAAGCAGAGCAAAGATTCCACAGCGCCCCATGTTGCTCACGTATAACTTGAAAGGCACCTTTATTTCGAAGCATGTTTAATATTTAAAAATAAATTCATATAAATATGAATGACATAGGACACTCAAGTTCCAGGAGTATTAACTAACTGGTTATTTCTAGAAAATATATCAATAGTAACATAAATGTATTACGATGTATTCAATAAATTGCATCATAACATTTCGATGTGTACTCGGGATTATGGTTGAGGTGAACATCAATCTATGCCTTCTTGATCTCCACACTCAAATTCACGGGATTATCTCATACTGTGTTGAAAGTAATCCACTTATGCTACTCCATACGAAAAGGTGCTTACGGAATAGGTTATTTTGCTGTGTCGGAAGGAACTTGAAGCCTTCGCGTGTTCCAATTTTGAATTTGGTTTCAATTCTAATTCGATTAGAATATAGTCACTTTCAACCTTGAGAAACTTTGAATTTGGAAAAAAAGTAATGAAAAATTTGGTCTGTACCTCGAAACAAACGACATTTTCTAACGAAAACTCTTCAAAAATTCATGAAAACGCCTTTGAATTCTCGTCGCATGTTTAAGAAACACACTGTTGAAGAATTTAATTTTATTAAAGTGTTATCATCGCAATAATTACTGAAATTCATGGACTGGTCACCTCTCCGGATTGGGAGATTTGGAAAACTATTTCGCCCATGAGGTGCCTATTTATCCTTGATGCTCTAAGCGGAGACGTTGAACAATATATAAATAATCTTTGATGCGGAAAAAAATTAAAATGAAAATGAAAATTGTCGGCAGATCCCGCAGATTGGTAGCAGCCGTTGACACGTGTTTCGAGCTTAATGGCTCTCCTTAGAACGGCGTAGCCAAGTTCTAGTTGTACGAACATGGAGATGGAAACACAAAAAAAAACTAAGAAATATAGATAACCTCTAAGGAAGTCGCATTCCAGGCTACCGCGCTTGTTCTCACCGGATTGGGAGATTTGAAAAACAACTTCGCTCATGAGGTGACTATTTATCCTTCAAGGATGCTCTTAGCCGAGACGTTGAACAATATATAAATAATGTTTGATGCGGAAGAAATTTAAAATGAAAAAGAAAACTGTCAGCATATCCCGCAGATTGGTAGTAGCCGTTGACACGTGTTTCAAGCTTATTGGCTCTCCTCAGAACGGCGTAGTCAAGTTCTAGTTGTACGAAGATGGAGATGAAAACACAAAAAAAAACTAAGAAACTGCTACCAATCGAGATGGAATTTATTGCAATAGAAATTTTATTTATTCTCAAAGATTCAATTGTAAATTGGCGAATGCGCTAGGCATAGAATTCAATATATATCGCTAAATAAGCAATAAATACGTATGTAGTTCGAGAAAGGTCAATGAAAAATAGTTGTAGAATCCTTAAAAGAAATAGTTAATAGCACAGTCTCAGAAATATGTTTTTCAACTTAGATCAGTTGAACATAAACTCTGAAATTATTCTAGTTTTGATAAAAACATAATGCGTAGTGAACATTTTCGATTGTCATGTCAACAGAAAAAGTATATCATAACCTTTTCATACGTCATTCTTCAATTTTTCAAGTCACCACAATTTTAGTGAGATAAGTGTTCATTCTATATTAGAATCAGTTTTTCAGAGGTTTTCCAAGAGAACACCGCTATAATCGATGTTTTTTAATTTTAACGATGATTTAATGGAATACACATTATTCGACATTATAATATTCAAATTCAAGGTTCAGATAGTACACAGGTGCTAAGCCTATGATTTCAGTTTACTCCTTTGCCATCCCTTGTGTTTTTCTTCCTGCGTTTCCTAGTATTTCCCTTTTCAAGAGGCATGCATCGAAGTCTGACATTACGCAAACGTAACGTCAGTGTTTTGTATATGAGTTTTTCACTCATTTTTTTCATAATATTATATTATTCTGTAAGCATCTGAAGAAGTCGTTTGTAACGACGAAACGCGTCATGCTATGTAGTCAATGAAGTGTAAATCTATAAGTTCAAGTGTTTGATTTTAAGTTTATATTCAATTATAATGGATTTACATCAAGTAAACGCCAACACTATTAAATACTGATTATGCCGCCCAACTATAAGAGTTTTGTCAAAAACAGGATAATCCTCTAATCCTCTAATCGTTATCCTGTTTTTGATAAAAACAGGATAACGAAGAAACATTTATTCCTAATTCAATACAATATTCTACAATTCACTTGTTATATTTGTTTACTAATATGAATTTTAAACTTATGTTTTCTATTTCTATTTATCTACAAAAAATGTACTCTTCTTGCCATTAAATTTGCGAAATTGTTTATCAACTTTCTTGTATCCAAACTATTCAAAATTTCATGTTCAAGCTATTGCGAGCAAAGTCATTTATTTCAAAGTCTTGGCGAGCAATTCATTTATTTCATTCTGAATTTGTGAGTCTCCTAAATAGTGAGTCATACGACTTGAATCTGATTTCGAGGATTGAATTTTGTGAAAGTGTTCCCGTATGACTCAATCAAAGGATGCTATCATTTAGATTGCTTTTAAAAAATTACCATTATCATGATCATATCATGTTTTTGAGAACCATGAGAATGCCAGACACTAATGAAATAAATACTTTACATATTATGCCTATGATTCTTTCTAATACATCATACCATTGATATTTTTCGATTTTAACAGACTCAGTTTCATCTGATTTACAGTAGTTTTATTTTTCAACATTTTAATAAATTCTACCCACGATTTCGCTGTTGGAAACACTTGTTTTATGTCTTATCAATGTTAATGACAAATGTTTGCAATCAGAAAAACCGTTCAAAGCAAACAAACTACTAGCATATTTACCAAATGATTCACAACAAAAACAATGTATTGAATCTTTCGAAATAGAGTAAATGAGCTATTCTCTCTTAATTTTTTCTCCATTGGGAAGATTTCTATAATGATAATTGTCTGTAAATTTTCTTTTGGCATCACTAATAGGAAAGTTGCAGTTGGACGTCTTTACCGGACTACGATTAACCAAAATATGAACAAAATCATTACTCATACTTGCAGGCCACAAACCAGGATCATCACAACAATCTGAAGTGCTGCATGTAACTTTTGAAGATAAACTGCTTAGGTTCTTCAGTAGTACCTTCTCTTGTTACAGTTTAGTGCTTCCGAAGAACATATATCTTTCTCTGCAGTCACGCCCATAGCTCTTTGATTTAAAGCTGTGCTGCTGCAAACAACCTCGATATCTTCGTGGCATTCCGTTTCCTTATTATCTGGCTTGCCACAAAATTTTCGTAGAGAACCCGCCATTTTTTTTGTGTACCTGTTTTCCTCGATTTTGCTGTCGAAATTGCGCTCCCGAAAGTTTTTTCCTTTTCTGCGGTTCCTGGAATTAATTGTGTATATGTATAAGATTTTTTTCACTTAAGTGATTTTTTTAATACAGTAATATGCCGGAAAAGTTCAGTCAGACAAATAGGTTTTCTTTTTCAAATAGATCCCAAGTAACATTTTCTACAATAAGTTCAATTTCAATCATAACATAACCTACTCATTAATTTTCGAAATTAAAAAGTATTGAAGACAAATTTTTTATACTAAAACGTTTATAATGTTACTTGAACAGTTATTATTGTGATAAATAATTCTATAAATAAAGGTATGTTAGTACTTACCATAATTACGATTCCTTTGCACTTCTGTTTCATACTGACGGATGATTGAATTATAATCACACTAGACAAGTTTCAATATCAATAAATTAAGCCGAAACCCATCTCAAAAGAACTATTAACAAAATAATTGCTTTCATTGTGACGGTCGTTCTCTTTATCTATACTACCATAACGAGCGAATTGAAGCTCAAAGAGGATTCACCCAACATCAACAGTCCCGTTTTCCATAGAATGGCAGAGACGACGTTTGGTGTTACATCTTAGTTTTGATGTATGCCAATAAATGGCGGTGATAACGTAATTCGGTCATTTTTTAAATGCAATGACTTAATATTCATTTTCTTAAACAATAGATATTATGAGGATGACTTGAATTAGGTACATGATAAGTCGCTCAATTTGCCGCCCGCGTGCGGTGCACACTTTACACGCCCGCTTACGGCGGCCCTCCCAGAGTACAACTAACGTAACAGTTTAACATGTGAAAATATCATATTGTGAAAATGAACTTTGTATTTTTAAATATGTTCCCAGGAGTACTATTCACATATGAGTTTTCGGTGCTTGGCTGTTTTATGATTTAAAGAATAATCTCTATTGATTTTTTCAGATGAGATTGTTATATATCTTACCTAAGGGTCCCAAGAAGTTATTGGAGATTGAAGTTGCTGCCTCAGTTGGAGATGGAGGAGGCACAACTGATGAACTGCGATAATCTCAACAACAGAATATTTTTAAGTACGTGATATCACAACATACTGTCGTGATATCAGGTGTCTTCTGTTGCAATGCTACAGTTACTACCTAAACCATCAGATGCAACTCCCGTATGGGCAAGCTTATTTTCCGCCACCCCTCGTACTTGGAACAGAGAGACTTCGAAAAATGAAACTTCGGTATTTTGTCTACGAATTGGCCACGTCTTACTGAAAACCTTCGGCACAACATAAAAATCGATTCTGTTTGAATATGGCTACTTGCCAGTCAGGTTCCGCTAAAGCCCGAAGCTCTATCATAACGTATTACGCTTCTTACAACTTCAAAGCGTCACAAGTAATCACCGATAAACCTCACTAATGATTTGCCTGTGAATCAGAAAAATCTACGTCATCGATGCGGGAAGCACAAAGCGTGAAGGAAAATTCTCTTCAAAGAACTAATTGCTAAGATTTCAGTTCACTGCTCCTTGCCATTTAGCATTTCTAATTCGTATTATAACAGATCCGATTTACTCGAAAAAATATATTCATACCTTGAAAGAAGCCCTAATCTTCCGATACGTTTCAATAATGAGTAATTACCCATTTGATCTTTATAAAGAATTTTCCGATCGCCGTTCTTTCACCCTACTTCAGTCTGCTCTTGGAGCTTAGCTTGATAAAATGCGCATAAAATAAGACAGACCTGCGATGAAATTTATCTGCATGCCTATCTGTCAACAGCTCAAGTTATTATGCGTAGAAATATTACGCTTACCTTTATGTCAAAAACGTTGCCTTGAGGTGTGATAGCATTCTTGCTGTTGTTTTTCTGCAAGGAAACGGACCGAAAATAACCTCTTGAAAATCTTGTAGCTCAATACTTCTTTAAAATTACCGATTACAAACTGAAGATTATTTTATAAATGACACGGAGGTTTCGCTTATCTCTTGGTGAAACATAATGTTGAAAACTATAAAATCAAAAATTAACATATTTGACTACGTTTGGCTGAATATATCAAAAAGTCTACATATGTTTCTGGTGGTTAACCCATTATCAAGAGTATACAATATTACTGAATTTCAAAATGTACAACTTTCACTTATATATCCTAAACCACAGAATTTAAAACTGGTTTCACGGAAAAATCTACCTGGTTATTACAAATACGTAAATTCGTCTTTTTCGCTATGGAAATTTCCAAGACTTCAAGGGTATCTAATCTTTTTCCCATACTACCTGAGTGTACTATTTCGGTCTTCCTGGGACCCAAGAAATGATTATGTTTAATACAGTGTTCAGAAAAACACTGTATTAAACATATAAACATGTATTAGGTTTGTACAACAGTATTGATCTTTTATGTTCATCGATCCTTTTTTGTATTGAACGTCCAGTTTTACCTATGTAAACACCTATAGCAGTGAATGTGATAGCTTTTACATAGATCAAACTGGACGTTCTATACAAAAAAGAATCGATGAACATAAAAGATCAATACTGTTGAATAATCCTAATACGAGTTTTTCTGAACACTGCATTAAACATAATCATTTCTTGGGTACCAGGAAGACCGAAATAGGACACTCAGGTAGTAAGGGCAAAAGATTAGATACCCTTGAAGTCTTGGAAATTTCGATAGCGAAAAAGAAGAATTTAGCTATTTGTAATGACCAGGTAGATTTTTCCGTGAAACCAGTTTTAAATTCTGTGGTTTGGGATAGATAAGTGAAAGTTGTACATTTTGAAATTCAGTAATATTGTATACTCTTGATAATGGGTTAACCACTTGAAACATATGTAGAGTTTTTAATATATTCAGTGAAACTTAAGTCAAGTGTTTTAATTTTATAGTTTTTGAAGATTATTTCAATAAATTTGCAATGAGAATTTTATGAAGGTGATTAGAACATGCTACATCCACAACTTTTTTTCGAATTAATTAATGATGGTTTCCATGTATTATTTGAGTAAAATATCTCAAATGGCATGCTGATTATTCACTTGGCTTGTGAAATATTGAATGAATGTTATCAATTTTCTGGTCATGATCATATTTTGCCATGGGTTGATAGTATTTTGGAAAAATTGAAAATTCATCATTAGAACACGTATAATTGGTAATAATATATAACAATCTCAATCAATGTAAGCGCTTTAATGTCAACATATTTTAAGTTTTTAAGTCTAAGTTTAAGAGTTCGAGAAAGAAAAAAAAGAAAGTTCGAGAATCTGGCCAGCCAAAACTTTAGTACCTTTAGTATCAAACTGAGACTAATTGCTTCAATAAATATCAATCTGAGAATATTATAGTTTAATATCAGAAGAAAGTGCAAATAGTTTCCCAGAAATACAATCGTCCACACATAAATATGTGGAGAAGAAAAAGTGAATTATAGATTATTCTTTCCTTGGTAGTTGTATTTTTATGTCAATTCAGTGAGCTTGTGCACTTTTCGCAAAAATCAGATACAATCATAGTGATGTGTTCGTGTCTTACGCATCTTCATCAATGTCTTCAGATTTTTATATGAATTATTTCTGTATTTAATAACTTTTATCGAGTATGTATATGCTCGATAAAAGTTTTAAATTTTCGAAAATCATAAACTAGTAAAATCTCCCATAGTCAGACAACAATTAGACATACATTTATCTATACGAATTCCAACAACCAAGTTCGGAGTTTACCTAACTTCATTTGCGTAGGAGTTTGTTGCTTCCATTGAAAATCTTGGCCTGCCGAAACATGAAACTGCGGCTTGTTACTACGACTTCGAAACTCTACGAAATCTTTCGATAATATACAACAATAAATTTCATGCTTATTGGAAAAACGAGAAAAGTTTTTATTTATGGTCCCAAATTTTAAATCCACAATACGATCTACCAACAGGAATGAATGTCATAAAGATGTTCATTTATTATTTATAAAATTGCTGTTCATAATTTGAAATATTATGAAACTTGTATGGAGGAAACCTAAGAAAGATTTTTGATACTTTTGAATACAAAGAAAATCAAAATAAGTGAGTGTTTCGTTGACAAATTAGTAAATACATTCTTCTCATCCTAGTTTTATGAATTTTTCATTTACCTACTTCCGTCATTTAGAAGCATAATATTGTTCTTAACAAATTTGAATCTGAAACAGAACACTTGAAGATCTTATGAATGATTCTGTTTTCAATATGAGATAATTCAATATTATATGATAAAAACAAATGATGAATCTTCACAACTTTCATTATCACAAAATTAGATATACGAGGGTGGGGTGAAAATTTTCCGGCCTGACCAAGAAAAACGATCTTTTAAATTTTGTTTTGCTTTATTTTTCAACATAATCTCCATCATCACTGATACATTTCTCATAATGGTGTTCTAATTAAGTATTACCAGTTTTAAACGTAGGTTCTTCAACCTCCTCAAACTTATAATTTCGATAGCTTCTTTGTTGCTCTCAAATCTTTCACCTCCAAGCCATCATTTGAGGTTAGGAAACAGAAACTGTCGCTGGGGGGTAAGTATGGAGAGTAGGGAGGATGAGTTGCAATAAGTCTGCGTAGTATTGACCAGGGATAGTCTTACCTTTTCAAGATAATCAATGTATATAATTGCTCTCGCATCCCAAAAAACAGTATATTAACAAAAAACCTTGTTTGCGATAAAATTGTTTTTTTCTTCTTTGGAGTTGGTTCCCCCTTTCCAACCCACTGTTTAGGTCGTTTTTATTTTCGAGAGTGTAGAGATGAGCCCAAGTCTCATCAACACTTATGAATGTCGCAAGAATTCGTTTGGAAGATTACGCCTATACAGCGAAAAATTTTCGGTAGAAATGTTTTTTCGGATCAGTTTTTGGTCGAGCGTTAGCAAATGCAGCATCGATCTTGCACACAGCTTTTCCATGCTCAAACGGTTGAGCAAAATATTTCGCACACATTCAGCTAACATCCTACAGGTCTCAGCTATCTCATGCACTTTCAATCTGCTGTCTTCCAATACTATTAGATAGATTTTCTCAATTTTCTCAATTCATTTGTATATATAAATATTCTGTTTCTTTTGATATATTAGTTAGTTTTTTTTTTTAGTTATCAAGTACTACTGAAAGTTTGGAGCTAAATTGCATATGTAAAATATTTATAGAGCAGCATATGTAAAATATTTATTTGGTGGAGTGGAAGAATGGCTTGCCAAACTCCTACCATTTGTGTAATTGAAATATTATGCAATAAATATTATTATTATTATTATTATTATTTCTGAAGTTGTGACCTCAACGTGCCATCCTGAGCGAGGCTCGTCAGAGGTTCTCACACGGCCCATTTTGAATTCACAAACTCACTGTTTAATGGTTGAATATGATGGGGAGGAGTCTCCTAATGTTGAATCCATCTCTTCTTTTATTTGTTTCGGTGTGAAACCTTTCAAATAGAAGTATTTGATGACAGCACGTTTCTCCAATTTTTCCATTCTCACGAAAACAACGGAAGTGCAATGTACTCTCAAACGCAAAGTAACGTAGCGATTGGGCTGAAACTTTACATACAAGCTCAGTAGGAATTGTATTGTAGGACGCTGCTCCAAAAGTAGACCTAGTGGTGCCATCTCTTGGTTAAACCGTAAACTTTTCAACCCACCCTCGTATATTAGTGCTATTGCATTTTCATTCATCGACCATCGTCGAAATTCTGTAGACTTTCGACATTTGTTTCAGGTTTGAGATTTGAAACCTTTCAGATTTGGGAGATTCATTATTTTCATTCAGATTTCCTACTCTTTGTGCTGATTCAACCGCCTGATTTACCTCAGCCAGAGTAAACTTTTTGAATGATTTCTGTTTTTTATTTTTTTTAGGAAGATCGAGAGTTGTAACTTTTCCTTTAACCAGACTAGTTTGCCGGTGAGCTTCGGGTGAACACACGGATAATGTGGACATAGGGAAATCACCGGAATTTCTTTGAGTATCAGCACCTGGTATAAGCTGCTCATCATCTACAATAGTGACAAGTTCTTTGTCCAGTTGCTTCATTATATGGCCTTTTCCTTTAATTTGATCTTCTAGTGATACAATTTTGGACCTAAGTAAGGAATTATTTTCTACCAAAATATTGTTTTTGGACTCCAACTCATAAATTATTTTTAGAAGAAGATCCACTTGAGTAGATTCCTTGTCTATGATCCTAGGTGTTAAACTAACCATCGTTGATGAGCTTCCAGTTGTTTCTTCATTAGGGACTGACATGGATAATTCGATGTCACAACACTTTTTCACCTTCAATCCACAACCTGGGTGGAACGACTTCAGACAATGTTGGCACTTTGCGCATTTTTTTACAATCGATTTTCTACAAAGTCCACATTGAGGAATATCAACTTGTAGAGAAGAAATCGTATCGATTTGCTTATTTGCCGACGTATTGATGATAATTTAATATGAATTGATCCAAAATTAAAACTGATGATAGTAATATATTTTCTATCGAAGCGTTATTCACCTTCAATTGCTAGATACACTCAGTTTTGCTTGTTTGCTTATATATATATATATATATATATATATATATATATATATATATATATATATATATATATATATATATATATATATATATATATATATATATATATATATATATATATATATATATATATATATATATATATATATATATATATATATATTCTATATTCCATTATTAATGTTATTTTTTTATGATTATTATTATTTTTTTCCCTTTATTTTTTGTTTTAAGAGGTTGAATAAGAATAGCTATGATAAACTTCGCCTCTCACTGTTGTAACACAATTTGTGTATAAAAGTTAATAAAGTCGTTATTATTATTATTATTAGTTTGGCACATGTGCAAAGGCCAAGTGGGGGGGTATAATGAATCCAGATGTATCAACACGAATTCTAGAGTTCAGTTATTACATGTGTATCAAGTTATACGTTCATTATTCCTACCCCTCTCCCAGCATACATTACACATATTATCATTGTTATTAATATTCACTAAACTTTGTATTTTATTTATTCATTATGTATTGTCCTGTAATTGGGTAGTTACCTGTTGGAAATAAATGCTTATTATTATTACTTAAGGCATGAGAAACTCAATCATACTAATTATACTCACAATACTAAGTAAATATGTACTCTACGCATTTTCATAAAAGACTCATGAAATAAATTTTTCCAACTACAAATGTAGAAGATAATGATAAAAACTTCCATAACATACCAAATGTTACTGATAAAATCAACTATAAATTGAGAAAAAACAATATTGAAACTGATAGCATCAACACAAGAAATTTGGCTGCTTTTTTAGCTAAAAATAAAGAGAAACAACCAATAAAAGTTTAAATTAATTGTGCGGACCTACATGGGTCAAACAGGGCTGGACATCTAAACCAGAATAAATGAACATAAATTCTCCATACTACATAATAACAACTCTACGGGACTGTCAAGACATAAAAACCATTTCTTAGATTTGAGCTCATTGAAATTGCTGCATTTACAGATGAAAGGAAAAACTTTGGATCTTCTATAACAATTGGAGATTTCTGATTCGTACCGAAGCAACAAACGAAAAATTAAAGATCATTCATTCAGTTTCGCGACATTATTTGTTTCTTCCTGCACAACCATTGAATTGAATACGAACCTGTTCCACTCTTTCGAAAACATTGACATCTGAACCGTATTCAGCTCTATTTTTCTCTCCCACCAGGTTTCTACAGCAGGTATAGATGTAAAGATATATAAATATGTTAGTAGAAATAACGAATGTTAAGTTCAGCTTTTGAAAATGGGGTAACACCCTGCAACAATTGTCAATCAATTAATTTGAAATAATTTTGTGAACAAACTTAGATTTTTTCATTGAATATATTCAACAATGTGTCACCAAGAGATCAGCTAACTTCAATCAACTTTATAAATACATACTCGTTTTCTGATCCAAATTGGTGACAAAAATTGAAAATGTTTTCAAATTTTGCGTTAAGTCATTGTTAATAGATTTCTACTTACACAGAACTAGTCTGTTGCTTTTTGCAATTTGACCAGGTACGTTTCATGAATAAACGATGTTGACTAGCTAAATGAGCAACAATTCCCAAAGGTTCGCCTTCTGCTTTGAGGGGATTATTTAATTTCACGAACACTTAATACGGTAGTTAGACATGCTACATAAAGGAACCTCTCGAGCCCTTATTTTGGTCCCATTAACATCTAATATTTCCTCATCAGACAGCTATTTGATGTTCGATTTGAGACTAGATCATTGATCCGTTCCATTTTAATTCCTCTCTACAATAAGTATTGCTAGAAATGACCGTTCTATTTCGACTTCAGACATGCTTCAGGCGGACATAAATAAGCTAGATACCTACCCAACCCCTGTTAGTCACTGGTGTTAATATGTATGAATGAATTATTTAATTTTCACTTATTCGCCTAATTGTTATATATTTATGGATATTATGAGTGACTTTTGATTATAAATTAAAACTTGAAGAATAGTTTGTTTGAATATCCCAAAATTTATTTAACTTAATCGAATTTACTTTCGGGTTATTAACCCGTTGTCAATACTGATTACAATTCTCTTAATAATGTGGAGTTCAACTAGGTGCTTGAATTATACTATCATATTTTTTTAACGATGTTCCAATAGGACTTTTATGAGTATTCAGTTGGCATTACTCAGATTAACATTCATTAACAGAAAAGTTTTTTCGTTACTACTCAATTCTGATAAATGAAAAAATACGGATTTTTATGTAGATTTGACGTCCCTTATTGAGATAATGGAACTCCTCTCAAAATTTTGGAAAAACATGTTGTTTAAATTTTGAGTTTTTATAACTGTATATTCATGTATGATGAACACTGATTTCCTTACTTATTGTTATTTATTGAAACATTTCGAAAAAGTTGATTATCTGTATTTGAAAAATAAATACGATGACGTATGAAAATCCTGTCAAATACCGTCATGGTAAGTTGAAATTCGAAAGGAAAATTTCGATTTCTTTCAGCAAAACATACAGTGGTTTTTGTTCCTAAACAGTTTTTCAATTCTTAATTACCTTTCTGATGCTAAGATAACATATTTTCAGTCAGTCATTTGATTGTGAGAAATTGGTTATATATATATATATATATATATATATATATATATATATATATAACATATATATATATAGATAACATATTTTCAGTCAGTCATTTGATTGTGAGAAATTGGTTATATATATATATATATATATATATATATATATATATATATATATATATAAACTGAAGAGTGTTGGCGTGGTAGTGAATATTAGTGAAAAATTGTTGGGTTATCGGCGTATTTAGGCAATTGAATTAATCCAAGACTAATCGTCAGTAATTCTATATTTCGAACTAAGTTTCAGTTCTTCTTCAGGAATGCTGGAAATTTTTAAAAGATGTTAAATAAATACATATAAGTGATAGTGAAGAAGTACCTACATCTGACATAAGTTGTTAAACTAACAAAAACAATAAAGAAGTCATCCAATGATATATTAAATACGAATTCAGTAAAATTATTTAAGGACAAGTATGTGAATAACCATGTAAAAATGAATAATATAATAGAGTGACGTTTTTCATGACATAGACTATTCTTTGAATGACACATAAGTTGCGGTGTTCCCTGTACGTGATGACAAAATGTCTGAACGTTGGTCTTAGCCATTTTCAATATGGCCAGTCTCATCTGAAGTGAGTAAAAAGCTGTATATAGAACTGACACTCTCAATGTCCGTTCTTTTATTAATGTTGTTGGGGATGTTATTAATGTAACAAATGTGTTACATTTATGTGTTAAATATGTGTTACATTAATAACATCATCCACAACATTAATACAAGAACGGACATTGAGAGTCTCAGTTCTATATACAGCTATTTACTCTCTTTAGATGAGACTGGTCAAATTAAAAATTGCTAAGACCAACGTTCAGACATTTTGTCATCACGTACAGGGAACACCGCAACTTATGTGTCATTCAAAGAATAGTCTATGTCATGAAAAACGTATCTAAAGTCACAAAAAGATGCTTGGAGGATGAAATCGTTGCCTCACTTCGATGGACGTGGTGCGACTGATGAGTTCCTTGCAGAACAAAACATATGTCTCACACTACCATCAGGTGTGGCATCGATTTCAATATCTCTCTAACATATATCCCTTGAAGGATAATGGGGACATCACATCGTACACGTTCACATATCTAGCTCTACTATAACATTCTCTTGGTTAATTTGAATTTTTCAAATGAATGTTCTAGTGTTCATTTTCTAATATATATATATATATATATATATATATATATATATATATATATATATATATATATATATATATATATATATATATATATATATATATATATATATATATATATATATATATATATATATATACATATATATTATACATATTCAAGTATTTATAAGGGTATCAGCTTTCATGACACATCATGCGATTTTTATGTTGCAATACCAGTTCAAAAATTTTAAAACAACGATATGGTTTCGTAATTTGATAAAAGAACAATATTCCAAATCGATATTCATTGTTTTTTGAAGATTTTGTAAACTATTTTTTCGTTATCAACAAAAACTTTGTTTACTGTTTTCATTTCGAGAATAATTCTGGCCGATATAAATTTCAAGGAAACTATTTGTGACGCATGCAATGAAATGCATTTATACCTATTATGAAATTGATAAACTTTTGATTCGTTATTTTCACTTCGGATGAAATTCATTGAAACTCTATTCTAGGATTTTCATTGTTATTAATTCAGATATCGACCATTCATACCGTTCAAAAATTTTTTCATAATAATAATAATAGTTATGTAGCTAAAACTAATCGAAACTTACATATTTTGAGGAATCTGTAATCATTTTGGATTATATACCGATCTCATTATCTAATATATAGTTTTTTGAATAATGCTTCAATATTCAAACACTAGTACTAGTTTCCAAAGATATGTTAAATAATCAAAAGTATCAAATCCTTCATTGTATATACAATTTTTCGATTAAGAAAGTTAACAACTTTGGATATCAAAAGTATCTGTATTCCTCATATTATATCCATGCATATCATTGACATATGTTACATTTGATAATTATAATAATAATATATGTCTTTCTTGTTTTCAAGCAACAGTACAAAGTACATCGAAAATGAGAGAAAAATAAAAATATGCATACTGCAAGAAAAACAGAAAATATTCATTAAAAACAAAATGATATAAGCTAGAGAACAATCACAAGGCGCAATTCAAATAAATTGCTCTTCCATTGAACCTTGTAATAAAGATAATTTGTTCATGTTTAGAGAA
The DNA here is from genome assembly GCA_030704895.1 of Henosepilachna vigintioctopunctata. Lineage (NCBI taxonomy): Eukaryota > Metazoa > Arthropoda > Insecta > Coleoptera > Coccinellidae > Henosepilachna > Henosepilachna vigintioctopunctata. The sequence continues at coordinate 505,230 of JARQZJ010000124.1, read as the reverse complement.
ATGCCCAACATACAAAATGAAATAATAGTTTTAAAAAAATCAATAGAAAAACAAAATAAGAACTGGCGTGTCTGGCATGGCGCGAGCGAGCACTCGGGAGAGCTTTGTGATGTAGCAAAAATATAAATGAAAACATGAACTCACATTTGGCAGTCTAAGAGATGTTTACTGATTTTATTAATGATAGCTGTGGTTTTTAATTTTTTGATTAATTGATTAATTTCTACATGGTAAAAAAAATGATCTTTCAAACAAAGCTGTATTTCTTATGACAATGCATATAGGCAACTGATATTTGATTTCAAATATGAATATATATTTATGTAGAAAAGAGTTTTCTTTCTTTACCAGAGAGTTTAAAATATTTTTAACTGGGGTACTGGGACCTCTATTATTCATAAACAATCTGCCTGCAAATGATGTATTCTTACCTACAAAGTCGTTAATAAAATAAATGAGCAAATTCATAAAATATTCTCAGTATTTTTCATAATTATTTCTTAATTAAAAAATTTATGAATTATGTGAAGCACTGTTATTAATATTTTTGTCTCTTACCCAGTGAAATATCTGAAATATGTTAGAATTATTTGTATAAGTCTGTCCTGGAAATAAAAAATTCCATAAAAACTTCAGCATTTTATTAGCAGAATCAGTATGTACATAATGTGTAAAAAAATTAAAATAATGTACGAAAAACATTGCAAATATCAATTTTTTATTATGTTAAATATCAATTGTACGGAACAATAGCGGATAAATATGATTTATTCAAAATATTGACAGAGTTTTCAACAGATCACTCACATATTCACTGTCATATTCCACTAAAGTGATTTGACGATACAAAGTCTGGATCTGCTACACAAAAATAACACTTATCCATTTTTTCATAAAAGTCAATTTCGAATATAAACTTAAATTCAAACCCGAAGTCATAGAATCCCAAATTCCCTGATATTTATGACTGTGTTTTTCAAAATGTTGTTATTATTCTGTATGCATCTGAAGAAGTCGTTTATAACGACGAAACGCCTCATGCTATGTAGTCAATAAAGTGTAAATCATAAGTTCAAGTGTTTGAATTTAAGCTTATATTCAATTATAATGGATTTACATCAAGTAAACGCCAACACTATTAAATATAAAACAAACAAAAAAAATCAATTTGGTTTTTAAAAAATTGTCGAACCATAATAGCGTCTATTCTTGGGAGATTTTTGCTAACAGCTTCAACAAAATTGCTCTTCATCGTACCTTATATAATATATATATATATATATATATATATATATATATATATATATTCATAATTATTCACAACAGTTTCTCTGTTTTGTCTCTAACAAATAAAATAGCTAATAAAACCAGGAAATAAACACTCAAACACACACGTACAAAGACATCAAAGAAATGAACGTGAGCTTTTATTGGCTGTTGGCTTTGTATCCTGCACGGTGACGTCACTCGCGATTTAGCCAATCCAGTGCGTTTTCAATCACGTGATCAAATATGAAATTTTAATCATTTTATTATTGATTTCTTTTAAAAATCATATATATTTCGAAAGGATGTAATGACTACATTGGTTTAAAATAATATTTACTATCAACCTAACAACATTTTGTTCTATATTTTTATTGCAGTCAAATACCCTATTATTGATGGTGAACGTTGATAGAACTATGTGTGCTCATTTTTGTCTGAAAGGTAATGGAATCAGTACCTTGAATGGAGACATTATTATCTCATCATCCGAATAAACTGAGTTTCTTGGAATATACGAGTACGTAGACAGAAATTTGAGATATACAATTCACATTGTCGTTTTGTATGAAAAATTGAGTAAATGATTTTTTGAAATCCCTAGAATTAAGAACTTTGTCCCTAGAAAATGTGTTATGAATATGTATTACAGTTTTGTATATATCATTGATCGATTGGGCCGATACTTGATGAAAATCTGAATACATAATTCAAATAAAACTGAGTATTTTTTTGATTTTCACTATAATTCAGTTAAACATAACAATATTGTTTCGTCAACACAGTGGCTTCATCAGATGTAGATGATAAACGTTATATATAAACTTAACTCAGTTTATCCACAACATCTGATGAAGCCACTGTGTTGGCGAAACAATATTGTTATGTTTCATATATATTTATCTGAATTATAATATTCTGCTGTGAGGCTGCTCAACAGAAATAAATGAGTTTTTATTTCACACGAGCGAATAGTTAGTTTGATATTCTTCGACGAACGTCTTGTAAATCTATCTTCATTAAAAAATTTTTACTCGCCCTACCTTGTTTATATGTTTATAGATGTTTACTACATGTTAATGAAAATGAAGATGATTCGAATGTAAACAGTAATGTATGAATCTGTTTTTTGTATCATTTGTTTGTTTATTCGAAATTTTGTATCATTTGTTTGTTTATTCACTGCCACTATCCTTCACAAAGTGAAATTATCTTCAAGGATAAAAGTTTCAAGACCATTTTTTTTTTCGAATGTCGTTAATTACCTTTGTGAATTACATGTAAAATTGAACCAATATTTTTGTTCGAAGACTGAATGAAAGATCAGATTTACAACTTAATTCATCCTTTTTGTGACAATTCTTCTTAGTTGTAATTATCATATTAATTGAATGAATGTAGTATGTACAATGTAAGGGATGTTTAAGAATGAATATTATTATTATTATTATTATTATTATAAAGCTCTGCAATATTTGTAATTGTTCAGCTTTTCCTTAGTCAAGCCGAATAACAGAGCTACCCCAAAATACGATTTCAACAATAAATATTGATATAAGTGTCTGAAAATAATATATTCCTTCTCTTCTAAGAGTTGTCACTGCAGAGATTTTACAAGAATTATGGATTGGTTACGATAAAATTGAACCGGGATAAAGTTGTAATATACTTTTTCCGTAAATCAGCAGTTGTCATTTAATATACGATAACAGGAGGATGCGGACGTAGCACAGTGAAGATATCGATGAAATATGTGTAGTTTATTCTTTTCTTCAACCCTCGCATTTTAAAGATTATCCTTGTAAGAGTAGAATATTTATACAAACCAGCTAAACGATGATCCTTTCCTTTAGTATGTAAATATAACGACAAAGCTTTTTCAGAGAATATCGGTATGCAACTGAGTATTTATATATATATATATATTTATATATATATATATATATATATATATATATATATATATATATATATATATATATATGACTAATGTTCAACGCTGTGGAAAATTTCAATCAAAAGTAGACACTGTCGTCATATCCCGCAATAAGTAGCAGCCATTGATACGTGTTTCGAGCTTATTGGCTCTCCTCAAAACGGCGTAGCCAAGTTCAAGTTGTACGAACCTGCAGATGGAAAAACAAGAAAGGAACAGACTCTCCACCGAATGAAGTCGACACATTTTTGGCTTCTGAATGAACACCTCCAAATTAAGAGTTGTTTTTCCACCAGGCGACTTTACAGAGATTTTTACGGAATTTTCAACCGATAATTTAAGTATTACTGAAAAAATTAACCTTCAGTATTGTATGTAATTAATTTTATTTTCAATCCTACCTTCATGGTCGAACGCAGGTGCTTCAAATTGAATGATCCTTTTCAGAGACGTTACCTGTAGTATCTGGGGTTCCGCAGGGGTCGATATTGGGACCAATTCTGTATCTGTTGATACCCTTCATTTACCTCGGTTTCGCCTGAATATTTTTAAAAGATCTTTCAGATATAATGCAACCTCAATTTATAATACATTAGATAGTGACATAAAAAATCTTTCACTGTCCGGATTTAGAAAAAAGATCAAATACCAGCTCTTATCTGCCCAGTAAAACTGAATGAATACATTTAATAGACTTCATTTAACACACTTTGCAATTCTGTTTTTTTATTTCGTTTTTTTCCCTCATTTTTTGTTTCATTATATAAGGTTTAATTTGACAATGGTTGTCATATTCATTTTGTTGAATAATAGTTAAATAATGTTCACTTTATATTTTATTTTTTTTCTATATTCTATTATTACTGTTATTTTTATTATGGTTAATATTTTTTTTCCTTTATTTTTTTGTTTTAAGAGGTTGAGTAAGAATAGCTATGCTAAACTTCGCCTCTCACTGTTGTAACACAATTTGTGTATAAAAGTGAATAAAGTCCTTATTAATTCATTCAGAAGCCACAGATGATCGATTCCTTTTCCTGAAACTCTGTTGGTTTTTTCGGCCCTAAGTTTCTACTCTGCAAGTCGAACACTCCATTTTGATGAGAGCCAACAAGCCCAAAGCCGGCTGCTTCCAAGTGCTTGCTTCAAATAATAACATTAAAGTTATTGAGTAAGTACGTTAGCGCTTTGCGTATATTGATTTGTGAAAATGGTTCTGAATCTGCCTACATTCCTGAAAATGACTTAATTAATATAATATAAATATTGTGAATTACATATTGCAGACAAAAAGTTGTTCAATGTCAAGCTACAACGGAAATAAAATATTCGAAAATGTTAATTCTGGCGAATTGAAATGATCATTGGAGCGAGAATTTTATATCCAAATAATTGTTATGTATACATTAATAAATTTATCCGAAAACGGAGCGATACCACAGGACCATTTGGACAACAGAAATCTCCAGGATGTTCAGATGAAATGTGTACAAAGCCTACCATCTATATACGGAAGCTCGAACAACATTTTGTCTTCCGTTATTTATTCTAACATGCTCGAGAGAGTTCATCTTTTTTCTTCGACAGAAGCATAGGTGAACATTAACACTCTTTTGAATCCACTGAAGAGATAAGTCTCTGGTGAGTTTGGAAAAGAATCGAAACTCGATTGTTTAGACACGAGCCACTGAAAATTCTCAAAATAGCATGGAAGAGCGCTGCATGGTATTTCTTAGTGATTCAAGATTCTTCGGAATATAGTTAACGCTCCTTATTAGCGTTTTCACTACTCGCGTATTAAAAAAATGCGATTCAATTCCTGTATTAGCGGCAATAGATTTCTTTATTCGCGGATCTAATCGCTATTTTTTCTGACTGAATTACGGAATTGTTGTGTTTCGGAAGTTGAAACTTATAAAAGAAAAGAATTTATACTTTAAAGCAGATCTAGTTTTGGATAATGCATCAGGTCAACCTCGCGCACTTGAAATTACGCATTCAAATATAAAAATGACATTTCTTCCTCCCAACACGACGGCTTTGATTCAACCTATGGACCAAGGGATAATCCTGACCTTCAAGCTCTATTACATTAGACGAACCTTCAAAATCATATTGGATAATATGGAATGTGATCCTGACATGTATGTTATGGAGTGCTGGAAGAATTTTGATATAGCGAAATGCATAGTGGAAATAAAAAAGATATTGAAAGAACTGAAGCAATACACATTGAAATCTTGCTGGAAAAAACTGTGGCCTACTCTGAGTGCGGAAAATGACGGAGAATCTGTGCACATTCAAACTTTGACTGCAAACATAGCAGAAATTGCGATTGGAATAGGACGAGATGGTTCGAATAGATAGAATTAAGTGACATTCAGATATTGCTTGAATCGCAAGATAAAGAGAATCGACTGAAAGCAACTTGGAGGAAATGTAGGTAAATTCACAGCCTATTGAGAAAGAGGTTTCAACGAGCACGGGAAACATGACACTTAATAGGAAAATTCTTAGTGAAGGTTTAAGAATGACAAATTAGCATTGTGATTTCATTTCTAAAAATTGATCCGTCTATGGAACGAAGTCTGATTTTTAAAAGGCAAATTCCTAAAGTAATTGCTGAATTATGAGTCTGAATTGAAGAAACATTCAAAAACTGCCATGCAAGAAAAAATTACAAAATTCTTTAAACCATTGCCTAAGCCAGAACATGATTATTAATCAATATAATCAAAAACTTCATTTAAATTGTTTTATACACTTTTACCATTTTGTCGCCTAGGAACGTATCCCCTATAATCCCATATAAATTACCATACTATATTTTCGAAACGCATACCCTGCGAATAAAGAGCTGTTACTGTACACTAAACTACCTCTCGAAAGATGATAATTTGTATTTTCTCTGACAACATTTGTACTTGTATTAGTACTTATAACTGTTGCAATAACAATGGGAATCCTTTCAACTTCATCCAGACTGCTCCATAACAAATTTCAAAATCATTTGACTGTTACCTGTAACTGGTACATGACTGGTAATGTGAATTTATTTGTTTTTTGGATATGTGAATTTTCAGTATATGAAGCTGACTTGTTGGTTATATTTAATTTATGCCATTTATATCTTCGAATTATATATCCAGATGATTATTTTCATCTAGACAGCAACAAAATTTTCTGATTCAAAATAATTCACCAAATATGAGCAGAGCTGCGCTTCGAAATTTTTTTCCTTATTGCGTTATTTTGCATGAGGATAATATAGATCTAATTAACAGTTTTCATGGTTCTCGTGGTGAAGCCAACTATAACACTTGTATCTGTTGCAGAGTGATGGACGACAGGCTTTCAATCAAATCTTTCGACATTGTGAATAAGTGACAGTACTTGGAATTAAGTGACACAGAATAGTTGGGCCGCAGTTCGGCCTGATCTGCATCCGATAATCCGCTTGTGGCAGTGCTGAACCGCTTCCCAAGACGCAGGACGACACGCGAAGAGAGTGGGTTAAGACATTCCTCCTGCTCTAGACAAGGTATGATCATGCTAATGCTTTTGCGCTGCTCCTGCACCGCAACGAGGCTGGAATTAATACGGCTCAGCTTCGTATTATGTGTAATATGCGAAAACACATTTGGCTTATTCCAGAAAGACATGCGATATAAGCAGTAGCGGAGAGAAGCTCTTTCTTATTATATTTTATATTCTTGGATGCTATCTGGATTAGTGATATTGTTAAGGGTTATTCAAATTCCCATTTTTCATCAGCAAGAAAACGGTTTGTTTTTGGATCTTTCAAACCTCCAATTCAGATTATGAAACCAATAAGCCAATTGGGCGAGAATTTCATTGCATTTACATTATATGTCAAACATCAAGCTTGTAATGTCACCGTGTTGAGGAAGATTGCAGGGGTCTTTCCATTATATTTTTAGAGAAAGAACAATCTGCTTTATTATTATGAGAGAATAACAGAATATATTTCTTCTTCTGTAATTCTGAAAATGACAACAGCAATACATCAATTATCATTCGCAAAATTATTAGTAGCACTACCCAATCGTGTTCAAAGTGCATCATATATCTGAATTTTGCTGTTGACAAAATCTGAAACATAAACTAGTGAAAGCATAATGTAGTTATCCACGAACCAGTATTGAGTTTTTGATGTATAGAGTATATGAGTACTAACAAAATATCATATTAAATACTTGGGCTTGGTTTCACAAAATATTTTATGGAACCAAGTCAAGTGTTTTATATTTAATATATTAACCAATGTTTCACCAAGAGATCACCGAACATTCAATCAACTTCATTAACAAAATATCACCTAACTTATTCGAAGGTAAATTTTTTCACTTTGGATAATCCATATATTAAGTAAATCATGACTTCTACAAGTGTTCTATCTTCAGCTAGAACAACTTAATAGGTGTAAGAATCTTCAAATCTAAATAACAAATTGAATATAAACTTAAATTCAAACACTTGAACTTATGATTTACACTTCATTGACTACATAGCATGACGCGTTTCGTCGTTACAAACGACTTCTTCAGATGCTTACAGAATAATATTATATATTATTATTATTATATAATTTTATTGTTATTATCATTTTATTATTATATAATATATTATTATATAATATTATATAAATATTATTCTGTAAGCATCTGAAGAAGTCGTTTGTAACGACGAAACGCGTCATGCTATGTAGTCAATAAACTGTAAATTATAAGTTCAAGTGTTTGAATTTAAGTTTATATTCAATTATAATGGATTTACATCAAGTAAACGCCAACACTATTAAATATCTAAATAACAAATCTAGAAGTTCTATAATCTTCACCATAACTATATTACATCGAGAAAAAATATAATAATAATGACAAATATGTTTCAACAATAAAAAAATTTCGATATACATTATGATATTCATATATTTTGCAATGGAATTATTTTTACCAGCCACATTATATAGTTTGTAGACAAACAAATTTCATTGATTTCACTCTTAAGGTAGAAGATCACAAAATACCATATATCAGTGCTCAGTTTGTGTTTTTTGAAAACGGTAGAAAAGCAGTTTCATGATGTCCAGTTTTATATGTAACGGTGGAAGTACAATTTTATCACAAGCTACTGAGTAGCTCGTATAAGTAAGCTACATATAAAACAGAAAAACTTTGTGTAACCACTCAGTTAACAGATAGGTTTTTAAATCGACATAATTTGCCATTATTTGCACTTATGGTCATTGTATTTTATTTTGTTGAACAATAGTTAAATCTTATAATATTTTCAGACACCACTTTCACCACTTTTACATTATCTTAAATATTCCACACGTATTTTCCAAAGAAAATTGGCAGCACATGACTTGTCATTCTTTTCCAAGAGCTTCCCAAAATACTCAAAATAGATGTTTTCAACAACTCAGATATAACTTTTTCACTTATAGGGTTTTTTCCATATAGAGTAAAAATGATCTGTATTGTTTAAATAACGTCACCTTGACTACTCATGACGCAAAAACTTTAGATTTTAATCTTAACACAGTAATATAAGCCTTTTTTCGATAAATAAATACGCTTTAAAAATAAAAATCAAATAGAAAGTAACCCGAGCTGCTGAAAGAATTATGAGGAAATATTGTCAAAAACAACTCATAAGTGAACATTTTCAACCACAGAATTTTCGGCAACAGACAAAAAGTTACATTTTGTAAACCAGTCTTATTGTTCATCATTAATGTTCAAATACGACAACTATAAAACGAAGGGGATTACAATAAAAAATTGGGAACGGAAAAAAGGATAGCGACAATCTGAAAATTGTTCATTGATTACTAGTTTTTTCGTTCATGGAAATCAGAAATCTGCAATTGTTTTAAAGAATCCAGAGTTTTTTCTTTCTGCTGTGGATTTCCACCGAGGTTGAATCTTTGAAGGGGCTATTATGTATACAATGTTCAGAAAGTCCAGTAGAATTTTTATTTACTAATATGGATAATTTATGTTCTTTTGAATGAGAGGTAATAATAAAAACTTGTCTAAAAATCACTGACTGAACAATTCTTTATTCGACTAGTTTCGCCTTTTACAGCATTATCAAGAATGATAATGCTGTAAATTCTTGATAATGCTGTAAAAGGCGAAACTAGTCGAATAAAGAATTGTTCAGTCAGTGATTTTTAGACAAGTTTTTATTATTACCTCTCATTTAAATATGAACTATCACAGAGTAGATTCATCGTCCATTGAATTTATTATGTTCTTTTAGTCTGTTTTCGATTTTCCATCCAATTTACACCATGTCACAATCAGAACAATTAGTTTCATATATTCCAATATTTTTATTATAATCCTATTACAAACACAAGTTAAAAATACAGTTTTCAGTAGTCATACTTTCTATATAATCATGATTTCAGGATAGTGAAGATAGGGGGTTGAAACGCCACTGAATCCCCTGGGTACGCTCTGCCCTTACTGGATTTTCTCTTGGCTTCTGACTATTAAATTAAAACACTCCTCTGTTAACGCTACAGCTAAGAATTTAATTGTGAAGTCTTACCTTTCCAGTAATAACCCATTGATTCAATTTGTTAAGATCGCACAATACTGCACTACTCTTCAACCTGTAGATTTTCATTCCAAGGTTGAAGATTGATTCAACAGAGACATATGAATGAAAATTTATGCTCTGAACTCATGTAAATCAAAACAAACTTCTCTTAAAAATAATATAATGAAATTTCAGTGCGAAAACATAAAAACTTTGAAATCAATCAATCAACATAATAAATTCACTCACAATACAATGTCATAACCTTAATTATTCTTCTTTGCGTTGTCTGTAGCTTTGGTAGACACATCTTGACCATTCGAATCGGATAGTGGAGAATTTGATTCGCACGAGTTTCCTGATAGTGGAGAATTTGATTCGCACGAGTCTCCTATCTTATGAGTTGCCTTCATAGGTGAAAGTTCTGAAGGTTTAACGCCAGAGGGGAG